>OZ020606.1:71517946-72717946 GCA_963971545.1 Philophylla caesio
CAATGAATACAAAAAATTCTTAGTGACTATGTTACTAAATGAATAACATAAAACTTATGACTAATACAAAAGTAGGTAGCTTGTATATTAAAGTGACTCTAAGATTAAATTTTTCAACACCAACGCTGGAAGCGATATGTCGATGTCCACTATATGATTAAGGTCATTTATCTCTCTAAGGCACGACAAATTGGAGCATTCATAGAGTACAGTGACTTTGAATAAGGCAGATAAAAAAGTTCAGAACGACGTAAATTTCGCCTCGGAATATTAAATGGTATTCTCTGCAGAATATCAGGGCAATCAACAACCCCAGTAATAACTTTAAATATGAAGGAGCAAGATAATAATTTTCTCCTATCCTCAAGTAATTTAACTTAATTAGCTGACAGCGTGCGGGGTATGAAGGGGTAACGGCTCAGTAAAGTTGAGAGATCGTAACGCAAACCTAATAAAAGTCTTTTGCACACGTTCAATTCGTTTAACAGGCCCAAAGTGGAAGGGTCGCCAAATGCTGGCCGCATATTCAAGGCGTGACCTCACAAAAGCAATGTATAGGGTTTTTAGTGTATATGGGTCTGAAAAGTCTGAGCTATTTCGAAGAACAAAACCTAACATCGAATAGGAGTTAGATACAATGTAGTCTATATGGCTTTTAAACATCAACTTCGAGTCGAAATAAATGCCCAGATCCTTGACCTGAACTACAGATTTAAGAGTATTGCCGAGAAGAGTAAATGTGGTATTAATTATATTTTGCTTTCTGGAATAAATCATGTGATAACATTTACTAGTATTTAGATGTAGCCGATTTCCCTCGCACCAAGAGGTTACCCTGTTAAGATCTGATTGAAGGAAAAAGGAGTCCTCGGTATTTTTTATAGCGGAGTAAACTTTGAGATCATCAGCATACAGAGGAAATTTCGAGAACATAAAGCAGGAACTTATGTCGTTTATAAAACTAATAAACAGAAGGGGGCCGAGAATACTACCTTGGGGGACACCAGAACTAACATGAAAAGAACGGGAAACTATATTTTCTAGTGCAACCGCACAATGCCTATCGCAGAGATAGGAGCTTATCCAAGCGAGGAACTTTGAATGAAAACCAACATTTGCTAATTTAGCGATCAAAATTTGATGTGATACCTTATCGAAGGCCTTAGAGAAGTCGGTATATACTGTATCGACTTGAGACCCTGATTCAAAACTCTCAAGACAGTCTTCGGCGAAAATAGTCAGATTTGAGACAGTAGATCTACCTTTAACAAATCCATGCTGGTATGGATAATCATATTCTGTACAGCATGCCATATTTTTTCCTTGATAATGCATTCAAAGAGTTTAGCAACCGTAGTTAATTTTGCAATAGGTCTATAATTAGATATATCATTTCTATTCCCGCTTTTGAAAATCGGAGTAATAAGAGTTATTTTCCAGTCTTTAATGAAAGTACCCTGGGATAGGGATGAGTTAAAAATAAGCGTTAATGGTTTAATAAGAGCCATACATTTTTTGAAAACAATAGGCGAGAACCCATCGGCATCTGTTTGCGCTGATGCCTTCAGATTAAAGATACCCTTTAGAACATCTTCTTCGGTTAGTGATAGACAACCAAAGGACTGACAATTTTCGGTAACATCACTGATAACAGCATCAACAGTGTCGGTATCCGATATAAAATTTTCTCTAAAAAAGTCCGCAAAGAGATTAGAGGTATCTTGGACAGAATTAGCTGTTTTATGTTTATAAAACATAGTGGAAGGAATATTAGATTTTATTCTTTTCGATTTAATATAAGACCAGAAGGCCTTAGAATTGGACTTAATATTGCTCTCGAAACCTCCAATGTATTTTTTCCGCAAAGACTGGTCAAGAGACTTAAAATCAAACAAGCAAGATCTGTACGCATGGTAATTAAAATATGTTTTAAATAGATTAAACTTTTTATGCAACCTATTGCAGCGATTTTTTAGACGTTTAAGCTCTGCAGTATACCACGGAAACTTATACTTCCGATTCGAATAAACTGGAACATGGTCAAGACACAGATTACGCACCGTCGCTTTAAAATGATTAAAACACCTAGAGACATCCTCGTTAGAGAACAATCGATCCCAGTAAATCTCACAAAATCGATTATTTAGAGGCTCAAAGTTACCTTTGTTGACATTTAAGTTGTTCATAACACTCCCAGCAGAGGCATTCAAAAATTCATAGAATACTAAGTCTAATTCTAAAGGAAGGTGATGTTGGCAAACAGGCGAAATAGGAACACAACACTCACTGAGTTTAAAGTTCAAGTTATTGGATAAGAAAATTAAGTCTAAAATTCTATTAAGCTTAATACAATAATAATTTACTTGGTGAAGATCTAAACTTGCCAAAGAGTCAACAAAATATTGCTCGAAAGATCTACATACATTTGAAAGGATTAAAGACGCTAAGTTATCTAAAAATGACCATGAGATACTACTTAAATTAAAATCACCCAGCATGCATAATTGATGATGTCCAATTCTCGAATGAAGTGATAAAACGTTGTCAACATGGGATTTATATAGCGATTCATTACTGTTTGGCGGTATGTATGAGACACAAATGAAGAGATCAGACGACGTACTGCGAAAGCGTACGCATAATTGGTCTAATAGCGAGTCTTGATTTCCAAGGCAATGAACCGAGGCTCGAAGGTTGCGCTTAACAGCGATAAGAACACCTCCACCTCTACTACATTGAGTTTTAATAGCATCGCGATCTTTACGGAAAACATCAAAAAGGTCGGCATTCGAATCTTATTCCTGGTATCCCTTATAGCATATAAAGAAGTGCGGATCACTTTTACCTTTCGGATATACAGAATTTAGGGAGAGAGAGGAATTGTTTGCCTGACGCTGTTCCAAATCTTCCATTTACAAAAAATAAAAGCTACAATTTATTGACGGTCGGGAAGAAAATTCAGTTTCTAAGCAAACAGTGTAAGAAATAAAATACTTGCACTCAAGCTTTGGTAATGATCTTTTTTTATTAAAGCGCACACCAAGGTATATTTTTATCACTTTTTACCAGTGCAGTTAAACAATTTTTTGTTTTATGTTTTCATCAATGGCGCATAAATGTCAATTACAATTCGCCTGAGCTTATTTTAACAAAAGCCAATTCATTCAATTCGCTTTGATTTTGACAAATACGTACCAAAAGCAAAAACAAAATACACGTTGTTTTTGGTGTTGTCGTGGCGACACCACCTTATAGATTCGCCTTGAGTTCAAGCGAACATCTCTACAATACCCAGTCGGACTTGGTTGGTTGAAAATTGTACTCATCACATCGTTTTATGGAATGTTGAAATTTAGCCTTACATTATAGTAAAAAGATAACGTCTTTATGCAGATCTGATCATAAGAAAATTATATGAACTCAAAATACTCCAAATATTCCAAGAAAAAATACTCCAGAAGTAATTATTTTAGGCACTTTGTTCTGCATGTTCGTAATGGGCCCAGCGTACAAGTTTCGATAGTAGGCAAGAGGATTGTTACTGCGCGCGCGGGGTGTTGTACAAAAACAATAAGTGCAGAAGTGTATGTATATGCCGTGCAGTGTTGCCGCTTTGTCCTATGATTCAATTATAAAAGGTTCTGTACTTATTGACAGCTAAATTCTGACACTCCTTATTCAATGGTTGTATTTTGGAAGTACGCAAAATTGGGGAATAATGTGATCCCTTTTTGCGAAATGGTAGTTAAAAAGTGCGTAGTAAAATATGTATTTAAATACTGTTTTTTAAGTATTTATTTAATTGATATATTATCTTGCTTATACCCGCGACATTTTACTCCGCTATTTTACACAAATAAAATGTATAAATAATGAATTTATTTTTCTATTGGCAAAAATAATAAAAAATTATTTTAAAAAAGTCAACCATTGTGTGTTGCGTGCTGGTGTATAACAACAGCATTCCAGTACTCCTTTGCACATATGTATGTACATATATTCGGCGAAATGCGATATCAATTATTAACAGGTGTTTCGCGCACTCCTCCAATTACCTATAGTTTTCTCTATAAATATGAAAATTATTTTATTTATGATCATGCATCCGCACCAAATTCCATCAGTCCAGGGTATGTATGGAAAGTGCCATTATCATTTATTTTTTATAAAAAGTGTCCTGTGCTTCAGAATAAGTTATTACCTGCTTTCCTGCTAAATTTTCTTGGCCGTAACAAACATCCACACAAAGAAATTTTCACATTTACTGGCTGATTCTGTGTTTTTAATATATTATCAAACATTTTCAAATAATGAAAAGCTTATAATTTGTCAATATCATTATTGATATTTATAATTAAGCCAAGAAAAAAGCTTTTTATTTTTTAGGATTATTAATTTTTAATTGCCTATATACTTATATTTTTTTGGGGGATAAAATATTAATAAAACAACATGATTATAGTGGAACCTCTAACGAGAAAAACCACTTTTATTTCCTTGTGATCGACAAAAACCAAGTGTGAAACAATTTTTTTCGGCAAGCTCGGCAAATTACGGTTTCTGTAAAGTTACATAAATATAAACATTTCATTAGAATCTCAGTGTATAGTTAATTTTAGATACAACATTTTACAATCAAGTATCAGAAAGCTTACTAAAAAATAACTGTAGCTGTAAATGATCGCTTTGCAGTTGCAACACCAAACGATCGGAAGAACCTGTAAACAAAAAGGTTCTCTTATTAAAATACTTATAGATGCAGTTGCTATTATTTAAATTTACTTACGTGTAAGTGTGCCTTTGTAATTGTTGTTTATATTTAAAAGCACCAGGATCGACGATGGAAATGAATATACAAATGTAAGTTAACGCGCACCTATTGAGCGCTCCCACGGTTGCCCGTTACACGTGCCGCAGTGTCAGCACATTTCCATTTCACCATATAATGCAACGGGAGCCATTGTCACTTGCATCCAACAAATGCGCCGTGGGAAATCAAGGCCAGGGCCGGTCTCACACAACGAGTTGTAAACAAGTTATACAACCATTGCGCCGCTGCCAGGTAGCCGAGGTGAAATGTACTCAAACTAAAGAAAGTGAAGGAAGTAAATAAAAGTGAATAAAGCTCTGAATAAATAAAACACGAGCCAATCAAAAAAAAAAAAACAGTGAAGGAAGTGAACAAAATCCTTAACCAGTAAGGAATATAAAACAAAACAAACGATAAAATCGAAATTGTGAAAAAACAGTGAAGGAAGTGAACAAAATCCTTAACCAGTAAGGAATATAAAACAAAACAAACGATAAAATCGAAATTGTAAAAGTGTGTTTGCCGAAGTTCTGGTGAATAAAGTGCGACACCCAAGTCAGGCGAAAGAGGACGAGCCATTTTATGCAAAGTTTTGGTATTTTGTAAGTTGAAAACTGTTTTCTTCCTTTGAATCTTTACTTCCAGAATGGAGGAACTGAGGACCACGGTGACGAATTTGACTGGGGCCGTCAATGCCCTTCTAGATAAAATGAACATTGTAGAAAGGCGTGTGGCGCACATTGACGCGGTCAGGTCTATGGCAGCAGTACCACCAACGGGTGGCCTAATTGAACCTGTAGAGGAAGTGGAGGCTCATGCTCCCACATCTGAAGCAGATATCAAGGACATAAGCAGGCTTCCTGACTGTGTCAAGGAGCTGCAAGTTTTTGATGGAAATCCAGTACAATACGTTTCCTGGGTTCATTCAGTGGAGGTAATTCTCTCTGACTTCGAAGTCGTAAAAGGAAGACCTCTCTACCGTGCAATTCTGCAACATATAAGGCAGAAGGTGAGGGGCAACGCTGATTCCGCTTTGATTTCTTATAATATTTTTAATGGCAGCTGGGCCAAAATAAAGGAGTGCCTTTCATTGCATTATGCGGATAAACGCGATATCTGCACACTTGAGCACCAGCTGCACCAATTACAACAGAAGGGTTCGAGGATTGACGAATTTTATGCGAAGGCTAACCACCAGTTCTCGCTTATAATTAATAAAATTAAAACTGAGTCCTACACGGACGAAACGGTGAAAGTTCTGGTGGAAACCTATCGCAACCGCGCCCTTGACGTTTTTATTCGCGGCCTTGGTACGGAAATGTCTAGAATGCTTCTCATTCAGTGTCCGAAAACCTTGCCGGAGGCCTACTCCGCCTGCTTAGAAATCCAGAACGTTGACTTCCGGAACTATTCGCTGCACTCGGCTGGTTCTAGCAATCGCGTGGTGGTACCAATAAATAATCTAGGGAACGTTTCATATCTGCCTGGGAGGAACAAACCTCCTCAATTACCCCTTAAATCCAATTGGCGAACTCAGGAATACCGTTCGCAATTCCCAAAGAGTGATCGTAATGTGCCGCGGGAGGATAACCAAGCCAGTTCTTCACGTGCTCCAGTGGAAAAAATGGAGGTAGATCCTTCCGTGCAGACGCGAAAGGTAAATTACATGAACAGACCCAACCCATTCAAACGCAGTGCACGGTCGGAAAATTTACCCCGCAAACAGCAACGACTCTATCATACCGTTCCTGAAGAAGGTGAAGTGCAGGATGAGTTTCAGGAACGACTGGATGACGAGAAATCAGAGGATTTTTTTTCCTCCGGCCATCTAGCGTACCATACATAGAGTACACTCTTCCCGATGGTCGCGTGCTAGACTTCCTAGTCGACACCGGTGCGAATAGAAATTTTATTCAAGAAGCTGTCGCGACAAAATCAATTCCAGCAAGTAAGACATTCAATGTGGTGTCCGTGGGGGGACCTGTGGCTATAAAAAATAAATTACAGTTAAAGTTATTTGGAGGTGTACGAATCGATACAAGATTTGAGTTTTTCGTTCTACCTACTCTTAGCGGATTTTCCGGCATCATCGGAGATGATACGTTGAGAGAATTAGGAGCAATAATTGATAGAAAAGATAATTATCTTAAGATAGGAGAGTTCAAAATTCCTCTTAAGGCGCGCAAATCGTGTGCAGTTAATTTTACAATAGGAAAGGATTTGCCTCCTGAAGTTCATGAAAAAATCGGCGGTGTGTTACGGAAGTACTCTGAGCTTTTTAAACCACTTAGTGGGAATGAGCTTATAGACACCAGCATCCGCGCCGAAATAAAAACATCCACGCCTGAGCCTATATACAGCAAGAGCTACCCGTATCCTGCTTGTATGAGAGATGAAGTTGAAAGGCAAGTAAATGAGCTTCTTGAGGAGGGCGTCATCCGACCACCGAAAAGTCCTTACAATTCCCCAATTTGGGTTGTACCAAAGAAACCAAAGCCAAATGGGGAAAAGACTTATCGCATGGTGATTGACTATAAAAGACTAAACTCAGTGACAATAGCCGACACGTACCCAATCCCTGACATAAACGCAACACTCTGCAGCCTTGGACAGGCAAGCTACTATACCACGATTGACTTGACATCTGGCTTTCATCAGATACCGATGAAAACCATAGACGTACCAAAGACGGCCTTCTCTACGATGAACGGAAAATACGAGTTCCTACGATTACCTTTTGGACTAAAAAACGCGCCCGCCATTTTCCAAAGAATGATCGATGATGTATTGAAAGAATATATCGGAAGAATATGCTACGTCTATATTGACGATATTATAGTTTTTGGAAAAAATGAGGACGAACACCTTCATAACGTAGAAAAAATTTTCACAAGACTTTTAGAGGCAAACTTAAAGGTCAATTTAGACAAAACATGTTTTTTCGAGAGGGAAGTCGAATTCCTTGGCTATGTGATCACTCCTGACGGCGTGCGCGCAGACCCTATAAAGGTAGAAGCCATAAAGTTAATATCACCTCCAGAGAATTTGAAGGACTTGAAAAGTTTTTTGGGTATGACTTCATACTACAGAAAATTTATTAGGGACTACGCAAAGGTCGCTAAACCTTTGACTAATCTAACGCGGGGTGAGAATGCGCAAGTAAAAGCAAACGCGTCTAGAAAAGTAAGAATTGAGTTGGACAAGAATGCCCTGCAGGCCTTCCATGACTTAAAACAGCTGTTGGTGTCCGCCGATGTCCTTGCTTTTCCTAATTTTGAAAAGCCTTTCAACCTCACCACTGATGCATCAAACTATGCTATTGGTGCAGTTCTTTCGCAAGGTACAATCGGGGAAGACAAGCCAATTGCCTATATATCGCGATCCCTCAACAAGGCGGAAGAAAACTATGCCACCAATGAGAAGGAGCTCCTGGCCATCGTGTGGGCACTTGATAATCTCCGATCCTATTTGTATGGCGCTCGGAAGATAAAAATTTATACTGATCATCAACCGCTAACATTTTCCATGAGTAACCGTAACTACAATGCCAAGCTGAAGCGATGGAAAGCGAGGATAGAGGAATATAATTGTGAAGTAATATACAAGCCAGGTAAGACGAACGTGGTCGCTGATGCTCTCTCCCGCCTTAAGACGGAAGTGAATGCACTCAATGAATCTATCATTGCTCAACCCGATTGTACCGCTGCAGATGCAACTTCCGAAACAGATTCAGCATCCGAAGGTACAATGCATTCAGCCCTGCAAGACAATTCTGACCTCATACCACACGTGGAAGCTCCCATAAATGTCTTTAGGAATCAATTAATTTTCAGGGAGGGAAATAATCCTCGATGCCTTGAGGAACCTCATCAAGGATACGACAGATTTTATATCTCAATACAAGGTCACAGCAGTGCTGCATTAACCTCAATCCTGAAAGAATGTTTAAATCCAAATGTCATTAACGGCATTAAAATTCCGGAAAAGTTTCTTGCTCTACTGCAGGAAGTTTTTATCCAAAATTTCCAACGATATCGGATTAGGATATCGCAGAGAATTGTAGAGGACGTGAAAGTCATAGATAGAGTTTTCGAAATTATCGAGAACGAGCACAAAAGGGCTCACAGGAATCCTCGTGAGAACAGGTTACAAATACTTGAGAGTTATTACTTCCCCGCCATGGCTAGACAAATTAGAGATTATGTTAAAAATTGTACCATTTGTAAATTGAACAAATACGATAGGCATCCATCGAAACCCTTTCTCCAGCCAACCCCTATCCCAAGTTATCCCTGCGAAATTTTACATATCGACATCTTCGATATTGACAAACAAAAGTATCTTAGCGCAGTTGATAAATTTTCGAAATTCGCTAAATTATTCTCAATAAAAAATAAATCATCAATTCATTTGCGTAAGAAACTAACAAGCCTCTTGCACTACTTTTCCGTGCCTAAGATACTAGTCATGCACAATGAGAGAGGACTTTTAACTCCATTGGTTTTGAATTATACACGTTCACTAGGAATATAAATTTACCAGACTCCAACGCAGCGCAGCGAGGTCAATGGTCAAGTTGAGCGCGTACACTCTACATTGATAGAAATATACCGATGTATTACAGATGAATTCAGTAGACTTACACCTAAGGAACGAGTCTCAATCGCTGTTGACCGCTACAACAACACCATTCATTCTGTTACGAAACGGAAACCAACAGATATTTTTTTTAATAGATCCAGCGGAATAAATTATCAGGGGTTGGTAAACTTCAGGGAAGGCACTTACGAAAATGTAAGAGCATTATTGCATAAGGAACAAGATGATAGAAATATAAGAATTAATGCTCGCCGCACGACACCACGCAATTTCGATACCGGCAATAACCTTTATATTGCAAACAAACAAATAAAGGGCAAACACAAGCCTTTATACAAGCAAGAAGCAGTAGCAGAAAACAGAAATGTAACAATTGTTACCGAAAGTGGGAAAAAATTCCACAAAACTGACGTGAAAAACGTCTAGCATTGGTCAGAAGGCTAGCTCATGCATAGAACCTCAAGCCCCAGCGGTCTGGGTACAGATTTCTGTATTTGTCCAAATCTTGTTGGTTCAATTCCAGCATACTCGGTGGCCCGAGGGATAACAGTCAAAGTGGTTCAACTCCACCAGAGGACTATAGCTTTAATTGGCGTGAAGTATCTCGTGCCATGAGTAGGTCAGTTGCAATTATTAACGCTTCTGGCTAAAAGGGATCAACGCGAGCCTTCCAATGCCATCTGAGACAACGCCTATATTCCAATGCAGAACTTAAATGGCAAAAGATATGAAAAAGAAAAAAAAAGTTGCAAAAATATACTTAAAAACAAAAATATCTTAGATTGAATTATAACTACAAGTATGTGCTAACCAAAGCAAAAAACCAGCTATTACAGTTGGAGATTAATTTGAAAAAAAAAAAAAAAAAGAAGGAAAGAGTTCCACACCAAAAAGAAAAACTATACTAACAAAACATTACTACTTACATAATATTTAAGATACTAACCTTTTAACTATGTAGACAATATCTTCGCATATAACCTAAACTAAGCAAAATTATCGCACTTACAAATGTGCAAAAGATTCCACTCTCACATCACTTACTGGGTTCCCTCCAATTCCTCTCAGCCTTATCCTCCCGAACTCCTCTCGCTAGTAATAAAATTAGGAAATAAGAGATAACTATGAACCTAGACTAGACCATTAGAATATAAGAATATACACCCTTGATAAATTTTCAAATTCAAAATTTTATATAAATAATTACTCCAATATATACTAACCTCAGAATTATTATCGCATTAAGAATTAATAATTTTATTATAAAAGGAAATATTGTATTGTTCTTTTAAAATCATTTAGAATTGGTAATTTTGTTTGAAGATGTAATATTTTGTTGTCCTTTTAAATCATGTAGAATTACTATCGCATTAAGAATTATTAGTTTTGCTTCAAAAGGTAAAATTGTACTGTTCTTTTAAAAATTATTTGGAATTTTAATTGCATTAAAAATTAATTGATTGTTTCGAAATGTACAAATGTAATGTTCTTTTAAAATTATTTTGAATATATTATGGCAATAGGATTAAGCTAATAGTTTGTAATCTTATTAATAGAATCTGCCTCTGTGCAACCGCACGGGCATTCGTCCTATTCAATCTCGACTCCCCCGTTCTAACCGTTCGTGATGGGTACGGCTGGATAGTCAACGGATACTTCAAACTAGTCCACACAATCGAATTGACACGCTACGAAAAAATTTTAAATCGCTTAGAGGACGACGCCACCAAAATAAACGAGACCGATGCCATTAAAGACGTCATCGCGTACCAGCTGGGGAAAATTCATTCTCAACTCGACGAGCTAAGTGGCCCAAAGCTCAAAAGGTCCAGGCGTTCTATCAACTGGATCGGGTCTGCTTGGAAATGGATTGCCGGCTCACCTGATGCATCGGACTGGGATGAAGTGTTGCGCAACGAAAACGCCTTGGTTTCTAACAATAATTTGCAGTACAAGGTAAACTCTGAAATATTTAAGAACACTCAGGAGTTATTGCAGACTTTTTCAGTATACACCTTGCAATCATTGAGAGCAGTCGTGTTAATAATCGTTTTTCGCACCGCGCCTCGCGTGTTTGATATACCCGCTCTGAATACTTTTCCTTTCTTTCGTTTGACATTTTTAAGCACTTAACAACTTTTGTTTACAAGTATGACCTCCAACAAAGGAGGAAATTACTTTGCATCACTGGATTCGGACCCGGACTGAACTTCGCACAAAAAGAAAAGAAAAACCACACCTTTCGACCTTAACAACAAATTTGACTTTCCAACAATTAACCAAACCAACCCCAACAAAAGCTCCTGCCCAAAGTACATACTAATAAAAAGTAAAATCGAAAACAAACCCATACAAAGCTTTAACATCTTTCTTGTATCGAAAGCAATTGAAAGCATAAGCAGTGAAAAGCCAAACAGCATCTCTTTCACTAGGGATGGTGATTTACTTATTTTAACAAAAAATTCAACTCAAGCAGATCGATTCCTTAAAGCTACCAACTTGTCAAATATATGTCCAATAACATCAATGCTGCATCCTACTTTAAATACAATCAAAGGTGTAATTTTCGCCCCACCACTGAAATTCTAGAAGGGCTTAAAGACCAACTAGTTGTTGATATTCAAAAAATAAAAAAATCGCTGACGGGACATTAACAAACACTTCTTTACACATTGTGTCGTTTAATCTCTACGATATACCAAAAGAAATCAAAATTGGATTTCTTAACTTCTAGGTTGACCCATATATCCCCCCTCCAATTCAGTGTAAGAAATGCTTTAAATTTGGGCATACACAAAAATATTGTAAAAACGAACAAAAGTGTGAAGTTTGTGCTAAAAGCATTCACGATCCACTGCCCTGCGAAAAAGTAGAGTACACAAATTGCCAACACGAACACAATGCCCTAAACAAAAATTGCCCAAGCTTCATTAGGCGACGGGAAATCGTAAAAACAAAAATCATTACCAAGTGTTCATACAATGAAGCATCAAAAATAGTGAACAACCAAACAAACACAGTAACTGAAATTCCAAAAGAAACTCTTAAAGAAGCAACTGAAAAACGAAATAAAAGAATCGAACTAATAAATAAAAATAAAAACAACAGTCCAAACGAAGATCACACAAAAGAGAAAACTCAAAAACCCACTTACCTTAACCACCAAGAACCACCAACCTCATATAATATCTCAACATTAAAACAACATGACTTCTCACCACTAAAACAACAATCAAGCACAAACCAAAACATACTTAGCAAAACTCACCTCACAAACCAAAAATATCACATCCCAGAAAACACAGACGAAATGAATGACATCTAAAACAAACCTCTCTCCGGTTTATTAACTAAATCGCTGTAGAGGCAAATCTTTAATCTTTGTTATGGTACTGAATATTCTCCAGTGGAATATGAATGGCTACCAAAACAACCTCCACGAACTTCATCTACTGATCCATAATAAAAAGCCAGATGTCATAGCGTTACAGGAAACACATCTTAAAACTCCTATCAACCTCAAAAACTACACACGCCATCTCTGCAACACCAACTCTTCACATGCACAAGGAGGAGCTGCCATATTAATTAAAAATTCATTAAACTACACATTTTTCTCGCCTTCTGTAAATTTTTATGCCTCAGGCGCCATTATCAACGCCGAAACTACAATCAGAATCATATCTGTGTATATTCCTCCCAACACTGGCATTACAACAAAGGAACTAAGCAAAATGTACGAAAACAATAATATTTCAACTCTAATTGTTGGCGACTTCAACGCACACAGCACGCTATGGGGCTCCAGTCAAACTAACCGACGAGGGAAAATTATAGAACAATTTTACCAACATTCCAATCTCATTCTGTGCAATGACGGTTCTCCCACACACCTCTCAACGCATTCCACATTCAGCCACGTCGACATTTCTTTAGCTTCAGCCAATTTATACCCTCTACTCTCTTGGAGCACCGACTCTTCTCTCTGTGGAAGCGATCACTATCCGATCCACATAACCTACAACAAAAACAACAGCACTGCCTACAACACAACACGCTTCAACCCAACTAACTTTATAATTGACACCGCAGACTGGACGAAGTTTGAGACCTCAGTGGAATGTAACATCAACAAGTACAACGTATCCAATAACAACAATAGAGACGCGTCTGTATTGAAAAAATGTATAATCTTCTCAGCCAACGTGAGTATGAAAAAAAGGTTTCCATTTACCTCAAAGAAAAACACACATTGGTGGAACAACAAGTTGACTATGCTCAGAGCGACAAAACAGAGACTCTGGTATAAATTTAAAAACAACATTAACTCAGAGAACCGAATGGCTTACAAAAAAGCAAATGCTATCTTTAAAAGAGAAGCAAAGAAAGCAAAGCGCGAATCATTTAACGAATTTACCTCATCAATTAACCCTAACTCGTCTATAAAACAACTTTGGAACCATGTCAATAAGCTATATGGGAAAAATACTCTAACAACAATATCTTTTATCGAAGACCAAAGCCGAAAAGTTACCTCAAATTGTTCTGATATTGCCTCTTTGTTTGTCGAAGCATGGTCGACAGCATCCGATGATACCAATTTTTCATCCCTATTTTTAAGTTGTAAAAATGACATGAGTACTAACATTGCTTACACCCCTCACCCAACTGTCAAATTTATAGAATCGGAAATAACGTTAATTGAACTTAACTATGCACTTTCAAATGTAAAAGGGAAAACCCCTGGTGCCGATAGAATCAGTTATCCAATGTTAAAGCACCTCCCACCATCGGCAAAAAGTTTTCTCCTCCACCTATACAATAACATCTTCACATCTGGAATCATTCCACAAGAATGGAAGTCCAGCACGGTAATACCAATTCCGAAACCAGGAAAGCCCAAAAACAGAATCGATGGTTACCGACCGATTTCCCTTATTTCGTGCAGCAGCAAAATACTTGAAAAAATAATATCCAATCGGATCAACTGGTTCTTTGTAAGAAACAGCCTAATAAACCCGAAGCAAGTAGCATTTAAAAGAAGAAAAGGAACAACAGACGCCATGCTCTTTTTGGACCATCAAATTGTAAAAAATCTGAGTTCAAAGAACCATATTTCTATTCTCTCCATAGACTTTGAAAAGGCATTCGATCGCATCGGTGCCCATGCAATCATCGAACAACTTAAGGAATGGAAACTTGGTCCAAAAATAATTAACTTCATTACAGCTTTTTTGTCAAAACGAAAATTCAAAGTTAGAGTTAACCAACATTACTCCAAAACTATGCCACTAGAAAATGGGATCACACAGGGTTCACCCTTATCGGTTTCACTATTAATTGCCTTTGAAAAACTAAATAATATACTCACAAATCACCCAACATTTCCACACTGCATCTACGCTGACGACCTGTATATAGTAGTGAACCACGAAAATCAAAGCTTACTACAAAGTAAAATTAACCTTCTCTTTGAAGATATAAGCAGATGGTGCAACATCACGGGCGCTAAATTGTCCCCAACAAAAACTAAAGCTTTGCACATATGCCGCAAAAAACAGTGTACACCAGTAGAAATATATATCAATTGCAACAAAATTGAGTACCTACCTGAACTTAGAGTTCTAGGAATTATTCAAAGCAACAAATACCTATTCACCGCACACATAGACCATCTTAAAAACACCTTAACTAAAAGACTCACTCTAGTCAAATGCATAAGCAGCTACCATAGCAACGCCCACCCTAATGTAATACTAAACATAATCAAATCTCTCATAGTTACCAAAATTGAATACGGCTTATTTATCTATGGGCACACTTCTAAAGCAAACCTTAGTAAAATCGAATCCGTATACAATGCTGCTATTCGTTACGGCCTCGGAGGCTTTCGTACAACACCATTAATTATCTTGCAAACCGAAAGTGGGCTTGGATCTCTGGACTCAAGAATCAATATTAGCATAGCAAAACTGACCACAAAAATACTAATGCCTTCAGAGCGCCAACTACTGTCTTACAACCAAAATATGATGAAAAAACAACAAAAAAAAAATAAAAAGTACACATCAGCTCTGGATAGAGTTATCCAAAGCATCCACAATATGGGGCTCAATCCAATGCCTCGGCGTAGGTTTATTCCATACCGCCCTGCTTGGTATTTCCGTAACAGTAGCATAATATCATCACTAATGCATCTTCCCAAAAAAACTACATGCGCTGCCACTTACGTTACACACTTTTACAATACAGTAGAAAAGTTTAAAGCGGCTGGGTGGTCCTTTAACTATACCGATGGATCCAAAACGACAGCAGGAGTTGGCTACGCTATTATAAACGAAAAATTAGATATCGCACAACTATCCCAACTAGAAACGAACTGCTCCATATTCACTGCTGAAGCGGAAGCGATTGTCGATGCACTTAAACAATGCAAATGCCAAAGAGGAAAGCATATTATCTGCACCGATTCCCAATCTTGCATGAAAGCTGTTATGAACATTTCGCACAAAAATGATACCATCTGTGAAATTAGAGACCTACTCATACGCCATGAAAACAAGACCAAATTGATGTGGATCCCCGGCCATGTCGGTATCCAAGGATATTTTGTAGCAGACGAAGCAGCTAAATTCAGCACACTTGCACCTATTGTAAAAAAATCAACACAACACAAAACCGATATATTAAGAACCATAACCGAACATCATTCACGCAACACACATCTATTCTGGAACCACTACCAACACCATTACAAAAACATCAACCCATCGGGAAAACCACCCATCTACCCCTCAAACGTCTTAAGAACTCACTTGCAGCGATATATCCGCTTTCGAACAGGACATACACGTCTAAGTCACGCACACTTATTCACCGACAGTCCTGCACCAACATGTCCTATAGAATCACCAGTATTTGTAATAATCACAACAAGACGATGATTCAGTTGCTGGAAAACATATCAGATGAACACATCTCCATCCTTATAAAAATTCTTAGATTATGCAATATTTACTTTGACATCTAATACCTTATAAATTTTATTTGAAACCAGTAATCGCTATAATTCCAAAACCTTACTTTATACATAGGCTGAAGATCTTCGTTATTAGTGCCTAAGAACCTTTATACTTTTTGTGTAATTAATTATACAATAAAGCTCAATTATAATAATAATAATATTGCAGACTTTCAACGGAATGGTAACGGTCACAAACGACATCTTGGGTAGCAAACACCTAGCAAGGTTTTCACAGGATTTAGAGCGCAAGGTAATGATTCTGAAAGAAGACGTCAGCGAGTTGGTTCGAGCCTGCCAGATGGCCAAGGCTGGGGTAGTGAACAGTAACCTGCTGAACAAGGAGGAAATTAACCAACTAATAAGTGAAATCGAGGTCCTTCCTTACAGCAACGTCATCGAAGCCATCGAGTATAGTGAACAGTCAATATATACGAATGTCACTCTTTTGCTTTATGTGCTGTCCATGCCAAAAGTAGCAGAAACGAGATTCAACCACTTAATCACACGTGCAATCATAAAAAATGATCAACGGTTGGACCTGAACTATAAAACCATCCTGATGAACAAGCAACAAACCTATGGAGTCAGGGATAGCTGTCTATACCTTTCAACCGCATGGTGTGCAAAAAGGAAGCACTTGATTTACTACCCGAAGAAGATTGCTTGCCTCGTTTACTCAAGGGAGGTCAAACGAGTTGCCGCTATATAACCTGCACGGACTCAACAGTTGAAGTACTCAAGGATGACACCATATTTTTTGACAACTTCAATAGCAGCGTTTGGTCAGGTAAAGCTTATACTAACCTTAACGGTTCTTACATTCTACAGCTGGATAACGAGACGGTAACGATCAATAATCAAACCTATTGGAGTACAAGCAGCTCGGGTGTACAAGTTCTTCCATCTGTATTGTCCACCGTAACGAACAAGAGCCTGGCGGTGAATCTCAATCTCGTCCACGAAATGACATCTGGGAATATACGGCTATTGGGATACCTAAGGGACAAAACTAATTGGTTCGTGACGTCCGAAGCTCTGGGGCTTACCTTGTTAATGGTATTCGTTTTGCTGATATGGAGAAAGTTAACAACCGGGAAAAAATTCCCTGAACTGAAGTTGTCCATACTGCAGCAGAGTTCACGCAATCCAACCAAGGACGACGCCTCTTCGAATCCTGATCCGCGGGACGCGGATCTTTAGAGGGGGAAGAGTTAACGCGCACCTATTGAGCGCTCCCACGGTTGCCCGTTACACGTGCCGCAGTGTCAGCACATTTCCATTTCACCATATAATGCAACGGGAGCCATTGTCACTTGCATCCAACAAATGCGCCGTGGGAAATCAAGGCCAGGGCCGGTCTCACACAACGAGTTGTAAACAAGTTATACAACCATTGCGCCGCTGCCAGGTAGCCGAGGTGAAATGTACTCAACGGACACAGCGGGCAGTCAGTCGAGTTCGGGACGGGCTACCTAATAGGTTAATGTAGATTTTAAGACGTTCTTAAAATAAAGTCAAGTGAAATATAGCTTACTAGTGTTGTTTCTTCTGGGCAGCTGGCCCTTCATATTTTTTTGAGTTTAATCCTTAAAGGATCCTTAACTTGTATATAGTAATATTCCGCTGCGCTGACTGGGGAAATATATTCTGCAAACAAATGGACTATTTACTAACCAGATCCTCGGCAAGAATATGCAAATAATGTTGCACAGAAGAGTTCACTTTTTATAATTGAATGTTAACTATAAGATATATTTAAAAAATTGCTATATTATTATGAAATAACATTATTTTTTTGTAAAACTTAGCCGAATTCACGCAATCACAAAATCAAATGTCAATAATGAAAAAAATTAAAAATTAGACAAACGAGTCAGTAATGCGAACGCTTTTTTAGTATGAAGAAGTTTACAATATACTATTACAAGTGAAGACTGCAGAATATGCAACATTCTTCATGAGTTAAGGAGCCGATTTGTCATGCGGGAAAGAGTGAGCTGCTTTATTAGAGAACATTTTATTTTTGAATCATGCATATGGCTGTACTTATGTATATACTTATATATTTGTAGGTTTATAAAGCTCTGATATGTCGTTGATGAAATCATGAATAATAATACTTTTGTGGCAGTTTCTTATTAAGATAATGTTTTAAAGGATTTGAGGTAAGATTGTAGCGTTGCTTTGAACCAACGAACTTAGATAATGAAAAACATTAACCTTTCTTCTTTTGAAATCTTTATGAAAATAATCAAAATGTCGCTTAATAAACAGCTTTATTTTGTTTTCAATAACTTATAACACAAAGGGTATTGGATGTCAATTAAAACATTTGCAAGCAATTAGATTTTTTCACAAGGGACCTTTGAGTTGAATAAACAAAGTAGTACGTTCTCCCGCGAAGTTGATTCGTTGCTGTCTCGACAACGACTAAACTATAGAGAGTAAGAATCATTGTGTACCAATAACAAATGAGATATCTTTTCGATAAACGTCAAAATTTGGAACACCTGCGATCACCCTGTTTTTGTAAAGTTGCTTAATTAGGTAAAACGCCGCTCCTTTTAGCCGAGTTGCATGAAAACAGATTCTTAAATTTAGTACTAGTTGCTGCTATTAAAGCGACAAAAGTGTGCAAAATTTAAAATATTTTACGATAATTTTATTATGTATACCGTCTATTATCTTCATACCAATATTTAAAATTTATTTTTGGGCATTTTTTAAAAGTTCCGAAAAGCACCACAAAATGCAAGAGTGTACATGACGTTTTCAAATTTGTTCGCTGTTGAAGCCGAAGTGAAACGAGCATTCATTGTGGATAATTAGGGAGTTCACAAGCGTGTTATTGGCCGTATTTTTTTAGTGCGTTTTTTAAATAACAGAGGAGCTTGTTAACGCACCGTGTTATTTCCTTTACTATTGTATGTGGTATTCAAGCAATTCTTCTTCTTCATTATACAGCTCATACAGATCGTCATTCCATCTTCTTCGGTACCCGTCGCTTACGCGAACAGGGTCATAATTTTTGCGAAGAACATTTTTCTCGAAAGCCCCCAAAGCTTGCTCATCGCTGGTCAACATCGTCCATGTTTCTGCGCCATATGCAAGGACGGGCACGATGAGAGATTTGTAGAGCGAGATTTTCGTTCGTCGAGAAAGGGTTCTGCTTTTCAACTGCCTGCCGAGCCCAAAGTAGCATCTGTTGGCAAGTGTTATTCTTCGTTTGATTTCAAGGCTGACATTATTGGTGGTGTTTATGCTGGAGGTATACAAAATCCTTGACTACTTCAAAATTGTAGCTGCCAGCAGTGACGTGGGTCCCAATACGCGAGGATTTTTTGTTTATTGCCACAAGGTACTTTGTTTTGTCCTCATTCCCTACTAGACCAACCTCTTTTGCTTCCTTCTCTAGACTGGAAAATGCTGCACTGACGGCCCTATTGTTAAGGCCAACGATGTCAATATCATCCGCATACGCAAGCAGCATCGTACTTTTGTTATATATAGTACCACTGCGATTCAGATTGGCAGCTCTTATTACAGTTTCCAGCATTAGGTTGAAGAAATTGAGTCCCCTTGTCTAAAACCTAGTTTGGTCTCAAACGGCTAGGAGAGGTTCTTCCCAACTTGGACGGAGCTAAATGTTGTGCTCAACGTCACTCTACATAGCCGTATTAGTTTTGCGGGGATCCCAAATTTAGACATGGCGTCGTACAGGCAGCTTCTATTCGTGCTATCAAAAGCGGCTTTGAAGTCGACAAAAAGGTGGTGTGTGTCGATTTGCTTGTCTAAGGTCTTTTCCAGGATTTGCCGTGCTGTGAATATCTGGTCGATGGTGGATTTACCAGGCCTAAGACCATACTCATAAGGTCCAATCAATTGGTCCATATATGGCTTCAGTCTTTCACACAGTATCGTCGATAGAACCTTATATGCGATATTTATAAGGCTTATCCCACGGTAGTTGGCGTAAACAGCAGGATCACCCTTCTTATGGATTAGGCAAAGAAGACTAAGGTTCCAATCTTCTGGCATGTACTCGTCAGACAAAATTGTGCTTAACAGCTGGTACATGCTTCCTACCAGCTCTTCGCCGCCGGCTTTGAAAAGCTCAGCCGGTCTACCCCAGGCGCTTTGTTATTCTTTAGCCGCCTAAGTGATGTTCTCACCTCGCCTTGGTCGAGTGGAGGGATTTGTTGTTCATCCTTAAAGATTGTTCTGGGCTCCCCTTCTTCAAACTCCTCACCAGAGTTCGCATTCAGTAGCGTTGAGAAGTGGTCCCTCCATACCTCAAGTGTGCTCTGTACGTCCGTCACCAGATTTCCATACTCGTCTTTGCAGGAACCAGCCCCGGTCTTGAAACCATTTGTTTGCTGCTTTATTTTCTGATAGAATTTTCGGGCCGCATTCCTGCTTGCTAGCATCTCAAGCTCTTCGCACTCACGCCTTTCCGCCTCTCGTTTCTTTCTCTTGAAAAGACGTCTCTCTTCCCTTCTCCTCTCTCGGTATCGCTCAATTGTTGCACGCGTAGTAATTGGCTGCAGGGTGGCTTTGTATGCTGCGTATTTCTCTGCAGCAGCGACGCGGCATTCGTCATCGTATCAATTATTTCTGCGAGGCTGGTAGTAGCCAACCACTTCCACCGCAGCGGTGCGAAGAGATTGGGAGATGTTATCCCATTGTTCGTTAATGTCGGGGCGATGAGAAGTTGCTTACCTTAGCAGGATCGGGAGTCGAGATTGAATATTCTCAGCTGTCCGTTGCGATTGCAGCTTTTCGACGTCGAACTTTCGTTGCGATACTTGATGAGCGTTCTTCATTGCATAGGCGTATGCGGACATTAGCTGCGACAAGGTAATGATCCGAGTCAACGCTTGCTCCTCGGATAGAACGAACATCAAGCACGTTCGAAGCGTATCTCTATCACAACGTGATCAAATTGGTTTCACGTTTTTTGTTCAGGGGACACCCAAGTGGCTTGGTGGATGCTTCGGTGTTGGAACCTGGTGCTACTTACTACCATGTTTCGCGCCGCGTCGAAGTCGATCCGTTGCCGGATGTATTTTTATGAAGGCTGAAGTTTCCGACTATTGGACCAAAAATTCCTTCTTTGCCCACCTTAGCGTTAAAATCGCCAATCACAATTTTTACATCGTTTTCAAGCAATTAATCAACAAAAAAATCACTTAAAATAAACTTCAGCGGTCGGTTTACTTAAAATATGTATACGTACATACATACATCAATATTTAACTTGATCTAACATTTTTTAATCAAAAATAAACCTCAAATGATGCAAAAACAGAAAGAGCTAATCAAATAACACACAAAAAATAACACACTAAACATACCTTTCAGAGTTGTATTGAAATACGAAAATTTAACATTTGAAACAATAACAACAAGTTTAAACTAGTTTTTTCTAATAAGCCATACGACGAAATACGAGATAAGACAGTGCTTGTGAACTCCCTAAATAATTACATATTGGTTCACAATGGCTTTAGTGAAATAGTGGGTAATAGCATAATTATATTGGTGCACAATATAAATATAACAAAATAATAATAATGGTGAAAAACTTGTCAGCACGTTAATTTTGCTAATTTCGTCCCGAAGTTGAAAAATATTAAAACAATATGGCGCAGTTTAATTTAACAAGGATTAATTATCAGTTTTCCACATGCTGGCCGATAAGAACCTTTAGTCAAACGATTCGTGGAAGTATTATTTATTTATATACAATGCGAATCAAATCAACTTCGTCAATAATTGAATTTTTTATTAATCTTGTAGAACCCAATCGGCTAGAATAAAACAACTATTCAGGCTGCATGACTGAAATGTTATTTATTTGCTAAGACATATACATATATACATTAGGGTGACAGTTAATTTCGAAAGTGATATTTTCTTGGTCTCAGTTTTTTTTTGTGTGTAGTTTTATTTAAAAAAAATTCTAGTAAAATTTCAAGGTCGTAGGAAGAGGATTAGGGGGCGCGTCGGCCCCCCAAAGTTACACAAAATACGTTTTTTCACGCAAATTCTTACTTTGACTGCTTGTAACTTTCTCTGTGTTTTTTTTTTTTAAACATTACTGGCGAAAGATGTTCATTAATATGTCTACAATAACATCTGTCAATAACATTTTTGTCTAATGTTAATATTTAATGAAAAAAACTTAAATATATTATACTTAAATAAAATTACTTATATGATTCAAATTTTGGATTTTGTTCAGATTTATTTAATTAAAGATTCATATAGAAAATTCCTTATGATTTACGTAAGAGTAGCTTCAACAATTATATACAGTAAGACCTCGCTAGTCCGAACTTCAGACTTTTTTTGTTTACTTTTGTTTTCAAGTGTAAGAATTGTATTTAAAAGTTTGCTTCAAATTTTTTTTGCCTGTATGCTGAAGCGATCTATAATATTGACAATTGTGACCGAGAATATTCCCGTTACAATCTCAACAATATTATTCTCAATGCTTGCGTAAGCTACCGACAAAAAATCGGCACCAATGTTTCTCGGAAAATAGATTCTTATTTTACAGTTATATGCAGCAGCCGCAAACATTTTTTAATAGCATTAAATTTGCAAAAAAATCATTCGAAGTGAATATTTGAATGTGAAAAGTCGAAAATGTCTGCTAGAAATTTACGTGAACGCATATATTTAATTGGTTATTGTACCAACTCATTAACGGGAAGTAAACTACCCTCCAATATAGAAGTGTTGAAAGTTTTGTTTTTCAATTTACGTGTAGTAAAAAAAAATTTACGGGAAAGTTCAGATTTAGTTGTAAAAGAACTATTCGTGTTCTGGGAAAAAGCCCGCATTCCGGTCAAGGATAAACAACACTGCATTACAAATGTAGAGAAATTGTATAAAGAATGGCAAAGCTTTCAAAAAGATTCAAAGAAGACTTCTAATTTCCATAAGAGCAAAGTAAACACGTGGAAAGAAAAATTGGATATGCTTTTTGACGTGGCGCATGCAAGTGCATTAAAAATAATGTCGAATCAAGAAGATATTGATTTCTTGATAAGTCAACGAAAAACGGGGCGCCCAGGCTTTATGTATGGTATCGATTACGAAGAAGTACGCCGAGAGTGCCGACTTAAAGAACGCAACAACAATTTATTACAACAAGTGGAGCGGAATAATCGTGAAATTGCATTAATTGGTTCGTTGTATGTTATTATTTATTTTTTATTTTCTTTAAATTAAGTCGTTTTTATTAGATGAAACTGCAGAGTTGCTGTCATCTGAATCTTCAGAGAATGATAACAGTTTTCCAGATATGGAATGTGACCCACGTTGTAGTCAACCTCCAGCCAAAAAATGTAGGGGAACAAATAAAATACTAACACCAAAACTGGCGGCCGCACTCGATGTCTGTAAAATCAGTGACAGACATGCGGTTCATCTAATAAGCGCAGTCGTTGAAGCTCTGGGTAATAATGTTGAAGATTATATTTTAAACCGAACGTCTGTACACCAGGAAAGGGAACAAATCCGTGAAGAAAGAATTTCAGCATTAAAAAATAAATTAAAATTAAATGAGCTCGACGCTATCTGCCTTCATTGGGATGGTAAACTTTTGCCGGCGCTGACGGGATATGATAAAGTTGATAGGTTGCCTATAATAATATCGAGCGGTAAAGTTGAACAGCTTCTTGAAATACCTGCACTTGATTCCGGTACTGGAAAAGAACAGGCATCCGCTGTATGCGATGCTATTTATGAATATGGTCTGCAAAATCACATCAAAGCTTTAGTGTTTGATACAACAGCGGTCAATACTGGGCGTTTCAATGGTACCTGTACGTTAATTGAAAATAATTTACAAAGACAACTTTTATGGTTACCATGCCGTCATCATATATACGAGATTGTTTTAAGATGCGTTTTCGAAGAAAAAATAAGCTGTTATGGAAGTCCAAACGTTAAAATGTTTGAGAAATTTAAAAATGCTTGGGCTAAGATTGATGCTAAAAACTATGAGTATGGCATCAACGATCCAACTGTCAAGACGTACATGAAAGAGTCTGCTGTTCGCATTATCGGTGCAGTAAATAATATCTTGGAAGAAAAACAACCCAGGGAAGACTATAAAGAATTCTTGGAACTCACTTTGCTCTTCCTGGGTCAAAAACCAGAAAAGACACATCCAAACAGCCTAATGTTTCGATCGCCAGTAGCTGTTCACCATGCAAGGTGGATGGCAAAAGCGATTTACTGTCTAAAAATATTTTTATTCCGTAACGAGTTCCAGCTTTCAGCAACTGAATTAAATGGGCTTCGTCAAATTTGTGTTTTTATTGCTGAAGTCTATGTCGAAGCGTGGTTTTCTGCTCCTTTGGCCATTAAAGCGCCATATCAAGATTTTTTATTTTTACAAAAACTTGAAAACTTCAAAAAAATTGATGCTGCTATATCTTATGTTGCTCTTAAAAAGTTCAGGAACCACTTGTGTTATTTAAGCCCTGAGGCGGTTGGTCTTGCATTTTTTGACAGCAACGTATCCCTTTTTTCAAAACAAAAAATGGTGGCGGCTTTGGAAAATGATTTTGAACAAGAGCAAAACACAAAGCGAGCTACAAATGATAGAGAAATCGTTGAAATATTCCATGACGGAATTGAACAGTTCGTCTCTGCCGAAACAAAAGCATTATTTGAAAGATTTCAAATAAATACTGATTTTTTTAAATTAAACCCAGACAAATGGGAGCAGGACCAATCTTATTGTAAAGCGGCTGAACTGATGAAAAAATTAAATGTTACAAATGACACTGCCGAAAGGGGGGTTAAATTGATGGAAGAGTATAATAAACTATTTACCAAAAATGAACGCCAAAAACAATTTGTTTTAAAAATTGTTAGCGATTACCGCCATCGGTTTCCGGACTGTAATAAAAAGACATTGTCTCAAGTGCTTTAAACAATATTAATAAAAAGAGAAATCATATACATAAGTAGTTTTATTTAAGTATAATAAATCGACATTGAGGCGTACTTTTTCTCCTATATTTAAGTTTTTTTCATTAAATATTAACATTAGACAAAAATGTTATTGACAGATGTTATTGTAGACATATTAATGAACATCTTTCGCCAGTAATGTTTAAAAAAAAAAAACACAGAGAAAGTTACAAGCAATCAAAGTAAGAATTTGCGTGAAAAAACGTATTTTGTGTAACTTTGGGGGGCCGACGCGCCCCCTAATCCTCTTCCTACGACCTTGAAATTTTACTAGAATTTTTTTTAAATAAAACTACACACAAAAAAACACTGAGACCAAAACAATAAAGAAAAAAAAAATACTCCATACATTTAATTGTCACCCTAATATACATATATATATCTATATAAGACACATACATATGTACATATATATATATATCTATATGTTCATATATATCTTACGTGGAAATATATATATTAAAAAAAATGAAACTTAAACTATTAAAATTGTAATAAAACACATTAAAATTAAAACAAATCTGCTGTCTTTGGTATATAACTTTTAGTATAAATAAATTAAATTTGAAACTGGATATTTCGTTTTAAATAATTTCTGCTTATAATATGATATTAATGTAAAGCTTGTTTACGATTGCTTTAAGTCAATAAGTTAATTGTTAAGAATATCAAATTAGTGAGCTAATATAGGTCTTTAATGCCTAATGGGATTTTGCTTTCTTTTCAAATTTTAATAATAGGAATTAATCTTTGCTATTTCGATTCCCATGAATGTAATGCGAAACGATTAAGTAACGAAATTATGTAATAAAGATCTAAATCAGCTCTAATCGAAATTGCCTAAAGGTGTAATGATGTTTTAAGTAGTTTATTCAGTGCAACTATGTACGGATGATCTCTAATATCGAGAATAACAAATAATTTTATTTATTTAACCAATTACTGATAATAATAATACTTAATGTTGTTGTTGATTAAAATTTATTTCGAATATAAAATCGCATCAAAAAAAGCACAAATAAATTGTGATATTTTGTTGTATTTGCTTCCGACAGGGTGTGAAGTGATTGGTTTAAATACAAACCGGTTTCAGCCTTGTGCCATCATCAGTGTCATTTTTCGTTCTGGTTAGTTTGATTTTTCGTCCGTATTTATAGTTACGTTCTGGTGGAATTCATTGCCTATGTTCGTGTAGGTCAGGTCAGTTTTTGGGTGGGTGTGTTACTTTGTTTATTTCAGGTACCATTCAGGTAGATACTTGAATTGTGCTTATTTATTCATGTTATCTTGTCTTAAGGTTCCCGTTTGTTAAGCCGTTATGTTGTGGTTTGTACCTGTAGGTAGATAAAAATCGGTAATTTTCCCTTTTTTGGATTTTGTGTCTTCTATATATGTATGTTGTGTATTGCTTGTTTGTTGATTCGACGGTTATTTCCTGGCTTTTGTTTTTTCGTCCAAATAGTAATTTCAACGGTTCAAATATTACGTCTGATCCGGCGTTTATTTGCTCGTTTATTACTTTGTCATTGAAGTTTTTTTGTTTGTATATTGCCATGTTTTCCAGTATATTGAGACGACGTCCTTTATGTTGTACGTGTAATACCTTAGCCGTTTTGTTAATTTGTGTAGGTGTACATTTTTGGTTAAACATGTGGTTTGCAAAGTTTGACTCTGTTGTTGTTTTTGGTTTCAGAGTCTTTTTATTGTACTCCCTTATGTGTTCCCGGAACCGTGTTCGTATTTCCCGTCCAGTTTGTCCGATGTAGCTATATTGACATGCACATGTTAGTTTGTGCACACCTGGTTTTTTTAGTGAGTCTTCGCTATTTGTGTTTGTCTGTTATATCTGTCCTATATTGTTGGAAGTTTTAATGCTGTGCGGATATTATATTTGTAAAAGAATATGGCCAGTTTGTAGGTCGAACTCCCAGTATAGGTTAGTGACGTCCACGTTTTTTTGTCGTTATCTTCTTTGTATGTTTTGGTTTTTTTTGGACTCTCTTCTTATTCTGTCAATATTACAACAATTCACAAACACCCTAAGAGCCGTAGATTTTTATCTGCCTGTACAAACCACAACATAACGGCTTAACAAACGGGAACCTTAAGACAACATAACATGAATAAATAATAGAGGGCAGCATGAGCACATTCATTTCTTCTGTTAGCCGGATTACACGAATGTGAATGCGATGTCATTCAACTCAGGCACTCATGCGCTCATAAATATGTGTACTTACAGAGAAAAAAGAGACCAATATGGGTACTCTCTGCTTATGATTTAAGGGATGTACAAATTTTTCTCTTCGCTACGCTCATTTATAGTCATCGATCATTCATGCATTCACGGCCTGTCCGGATTTTGCACGAATGTGACGAATGTGGCGAACGTTGCGCAGGGAGACGCCACCAAAGGCACATACATAAATATGCAAGACGCAGCTACCCAGCGGGGCATAAAAGGCCTTCATATGGCCTTATTCATGTCGGAATTGTAAGGTAGAAAAGGCTTACTCCGCCATATAAGCTTCATATCTTTTTAACACTGCATGTCCTACAGCGTGAGGCCTTACCTCAAGCGACATAAAAAAGGAGTAAATGAGGCCTTACCTCTGCTATCTAAAAAATAAGTAAATGAGGCCTTATTGTTGTATTAAAAATAAGCTGTCAAATAATGACACGAAAGAATTTTAATTCAACAATATTTTATTTTGATTTATTATCGTAGGTTTTTTTATATACCCTATTTTTTATTAATTGTATCGATTTTTTTACATCATTTTCATAACTTTTGAAGCCGTATTCGGGGGACTTCAGAGCATCTAAAATTAGAAATAGCAAATTGTGAGTTGTGAATTTATGTATTTAATTTAAACAAACATACCAAATAATAATTTTCCAAATAAGATGGTTTCTTTTAAGGATGTTTCCTTTTGCAGCCTATCCCAATTGTACTGTAACAAGCACTCTTCTGTGATGATATATTGTAGAGATTTTGTTATAGGTGTTGAACCTATAAAATAAAATAAGGAAAGCATTAGTTATAAGGAAAGCATTAGTTATATAGTTTCGCAGAAAATACTGTTCATTCAATTAACTTACTACGTCATTTTTGGCAAACATTTCAGCATTTTCCGCAAAATTTTCCATTTCTTCAACGCTTTTTATTGGAAATATGTTCAGGCTTGTAGATTTCGGAAATGCTTTCTCTAACAGTTTATCCATTTTCACATGTAGCTCACAAATTAAGTTTTTCATTTGTTGCACCTCTTCTTCTACAAATAAATAATTTAATCAATTTAATATACACAATTATGTATAGTAATTACTTACCCAATTTTTTCATTTTATTTCCACACTCACAGGGTGGAGAATTTTCGTCATTTATAATGCTGTAGCTCCGTTTTGACATTTTGGAATATTTAGTCTAAATCGATTATATTTATATTATATGTTTATTATTATTGTTAGAGTTACCAGAAGCCACATTATGCACATTACATATATTTATATTTAGTTCTTCTGGTACATTTTCGATATACATAACTAGAAACATTTTCAGTTTCTGAAACAATAGTTTTTTTCCCGATTTCAATTGTGCTCTTTTTTTTCTTGCCACAAGTCGACGAAAATGTCTATCACTCTCTCCACATTTTTTCCCCCCCCATTTCAATAGATTAATTAATTTACTATTTAATTAGTTTAAATTATATCTGTATTAATTTAGATTTAAAAAAACTACCACTTACTACTTTTAAGTTTGCGCACCAAATGAGAGCATATAATAACTATACGCTTAAACGCAGCGTTTCCGAAGAACACAAAAAATAAACAATAACAACAAACACAGTAACGCTGCTGCATATACGCAATATTTAGGGGCGACAAGAGGTCGGCGGCAGATAACAGTAAAAAATACACAAATGCAGTGCTGCTTTGAAAATGAATATAATAGTCTACTTTGTCTTTTGCTTTTGTACACCTTACCCTACGCTACTAAAAGAAGGTCATTGTGAGGCATTCATGAGGAAGGGAAGGTATTAAACAAATAAGGCCTTACATTACCCTGCTTTTGTGAGGCCTTTATTTTGTCCCCGCTGGGTAGCGATGGCTGTTATTATGTGTGTACGTAACAACGCTTTGCATATGCGTTGTTTTCGCTTATGCTTACTACTTTTTTATTAAAGCGGATTAGAAAATTCTTTTAACTCATGTTATTTATACAATACTATTATTATTTAAGACTTAAATAATATTGATGTGAATAAAATATTAGTGGACATTTGACTTCATTAAATTATCCAAATAATCCTCAAAGATAATTTGAATATTTAAATATTTTCTAAATTGTTTTTTTGATATTATTACTTTTCCGCAATTCAATGTACATACATACATGTATGTATGTAGGTATTAATTAATTATAATGGTTTTTTTGGAATAAATTCGAAATGTCTTATGTATGAATATATTTTATAATACCATTGAAACTATAGTGCACTTCCATTTTCAAAAATCAGAACCAGAAACATTATAATTTTTTTTTCAAAGGTATACAGAATATGATATAGGATCACACACAGGAAGGGAATATATGTATGCATGTATGTACATACATACATACATACATATGTGTTCACAAGCGCAGACGCACACTATGCATACGCACAATACACATGTATGTACATATGTATATACATATGTATGTGTGTACATAAATACAAAAGGGATAACCACCAAGTTGAGCAAATGGCCTGGCGCTCAATAAGTAGGCTGCATATACATACATGTACATACATGCATATTTACGGATGTGAAGAAGCTAGCGAATATTTATAAAAGGGTTTTGCTACCATACATTATACCCACACATAAATAGACATATGTACGTATATAAATACGTATATATGTTGCACCTCAGCATGACTCAATAATGTAAGGTTGTGTTGATCAGGCAACAACAACATATCCCGTTTGCCGACTGTTTTACGACATGTCAGAGACAGCTGCTTTGATTTGTTTATTTACATATTTTCGTAAAACAAGGAAATGAAATCGATGGAAACATATTGAAAAATTAAAGACTTTAAATTATTAAATACAAATTGCTAATTTAATGCTTTATTTATATTTGTTGTGTAAGTGGTAACACTCTTAGCAGTGCAGGAGCATTGCGAAAAGCATTCAGTGATGTGCACGAAGAAGTATGAGAGAATATTATACGTGACGCAGTTCTGCGTCGCATATCACCCGGAACACGAAAAAATGATCCTCCTCTCCTTTTCGGCTTTCCGCAAATGTCGCACATATTTTAAATTTATAAAAAATAATATTATTCACAAAAATAACGCGTAGTCACAAAACACAATACTTTTCGCAAAAGAAAGATGTAAACAATAAAACGTAAACAAAGCCAACACACCTGATAGTTTGACATACGAGCTTTCGACAACAAGAATAAGAAGAAGCACGTCTTAAATCGATGTCACCTATAATAGATACATCTTGCACCTCAGCGTCAAAACCAGGTTACAGTTGTATGCAATACTTACAATGTTTTTTAACACAAATCCTTTCCGTTAATTCTTTATTAAATAATATCGTATTCTTTAACTAGAACAATATCAATTAAAGTTTCAAAACTTGTACAGAGTGCAATCATTTTCCAAATATCAAAGTTTTCCATCCAAAATTTCTAACGTTTTAATGAGAAATTGAAAATTTCTAACATTTTAATGAGAGTCTTAAGAAATTCTGTATATAAAAACATTGTGAAAATTTTTTCTAAATATGTTTTCTTTCCATTTACCTTTGCGCCTACATATGAACATATTTTCATACAAATGTGCATTGACTTTATTATAAGTGTATGCATTTATTTTATAGTTACTTATTAATTTCATTAAAATTCAATGTAGATTATGCATGTATGTATGTACGTAAATATGAAGAGACATGCAATTATTTAATTTTTTCTATTTAATTGCTTATATAATGCAGCCGCTATCATTTGCAAAAATTGGCGCCGTCATAAAATCTTTCAGTCGAATGTGGTCTCATACAGCCGGATGTGGTCTCATACATCCGAATGCGCATGACTAGTTGTACAACATATTTGGCACTCTTTGTACAACGAATGCCTATTTTTCTGAATGCGACTGAGCGCAGTATTCTCAGCTATCTGCACACTCATTCAGTCATCGCGCTTGCTGTGAGCAGAATGCGTAGAATGTTGCGCTTACGTGTGAATGTGTTAAAACGGCCAATGAGTACATTCATGCAGACGTCTAATAAATAAGCACAATTCAAGTACCTGAATGGTACCTGAAATAAAAAAGTAACACACCGACTCACAACTGAGCTGACCTAAGCGAACATAGACAATGAATTCCACCAGAACGTAACTATAAATACGGACGAAAAATTCAAATTAACCAGAACGAAAAATGACACTGAAGATGGCACAACGCCGAAACCGGGTTGTCCTAAAACCAAACTTGACAAGGGATGACGAAAATTCGTTCCAAAACCAATCACAAATAAATTCTTGCAGAACGATAAGTTTAAATTATACAGCTTTATAAAATTTATTATGAAATTTAAATAGCAAATATTTTAAGTTTATAGTTATTCTTCATTTAAGAAATTTGAGAACTAAAATAATATTAATATAAGGGCAGCACAGTAACACTTTGTCACCTAAGCGCAAATAGAACCCCGTTTTTAGGGTTGTAGAAAGCATCAATTTACCGTTTTCAACAAAAATATAAATTCGCAACCCTAACGTTCCCTGTTCGTTTTAACCGAATGAATTTATTCGGCTCAGCCTTTTCCAACTTCGGACCATTCGTAGTTGTCGACATATTGTCGGCCAGCTTAGGTACCCTGTCAACGCCAGCTTAGGTATCCTGTCAAAAGCATCTATCAAAGAAGATATCTCACTTGTTCTTAGGTAAGTTCGGGTACGGATAATTATTGAAAGTTTTCGAAAACGATCAGCTTTTAGCGATCGCGTACGCCAAAAACTTTGCTTTACTGAAACCTGGCTGAAACCACATATTTTTAATTCAGAGATCCTTCCTAATCAATATCAAATTTATAGAAATGACCGTAAGGACAGAATCGGTGAGGGTGTTCTTTTTGCAGTTTATTCTTCAATACCATCCGAAGATGTTTCTATCTATCTCAACTATATTTTGCTGTTACAAATAACCGTTATGAGAACAAAGTTGTAATATCCTTGTGTACAAGTACGCTCGGGTATAAAAAAAACTCGAAGCAAACACTAGTTTACAGATTTTGACTTTGGTGTATGTACCTCGATAAAACCGTAATTTCTAGGAAACTACTGTTTTATGTTCAATCTATACGATATTATAAGATAACAAAATGTAACAATACCTTTGCACCTACATATTGAAAAATGTAAAAACTATGTTGGGAAATATATATGTAAACTTAAGAACTCATACAATAGCACTGTCAACATATTAGAGAATATGCCGGCCAAATGTGAAGTGATACATGAAAACAATGCACCACCCCATATTATAACAGATTTCAAACACACCTGGAACAACGTAAAAATATATGGGCCGAAATTAATACAAGTCAACTACTCCGCAACAATCGAGGGAAAACAATACTCCAACCTGCAACAGTAATTCAAAGATGCCATATAGAAGCAACATGACGAACAACTAGAAGTCCTACGCATCATAGAATCCCATGCCGATTATAGTTTTGCAATATTCAAGAAATGTCAACTTTCCTGATTTCAATTGCGAAACATCCTATCCAATACACCTTCTACTGCATCCTAGGGTTATGCACACTAGCAATACTTATCTATGGTATAGACAAACTCTGTCAATGCTACATACTTAGCAAAGAAAGCGGAAGCAAGAAGAAAAAAAATTGACGAAATGGTTGAAAAAGAACTATTCAGACTCCAACAAGAACGACATATACATAGGTTAAAGGAGGGGAATTATTGACGTCATCACAGCGAACGTAAACAACGTTTTCACTAACAACATCAATAACAACCAAATCAAGAAATGCATTATCAACAACAAACAACTGACCTACACGTAAACAACAGATAAACATAAGTACATTATCAGGAAATGCATTCACAACAAACAACTGACCTGCACATAAGCAACGGACAAACATTAGAACAATAAAAATGCACTATCACTACAAAAAACAATAACCAACCCAAATAGATACATATGTATGTATATACACTCTTAAACAGCAAACAACTGGCAATGGAATAATACACCGCGATAACCACCGCCGCATCTTAATAGTACGAGTATAAATAGAACTAAGAATCCGAAATGTAAAGCAGTTTTAAGAATATCAATAAATCGCACGCATTTCGGCGTAGCAATAAATTATATTTCCTATCGTCTAAACGATATTAACTCTCGCCAGCGTGGTCACTGGCACCCATTGGAAACAACAAGTGTAACTTAGTCTTTTACCACTTGGTTTTTTCAACGCAGGGTCGAAACCGTCAGGGCTGAAGGTATTGCATCCATTCTAACGACATGACCTAGCCAGTGGAACCGCTGGTAATAAATCAGCTGCACTATGTCTACGTTCTTGTTAAGGTCGTGCAGCTCATCGGTCCATGCCCTCTCATCTTATATTGTCATTGTCCATGATTCTGCGCTATACAATGGGTCTTGCATAATGAGAGACTTATAGAATGTTATTTTTTCCGTCGAAAAAGGGCTTTGCTGCTCATTTGCCTACTCAGTCCGAAGTATAATTTGCGAGATTATCCGTTGGAGGTTCCTAGTTACATAAAACTCTATAATTTTTCAAATATGTTACGTTCAATAGTGATGTGAGTGCCTAGCTGTGAATTTGGTGGCTGTCTATTTGATGACAGGATATAACTTGTCTTGCTATCGTTCCCCTCCAGACCCATTCGCCTTGCTTCTCTATCCAATTTGGAGAAGGCAGAACTAACTGCGCGGTTGTTAAGGCCGATAATGTCAATGTCGTCGGCGTTTGCCAGCAGTTGCACACTCTTCTTCAGCAGTAGGTTAAAGTAGTCTCACGACAATGAGTCACCCTGTCTGAAACATCGTTTGGTATCAAACGGTTCGGAGAGGTTCTTTCTGATGGAGCAGGTAGTGTTGCTTAGCGTCATTTTACATAGTTGTATTAGGTTTGCGGTATATAATACACTTCTTGTACAATCAGTTCATTGACGGTGGCTTTAATCTCTCACATAATACGCTCGAAGAATCTTACAAGCGATATAAAGAACATTCACTAGCTCCTCTCTGTCGTATTTAAATAGCTCAGCTGGCAACTGAGCAGCCATCGGGGCTTTTTTGTTTCTCAGCCATGCTATCGTTTTCGGAATTTTCGGGGCAATCGGTTAATGACACGTCGAGTCCTACCATTAAGCAGTGTTGAGTAGTGTTCTTTCCATAATTTAACTTTTTCGGTCTCGCTGAAACCCAATGGATTCCTCTGCTCGGATATATCGCTCTGCTCTGTTGTTGCTCTTAGTGAGCAGGAGTGCATGTCAGGTTGCGAAGTGGGTGGCTGTCTGTTGCGATCGGAGCTTTCCTTGTCTCTCAGTCTCAATCCATTACCGGACGTTTCGTCGTCAAGACTGAGCTTTCCAACTGTGGAACGAAAGATGCTCTCCTTGCTCACTTTGGCATTGGAACCGCTAGGCACGGTTTTTATATCGTGGCAGGGACACCGCTGGCGAAGCCTCTCTCCAACCACAAATCCGACTCCGAATTTGCGCAGCTTTACTTGAAGCTATATTATACATATGTCGCAAGGGCCTACCAATGTTTCAATTGCCATGTCGAAGACATCATAAATAAAATAAATTTATTTGTTATTGTTTGTCCATATAACTAATTATTTTTAATTAATTTTGAGCTTAAGGTCGATCGGTTTATTGGAAAAATTATTAAGAAAAAACAACAATACTCAAAGCAGTAGAAGTTATAATACATACATAGTATATAGAAATTAAGTCCAAAACATTTAAAGTGCATTTTATTTTTAAACGGTAACTTTCATAGAAATAACTGTAAAAGTTAGTTACATGCCATTTAGAGTGTATTACATCATACGCAAAAAAAAAACACCGTACACCCTTACCAGTTCTATTTTTGTTAGGCGTACCATCATTTCCGACTACAAAAGCCGAAGAGGGACGGTTTTACAAAAATTCTAATAATCGAACACTCTACATGAAATAAAATGTAAAAATTTTTCTGTTTTTTCATTGTTAAACCTTAATTATTTATTAAAACATATTTGTTTGTTGCTTTATTATTAAGTTTGAGATAAATAAGAGTTTAAGCTTGTGATTCCATACATTTTTCTAAATGTATTGGTGTTTTTAATATTCAGAATTTGTGTTTTATAACATTTAGAAATCTTTTTTTTGTATATTTCTTTGAAATTCTTTCTATGTAAGGTGCTTGTATTTTGAATGAAAATGCTATTTTACACGCATTTCAAAATCTGTAAGCCACCTCCCAACTCGACTCGGACTCTTGTTATCTGAGAAATTGGATGACATATGTATCTCAATATTTGCGTTCCACCACAGAAAATACCTTTGGTAACATGAGGAACGCCGTGTCGCTACGTAATAAAAATATGCTGCTTACAGAGAGTTTATTACGGCAGATGAAGAAAAAGGCTATAATGACTGAGTGCGAACAGCTTGAGATTCTAAGCGAAAGAAAAGGTGATCGAGAATCTATCAGCATTGTGACTAACATCCAGAGCGTTATTAAATTATGAAGGGAGCACATTTCCACACTGCTTTATGGTGGTAGCAGCGATCGTAATGTTATGCCTTTTAGAAAAAAACCCCAAAAGCTTACGGGTTTCCGATCGAATCCTTTTCGGATTAGAATTTAAATATAGTCTGCCCAATCTAGGAAGGAAGGAAAGGGTATGAGGTTGAGCGAAGACAAGACGAAGTATATCCTGTCGTCAAGTTTTCATTAGAGCATTCACGCCTTGATCGTAGCATCGCTGACTGAGCAAAGAAGGTCAGAACTCAGTTATATGTGAAACACTATTCTGATTCGCTATTCCCCCTTTGGTAGATTTTCAAGATTGAATCTGCGCCACCGTGAATTGTAAGGTAGCCTCGTTTGGCTGCATTTTCGCCAAAAACTAAGCGTCCAGAGATAATTTTTTTTTTTTTTTAATTCCCTTCTGATCTGGTGAAAAGGTCTTCAGTTTTGGGTTTGTAATACTTGGTCCATATTTGTTAGGCGATGTTTCGTGTTTGTACGCTGTTGCTCCGTGTGTCTCCTATTTGGGCAAACTGCAGCAGTAGTCTCTGCTTGATTAATCGTAGGGGGCAGCATTGCAGTGAAGGCGAACTATCGATTTTTTTTTAAGTAGTATCGATAGTTGTTCACCTCTTTGTTAAATAGACGCTGAGCAAGTAAAAAGTTAGTATTTCTTTTTAATATACAATTTGGATTGTACCATATAAGATTGAGATTCTGGGGTTTATGGTTATATTGAGGTGAAGCATGGATAAATTCATTCGAAGTCCAGGTAAGTAATATCTATGTATATGTTGTATAAGTTAGGGTTCACTATTTTTTGGGCTAGCAATTGCGGATTGTTAAAGGTTAGGCTTTTCAATATACTGTAAGATTTTGTACTGTTTTAAGAAACAAGCAAATATTCTGGGGAAATTATGATATTTGTTGAAAAAATATAAAAGGTTGGTTCAGAAACAAGGCGGATTCATTCAAGGTGGTATACTTCACATATACATAAGTAAAACTTTTGTTTATTTTGCGGTGGAAATGTCAGAGAAACTTAGAAAAACAAAAATAAACAAATGGTCGGAATTCCAAGTTTGGCACAAAAAGCAAACGTACTAAGGAGTTATAGTAAAAATTTTCAATTGAATGTCTTTGTAATATTATGCAAACGCATGGAATTTTCTATCACGAATGTAAATAGAAATGCAAAATGTTTTTGTAATTTCGGCACCTTTACCGTGCAAAGGCGAAGGTAGAATAAGCAACCAGCTGATGGGAATATACCACCTTCTTTGAATTGGCTTTGGTTCAGAAAATTCAGAGAATAAAATTAGATTCGATCAGTGCATGATCATAAAAAAGTTGTTTAAATATTTAAATATTTTATTTGGCGCCTAACGTGGGGCCTGCCTAAGATAATTTTTTATTAAAAGGATCATAGATTCCTATATCTGTGGAAGAATCTTTTGTGCTGTGAAACTGAGTAAAAGCTGGAAAGGCAAATATAATCCTGCATCGAAATATTTTATAATTAGCAATCAACCGAGAAATTTTGTGATGTCAAACGAGGCAAAACTTAGAAGGATCAGAAATCCTGCATCAACATACTTATTTTATAATCAGCAAGCAACAAATATTATGCAAAGAAAACGGCACCGCCCAACATTAAATAATATTTCTATCCATTCCTATAGTCAAGGAAAGGAAATTCGAAACTGCAATCTATCGTGCTAAAAAAAAAAATTCGAAGGATTAAATTATGAAAATGGACAACTAATTAATCAAAATATGAAGATTTGTAGCTTTTTATGATTCTTTTTCATTATGAAGGATTGTCAGTAATAACCAAGATTGATTTTCATAAGTTTTTTATTACTATTTAAGACATAAGTATAAGCAAAATACTTTTGAAAGATTGCAAGGAATTCTCCCAAATTTGCCTTTGCATTATTTAAATAAAGCGATTGTGAATTTAGTAAACTATTTTCTTTTAATTAAAGATCCTTTGAATTAGGATATAAATATATTTTTAATTGTTTCCAGCTTTTGATTTTAAATGAGTTTTACGAGGGAGCAAGTTTTAGATATTGTAAAAATAAGTAATGAGAATAGTAGGCAAGAACTTGAGGAGAAAAAATTAACGGATTTAATATAATAAATAAAAAATGTTTAATCAATGTGCTTGACTATACAGCAACGTTTTATTTGCTGAAAAATTTAAGCACCTTTGATGTCATTATGGGTTATGACTTTCTTAGAGAAATAGATGCAAGAATCGATACAGGAGCCGGATATTTATTTTATCGAAATGGCAAGATGTAACTTCAACATTTCCATTGTAATCAAGTTAACTTGATAACAATTGCTGATGATTCTGTCCCACCTTGTGTTCTTAGTCATTTTCGTCAAATGATTAATAACAATTTAAATACATTCGTCAATCCGGATAGAGCTTTGCCATATAATACAAAAGTGAAAGCTGTCATTCGTTCCTCAACGGATGAACCAATCTTTAATATAAGTTGTCCTTATACAATATCTGCTTCGGAGTTTATCAATAAGGAAATAAGTGCTCTTTTAAAGGATTGCATAATCAGGAAGTCGTGCTCTCCATACAACTTACCTGTTCACGTTGTAACCAAAAAAGGTTTGGATGAAAATGGAAAACAGAAGCTGCGTTCGAATATTCGAAAAATTAAGGACAAAACAATCTCTGACAAATATCCGACACATGTAATTCTAGCAAATTTAGGAAAGTCGCTGTTCTTTGCCACTTTAGATTTGAAATATGGTTTTCATCAGATAAACTTCTGTGAAAAAGATAGTCAGAAAACCGCTTTCAACGTTAACAACGGAAAATACGAATTTTGTCGTCTGCTTTTCGGCCCGAAGATGCTCCAAGTATTGATGATGTTTTGAGCGAGGAAATAGGTAAAACTTTTCATGTTTATATTGACGATATCATTATTTTTTCAAAAGATGAAGAATCTCATATCGGAGACGTAAATAAAATTTTGAAAATGTTAGGAAAGTCTGGTAGGAGGGTTTCGGTAGAAAAGTCACAATTCTTCAAGACAGATGTTGAGTTTCTGGGATTTTTGGTTTTGCGAAATTGAATTCAGACTTGTCCTAAGGCACATGATATCATTAAGAGACTTTACGGGGTTTACGTTCTTTGCTCGGTCTTGCTGGATATTATCGCAGATTTATGAGGGATGATGCTGCAATAGTTAAACCGTTAACTAAAAAGCAATGTCTGCTTTTGATAAAATTAAGAGAATACATGCATCGGAAGATGTCCTTCTGCAATGTCCAGATTTTACCCAGCTATTTGAGCTGACAACTGATGCTTCGTCAAATGCTTTAGGAGCAGTACTATCGCAGAACAATCGGCCTATAACAATGATTTCTCGTACGCTTTCCTCAACGGAACAAAATTATGCCAAAATGAACGTGAAATGTTGGCTATTGTTTGGGCGTTGAAAACTCTCCAGCATTACTTCTATGTAATTAAAGATATACAAATATTTACGGATCATCAGCCGCTTATATTTTCGATCTCGGAAAAAAAACCCAACGCAGAATTGAAGCGATGGCGTGGCTTTATAGAAGAGTTCTCACCAACTTTTTACTATAAGCCAGGAAAGGAGAATAAAGTAGCAGATTCTCTCTCTCGACAGTTTATTTATAATCTTAGTTCTTCAATGGAAACATTAAATAGTGAAGAATCTTCTACTAATGTTATTAGAACTATTAAGTGTTCCGTAAATCAATTTAAAAATCAATTAATTCTATCAAAAAGCTAATCTTCGACTAAAACTACAAAGAGAATTTTCAAACAATTTTACCGCCATACAATTTCTTTTGATTCAGTTAAAAATTTGTTGCAATGTTTAAAAGATGTGGTGAACCCAAACGCTACTATTGCTATTCATTGTGATCTTGAAACTTTAGCAGAAATACAAAATGATAACGTTTCTCCAATTCCGGGTGTTAAATTTCGACATACTGAGTTACTAGTAATATATTTGACAAATAGAAGTGATCAGCTTGAAACTGTTACGGCTGAACATAATTGCGCTCATCGCTGTTTATTAGACAATTTTAAGCAAATTTCTAGATTATTTTTATAATGATCTTAAAAAAGATTTAAAGGCAATTATCACGACTTGTAAAATTTGTATAGAGAACAAATATTAGCGTAAACCATCTAACTTAGAGGTAGGTAAAACACCTATGTATACCACATTGTCCAGGCGAACAATCTTTTTTTACATGCATACATACATAGATATATTTTCAAAATTCGATATTGTTAAACCTATTGCGACTAGATTTCCATTAGATGTGAAAAATTCTCTAATTGAAATGCGCAGAGTGACTAGTTTTCCGTCTGCTATGAAATATCAAAATACCGTTTCTTGTGACTCCCAATCAATTTCCAACATGTTTGCCCAATTCTTCAGGTCAAATTACTCCATTAACTCGCCTCTGAGCAAACCTTATCCATATAAACTCTGTTCCCTCACCTCTGCTATTATTCCGCAGATATTTTCCGAGGAAGTATTTTATTATTTGAGTAACTTAAAAGAATCATTTAAGGCTGGCCCCGATTCGATCCCGACGTGTTTCCTCATAAACTGTGCTAAACATATTTATGTGCCCTTAACTAATTTATTTAATCTTTCTCTTAAGCTTGGGATTTTCCCTTCAGCTTGGAAAGAATCATTCATTATACCCCTTTATAAGACCGGGAGTAGGTCCTCTATTGAAAATTATCGCGGTATAGCTAAGCTTTCTGCTATTCTTAAATTATTCGAAGCTATTGTTGTTGACCATTTAACGTATTCCATATCCTCTACAATTTCTAGCACACAACACGGGTTCTCTAAGGGTAAATCTACCGTTACAAACTTGCTTGAGTTCACAACTCATGTTTCAAATGGATTCAGAGAATTTATGCACACTGATGTTATATACACCGATTTTAGTAAAGCATTCGACAGAGTAAGTCACTCATTACTGATCCATAAACCCGATCTTCTTGGTTTTCAACCTAATCTCCTTCGTTGGATGTCTTCTTACATCATTGACAGAACACAACGAGTTCTTTTTAAAAATAGTTCCTCAAACATTATTTATGTTTCTTCAGGGGTCCCGCAAGGAAGTCACCTTGGTCCGATTCTGTTTTTACTTTTTATAAATGACTTACCTTCTGTAATAAATTATTCAAAAATTTTATTGTATGCTGATGATGTAAAGCTTTTTAGATCGTATCATTCTGTTGAGGAAAGGTCCTTACTACAAGCGGATTTAAATAGCATGACTAACTGGTGTGAAATAAATTACATGCCACTAAACCTTAAAAAATGTAAAGTAATGTGCTTTTCTCGTAGGGCAGTTCAACCAGCTTCTTATGAAATATGTAACAATAACCTCGAACAAGTGTTTAACTTTGTTGATCTTGGAATTACAATGGACCCGAAATTTAATTTTAATCTTCACATAAATGTTACAGTTAACAAAGCCAAGGGTGTTTTTGCATTTGTAAAACGGTGGTCAAAAGAATTCAATGACCCTTACATCACGAAGGCTCTATTCACAACGTTAGTGAGGCCCATACTGGAATATGGATCTGTTGTTTGGAACCCGCGCTATCAAGTTCATTCCGACAGAATAGAGTCAAACAATTTATACTTTTTGCTTTAAGGAATTTTCGTTGGGATTCTCAGTACAACCTGCCGCCATATATAAGTCGTTTAAAACTCATTAATCTTCCTAGTCGCAGAGAAATGCTAGGCATTGTATTTTTGGTCAAGTTACTGACAGGCTTGATCTCTAGCCCATCTCTTCTTAGCGAAATAAAACTAAACGTTCCCTCCAGAATTTCAAGAAATTTCCGGCCTCTCTTTTTGAAGCCATGTAAAAGCAATTTTGAGTTAAATGAGCCACTCCGTAGTTTGTGTCAGGATTTTAACACTCACTCCGGTTCTTTTGATATTTCAGACTCACTTTTTTACATAAAGAAAACTATACTCAATTCTCTTAATAATTAATACATACATACATATACATATATTACTATTCGATCAGCTGATGAGCATTTGTTCTGTAGCTGAACAGTTTTAGATCTCGACACTTAACAAACCTCTGCCTTTCATGACTCGGCGCAACATATATGAAAAAACAAAATTTTTTTTTTTATATATCCGTGCGTCATGCGGATGCGCCCCTCGCGTCGGTCGGGCGGGTATGGAGGGATAAAACCGTTGGGATTATTATTATTATTTCGAAACACAAAAATAATTGTTGCTGATAACGAGACGGCATTTTAGCCTAATGTTGTCAAAAATGTATTGAGAGATAATTTTTCAATAGAGCAATTTTTCACTACACAGTGAATCCAATGGTCAAATTGAAAGATTGCATAATGGAGATATCGAGGTGTATTAAAGAGCAGCAACAGTTGATTGAGACTATAGATTTGGTATTGTTGGCATCTCTTAAATATAACAGTGAATGCTAAACCAGTATACATTTTTTAAAATTGCTTAGTTGAAGAATTGGCCATAGTTCGAGAAAGATTACTTAAGGTGCAGGAGAAAAATTTAAAAAGAATTAATGAAAATAAAAAAATTAAAACTTACGACTCTGGTGATAAAGTTTTTTTTGAGAAGGAATTTCAGTAACAAATTTGATAAAGTATTCGTGGAAAAGGTTATTGAAAAGGATCTTGGTAATACAGTTTTGATTAATGGCAAACAAATTCACACCGGAAACACCAACAACCAAAAAGAACATTCCCAAAAGTAATCTCAGATAAATGCCGATCACATATGAAATAAAGAATATGTTTTTAAAATATTTAAAAATCAATTTTGATTATTTACATGTTTAGTTTCATTTAATTAAAGTTTTTTCCTTGTAATCTATGATTATGAATTTTTTTAATGTTATTTTTATAATGACTCCATAAAGCCTGCTTTAGTCTTTTACAAACTTTTAAAATGCTAAAACGAGGACGTTTTAGATTTAAAAGGGGCAGTAGTTAAGGACTGTTTGTTGGGCTAGGATTTTGTACAGTTTTAGGAAACAATCAAATATTCTGGGGAAATTGTGATATTTGATGAAAAAATTTGAAAGGTTGGTTCAGAAAATTTAGATAATAAAATTAGATTCGATTAGTGCATGCTCTTGAAAAAGTTTTTTAAATATTTAAATATTTTATTTTATATGTGTGTGTATACATATGTACATATGTAAAAAAAGCACCTTCATTTCCAGAGGTGCCCTTATATATGTACATTAGACAGGACTTATTTTGTATGAAAAATAAAGTATATGAAAAGACTGTACCGCCCACTCAAATTATTCCTTTTTATGTATGTAGATAATAAATTTCCAAAGCCTTAGACAGACTACTTCAGACTTAGACTGGGCTTATTTTGTGTGAAAAGAAAAGTATATGAAAAGACTGTACCGCCCACTCAAATTATTCCTTTTTATGTAGATAATAAATTTCCAAAGCCTTAGACAGACTACTTCAGACTTAGACTGGACTTATTTTGTATGAAAAAAAAGTATATGAAAAGACTGTACCGCCCACTCAAATTATTCGTTTTTATGTAGATAATAAATTTCCAAAGCCTTAGACAAACTACTTCAGGTTAAGGCGCTGCACATGTCCACTGATGATACCAACACCGGGTTTTTTGAAATTTTCAAGAGATATGCCCGACAAATTCTTATAAAATGTTTTAAGATTTGTATTATTGACAAACAATTAAACTTAAGCGCATTAAAATTAACCTTGCGCTTTTTAAAATATATGTATGGCCAAAAATATAACTTTGTAAGCTTTGAATATTCCAAACAGTGTTTATTTTACAACTGTAGTAAACTGAGAATTTGAATATATGTAGTATTTGTCGGATCCGATAATAAGTTTAGAGTAGTGGAAAATACTTTCATGAAGTGCCGCGCACTGTTTTATAAAACACTTGTTGCAAATTGAACATACTTGCAAATAGTAGGCGAGGTTAACAAAAGTGAAAATAATAGATGTAGTGAAAAATAAAAGCTTTTCACGAAAGAGTGTTGAAAGAGTGTGCGTCAATTTGAAAATAAGAGCAAGTGAAAAAATGTATTTAATAGAATATGATGTAAGCCAAATCAAATGAGGGATCTAAGTTGCCCTCAAATGCGCAAATTTTAAAAGTTTTGTTTTTAACATGCGCAAGGAGAATATGGATATTCGTTCAAGTGCGTGTCTGATTATTAAATATTCAGAAATTCTTTGAAATAAAGCGCGTATTACAGTTAGTCAAATTGATAGAAGTGTTCAAAAAGTTGAAGCGTTATATAATTATTGGAAAAATCTTCGCCAACTTGAAAATGACACACTCCATTTAAAAAAAAAAGCGAGAGGGACAATTTCTTACCAATATGAGTAATTAATTTGACATAGCACACGGAGATGTGTTAGATTTAATTAAAATCGAAGAAGATAAGGAGTTTTTTTGAGTCGACGTTTAAAAGCTAGAACATCATTACTTGAAAAAAAAGCGGAAAAATGTGCGCATAGAAAAAGAGTTAACAAGAAAAGAGAAGCAGAGCGAAGAACAATTCCAAAGTTTTCTAACAGTAGATAATTTGAGCGATAACGCCGACGACCTTACTGATATGGACGCTTTTGACAGTGATGAAAAGGTTGAACAAACTGCTAACTGTAATATTATACGAACAAACAGAAAACGCGGAAGAAAACGTTTTATAACTCCAAAGCTTGTTGCAACCTTAGATAAGTGTAATATTAGTTAAAGGAAAGCACTACGAATACTTATAGCTACTGCTAAGACCTTAGGACATGATATCAGTACATTAGGAATTACTAAGACATCCATTCGGCTTTGCCTTAAGCAATAACATTAATGTTGCATTTTTTAAAACAAAATATTGAGCAAGTTACTGTGCATTGCGATAGTCAAATTTTACCATCTCTCACAGGAAAAGAAAAAGTGGACAGATTACCAGTGATAACATCAAACGGCATTGAACATCTCCTTGGAATACCTGTCCTGCCAGCTGGTACTGAATATGAACAGGCAGACGCCATAATTCAACTAAGGTATCAAAAAAATTAATTCTTAACACTTAAAATATTAATTACAATGTCTAATAACAAGGTACAATCTTTATGTTTTAACACGACTGCGACAAAAACAGGTCGATTGCATGGTTATTAAATTTTATTGGAACAAAACTTCAAAAGATAAATGTTATACCTTCCATGTCGTCACCACATTTATGAAATTTTGCTAAAAGGTGCTTTCGAGAAATATAACTTGCAATCAAATGGTCCAACGCTGTCCATTTTTCAGCGCTTTAAATAATCTTAGCCTAAGTTAAACCAGAAAAAAATTGAAAGTGGAATAATAGATACAAGTCTAAAATCATCTTTAAGCATTGCCAGATAACAAGAGGCACCTGCTTCGATACTCGGGCACGTTACCATTCCAATTGAGGCGCTGAATAGCATACCTGGTGAAACGTTTCTGAATTTTTTCGATTCTTAATGAATATCCGGTATAGTGAGGATCCCAGATTATACTACAATACTCAAGGTTGGATCTAACAAAGGAGAAGTATAGATTTTTTAAGGCAAACGGATTGTGCAGTTCCTTGGAATTTCTTATTACAAACCCAAGCATCGACCTAGATTTGGCAATTATAAAGTCAATGTGCTTAGAAAAACACATCTTGTTGTTAAATGTAACACCCAAATCCTTTTTTTCATAAATACGTGACAGATCAGAGTTACCAATCGTGTATCGGTAGTTAATTATGTCTGTGCGCCTACAGAATGACAAAACCTGGCATTTGGCGGCGTTAAGAGGTAATGAATTAGTCTCACACTAAGTCTGCAACTTTGATAAATCCTCCTGGAGTTTAACGCAGTCTGATATCGATTCTATGCTACGAAAGATTTTGAGATCATCTGCATACATTAGACAAGACGATTCTTTAACGAATTCAGGGATGTCATTGACAAAAATCAAAAATAACAGTTGGCCTAGGTGACTGCCTTGAGGTACTCCTGATGTAGCATATATAACATCTGACTTAGTGTTATTAATGTGAACGAACTGAGTTCTTTTGGTCAGATAAGAGGTGAACCATATGAGAAAGTTCGAATGGAGTCCCATCCGATCTAATTTATCGAGTAAAACACTGTGGTTAACCCTATCAAACGCTTTCGCAAAGTCAGTAAATACCGCATCACATTGCATTCCACATTCAAGATGTTTTAGGACAAAATTGGAAAATAATGACAAGTTTGTAGTTGTTGATCTACCTTTTATAAAGCCATGCTGATATGGTGATATGTACTCCTTCAAAAAAAAAAGAACAGTTTGTCGTATACGAGTTTTTCGAACAATTTAGGTATGCATGATAGTTTGCAGATGGGACGGTAGTTTTGAACGTCAGACTTGTTTCCCGACTTTAGAATGGGGATAATAAATGATATTTTCCATTCCTGTAAAAATTCTCCTTGGGACAGTAATTTGTTCAAAATGTAGGACAGTGGAAAAGAAATGGGAGGGAATCCATCCTCACCCGGAACTGGGTCATTAGGCAATGACAGAAGAGCTTGATATACCTCCTCAGCAGAAAAGGTTGGGCTTGTGATGTTCAACCTGGCATGCGACTTTGCATTGCATGATGTTGTGGCCACAGATGGGGAAACGTACACAGAGCGGAAAAATTTTGCGAATAAATTACAAATTTGTTGAACATCAGAAGCTCGTTCGCCTGAGTATTGCATTATATCCGGAATTCCGGTAGTTTTTTTTGTTCTTTATAAATTGCCAAAACGTTTACTATCTAACTTTATTTCGTTCTCAATATTAAGTATATAGTTCTGATATAAAAACTTATTGAAAACATCAAACTCATTTTTTAACCGGTGGTAGGATTTATAAAGGCCCTTGTCATCATTTGACTTGCGGTACCGTTTATATGCTTTCGTTTTACTATTATTGATGTATATAAGCCTATCATTGAACCAAACTGGCTTAGAGGTATTTCTTGCAGGTTTCCTTGGAACGAACTTATCAACTGCTAATATAAGCTTATCTCTGAAGAGAGCATAATCCTGCGACAGTTGAGGCATGTTTAAAGTAGATTCCTAATCAATAGAATCCCTTCACCCCCACTACCTAACTCAATGTACCATAAAGCATTGTGTGTAAGCTTTAAAGTTATTAATTACATTAAGCCCACTTCTGGTAATTTTGCTGAATATAATTTTTTTGAAGCTAAGTTCGATCTAATTCGGGATTTAGAATTAGATCGAACTTAGCTTAAAAAAAATTATATTCAGCAAAATTACCAGAAGTGGGCTTAATGTAATTAATAACGTTAAAGCTTACACACAATGCTTTATCGTGCATTGAGTTAGGTAGTGGGGGTGAAGGGAGGGGCTTAACATCAGACTTCAACTGATCATCTACAATGACCAGGTCAAGTAACCGATTAGTTTCATTGCGGATATTGTTAATTTGGTTGAGATTAAACTCCGCGAATGTATCGAGGACCTCACATTCACTAGCACTCGAAACTTGATAAGGTCTCATTTGGTTAAGATCGTCATCATAACTCCATTTAACATTTGGTAGTTTGAAATCTCCAACGACAATAAAATTTTGATTGTCACTGCGATTACTAATAATTGCACTACAATTATTTACATGCGCTACATATAAATCAACTGGACTTAGCGGTGGGATATAACTGGCAGATATATAAATTTCATGAGATTTATCAATTAAAACTTTAATAATAATTTGATGTATGTCATAACTACTGTGGTTAGCGATGGCGTCAGATGAGAGTTTGATCTGGATACTGGACAAAGAAGAGCGAATAGCAACAAGTACGCCTCCACATTTAGATAATCCAGTGGTAAGTGAGCATCTGTCTTTACGATATACATTGTAAAGCCGAGAGTCAAACATTTCAGCAGTGTGATGAGAGCCACGTTTCTGTTAGTACAATAACATCGTAAAGACACGATTCAGCATTCTGATAATACAGCAAAAACTCAGTGGCATTCAATGATCCACGGAACCACAAGAAACCGAAACGGTGACCAAAGCGGAATCGCGGTCTTTCCAACCAATCTTAGCACACGAAAGGCGCCATCAGAGCGGAGCGGAATCTAGGCCTTTCCGCCCACTCCCAACACCAGAGCGACATGGAGCGGAATCTAGGACTTTCCGCCCAGTCCACACCCGTATTCAGCGACGTGGAGCGGAATCACGTACTGGCAGATCAGGGAAGAGAGGGTACTCTTGTGAGGCAACAGGGGAATAAAGTGGCCAAGAAGGTCCAGAGGCGGAGAAGAAACCCATCCGATAGCAGACCCCCCAAGAAGCCTCATTAGGCACATCAGGTGCCTGCAAGTGAACCTGCATCACGCCAAGGCGGCCTCGGACGTCGTGTGCTGGCGGTTCAACAAAGAAAACTTGGAACCATGGCTTTGCAATGAGTATGTCAAAGGCCTTAACGAATGTGATGGTAAGCTTATATATGACACCAACAGTAGAAGGCCCAGAGCGGCCATAGAGATAAGGAGTAATGCAACCTTTTTCCCATTTTAGAATTGATACATCAGGACCTTGTGGCCGTATGGACTGAGGTGCCAACTCATATGGCGATACAACAGGTTGTACTTGCCTCAGCAACTTACATACTGGTTATTGAACACGGTAATAAAGCCAATTATTACCTACGCAGCACTGGTGGTATGGTGGTCTAAATCCAAATGGCGAGCTCCGGCGCTACTCTCGACAAGCTTCATCGCCTTGTTCGAGTGGCCCTGACGGGGTGAATGTAATCAACAAAGGATCACAAGTGTGGTACCCTGACGGATCCCAACTTATCAACGGGAGCACTGGCCTGTTCGGACCTAGAGCCACAATCAACATTATGTCTGACAGGCAGCCCTTAGCACACTAGATTCCTTCAAGATGAAGTCAAAGTTGGTGGACAGCTGCAGAACGGCCCTGGACTCACTAGGAGCCGACAACAGAGTTACTCTGTGGAGGGTTCCGGGTAATGAAGGCGTGGATGGCAATGAAATGGCGGGCCCTCAACCGTTCTCCGGTTACTCTAATGGATACACAGCAGAAATTCTGAGAAAGTGGGAGTACTCAAGAATCGCAGCCCAATGGCACTCGGGCACTTTTGAAGAAAATATAAATATGGTCGAAAAACTCAAAGAAGAGCAGAATAATGAAAATAAAAGACTAATTATTGACAAGCATGAATTAATAAGAAAGAGTTTTTCAGATTTTGTGAACAAAAAAACAATATCGTTGTTTGAAAGATTTTCTATTCCCACAGATTTTCTAAAGGTTGACCCATCCAAATGGCAAAATGAATCTGGATTTAAAATAGTAATAAATATTGTTAGAAATTAACATGTTGTAAATGATACCGCAGATGGTTTTGTAAAATTAATGGACTATTATAAAGCAGTTTTAACAAAAAACGAAGAAGAAAATCAACATATTTGGCTTTGGGATTTTTTTATTATCTACATAAAAAGGAATAATTTTAGTGAGCGGTACCGTTTTTTTTGTAAAAAAAAATTCTTAAGTCCAGTTTAATGTACAAATACCTTAACCTCACAACTGCTAATTTGGATGCATTATTTTAGTCAGAGGCGCACAGAATAATTCTGCAAACAACTGCGGGGCCTTCAATTTTGGGAGATTGTCAATCCTTATTATAAAGATATTGAAAATAACAGTAACTATAATACGTTGTAGTTTATGACATATGTTTTTATTTCTAAAATAATATTCAATACATTTTTGTTGAAAGTTTTTTATTGCAGTTACTCAGCTAGAGTCTTTGGTAACCAAATTTGGGTCTACAAAATTTCAATAACAAATTTACGGTACTTGATTCCTTGCTTTCATAGCACAGAATTCTTTTATGATTCTTTCGTAACTTATGGAACTAGCTTTTTCGTGTTCTATTCAAATTATTAGCAAGTGATTTAACCTGTATTCAGCTGTCGTGGTTTGTAATCTATTTCTAATGAGGGCCAACCTGCTGAAACCACTTTCTCCAGATGCGACAGATGGTCGTAGGACCAGCAATAATATTTAATTAGCTGGGTAGCTCAAAAATTGTACAAGTTATAGGGTCTACAGTATACAGTATGTATATACATCGCGATGTATTTTTGTATTGGCGGTGATAATAATTTTATAAAAACCCCGTTTCTTTGTTTCAAATCGCTTCTAGTATTAAACTTCCCTCAAATTGTTTCAATAAATATTGAAAAACGAAGTTTTTAAATTTTTAAAAATTTCCGTTGTATGGAAGTTGGGCGTGGTTATGGTCCGATTTTTTTTGACGGTGATGCTGGTGCTATCAAGGACAATATGTTCACCAAATTTTGTGACGATACCTTATCTTTGAGATACCTAGAAATGTTTTTTTATAAGTTGTCGTGGTAACGCCCATTTTCAATAATTTAATAAAATTCAAGTTTCTTAATTAACAATCTCTCTAAATATCAAATTTCAATTAATATGTTCCAATAGATAAAGAAGAACGCGATTTTTGCATTTTTCAAAATTTCCGTTATATGAGAGGTGGGCGAGGTTATGGTCCGATTTCAAAAATTTTTAACGATTTTGAGGAAAATTTGTTCACCAAATTTTGTGATGATACCTTACACCGTTATTGAGATACAGAAATTCACCCTGTCGGACAAGAAAAAGAAGAAAACAATATTCAAAAGTTTTTTCATAAGTGGGCATGGCAACGCTCATTTTTTTTAAATTTAATAAACACCTAATTTCTTAGTTCAAAATCGCTCCAAATCCCGAATTTCACTCAATTTGTTTTAATATTTACCGTAAAACCGAAGTTTGTGCATTTTCCAAACTTTCGATATATGGGAGGTGGGCGTGGTTATGATCCGATTTCAAAAATTGTCTACGATAATAATAGCGATATTAAGGAAAATTTGTCCCCAAAATTTTGTGACGATACCTAACACTGTTATTGAGATACTGAAACTTTTTCATAAGTGGGCGTGGCAACACCCATTTTCCAAAATTTCATTAATACCTAATTTCTTAGTTCAAAATCATTCCAAATACCAAATTTAACTAAATTTGCTGCAATAGATGCCGATGGGCGTGGTTATTTACCGATCTTGACTATTTTCAATACCAACTTACCTTGTCCAAAGAGCAATCGATGTACCAAATTCCATTGAGATATCCCAAATTTTACTCATGTTATTATTACCACGGATAGACGGACGGACAGACAGTCAGAGCTAAATCGATTTCTCTTTTCATTCTGATCATTTTAGTATATATATGTCTATATATATCTCGACTATTTTTGCTGTTACAAACAACCGTTATGAGAGCAAGGTTATAATACCCTTGTGTACAAGTACGCTCGGGTATAAAAAGTACATATCAGATGTATTTTGTTGCTGTTTTCGGTACAGCGAATGTTAAAACCAACCAACAAACAAATTGTTCTGACATTTGCTGTACCACAGCGGTAGAAAAAACAAATCAATCAGCTGCTTACTAAAGCCATTTCACTAAATTAGCCTTGGTTATATCTGTAAGAATCGCTATGGGCAAAAATAAAACATTTCAAGACTTGGCTTTTGCATTCAAGAAAGCCTTTCCCGAAAAATCAGCTGCTGATTCACAAAATGAAGCGGTTAAATATTGGATTTCAATTAAAAGCGAAAACGATTTCGCAGCGAGATTCAAGACGAAAATGTCAGAATTTAATACTATAATTCTAAACAAGAAATGTACGCTTTTTTCTTAAAAATTTTCAGCTGCTTGGACATGCGGGTAAGCATTGTGAACGACCTCCTACTTGTGCTTATTGCAACCTACCCCCTCACTCCCCTTTAAATTGCACACGTACACAATGTGCCAACTGCCTTTCTGAGCATCTATCCTCCTCCAAAGAATGTCAAAAATGTATACAAACAAAAGAGATTCGAAAAAAAAAAATTAAAACAAATGCTCCCTGCGAGAAGCGATGAAAATTGCAAACAACAATTTTCTCTACCTACCGTAACATCTTCCTCTTTTTGTCGATCGTTAAGCAAAATAATACTGCAAGTATCACAAATGATCAAAACTCGTCAAACAACAATTTTTCACAACAAAACCTAACAAGTGCAAATCCCATAGCCACAGAAACAACAAAAGCTTCTTCATTAAAATCTGTTCCCCCTTTCTACCGAAACGTCAAACGAAACAAATACACAGTTAGAACTAAAACCGCAATCTCACTCAAATAATACAATCAAACAAAATATGTCCCAAAAAATTCCAATCTCGAAACATATGACTAATAAAGACACTCAAGACACAATTAAACTTTCAGACACCGATACAAATTTATATCAAGCTACACATCAAAGTAAAGGGTCAGTTAGTCAAGACTTAACTTAACTTAACTTAAGAATTGAAGACGATTACTCAACATGTCAACTTAATTTTGATGATTAATTTTTGTTGCATATTGTTCTTTGAATATTTCCGTTGGCACGAAGTAGTAAATAAAAGCACTTGTGTGATTATTTTTGAATCGTACACTGCTTGAAAAAATGTCAAGGGAAATTAAATTGTGTCGAATGTTTTTATTTTTTTTTTATTTTTTTTATTTTTTATTTTTTTAAGCTTATACAAGGTTAACAACAATTGTACAAACTAAATTGTCATGCAGCGCTAGCTTCAGAGGCTATCGGCTGTCCGGGAAGTAATATCGAGTTTTAAATCCTTCTGAGAAGGTCAGCATCTTTTAGAAATCCATATATTTTCCTTACGCTATCTTCGGATGGTTCCATAAGAAGAGATGTAGGATCGGTGTCATGGAAGTTCCTTTGTCTTATGGTATAGAGATAAGGGCAAAATGAGATGATATGTAGAACGTTTGATGGAGAGTCGCAAAAGGGGCATATGTTACTTTGGCTCCTATCGAGGAGGTGAGCATGTGTTGCAATGGTGTGCCCAATTCGAAGACGTATAAACGGAGTAAGCATGTTTGTAGGTATGGATGAGAGATAGTTAGGTTTTGTGCGAGATGAGTTCATTCTGTTGTAATGATGGTTATATTCCAGCCAATCAATAGCTAATTTGCTGCGTCTATTAAGGTTAATAAGGCGAAATATGTCACTTTTGATGAAGAAGCAGGATGTAAAAGTAGGTATGGAAGTTGTATCTTTGGCCAATTTGTCTGCGTAAGTATTGCCGTTAATGCCTGTGTGACTAGGTACCCACATTATCTTCAGTTTTTTTGGGTAGGAGATGAGGTAATCTCTGATGCAGCTGATGATGTTGTTAGTGTTGTTGCGATTACCTATCGCTTGGAAACATGAAAGACTATCCGTGCAAATAATGTATTTTCCAGCATTTTTAATAGAATATTGAACGGCATGAAAGATGGCCGTGGTTTCAGCAGTGAATATAGAACAAAACGGAAACAGAAGTCCATATGCGATTGGATAGTTTTTCTCACAAACGACAGCAAAAGACGAATGTGCAGCCTTTGAACCGTCCGTGAAGACAAACCGCCAGCTATCATGTTTCAATCGAGATGAAGTTTCGAGAAAGACAGAGTTGTAAACAGCGTTTGGGGTACTTGATTTAGGCAAGCGCGCTAAGCGATCTATAAATGATGACTTTAAAACACACCACGGGGGGTGACGAGGCTTGCGAAGATGTAGCGCTTTTTGAGGTAAGTCATTAGCTTTGGCAAATATGGCGCATTTATATATAGCAGATTGAATTTTTGGTGGTCGTTTACGTGTTAAAGCTGAGTAGAAAGCATTAAGAAGAGTTGAGTTGGGTCCGAGAATGAGTTTAGGATAAAGTTTGCAAATGCTATCCTCCAAGTTGTCGTTGAGGAACGGAAATCCGGATTCAGCCAATATGTTTTTGATGGGTGAAGTAGGAAATGCACGAAGAGCCTTTCGTATCGCAGTGTGATATGGGGCAGACAGGATTTTTAAATTACTTTTAGCGTGATGACCGTAGATAACAAGGCCGTAGTTAATTACTGACAGTATAAGGGCTCTTACCACGTTCAGCAGAAGAGCAGGGCCAATGAGCGAGCGCTTGCATGACAAGTATTTTATAATGTTCAAATTAACAAACAGTTTACCTCTAATATATTGACAATGTTGTTTAAATGAGTACTTACTATCTAATACAATTCCGAGAAACTTAAGACTATGTGAACATGGAATATTTACATTGTTGAAAGTTAGTATAGGAAAATTACAATTATGCTTTTTACAAATATGAAGTAATTTAGATTTTGTGTATGAAATTGCAGCGCCTGAGGAACAAGACCACGAGGATAGGGAGGAGAGGATTTCTTCAAAGGCAGAGGAGGTTAAGGACAGGTCTGAAGATTTTGAAAACAGGAGGATGTCATCGGCATAGAGTTGATGTTGGATATTAGGGAAATTAGATAAGATGGAGCTTATTTCGTCAAAAGCTATGGTGAAGAGTATGACCGAAAGGGGTGAACCTTGAGGAGTTCCATTGTCAAGAGGGAGAGTAGGAGAAGAGAAGTTCGAGATGAGTACTTTGATTTTGCGATGGGAAAGGAAAGATTTAACAAAGTTAAAAATACGAGGGCCAACATTCCATTTGATGAGTTGTCTAAGAACGACATGTATGCCAATGCGATCAAAGGCTTTTTCGAAGTCAAGTGAGAGAAGCGAAACGTGATTTTTATTGGATAATGTGTCAGATATAAATTGGTCAAGAAACAAGAGAGCATCAATGGTGCCTTGTCCTTTTTTGAATGCAACTTGGTTTGAATGGGTAAGTTTATTAAGGCAAAGATACCAGGAAAGCCTAGTGGCCATGATTTTTTCCATTAATTTGCCCAAGCAAGGGATTAGGGAAATGGGACGGTAGCTGGAGACTTCGCCGACAGGTTTTCCATGTTTTAATATGGGAATAATGGCACTGGTTTTCCAAAGTTGAGGAAAGAAGCCAGTACAGAAGATATTGTTATAGTGGGTGGTGAGACGGGAGAGGAGGGGAAGGGGAAGCTGTTTGATTATGGGGTAGGATATTTTATCTGTACCAGGCGTTTTACCTTTTACCGAAGAGAGAGCAGTTTGTAGTTCAAGTAAAGAAAGATCGGAATCTAGCCACGAAGACGAGGAGGAAAGAGGATTAGGGGGAGAGTAGGTATAGGAGGAAAAGGAGTGTTTTAGGGAGAGAAAATCTGATGAGAAATTGGTGTCGGCAGAGGATTTGGAGAAATGGTTGGCGAATTCTAAGGCTATATCCTGAGGATATAGTAGATTGCCCTGAGGAGAATTAAGGTAAGAAATGGGAGAGAAAGAGGGTAAACCAGAAAGCCTTTTTAAGTTATTCCAAATTCTTTTGGGGTCGGAAGAGGAGTTGATGGTACACGTGAATTTTTGGAAACAGTCAGTTTTAGATATTCTAGCTTTCCGCCTAAATATAGCGTTTGCTTTTTTGAAATTTACAAGGTTTATAGGTGAGCGATTTCGCTTGAACTGATACCATGTTTGTTGTTTATGCAGTCTAAGTGCTGAAAGTTCACTGTTCCACCAAAGGGGGGCTGATTTGGCTGGTTTAGAAGAGGATTGGGGGATAGTTTGGTTGGCTGCAGAACGGATGATTTTTTGTATTCTGGAGGTTTCCTGGTTGATATTTTTCGACAACGGAAAGTCTTCAGAGAGGCGGAGGCAGCATTTAGCGAATTTATCCCAATCAGCTAGGTCAGTTTTAAAAAATATTCTACGCTTAAAGACGGGTGGGGAAATATGGGAGGAAATTTTTATTAGGACAGGAAAATGATCGCTACCATGGAGGTCATCCAAGCAGTGCCATTCGGTATTAGGGAAGAGAGAAGCAGAACAAAGGGAAATGTCAATATGTGTAAAGGAAGAATGGGTGGAAAAGTGGGTGGGGGAGCCGTTATTTAAGACAACGCAGTTGGAGCTGAGTGTAACATCTTCAATTATTCGACCTTTAGGATTAGATGAGGGAGAGCCCCAAAGGGGGCTCCAGGCGTTAAAATCACCAGCTAGCAAGAAGGGGGTGGAATTAAGGGGCAAAAGATTAAAGATGTCAGAGGAAATAAAATTTTGATTGGGAGGGGAATAGGCACAGGTGATTATAATTTTATTGGGGGACAAAATTTCAATGGAAAGGGAAGAGATACTTGAAGGGAGAGGGCTAAGGACGGTATGGGGTATGTTCCTTTTAACAAGAATAGCAACCCCCTGTTTGCTGGTGGAGTTGCAAGAGAGGTTGCAAAAATTACCAACATAAGATTTAGGAGTGTAAGCTGAGATATTGTAGGGAATATGGGTTTCATTTAATAGTATAACTGAGGGATTAAGTGTTTTTATTAATAGTTCAAGCTCAATATAATTATTTAAGTAACCGTTAATATTCCATTGGAGGATGGATAACATAATATGTAATAGAAAAAAAGAAAAAAAAAATTTAATATGAGGAGAATAGATCAATAATATATTAATTAATGTTCCATTGATGGAGGTTGTGATGAGGAAGAGGCTAAAGAAGGGGGATCGGGATTTTTTGAAAGGGGAGAAATGGTGAATAATGCGTGTGGAGAGGAGATGGGGGGTGAGTGAGAGGAGATGGGGGGTGAGTGAGAGGAGATGGTTGAAAGGGGAGAAAAGGATGGAGAGGGGGAAGAGTAAGAGGAAGTGGGGGAGGGGACGGGGGAAGAGTTAGAGGAAGCGGGGGAGGGAAATGGGGTTTCCTTGGAGTTTCCAGGAAGTACTTTAGGAATTGAATGCTTTGTGGGTAAGGAGTTGTTAATAATATTGGAAGTTGAGATGTCTTTTTGGTTTGAATTGTTAGTAGAATTTTCATTGTGATTAGGTTTTCTTGTATTGTTAATGATATTTGATGTTGAGTTGTCTTTTAGGTTTGGATTGCTAGCTGAATTTTCTTTGTGATTAGGTTTTATTGTATTTGTGATATTCACTTTGTTCGATGAGGAATTTACCACACTGGCAAAAGAGAAGGAAGAAGGTGTGCTGGGGAGCTGGTTTTTGTATAAAGTAATAGCTTCTCGCATAGTGCATTTATGGATGACTTTTATCTTGAGGATTTCTTTCGACTGAGCAAACTTGGGGCAGGTGTTAGAGGAGGAGGGATGATCTCCAGCGCAATTGGCGCAATATACCCTTGTACATTCGGTAGGGGAGGAGTGGTTGGGAGGAAGGTTGCAAATCACACAAGAGGGTGTATTGTTGCAACGTTTTATTGTGTGTCCTAGAAGTTGACAGGATTTGCAGCGCATGGGGTTAGGGTAAAAGGGACGGACGTCAAGTGTGCACCAGGCGACTTCAATTCTACTAGGAAGTGTGTACTTATCGAAAGTAAGCAATAGAGCACCAGTGTAAACGGGTTTCTTATTTTCCATTCTGCTGAATTTGTGGACTTCAGTGACACCTTGGTCCTTGAGACCATCAATAATTTCGCTTTCGGGAAGTTGGCAAATGAAGGGGGCATAAATCGTGCCCTTAACAGAGTTGAGCGAATTGTGGAGAGAAATTTCTACTGTACCTGCTCCCGGCAGTGATTTTGTATTCAGGAACTTATCAGCCACTTTCTGATTTTTTACGAGGAGGAGGAGACTCCCATCTCGAAGAGAAGTAATCTTGTTGACGTCTTTGCTGATTGACTGGATCCCTTTATAAACCGCAAAGCAGGATACTGAAGCAATAGATTTGTTGATGTCCGTCGACTTAATAGTGAGGTATTTTGGGTCATCTGTTTTCTTCAAAGGTAATTCCGGAAAAGGATCAAGCGTAGTTTGTTCAGGTTTTTTTCTTTTTTTAGTGTTTGGTGGGGCTAATAGGGCGTACCTATTAGCGCCGAGATTATTGGCCCCGGGGGGCATAGCTAAACGTTATTTTACTTTTATCCGAATACGAATGAGTTTTAGAGTTTAACAATTAAAAAAGGAACACGTGGCAAAACTTAATGCGCACCAATGCGAGGTTAGTTTGTATTCCGCGAACAGTTAGTTTGCAAAAGTATGGCAAGAACCAACAAAAACTGCGACCGTACGGTTTAACAACTCGGCTGCGAATGCGAATGTTTTTAAGTTTAGCACAAATGTACAAAATGTGCAAGAAGCAGTCACTTGGTCAGAGGAAAAGGTGGTGGCAAATCCACCAGATAAATATAGACTTTTTGTTGTGCCAAGTTACATCCAGGGCAAAATTTAACGTACATTTCTTTATTGGAGGATACGATCTACTTTTCGTCATTAATTTTTATTTTAAAATTTTCTTTTTGTCTATAATTTAATTTTGAGCTATTTGACGATTCGCCGTCTATGTTACCACATCAAATAAACTCGTTTTAATTGTAATTTTGCATACATTTAATTTCAAAAATTGTAAATGTCAAGATCTAGTAAGCCTGATTCTCTCACCGCTCTCAATTTACGTAAGGCCGAAACTTAAGAATCTAAAATCAACAGATTCTTAAGTTTCTTACGGTAAGTTAAGTGTTGACTAATCGCTTGCACTTCTTTCCATATAACAGGTTGGCTTAAGTTAAGTTAAGTTAAGTCTTGACTAACTGAGCCTTAACAAACAATTTCAATGTACTTTCCAAAAGTTTTCTTATATCACACTCAACAGAAATACTACTCCTTCTTATTTAGCTTTAGATAACAATTCTCTTACTTTAGATGAAAGTGCAAATATGGATTTTAACGAAGAGTTGTAAATATCTCCAACTACGCAGTGAGTGACATTGGACAAGCAATGACTGGTCTCATCTCATTTTTCTATTCAATTATCAGCCTCCGCTTCTCTTTTTCTCTTTCATGATGTTTAGCATTATTCAATGAAACATGAAAGGTTTTTTCAATAAACGTCTCCAGACAGTACCTCGGATATATTACAAACTCACCACATATTTCCACAAGCAAACAAGGAATTGGAATACTTATAAAACGAAATATATCACATAGACACATACATACCAATACGAGTACAATCTAATTTATCAGTAATTGCCATAGAAATCGATATCAGTTTCAAATTTCACATCATTACATTCTTTATCCCACCACATCAGACCTTTACCTCTAACGATATTTCCACAATACTATGCAGGTTTCAAACTCTTTTTTTTATCTTAGGAGACTTTAATCCAAAATCGAATGCCAGAGGCAACATATTAGAAGACGTTGTTCTAGCGGAAAACCTTGTAGTGCTTAATGAAGGGTCGGCGACACACTTTTCAACTCATCATACTTCTATACATGTAGACATTGCTATCTGTTCTGCAGCCATTGCCTCCAAATTAAATTGCATAATCGTTAACGATTTGCATGGTAGCGATCATTTCCCTTTAATAACTACAATGGTAACACAAACCCCAAGAAACATTATACCCAAGGCCAAATTTATATTAGATAAAGCTAATTGGGAAACCTTTCGTTAAATAGCAATGAAATGCGGCGTACCGAGCACATCTTTCTATTCCCCAAACAAGACCTCACGCAGTTAAAGGTTGTGTGCCGTGGTGGAATGCTGAAACAGCAAGTCTGAGGGGGCAAAAACAAAGCTTGTAGATTGAATATATGTAAAACAGTTCGTTCTTTTCATAATATGCTCGCACATAAGAAAGCAAATGCAAAATTCAAACAAGTAGTAAATCCAGCAATTCCAAAACTAACACAATATCCCATATTCACTCGACTGCCGGTCTGAATCTAAGGGAATTGTTAATCACTTAGCCTCTTTCTGGTCATCCCATTTAAAAGACGAAAACTTCTCGCCAAAGCAATCGAAAACGAAAACAGGGTACCATGGATGCCCCTTATCCACTTTGAGCATTTCACATCAATGGCGCTGTGAACTAAAAACCACGTCTCTTCGCTAAGCCTCGACTTTGAGAAAGCCTTCTATAATCTAATAAAAGCTTTTCTCACCAACCGACAATTCAAAGTAATTGTTAACAATGTAAGCTCAGATAGCTATAACTTTTATAATGGAATTCCACAAGGATCTCCACTATCTGTGACAATGTTTACAATTGCTTTTAATGAAATATCAAAAATAATTCTAAATCATAAGAACATTGAACATGTTATGTATGCAGATGATGTCTTAATATTTTTAAAAAATAAGAACCTTAATTTCTTGATTTTAAACGATATATCTATCTGGACAGAGAGTTCGGGGCTTAAAATCTCATACGAAAAATGTAATACCTTTCACATTTGTAGAAAGCGAAACTGTAATTTCCGAACCTATCATACAATAATACATATATGTATGTATCTATTCATTGTGAATAATTTAAAAAAAGTACTACAGCCAGGCTCGGTCTTATTAAATATTACCGGATCTTTAATTTTATCCAAAATTTACTATGATTTGGCTATTTATGGTAACTGTGCTATAACGAACTTAAGGAAAATTAATCCACCATACCACTCAGCTGTACGGCGAAGTATCCGAGCCTTCCAAACATCACCGACCATATGTTGCTTATCTGAAGCAGGAGTTCCATCACTGGAAGTGCGGGTACAGCAAGTAACTTTGAGCTTGCTTCCCAAACTTATCCATTGTAGCAATGTAAACTTTTTCAATGCCATGAAAAAAGCAGTAGCATACAAGTGTGGCCATACTCGAAAATCCACAATCATAAAATGCGCAAGTTACATCAAGCAGCTTCATTTAAATGACCTAAAGTAAAAAAAAAAATAAAACATCTTTAAACCAGTACCAACAACTTTTTCTAGACACAAAATCGAAACTTCAATCACAATGGAAATTTATCTATACAGACGAATCAAAATCAGCGTGCAAGACAACTTTTGCAGTGGTAGACAGCCAAAATAACGTAATAACTACTGTACACCTCCTACCTTTCTGTTCTGTTTTCACGGCGAAAGCAACGGCGGTCCTACAAGCAAGTATTTTCGCCAAAAACCCAATAGAAAAATTTATAATTTGCACGGATAGCAATTCAGTAGTAACAGCTTTGCAACACGAAAGTTATGGTAGCATTATACTGAACAATATACGAGATTTGCTTATAATTAAAAAAACTAAAATAAAAATAATGTGGGTTCCAAGTCATTCTGGAATCCCAGGAAACGAACAAGCATATCAAGCACCGAAATCCACTTTGAATGCACCATTACATATTTTCAACTACATGGAAAAGAAGGACATTAATCGACTTCTGGACAGTAACTTGAAGGAGGACTCCTTAAACAACTAGATGCCGCAACATCACCGTCATATGCAGTTCAATCCGCACAAAACTAAACCAGTATATCTAAAGGAATTGTCTTTCGCGGAATTTCAATTACTTGTTCGTCTCCGCATCGGTCACACAACGCTGACACACTCACACTTACTCAACGGGGAAAGGAAGCCAGTTGCCCTCTCTGCGGCAGCATAAACTTTTCCATTGACCATCTACTCGACGACTGCACTAAACTAAATGCAATACGTCAATCCATATTTCCTGTAGCCACTCCTTCCGATCTCCTTAACATAGCTGACAAAAACCACATCAAAATGTTTTATTCATTCTTTGACAAACTTAAAATGTTAAACAAAATCTAAATTCATTGACCAGAGAGCCGAAGGCCTTATCAGCTAGTGCTACTTTTTTTAAGTAAAATAATAATTGTATTATTATTTTTCTGATAATAAATAAATTCATGTCAGAACAATGCATCTGCATCTTCAAGTGAGCAAATTTCAGCTTTCTGCAGTGAAAACGACCGAAACGCATTTTCATCTCCTTCTTCTCCAGGGGGGAAGGGTCACGCAGTTATGGAGGGGGTCCAAGCAAGCGTCACGGTTTGTCACGCAGGGGGGCAGGGGGTCAAAAAATTGGAAAAATTAGCGCCACGTAAAATATGGACGGTGGCCGCTGTGGTCGAGTTGGTAGCGGTACGTGCTATAACTCGATATGCCTCTGAGTTCGAGGTTCGAATCTCAGTCAGGGCAAGCAAAATCTTAATCATAGAAAAAGATTTTTTTTAATAGTGGTCACCCCTCGGCAGGCAATTGCAAAATTCCGAGGATATTTCTGCCATGAAAAAGCTTCTCATAAAATACATCTGCCGTTCGGAGTCAGCACAAAATTCTAGGTCCCTCCATTTGCGGTAGAATAGGAGAAGCTCGGCCAAACACTGAGCTATATAGTGTAAGCGCCAAATTATTATTATTATTATAATTATGGACGACCCCTTGTGTACATTTTTAAAAATAATTTTCGTGTTTTAAAGCTCCTGTCTAATGCTCAAAATTTAATTTTTTTTGGAAATAACACTCGCTGAAAACGATTTGATAATATCATCAGTTGGTAGTACATTCAAAAAACAGAAAAAGTGGAGAAAATATAAAAAGTTCCTTAATATGTTTTTTATAAATATTTTAATTAATCAAACATTTACGTCTAAAAAAAACGTTACTCAGGGCTCCCATTAATACGCAACCTGTCACAATGAAGTCTTTGCCATTTCTAGAAGTAAGCTAGCCTATTAACACAACGTTCTTACAAAGTTTCGTGATTATTCGAATTACAATGTTTGTATGCCTCATTTTTAACCTAACCTGTGTAAGTTTAAATAATAGCTGATTGCCGAATATTTGTATAATTTGCCAAACAACTTTTGCGTTTATACGTAAAAGCATCAATCGTTAAACGAGAGCATACCCAAATGGCTTAAATTATATTTTTTGTACCAAAGTAATGAACCTTTTGTACCAGGAAAAGCTTGGATTCTATGTATTCTAATTTCAATTACTTTCTCCGTATGTATATTACTATCCATCCACAATCAATATACTACTGACCTTTTTACAGATTGTCCTTGAGCACCATACATATATACATTTATGTATAAATAGTTGTTTGACACTGTTTTCTATTAAATCCAACATATGGTAATATGACAGGAAAACTTTGCATCAAAGATTTTTTTATATCGACAGCGACCGGTCTCTGTCTGAAAAAGAGCATATTAATTTCGCGAGCGAAAAGTTGAAACTGACTGGGACTATTTGCAGCGAAACATAATTTAAATAAAATTAATATATTAATTAATTTCCACAGTCGATTCGTATTTTTCTGAAAGTACTTTGTAAAGAAAATTATTCAGCAAAAAAAAAATTTCGAATGTTAGCGCTGTAGTGAAAATGATTGCCATGAAAGGGTTCCGCAAATTATTAAAACATTTGATCCTCTTCAGAGCATTGTGCGTTGGTTGACCACTGATTGTTGGACATCTGTGCCCAATGATAGCTACATAGCGGCAAATACCTATTCATAACTAGTGATTTCTTATTGTCATCAGTGATCTTGTAAACGACAGGCTTGGTTTAAAAAACAAATCATTCATCAGAAAACAAGGCAAAGTCGGGGCAATTGCACTACGAAGGTTCTATGAAAGCCGCAACGCGGATCAAGATATTTACCATTGCTTTTCTAGAAGTTAATTAATATCTTTATTAATGTACATACATATTTATATAAAACCAATTTCATTATCAATATCTGCATGTCAATTCAGCCTATTCGAAAGCACTAAAGATGTGTGCAATACGACATTTATGCGTCCCGGCAACATCTACAGAATCAGAGAGGATATTTAGTAAGGCAGGGTATCTTATTTCCGAACGCAAAGCCAACCTATAACAAGCTAATGTTGATAAGATTTGATTTATTAACAAAAATCTAGATTAAATTATTTGAAATATGTTTAAAAACAATTAAAACTATGCGTATAGTTTCTTTGAAAATAGGCTTATATAACTCTAAATGTTGCAATCTTCAAAAGTTAAAAGGTTGTTAAAAAATGTGCTGAAAAAGGTACATTCGTTCGTTTGTTAACATGTTCGTCATGCTGTTATTATAAAATGGTTTATTGAAATACACTGTCTCGTTTTGTTATTTATTTTGATGATACAAATATCTCTTAATGGAATTTGAATCCGACAAAGTAAAAGACGGATCAAGCAGATTTACAGTCGGTGACATTTATTACATCCTTGCCAAATTCTTCGGCTTATTAGCCAAAAAGCGTAGCCTTAACTTATGTATGTCCGTAGGAAGTTTTTCTATAGTAACGAATGTTTTGCACTATCACTATCGAAACTATATAGTATAATTTTTACCCTTTCGATATTTCTCCAACAATACAGCATTGTGCTTTTGCAATTCGTCAAAGCACTCGTTACCAGATAGGTTCCACGATATAAGCGAGATGAGCATTTAGAAGCAAGCTGGCGTTTTAATTTTTTTACTACCCTGAGTTTTGATTTATGGGATGTTAGCGCACCATAAACTGATTGGTTAATGGAGAAGGTGCATGATTTTTGTGATTTAGTACTTCTAGTACTTAGTACATTACAGGCGTAACCAATCCCCAGCACTTCCGCTTTGAAAATGCTTGTTTGATATTCAGAACAAGAGATATCTATACAGGACTTGAGATAAAGAGTTGTGGAGATTTATTTCTATACATCATATCTTCAAAAAACATCATGCGGTTGCGCCCCTCGCGTCGGTTGGGCGGGAATGAAGGGGGATTTTTATGATTAAATATGACGAGTCATTAGTTGCTTAACATTTTAGAAGTAAGTAATTGTGAATGAATGTTCTTTTAGGCAAATTATACATTTCAATTTAACAGTGTCTTATATCTGTGACAGTAAATATATTCCAATAATACAATTTATTTAATAATTTGTTAACTAAATGAATACAATAAGTTTCTACTAGCTAGGAAGACTACGCTAAAATTACCGTAAATTACCACAAAAAAGTTACAAGGTCTCTTGGAAGATAGATATCCAAACTCCTACACTGATTAAGTTCATTTAAAGTTCTAGCCAATGGAGCATTAAGAGAGTAATTGGATTTAGCATTCGGTATACAGAAGGCATTCACACGTCTAAGGATCCGATGAGGAACATTAAAATTTATTCTACTAAGAAGTTCAGTTTTATAGAGCAAATGCTCTTAGGTAGAAAGATAACAGCAGAAGTCGGCGCAAACCGTGTTTCGAGGCATGTGTCTCGCGGAACGCCGAAGGGTAGCGTACTCTCACCTCTACTCTGGAATCTTACTGTAAATTCCCTCTTGCGAAAGACGGAATGGCGTGGCGCCAGGGTTGTCGCTTATGCAGATGACATCGCCATAGCATACATGGGCAAGTTCCAGTAGACCTTGTGTGACTTGATGCAAGGAACACTCCGCGCTGTAGGGAACTGGTCCACGCGATGTGGTCTTAGCGTCAACTCGAAAAAAGTGGAGTTGGTACTCTTCACTAAGAAATAATACAAGATTCCGGAGTTCATTCCGCCGGATTTAAATGGTATTCGTTTAAACCTAAAGAAGGAAGCCAAATTCCTTGGCGTTAGACTAGACATGGAACTAAGCTGGAGAAATAATATTGTCCAGCGAACTCAAAAGGCTATACTCTTGCAAAAGGGCCATTGGAAAGAAATGGGGTTTAAATCCAAGGGTATGACCGATTCTTCTTTATGGAGTCATCGTATGGTGGCCTGCCTTGAGCAAAACTGCTTACCTCAACTTACTTGGTAGAGTGCAGAGAGCCAGTATGATCTGCATTAGCGGAGCATTGCGAACAACACCAAACGACGCCTTGAATGTCTTTCTGGACCTTCTACCCCTTGACTTAGTGGGTCAGCAAGTGGCGGCTCTAGCCGCGCTTCGACTAAGAGAGACATATCAATATGAGTCTAGCCTATGTGTGCACTCAAGCATACTGAGTAAGTGTCAAGCATACTGCGTCGTTACTATGGTCTCAGACAGGAACTTTACGTTGTTGGTTCCAGGTAGGGAGGAGTGGTCTAAAAATTTCTATACTCTACCAGGAAGTCTTACGGTCTTTACATATGGTTCGAAGCTGAATGGTAGAGTGGGAGGAGGGGGTCTTTTCGCGGGACCTATCTCTGAGCTGTTCTTTTCGGCTGCCGGACCACTATAGCGTTTTTCAAGCTGAAGTTAGCCATTAAGAAGGCTATGGACAGGTTGCAAACCGTTTTAAAAGGCAAAAACGTCTTTATATTTAGTGATAGCCAAGCGGCCGTAAGAGCTGTGAGCTCTGCTGCGATAGATTCAAAGATAATGCTGGATTGCCACCGATCTCTTCAGGAGATGTCTAAGCAGAACAGACTTAACCTTATTTCAGTTCCAGGCCACAGGGCCATCGAGGGTAACTGTTTAGCGGATGAACTTGCGAGGGAAGGGACAACCAAGCATATTCTTCCTGGTAAAGAACGCTTTGGTATGCTCTTAGATACGAGCGTGACAAAAATGGACTCTGATATTCAAGGATTTCAGATCTATGAGCATACATCGTGAATTGTAGGATGGAATTGGTTCGGTAAATCTCCCTGAAGAAAGAGCAAAACAATTTCTGAATTCGCTCAATTCGATTAATATATGTAGCACGGTAAGGCATCTATGTATATAAAAGTAGCATTTTCTAGCCGTGATCGAACATAAGCAGTGTAGAGCGTTTTTAATGTATACGGGTCAGAGAAGCAGGAACAATTACGACAAATAAAAGCTAGCATTGAATACGATTTTGAGACTATGTAATTAAAATGAGTAAAGAATGTTAGTTTGACATCAAAATAGATACCCAAGTCTGTAATTTCATCCGCAGCTTCCAATTCAAAGTCAGCAATATTATAATAATTTCGCGCAATTACAAAATTTTTCGAAAAAGTCATAAAAAACATTTATTGACATTCAAGTAAAGGCAGTTTCTCTCTAACCAAAGATTAATTTTGTCGAGATCCGACTGAAGAGCCATCGCATCTCGTGTACATTTTATCGTTGCATAAAATTGTTTAGGTCGTCAGCATATAACAGGAACTTTGTTAAAGAAAAATAAAAGCAAATATCATTGATGAAGATAACAAATAGCAAAGGCCCCAATATACTACCCTGAGGTTCACCCGAGCTCGCAGTAAATGATCGAAAGACTGAATTATCAAGAACAACAGTAAAGGTTCTGTTGCATAAATAAGATTTTAACCAAGACAAGAAAGTTGAATGGGATCCCAAACAAGCCAATTTAGAAATCTGTCAAAAGCTTACAAAATCAGTATACACAGTATCTACTTGATGACCCTCTTTAAACGCAGCGTGACAATCCTCAACGAACAATGCCAAGTTGGTAACAGTAGCTCTTCCTTGAACAAAGCAATGTTGATTCAGAGAGATAATAAGTTTAATTTGGCTTTCACAGCATTCTCAAAAAGTTTAGCAATGGGGGATATTTTGGAAATAGGTCTTTAATTAGCTACATCATTTTTGTTTCCATCTTTCAATATCGGCGTTATTGATGCTTTTTTCCATGCTCTAATTAATACATCAGACAACAACGGCTTATTGAAAATCTCAAATATAGGAACAACCATAGACCAAAAATTTTCAGGAAAATTACCGATAATCCGCCAGCATCCGTTTGCGTTGAAGGTTTCAATAATAAATTCCTTGTTCAATATCGATAGTCGATAGACATGAACGTGTATATAGAAAGTCTACAACAGGGGGACTAGATTCAGTGACGAAGTTAGAACTGAAAAAATCAGCAAATAAATCGACTGGCATCGGAATAATTGAAAAGGGGTTTTTTTAATGTATTTTCAAAATGCGTTTGGATTACTTTTAATGTTCGCCTCAAAATTAGAAATATATGACCTATATAGCTTCTTGTCCAATTTATTAAAGCTATCCAAAAGATTATTTTAGGTGGCAAAATAATAAGGACTATTTGTAGACATAAATTTCCTATAATATCTATTTATTTGGTTTAACAGGTGTTTAAGCTCCTTAAAATGTACATGCAGGTTTCTTGAATGAATCATACACCTTAAATTTAAAAATGCTAAAACACTTTTCAGCATCCAGATTTGCGAAAAGACAATTCCAATCGACAATGTCGAATAAACCTTTTAGTTCTGAAAAGTTACTTATCGAGTAGTTTAACTGCATATTATTACTTCCAAGAAGAATGGTAAAAACTCATACACGGAAAATGGTGACAACTAGCTGGCGAAATTGGCGAAAGACATTCACTTAGCTTATACTAAAGATTTTGAAAATGAAAACTAAATCTAAAATACGAATTAATCTGTTAAAGATATTATTAATCAGCAACAAATCAATACCTAGGAAATTATAAACTAGATATAATTCTATAATGCCATTAACATTTGATACCGTGAGCCCATTAGCGTTATTTTAATAAGACCAAATATGTACATACATTGGAAAGGTTGAAATCGCCAAGCACACAGAGATGGTTATCCCCGATTTCAGATTATAGAGCAATGATGCACAACGGAGCCGTATGAGGTTGCTCGGCTTTCATCTACAGATCGAATTAATTCCAGCCGCTTTTTGCAGGAATTGGGGCCTAATATCAGCAATAACGGGCCGAATATTCTCTTTCAAGGCTTCAATCGTCCCGGGCTTATTTGTGTAGACAAGCGACTTGATCAAACGCGAGATATTGCCAAAAAATTGCTTTCAGGAGGAGATGATGTGATATGACCGCGCACAACATCATTTGTAGTAGGCAGAGCAAGCCGGTGCTCAGCAGACAGCGGAGACAATAAAATTTCGGCGACGTCCGATTGTTTGTTGAGCAAGATAATTTGAATGACAAGAGTATGCTGCAGTCGGCAGAGCAATATCAGCAGCGGTTGAATAGCGGTCACACAGATCATGCAAAGAGAGAGAGAGAATGGAAATGGGATTAGATGAACTTTTTTCATCGACTGGCTCATTTCACCTGTCCAGCTTCTCAACAGCAGCAGTGATATCAGAACATAGGTCTTTTACCTCAGATGTTAGTAATTTTGTCGCATCGTCTCTTTCATGAAGGTTGCTCTGCATATACAGAAAATCTGAATGCACATTTTCAGTTTTATTTGCCAGCCTATTACTTTCATGCAGAGTAGCGACGAGATTATGCAAACTGACATTCTAAGCTCGTAATGACACAATAGCATCATAAACCAAAACCAAAGTAATTTCTTGCTTTCTATCGAAATATCTCGCGATTTAACAGATATAGCCACTTGTAGCTTAGCAGCATCAGCAAAAGAAGATTTACCAGTATTTGAATTGTTGTCGACAGACCCATCGCTAACCGCAGCGGACAGAGAAGGCGAACGAATGGAACTCCGATCCACAGCGGTACAGCAAGCGCAAAAAACTCTTTTCAGAGCTAATTAAGAATCCAAATCAGATTCTGAGATCTTATGATCACGCAAAGAGTCACTATCTCAATTATTAATGTGTTTTAGTATTATAAAAAGCTGAAGAAAAAAGATATCTATAATCAGTGGTAACGACTATTACACTGAAAAATAATTGAAACCAAAAACTGCGGAGCAAAATAAAGCACGTTCACTCTGACCAACTAACAAAATTACAGTATTACTAAATTTATTTTTGAAAATAATATAAGGGGTATACAATTCTTGATAAAAGAAACAAACGACTATGCCCGTAACAAACGACTATGCACACAAAGTTTGGGTGAAAAGTATAGACAGAAAAATATTTATGAATACTTAACATACAAAAAGCTGTTACACATCACTTTAAGAGAATTCCCTTAATATAAGTTGCCTGTACTGAAGACTGCCAGAGCGATACATGTACAGTTTGAAATCATTAAAACCATTTAAAATGCTTAATGCTTTATCCAGATCTAAAACTCCTTCACCGAAGGATGTATGTTTTCACTCAGACCCAGGTTGCGAATTGGACACATAACAGACGTAGTATTTTGTAAGGCTTTGCATTGAGGCTTAGTAGGCCATCTCTTGTGCGAAAAATTAGACTCTTAGCGTAGGTAGAATTATCACTGTAAAAATATTTTACCGTGGCAAGAACAAGACAAGGATAAATATCATGCGTTGCCGATTTTCGGGCACTTAGAAGGAGCGATGAGGCGAGATTGTCTGGATAGCCTTGATAGCCCTGGGAGAAAATGCTGAGAGGGAGGCTACGCCTTTACAACGTGAGACCCATCTGTTTGCCGGTAAACTGAAGGAACGCAGTATAAATAACATATGCACCCACAAGGTATGTAGGTACTCGTATTATTGGGAAATACTCGTATTATTAGGACACCTATATGTATACTTATAGATTTCTTTTACTCAACGGGAGTTTATTATTAAAAAGAACACCAAAAATACTTATAATCATGGACAACTTCAATTACTTCATTGCCGTAAAACAATTGAAGACCTGCTGGTAACTTGCTACATATGCCGGAGACTTTCTACCCATTTGCCAAATACCTCTATTCACACCGGTTTTCCATCACCGTTACCACAGTAGTGCCAATATCGCAAAATCGATTTTCGGTTCATAAATACATTATAAATAATTCGCCATAGAATTATTGCAATAAGTCTTGCATATTTGCAGAACAATTTTTTATTCTAAAATAGTCTCACCCTTCTCCATATCTTGGAAATGCCACTGATTGTAAGGAATTCATGATATTTTCAGAACCAAAAGTGTCTTTCTGTTTTTGCTTTGGTAGACATAAATCCTTCCAATGTAAATGCCCGCGCCAACCAAATTTTTACATTAATTTTCCCATTTATCTTGAAAATTTCCCTGGCTTAGGGAACATGCGACTAATACAACTTCTGATCTCTATATATGGAATGAACTGTTCCCTTTTATTCGAGCATGTGCTCTGAAGATACTAATTGTCTCCTTTTATACCCGAAATGGTATAAATGAGGACCAGTCTATTTATATATATAAAACTAACAAGTAACGAAGTGGCTAAGTTCGATCGAACTTTATATACCCGGCGCACGCTTTCAGCTAAATTTTTAAATTAACTAGGTACAATCTAACATGTGTGCCAAGTTTAACGAAATCGATAAAGTAGTTCCAGACATATACGTACATATGATCAAAAAGAGGGCGGTGAGTAATTAAGTAAGACACGCCCCTTTTCCAAAATTTTCATATAGTCGGATTTCTGGCTGCAATACAACACCACATACTAAACTCAAGATATTTCCCTTCAACATTTATTGAAATGTCCGCTTTTAGTATTTTCGAAAATTACCGTTATATGACAGGTGGGCGTAGTTATGGTCAGATTTCGATAAATATAGCTTAAATAGGCATAGTGTAATACGTATACCAAATTTGAACAAAATTGGGTGGGTGGTTCCAGAGATATATATATGAACTCATAAGTGGGCGGTGCCACGCCCCTGTAAAAAATTTTGATTCAGTCTAATTTCCTGCTCGAATACAACAGCATATACAAAATTTGAGCAAATTAGCTTCAATAGCTACTGAAATATAGCAATTTTTGCATTTTGGACAATTGTCGTTATATAGGAAGTGGGCGTGGTTACTGTCCGATTTTGCCCATTTTCAATACCAATACCTGCTCTGGATCAAAGACAATCTACTTACCAAGTTTCATTGAGATATCTCAATTTGTACTCAAGTTATCGTCTGCACGGACGGACAGGCGGACGGACGTACGGACGAACAGACAGACTTCGCTAAATCGACTTCTCTTTTCATTCTGAGCATTTTGGTATATATATGTCTATATAAATGTTGATTTCGTTATGCTGTTACAAGCAACCGTTATGTGAACAAAGTTATAATACCCTTGTACACAAGTGCGCGGGTATAAAAATCATAGCTTCGAGTAAGATTCGAACGGGCTGCTCGAGGGTTAATAAGCGAACGCTCTGCTAACATGCCAACGACGCACTTGAAGCTTCGTTGCGTACTACTCCCGGAATACTCTCTTTAAAGATTAATCGCACAAATGTTTGCAGGGTTGTTATAACTTATACCTTAATATTCATATGCTCAGCGAATCACTTGATTACATTGGAACACAAATTTGAATTTGTTTTTTGTTCCACGGATGCCACTATCCAATTTGTATGTGAAATGGCTCGCTGATTTCGAAAATCGAGTAAATTTTTTTTTATGGATACGTTTTTGAGATATTTGCAATTTACCGTTATTCGACCAAAAAAAAAAAAGGTGTCTTCATTTAATCATGTATATCTCACTGACCAGTTGAGCAATCTTACTGCAAATTATAGAAAATAAAAGTGAATAAAATTTCCTAAATATATTGTCTACTCCATTTTTCCATAGGCCTTATAATTTCTGAGAAATTGATTAATCACTTCGTGTTTTTAAATTTTTTTATGAAAAAATTAAAAAAAAAATAAACTTTGGCAAGGAAAAAATTTTAAAACAAAAGATATTTTTTAAATTTTGTTTTATTTTATATGAAGTCCTGTTTCTTAATAAAAAACTAAGCTACCAACGAACAAAATCCATGGATAAATAGGAAAGTTGTACATGATCAAATAAATATATCCAAGTCGCGCAAAGTCAATGTATAAGTATATGCGTATGTAGTGTGTAAAGTAGGGGTGGGATATCTAGCTATGCGCTGTTTCTGTTAAGTAAAAAGTCAATTTTCATGTTGTTTTTAGTTTTTATAAACTCATTTATTTATATATTAGTAATATATATTAAAACAATGTGTTATTTTTGTCTTAAGTTGATGTTCTTACATTATAGTCGAAATGATTATGTGTTTTGTTTTGTCGTTTATTTAGTTTAGGATCGGTTTCTCTTATGAGAAACCAACAGTAGTCACCCATCATACCGACGTCCCAGAAACCTTGGTATCGATTCTCAATTAATTTCATTTGCTGGTGAAACCTTTCGCCATGCTCGTCACTTTCGTCTCCGAGATTTGCCGGAAAAAAACTTAAATGGGAAGGCAGAAAATGAATTTTTAAAGACATATTTACGCCTGGAGAAAAAAGAAAATGTAAATAAGTAAATTTTAAATTTTATATAATTCAATTAAATAAGTTTTGAATAATCACCCATTTCTGCATAATTTTTGATTAAGTCGCTCACTATCTTCTCGTAGTTTGGACTTTTGTGTTTACCGAGAAAAGAAGAAACGACCATTTCGAAGGAATCCCACGCTGCTGCCTGGTGACAATAGTCCTTTGAATTGGTCATTATTTATCAACTTTTTTATATGGGGTCCAACAAATATACCTTCTTTTATCTTGGCCTGGGAAATATTTGGGAAAAAATTTTGCAAATAATTGAATGCTTTGCCTTCTTTGTCCAACGCCATAACAAAATTTTTAATGAGGCCGAGCTTGATGTGCAATGGCGGAAGAATGATTTTTTCCTTCTTTACAAGTGGGACGTATTTGATATTATCCACACCAATTGTAAATTCAACTCTTTCCGGCCAATCCTTAATGCAATAGTGGTCTTTACGAGCTCGGCTATCCCATTTGCAGAGAAAGCAGCAGTATTTTGTGTAGCCACTTTGTAGACCGCATAACATTCCAACGACTTTAAGATCGGCACATATTTTCCAATCATGATCTTCATATTTGATGAATTTTAACAATTTCTCCATTACCTCGTATGTTTCCTTCTTGTTTACTGCATGCGCGATCGGGATCGAGGGCTTTTTGTTGCCATTATGCAGTAATACGGCCTTCAAGCTCAGTTTATTGCTGTCTATGAACAATCGCCACTCCTCGGAATCATATGGTTGACCAAACTCTTTGAATAATCCTGGATTGTCTTTGCAATAGCATACATTGTCTTCCTTCGTATAGTGTTTGGCAAATGGTTCGTGACGATTTCTATAATATGTCACCTTAACATGGGGTGACACGAATTGAAATTGTTGCATACGAGAGGCATGTAGCTCAGCTTTTTCCTTGGATAATTCCAAATCTCTAATGCAATCGTTTAGTTGCGCTTGTGATAGAACGTTTCTCTCGTTTTCCATTAAAAATTCATTACAACTTGATTTCCCATATTCAGATTATCTTTCAGATACTGCTGTTGACAACGAAACTGGATACGCAACTTCAGCTGAATGTGGAACTGGCAATGAAACGGTAGGTACGTTAGCATAAATCACTTTTCTTGATTTTCCAAAGCCAAGTACTTTTGTCATACAAATATAACAATCTTCTGAGTGGCATGTAGGTTCTCGCCATATCATTGGTACATTAAATTTCATGTATCGCCTGAAAAAGAAAAAAAATAAAAATTACTATTAAATAAAAAGAAGCATAGTTTCATAATTTTAATACGTACTTTGTTGATCCTGATTCCCATTGAACCAATATTATTCGACACAAGGAACTCAAAATATTCGGAGTCCATGGTTTATCAATATTTTTAGGCTCAATACCAAATTATTTTGAATATATAGATTGGATCGAATCTCTAAACTGCCTCCGATGCCGTACAAGAGTATATTCACCGCATATGTAACAGAACATATCCGGATCGTTGGTACACTCAAATTCTCGCGTACGTTTACTCATTTTATTTTTAAAAATAGCTCACGGTTTCTTATATTGTAATTATAAACTGGAACCGGCGAGCCTTACAGATATTATGAACTTTCAAGGGGCATTTATCCTTATATATATGTAGCTTGATCGCGAAAAAATAAAAAAAGGCAAAACCTACCTAAGCAAAATGTTCCTTCATATTAACGAGCCGGGAAAGGAAAATACTACCTGCTGTTGATGTTGGCCTTAAAAAAATTAATGAATTTACCAAGATATGTGTGTATGCATGTTTGAATTAAATTTATTTGCATTAGGAATTTTCCGCAACTAATTACCCTTCGAAAATCTGCCTGTATACCTACACACATGTTAAGCAAATTAACATGACTACAGGGGTTTCGAACCTGACAGCTCTTGCTTTCGATGCAAACTACCTACTACAACAGTATTTGAGTATTACTGTTCTAAAAGTATTATTTGATTTTTTTTAAACGAATAGCGTTATTAGTTTATTCTTATGATATTCGAAAACAATCCCACCCCTACTTTACACACTACATACGCATATACTTATACATTGACTTTGCGCGACTTGGATATATTTATTTGATCATGTACAACTTTCCTATTTATCCATGGATTTTGTTCGTTGGTAGCTTAGTTTTTTATAAAGAAACAGGACTTCATATAAAATAAAAAAAAAATTTTTAAATATCTTTTGTTTTAAAATTTTTTCCTTGCCAAAGTTTATTTTTTTTTAATTTTTTCATAAAAAATTTAAAAACACGAAGTGATTAATCAATTTCTCAGAAATTATAAGGCCTATGGAAAAATGGAGTAGACAATATATTTAGGAAATTTTATTCACTTTTATTTTCTATAATTTGCAGTAAGATTGCTCAACTGGTCAGTGAGATATACATGATTAAATGAAGACACCTTTTTTTTGGTCGAATAACGGTAAATTGCAAATATCTCAAAAACGTATCTATAAAAAAAAAAATTTACTCGATTTTCGAAATCAGCGAGCGATTCCACATACAAATTGGATAGTGGCGTTCATGGAACATTTTTGCTGTAAACCAGTGTTATTAGATATTGCTTCGCGAAAAAATTAATATCTCAGGCCCTATAAGGAAACACGATTTAAAAATTAGTCAGTTTATTCATTTATATACGTTCTGTCACATATTTGATTTTGTGTATTAACGAAGGCATAAACAAGTTTACTTAAAAAAAAAATTTATAATTCTCTGACTCTTTGTCTATAAAAAAGAACTTAATAACATTTTTGAAAAAAAACTAATATTTTGCGAGCTATGGAGTCTGTTATTTCTAATGAGTTTTTCTACAACATACTCAGTTAATGCGAAAGTCGAAATAAAAATTCGATTTTTCATTGAAATAGCATGGAATGCTTCACATATGTTATAAAAAATATAGTTTTAAAGCACATTAAAATTTAATAATTTAAACTTATAATTCTTATTATAAGCTCAAAATAATATATTTAACGAAAAATACTAGTATTATTGTGAAAAAAGCGTGGGTGACCAACCAAATATATGGCACAATGCGCACCTCTTTTTCACAATAATACTAATATTTTTAACGTTTTGATGTTTCTTCACATTTTGGTTGTTATGCTTTCGACGCAAGCAACTGTATCTAATTAGATTATATTCAATAATTTCTGAAGCTCTCACAAAAAATAATGCAGGGCACTAAAAACAGTAAGATGAGCACTTAAATCGTTTCGTATGTCCTGTACGATAAATTCGAGTTTATTCACTGCAGGCTGCCTGTGCTCAAAAATTCAACATTACGTACATAAAATAATCGAATTATTATATTGTCACCGGTTATTGATAAGTTTACAAAGTTTAAATTAAATCTGTCCGTTTAACGTGAGTCAAAATCGAGTCCAAAGGAATCGGCTACAAACATATATACATACATAGAGGTGAAGCTAATAAAAGCGTGTTAAAAACACAAATCCTAACCAAATTCGAGTAAATATCTTCATCTTGCATCACCATTTAATAAACCTTTAAGATTTCAAGTTACCTTTTTAGTAATTATCAAACTTCCTTTCCCAAGACGTGCTATTTCAATTGTATTTTGCTGAATAGGCAACTGTAACTAATGTACTCAATTTTAAGACAATTAATGTTTGTTGACTGGCAATTTACAAAACCAAATATTATTTATGACACTTAGCTTCTTCTGGTCGTCACACTGTGCGTCAGATTGATGCCTTGTTACGGTACTGATACCGTACGGTCATTCTCTGTTGAAAACAGAAACTGCATAAATTGAGGAACGAGTCGTGAAAACTTTTTAACAGGGCCATTAACTTTTATTTTGAGATGGAATGGGATGGTATCGCTGCTTGCGAATGAAATATAAGAAACTAACTCGCTCTGCGAAAAGGGCCTCTTTAAACCAATGCTGCAGCTTATGAATAAGGACCAAATCGCAACACTAGGTTCACACAAAAAGTCTGATGACTTTCTCAGAGATCATAATTAAAACTCTTTCTGTTCTAATAGGAAAAAGTGGCGTACGAATATGATTTTGTCAATTTCAAATCGCCTGGTCGGATTAGCATCCAAGCTATGATGGTGATCTTGAAACAAACTTTGGGAGCTGGTTAATGAAGCCTCTATAATTAAAGTTGCTAATAATGACTTCACTGGCATTCATGCTAAAATGTATGGAAGGGTTGGTAGAGTAACAAATTAGTAGGGAAGTTCTTTCATTAGATCCTATATGTTTGCACCAAAATGCATATCAGGCGTAAAAAGTGTGAGACAGCTTGACCACACCTGTAATTAGCCATACATATGTACATACATAACATACAAGAACAATATAGTACAAGATTGCGCCTTCCCGACATACATATGTATATTAAAATTCATTCACATGTACACACATACATATATTAAAAATTGTCGCTGTTAAAAATTGTGTGCACAGAACCACGTTTAAAAAGTCGACTCCGCTTTTAAAGCTGTCGCTATTACAATTAATGACCGCACACTTCATTTTTTAACTTTTTATTTAAATAAATTCACACAAAATCACCGAAAGTAATATAAGCACAATTGTATGTTTGTAAAGAAATAATTGTAAATAAATTGCCTGTGACGTGGCATAAACAGCTGATTCTGTCAAATTTACTGAGAGCGAATAGCGGTTTGCGGAAGGCGCAACCTCTGTATTTTCTAAATCGTGCATAACATACATATGCACATATACATACATACATATAATATTCCGACCACTTGTTCAGTTTCAGTTTCAGTTAATAATAATATATTTATGAAGAAAATATATTTTAATTTTTTATGTATACTCGTATAGTTATTATTAATAATTCACATATACTTACGAAATATTTCATACACTTTATATTCATCATTTTTTGATTTCAGCAGTAGTTCTTTATACTTCGAAAGAGTAATTATTTTACTCTCTACACATTTCCTCATCTCTAGTAATGTAGATTCTCCAACTTTGTCATATAAATTCAAATTAGCATCCCAGAAGAAAGATAGTCTCGATTTCGCAAAACTTGTTTTCAGATCATTAAACATCTAAAAAAAAATAACCAGAAACATTCATTTTGTTATGCATACATATATGTATGTATGTATATACATATGTATACAGTATTGTTGGTTAGATAGGTTTTTAATCTTCTTAAACTAGAAAATGATATTTCGCTCGATGCAACTGTAACTGGCAGCGTAGCACCAATTTGCAGAAATCGACGTACATAGATATGTATGTGTTCATAAAATTGCCTACCGCAAATGTTTAAAACTTTTTTTGGTCGTTCCTTTAAAGAAATATTTGAACAAAGCCTGAAACCAGAAACAAATTTGATACAAAAGAAGTGGCTATCAATCGTTATTACTTTTCCATATAGTCACATACCGACACTGCCAGTACCAACAGCATCAGTTCTATTCTCACTATCTCCTTACGTCTCCTACTTATCTTCTTATTTCACTTCTTCACGATTCTTAATTTGATCACTTACTAACTGATCTTTCCTTTACTTACTCCATCTAAACTAATCTCTCTCTCTTTAATAACAACAGCATACATTTTACCTCACCATTAGTTTTAAGCTCAACTTGTTGTAAGCTTAGTAGTAAGAAACTTTTGTAAAATCATTAATAAAGATTCCTTCGGAAAGAACGGACTTTTTATTGGCGCAGCCGGTCGCGAACTCAATACGCAAAAACCCACTAAGTAAAAAAGTTTAAATATTCACGGAAAGTGATTTTAGACTTAAAATAAACGCGGAAAGTGTTGAAAAAAAGAGTAAAAACAAAGTTGAACTTGGGAACTTGTTTAAAAAAAAATCCTATATAAAAACGGAGAAAAGTCGATTACGAAAGTGTGACAAATTTTCACGGAAATTAGATTTTTTTATTTCCAAAAATAGAAGGGTCGATTCAAACGACTTTCAAAGCTAAAGTCACCTTCAACCCATTTAAAGGTCACCTTTAAATCAATGAAGGGTCACCTGAAGGACAATTGAAACCAAAGAGACATACGAATCCATTGCACAAAAGCAATGACAAGAAAAAGCAGTGCTTAGAATTAAATAAGCTAAAACTACATTTGTTCCTGAGTGAATGGAAATCAGGTCACCTTGAGACAAGTTGAACAACTTCTCCGCAGTGCATTGGACAAACAAAAACTTCTCACTGCAAAAACAGCGTTGGAAGAGTATACCACCATATGCTAGGGTTTTTAGCACGAATAGATTCAATGATACCCATTTTAGAATCTTTCCCTGTTGATTTTAAAATTTTGCTAATGGGACATATAAAAGACAAAATCGTTGGCAACGCAAGACGATCATTATTAATTAATGGTAAGCTGATACTTGGCCACTGATTAAAAAAGTTTTGATAATCATGAAGAGAAAAATTCTATAGATGAACATATTGATAAAATAAGGTTTTGCCGATGTGATTCAACTATCGAAAAATTTTATGATACACTGAAAACTTTACTTTGTCGTTTAAATAATGCTTTGTATTTTAGTGACTGAAATTAATTGTGAAAGTAATGGAAGAATCGCTCTCAATTCTTTCAAATACCGCTTACCAGAGCCAGTAAAAAGTATTATAGTTAGTAGAAATCCTAAAGATTTAAAAGAAGTATACGACATTATCAAATCTAATGGGTATTTAAAATATAATGACCGATTAAATTTGTTTAATAATACAAATAAATATGCACATCACATTCAGATGTAAAATTTGCTAAGCATTTAAACTCGAAAGATGAGGAAGTTTTGAGAAGAGTGTTGGGCAACTACAAAGATATTTTCTACAAAGAAGGAGAAAGTTTACCTTTTACTTCGGAAATTCAGCACAGGCTAATAACAAAAACTGATTCTCCAATATACATATAGTCGACTTTATAGATATCCAGTAATACATTGCGCAGAAGTTGATCGACAGATAAAAGACATGTTAGTGCAAACAACAGTTGTTCCAAGTAATAGCCCATATAATTCACCCTTGTGGGTTGTACCTAAAAAGGCTGAAAAACGGTGACCCACAGTGGCGGGTAGTTATTGATTATCGCAAACTGAATGAGCAAACAATCGATGATAAGTTTCCAATTCCGAATATGCAGGACATATTTGACAAATTGGGGAAGTGTTGTTTTTCAGCACCATCGATCTGGAGAAGGGGTTTCACCAAATTGAGGTACATCCTAATGATAGAGCCAACACAGGATTTTCAACAGCAGATGGCCATTATGAATTCACAGGAATGCCTTTTGGTCTTAAAACGGCGCCTGCAACATTTCAGAGGCTTATCAACTATGTCTTAAGAGACCATATAAACAAGATTTGTGTTGTCTACTTAGACGATATATTAATATTCTCTACCAGCTTTGATGAACATATTGTTTCTATTAAACAGATTTTCAACACTTTACACATCCAGTTTAACAAAAAATGTTTTGGGGCATGTTGTGTCAAGAGAACGTATACAGCCAGACCCTTCAAAAATAAAATGCATAGAAAATATGAAGCCACCAACTAATATTAAAGAAATAAAACAATTTCTTGGTATGACAGGGTATTATCGTAAATTCATACGAGTCTATGCAAAAGTAGCTTACCCTATGGTGCGACTTCTAAAGAAAAACACTCTTTTAGACTTTCAAAATATTGACTTTTTGAACGTTTTTAATAACTTCAAAAAACTTATAACCAGCGAACCTGTCTTACAACCGCCAGATTTCAATACGAAATTTATACTCACAACGGATGCATCCCAATTTGCTATTGGCTCTGTTTTAAGTCAAAATAGTTACCCAGTATGCTACGCCTCTCGCACTTTGTCGGATTATGAAATTCGATATTCGACTATAGAAAAAGAAGCTTTGGCCATGGTTTGGTCCGTGAAACATTTTCGAACATATTTATATGGCCGAAAGTTCTTAATACAAACGGCTCACAAACCCTTAACTTGGTTACATAACATTAAGGGGCCTAATATGTATGAAACTACAAAGGTGGAAAATTATTCTAAATGAATATGATTTTGAAATAACGTATATTGAAAGAAGAGATAATACTGTTGCTGATAGTCTAAGCAGATACTTTGACAAATATCGTGAGAATTTTGAAGATAGAGATATATACAATAATATTGAAAATATTATAATTGAAATGGAAAGTAAACAAGGAGTAGACGTAGACGTTATCCCAGTGGATGCAACTGTGCATAGTGCATTAGAAGATAATTTGAAATATATATCTATCACAGAAAGGTGTATCAATTGCTATAAAAATCAAATTTACTTAAATTATGGGGAACAGGAGCAGTATTATCTAAAAATCATAAACAAAAAGTGCACATAACAGTGACTAAAAATTCTGATCTAAAAAGTATCATGCAAAAACTTCTGATAAATAAAGGAGTTATGTGTATTTTTTGTGAAAAATTAAACTTTTTGTGAAATTCCAGTATTTGTATGTAAGTTTCTTTGAAAATATCAATCTAAAACTATACAAATCAAATGTTAAAGTAAACGAAATTACAGATAAAAATTAAATATTAACAATCATAGAAAATGAGCATCTACGCAACAATCATAGGGGTATACAAGAAGTTTTCCTTGAACTGAAAAATAAATACTTTTATCCTAAATTGTATAAGCTAATAACATAAGTACATAATAAATAATTGCTCAATAGCCAAATAGCTAAGTTTGAGTTACAGAAACGCCTACTCATTTTAATGACATAGTACATATAGACATTTGGCCGCTGTGGTCGAGTTGGTAGCGGTGCGTGCTGTAACTAGATATGCCGGTAGGTCGAGCTTCGAATCTCAGTCAGGGCAAGCAAAATCTTAATAATAGGAAAATTTTTTTTTAATCGCGGTCACCCCTCGGCAGGCAATGGCAAACCTCCGAGGGTATTTCTGCCATTAAAAAGCTTCTCATTAAATACATCTGCCGTTCGGAGTCGGCACAAAACAGTAGGTCCCTCCATTTGTGATATAATATAAACACGCACAACACAAATGGTAGGAGAAGCTCGGCCAAACACTGAGCTAGTGTACGCGCCAAAATTATATTATATTACATATAGACATTTGGTTTCCGTACACAAATACAATGTACCTAACGTCTATTGACAAATTTTCGAAATACGCCACGTTTCATAGGATTAATGATAGAAATTGGATAGCAATTTTAGCTGCTCTAAAGCAACGAATTCAGTTTTTAGGTAAAATGAACAAAATTGTATTTAACAATGACAGATGTATTTTACACAATGCAGTCCGCTTGTTTTTAAAAGAACAGGATGTCCAGATGAATGTGACTACAGCGTATTTAAAAACTGGAAATTCGGACGTAGAACGACTGCATGGAACTTTGAATGAACATTTGCGATTAATGGAGGCTGATAAAGAAAATAAAAACTTTGACTTAGAGGACAAGCTTTTTAAAATTTTCACTTATTATAATAATACTATTCATACAACAACAAAAAAGTGACCCATTGATTTTATAATAAAGAATTTCGATAAAGAATATATTTAGAATTTAAGTAGATTGTATGAAAAACAGAAAATTGAAAGGATTGAGAAGTTGAATAAAACCAGAGATCACAAACCAATAAATTGCTAGGTAATATTGTAGGTAACAGGCAAAAACCTAAATATAAGCCTAAATACAAAAAACTAAATATTATAAGTCTTAACTAAAAAGACGTTACAAATTTCAGGAATAGTATAAGAATCCACCAAATGATACTATGAAATTTTATTTATTCTTGTACTTGGCAATAATGTAAACTGAGTTTTTAATTAACGTGGACGTACATAAATGTCTTAGGGGTGGAGGAGTCACATACCGACACTGCCACTACCAACAGCATCAGTTCTATTCTCACTATCTCCTTACCTCTCCTACTTATCTTCTTATTTCACTTCTTTACGATTCTTAATTTGATCACTTACTAACTGATCTTTCCTTTACTTTCTCAATCTAAACTAATCTCTCTCATACATTTTACCTCACCATTAGTTTTAAGCTCAACTAGTTGTAAGCTTAGTAGTAAGAAACTTTTGTAAAATCATTAATAAAGATACCTTCAGAATCAATGGACTTGTTATTATATCTGCATGCCAATTTTTGACTATTCAATGAAGTCCCAAAAGAGATTAACGGATTTGTCCCACTCTTCTTCATTAAGTTCTGTACATTTTGTTGTTATTACAAACTATATCTTGTACAGAAGTTCTCTGTGTTCCATAAAGTTCTTCTTAAAATTGATCAAAAATGGGATGAAGATAGACCGTCGATAATATTTTCCAGTATTTGCAGTGTAGTTTTCTCGATTTATTAGCTTCTGCATATTGAGCTGCTGATTCAGAAATGTAGTTGAATCTATCGTCAGCAGACTACACATCTCCTTGAATTTTTGATAATTTGCTTTGCATAACTGATGCAACGGCGAAAATTTTTTTTCGTAGATTTTGACTCAGATTTTAAGTAAAAATTAATAAAGGTTTCAACATTGTCAATTTAATGATGATTACTAGTGTTTCTTGTTTGTTTTAGTGATAGTGAATTTCTATTATAATGTTTGTCCGTTGCAGTTCGTGGTAAATCATGATGAGACAAGTTCTGTTGTTTTGGTGTTGTGTATATTGTTATCATACAAGGTTAAAGGGCGTATGGTTGTTTATCGGCATTTTTGTTTGTAAACAATAATTATGTAAATATGTATGCAGTGTATATATGTATGTATGTGGTGAATAAATTTATATACATACATATGTATCATAGTACTAACGTCGTTAACTCGCGACTAGGCTTGCCTTTGTGCTGTACGTATGGTCTGCGGAAGTTCGAATAAAGAGCTACCAACAAAAGCTCATCGATTTTTCTTAGTACATATGTGTGCTTGATGAAGCAGTGAGTAGAGTTAACGCCTTCCGGAGTACCGTTACTTAAAATTTTTCTGATTTGACAGTTAAGTGACGTCAAGATATTGACAGCGTTGACAAAGATTTTAATTAAATACCCAAACTCTAAAAAAAATTCCAAGCCCAGAAAAATATTATCAAAGTCGTATAAAGCTGGAAATACATGTGCACATATTCTGAATGCAGATCTGCACAATTATCTGCACCTAGGATACATACATATGCAGTAATTTTTGACAAGCAGCTGATTATTGAAAATAAATAAATTGAAATTAAGTAAAAATGGAAGCCAAAATGAAAAAAAAGAATGTAAAAATTGGTTTTACTCTTGGCATTCTAAAAAAATTATATTGATCTTCTGACCTTGTCTTCATTAAATAATTTTGGCCAGTTTCAAAAGGCAACGCGAATGGGAGTAGATCAATTTAACTTACTTTTTAATTTAATTGGAAGGCGCATAACAAAACAAAATTATATACGGCATCCAATACCACCAGAAAGTCGACTGGCAAAAACATTAGTGTAAGTTTATTTAGTTTGTAAATTTTATAATTTAGTAATATTTAAAGAAATAAATTCGTCAACTTAGATATTTGGCTCATGGAGTATGTCGCCAAATGTTTCAGAGTAGGAGTATCGACTGTTGGGAAGAGTATCGACTGTTGGGATGAACTTTCCAGAATAAACTTAGCACAACCAAACGAAAATGAGTAGCGGGAAATATCCGATTCAAATAAAGTGTCCAAGAAAATCCGGATCAATGTACTTTAACTAAAAACAATATTTTAGTATTATATTTCTAGCCGTATGTGACAGCAAATACAAATTCAACGCAGTTGACATAGGGGCTTACGGAAGCCAAAGTGATGGCGAAGTTTTAAAAGTCAGTGGTTTCGGCAATAGAATTTGAATGGAACAATGAATTCACCAGCAGCTAAAAATCTTACATACAGTGCAATGAAATTTCCATTTTACTATGTGGGAGATGCTGCTTTTCCTTAAACGAAACATTTGATGAGACCTATCCGGGAAAGTGTTTGGAGACAAACAAAGACCATTTCAATAAATGTTTATCAAGAGCACGGGTTACAACTGAGATTACCTTTGGTATTTTGGTAGATAGATGGCGGGTTTTGTCCAATTCTTTGAACGTGTTTTATTGAAAATGCTAATACAATAGTCAAAGCAACAGTAACTTTACACAATTTTGTGAAATTTGATAATTCTGCTTACTATTCTCCCACAAACCTTGTTGACCACGTGAATGAAAGTGGAACATTATTAGAAGGACAATGGAGACAACTTATTGCGCCATTAAATCCGAGTATGGTATTGTCAAGCGCGAATTCAAACCGTAGTGCTTTTGGTGCACGGGATCTTCTAAAAGATCACCTTTTCTCAAATAAATAAGAATCAAGATTTACTTTTTTATTTTATGCAACTTTTATTTAAAATTCGATTTCAGTATTTACCTAACTTTACTTTAATTCAATTTACTTTAATTTGCATTAATTTTAAATCCATTTAATTTTTAATTTAAGTATGTGCATATATACATATGTTTTTATTGAATAGAAAATTTTACAATAATTTCATGTTTTTCTATTTTAGAAAAACTGGTGAAATGATTGGCACATTTGCACTTGTAGAGCTGACAATTCCATGCATGTCAAATTAGCTCCGAGCGCTTAAACAGCAAGGCTTTAAAAAAAAGTTGAACTGCAGTTTTATCGCCGCCAGCCACTAATGGAATAAATAAATAAATAAAAATAAATAAAGAAAGGAGTCATCTCCCTCTAAGGCTTCTTCGAGTTCTCCATAATTGCCGTGAGTGCTGAATGAAGTAAATTTGTAACATTAGTTACAAGATATAAATGTGCGCTAACTAAACTTACTTTAAATTGGTGCATTGGACAAACAAAAACTTCTCACTGCAAAAACAGCGTTGGAAGAGTATACCACCATATGCTAGGGTTTTTAGCACGAATAGATTCAATGATACCCATTTTAGAATCTTTCCCTGTTGATTTTAAAATTTTGCTAATGGGACATATAAAAGACAAAATCGTTGGCAACGCAAGACGATCATTATTAATTAATGGTAAGCTGATACTTGGCCACTGATTAAAAAAGTTTTGATAATCATGAAGAGAAAAATTCTATAGATGAACATATTGATAAAATAAGGTTTTGCCGATGTGATTCAACTATCGAAAAATTTTATGATACACTGAAAACTTTACTTTGTCGTTTAAATAATGCTTTGTATTTTAGTGACTGAAATTAATTGTGAAAGTAATGGAAGAATCGCTCTCAATTCTTTCAAATACCGCTTACCAGAGCCAGTAAAAAGTATTATAGTTAGTAGAAATCCTAAAGATTTAAAAGAAGTATACGACATTATCAAATCTAATGGGTATTTAAAATATAATGATCGATTAAATTTGTTTAATAATACAAATAAATATGCACATCACATTCAGATGTAAAATTTGCTAAGCATTTAAACTCGAAAGATGAGGAAGTTTTGAGAAGAGTGTTGGGCAACTACAAAGATATTTTCTACAAAGAAGGAGAAAGTTTACCTTTTACTTCGGAAATTCAGCACAGGCTAATAACAAAAACTGATTCTCCAATATACATATAGTCGACTTTATAGATATCCAGTAATACATTGCGCAGAAGTTGATCGACAGATAAAAGACATGTTAGTGCAAACAACAGTTGTTCCAAGTAATAGCCCATATAATTCACCCTTGTGGGTTGTACCTAAAAAGGCTGAAAAACGGTGACCCACAGTGGCGGGTAGTTATTGATTATCGCAAACTGAATGAGCAAACAATCGATGATAAGTTTCCAATTCCGAATATGCAGGACATATTTGACAAATTGGGGAAGTGTTGTTTTTCAGCACCATCGATCTGGAGAAGGGGTTTCACCAAATTGAGGTACATCCTAATGATAGAGCCAACACAGGATTTTCAACAGCAGATGGCCATTATGAATTCACAGGAATGCCTTTTGGTCTTAAAACGGCGCCTGCAACATTTCAGAGGCTTATCAACTATGTCTTAAGAGACCATATAAACAAGATTTGTGTTGTCTACTTAGACGATATATTAATATTCTCTACCAGCTTTGATGAACATATTGTTTCTATTAAACAGATTTTCAACACTTTACACATCCAGTTTAACAAAAAATGTTTTGGGGCATGTTGTGTCAAGAGAACGTATACAGCCAGACCCTTCAAAAATAAAATGCATAGAAAATATGAAGCCACCAACTAATATTAAAGAAATAAAACAATTTCTTGGTATGACAGGGTATTATCGTAAATTCATACGAGTCTATGCAAAAGTAGCTTACCCTATGGTGCGACTTCTAAAGAAAAACACTCTTTTAGACTTTCAAAATATTGACTTTTTGAACGTTTTTAATAACTTCAAAAAACTTATAACCAGCGAACCTGTCTTACAACCGCCAGATTTCAATATGAAATTTATACTCACAACGGATGCATCCCAATTTGCTATTGGCTCTGTTTTAAGTCAAAATAGTTACCCAGTATGCTACGCCTCTCGCACTTTGTCGGATTATGAAATTCGATATTCGACTATAGAAAAAGAAGCTTTGGCCATGGTTTGGTCCGTGAAACATTTTCGAACATATTTATATGGCCGAAAGTTCTTAATACAAACGGCTCACAAACCCTTAACTTGGTTACATAACATTAAGGGGCCTAATATGTATGAAACTACAAAGGTGGAAAATTATTCTAAATGAATATGATTTTGAAATAACGTATATTGAAAGAAGAGATAATACTGTTGCTGATAGTCTAAGCAGATACTTTGACAAATATCGTGAGAATTTTGAAGATAGAGATATATACAATAATATTGAAAATATTATAATTGAAATGGAAAGTAAACAAGGAGTAGACGTAGACGTTATCCCAGTGGATGCAACTGTGCATAGTGCATTAGAAGATAATTTGAAATATATATCTATCACAGAAAGGTGTATCAATTGCTATAAAAATCAAATTTACTTAAATTATGGGGAACAGGAGCAGTATTATCTAAAAATCATAAACAAAAAGTGCACATAACAGTGACTAAAAATTCTGATCTAAAAAGTATCATGCAAAAACTTCTGATAAATAAAGGAGTTATGTGTATTTTTTGTGAAAAATTAAACTTTTTGTGAAATTCCAGTATTTGTATGTAAGTTTCTTTGAAAATATCAATCTAAAACTATACAAATCAAATGTTAAAGTAAACGAAATTACAGATAAAAATTAAATATTAACAATCATAGAAAATGAGCATCTACGCAACAATCATAGGGGTATACAAGAAGTTTTCCTTGAACTGAAAAATAAATACTTTTATCCTAAATTGTATAAGCTAATAACATAAGTACATAATAAATAATTGCTCAATAGCCAAATAGCTAAGTTTGAGTTACAGAAACGCCTACTCATTTTAATGACATAGTACATATAGACATTTGGCCGCTGTGGTCGAGTTGGTAGCGGTGCGTGCTGTAACTAGATATGCCGGTAGGTCGAGCTTCGAATCTCAGTCAGGGCAAGCAAAATCTTAATAATAGGAAAATTTTTTTTTAATCGCGGTCACCCCTCGGCAGGCAATGGCAAACCTCCGAGGGTATTTCTGCCATTAAAAAGCTTCTCATTAAATACATCTGCCGTTCGGAGTCGGCACAAAACAGTAGGTCCCTCCATTTGTGATATAATATAAACACGCACAACACAAATGGTAGGAGAAGCTCGGCCAAACACTGAGCTAGTGTACGCGCCAAAATTATATTATATTACATATAGACATTTGGTTTCCGTACACAAATACAATGTACCTAACGTCTATTGACAAATTTTCGAAATACGCCACGTTTCATAGGATTAATGATAGAAATTGGATAGCAATTTTAGCTGCTCTAAAGCAACGAATTCAGTTTTTAGGTAAAATGAACAAAATTGTATTTAACAATGACAGATGTATTTTACACAATGCAGTCCGCTTGTTTTTAAAAGAACAGGATGTCCAGATGAATGTGACTACAGCGTATTTAAAAACTGGAAATTCGGACGTAGAACGACTGCATGGAACTTTGAATGAACATTTGCGATTAATGGAGGCTGATAAAGAAAATAAAAACTTTGACTTAGAGGACAAGCTTATTAAAATTTTCACTTATTATAATAATACTATTCATACAACAACAAAAAAGTGACCCATTGATTTTATAATAAAGAATTTCGATAAAGAATATATTTAGAATTTAAGTAGATTGTATGAAAAACAGAAAATTGAAAGGATTGAGAAGTTGAATAAAACCAGAGATCACAAACCAATAAATTGCTAGGTAATATTGTAGGTAACAGGCAAAAACCTAAATATAAGCCTAAATACAAAAAACTAAATATTATAAGTCTTAACTAAAAAGACGTTACAAATTTCAGGAATAGTATAAGAATCCACCAAATGATACTATGAAATTTTATTTATTCTTGTACTTGGCAATAATGTAAACTGAGTTTTTAATTAACGTGGACGTACATAAATGTCTTAGGGGTGGAGGAGTCACATACCGACACTGCCACTACCAACAGCATCAGTTCTATTCTCACTATCTCCTTACCTCTCCTACTTATCTTCTTATTTCACTTCTTCACGATTCTTAATTTGATCACTTACTAACTGATCTTTCCTTTACTTTCTCAATCTAAACTAATCTCTCTCATACATTTTACCTCACCATTAGTTTTAAGCTCAACTAGTTGTAAGCTTAGTAGTAAGAAACTTTTGTAAAATCATTAATAAAGATACCTTCAGAATCAATGGACTTGTTATTATATCTGCATGCCAATTTTTGACTATTCAATGAAGTCCCAAAAGAGATTAACGGATTTGTCCCACTCTTCTTCATTAAGTTCTGTACATTTTGTTGTTATTACAAACTATATCTTGTACAGAAGTTCTCTGTGTTCCATAAAGCTCTTCTTAAAATTGATCAAAAATGGGATGAAGATAGACCGTCGATAATATTTTCCAGTATTTGCAGTGTAGTTTTCTCGATTTATTAGCTTCTGCATATTGAGCTGCTGATTCAGAAATGTAGTTGAATCTATCGTCAGCAGACTACACATCTCCTTGAATTTTTGATAATTTGCTTTGCATAACTGATGCAACGGCGAAAATTTTTTTTCCTAGATTTTGACTCAGATTTTAAGTAAAAATTAATAAAGGTTTCAACATTGTCAATTTAATGATGATTACTAGTGTTTCTTGTTTGTTTTAGTGATAGTGAATTTCTATTATAATGTTTGTCCGTTGCAGTTCGTGGTAAATCATGATGAGACAAGTTCTGTTGTTTTGGTGTTGTGTATATTGTTATCATACAAGGTTAAAGGGCGTATGGTTGTTTATCGGCATTTTTGTTTGTAAACAATAATTATGTAAATATGTATGCAGTGTATATATGTATGTATGTGGTGAATAAATTTATATACATACATATGTATCATAGTACTAACGTCGTTAACTCGCGACTAGGCTTGCCTTTGTGCTGTACGTATGGTCTGTGGAAGTTCGAATAAAGAGCTACCAACAAAAGCTCATCGATTTTTCTTAGTACATATGTGTGCTTGATGAAGCAGTGAGTAGAGTTAACGCCTTCCGGAGTACCGTTACTTAAAATTTTTCTGATTTGACAGTTAAGTGACGTCAAGATATTGACAGCGTTGACAAAGATTTTAATTAAATACCCAAACTCTAAAAAAAATTCCAAGCCCAGAAAAATATTATCAAAGTCGTATAAAGCTGGAAATACATGTGCACATATTCTGAATGCAGATCTGCACAATTATCTGCACCTAGGATACATACATATGCAGTAATTTTTGACAAGCAGCTGATTATTGAAAATAAATAAATTGAAATTAAGTAAAAATGGAAGCCAAAATGAAAAAAAAGAATGTAAAAATTGGTTTTACTCTTGGCATTCTAAAAAAATTATATTGATCTTCTGACCTTGTCTTCATTAAATAATTTTGGCCAGTTTCAAAAGGCAACGCGAATGGGAGTAGATCAATTTAACTTACTTTTTAATTTAATTGGAAGGCGCATAACAAAACAAAATTATATACGGCATCCAATACCACCAGAATGTCGACTGGCAAAAACATTAGTGTAAGTTTATTTAGTTTGTAAATTTTATAATTTAGTAATATTTAAAGAAATAAATTCGTCAACTTAGATATTTGGCTCATGGAGTATGTCGCCAAATGTTTCAGAGTAGGAGTATCGACTGTTGGGAAGAGTATCGACTGTTGGGATGAACTTTCCAGAATAAACTTAGCACAACCAAACGAAAATGAGTAGCGGGAAATATCCGATTCAAATAAAGTGTCCAAGAAAATCCGGATCAATGTACTTTAACTAAAAACAATATTTTAGTATTATATTTCTAGCCGTATGTGACAGCAAATACAAATTCAACGCAGTTGACATAGGGGCTTACGGAAGCCAAAGTGATGGCGAAGTTTTAAAAGTCAGTGGTTTCGGCAATAGAATTTGAATGGAACAATGAATTCACTAGCAGCTAAAAATCTTACATACAGTGCAATGAAATTTCCATTTTACTATGTGGGAGATGCTGCTTTTCCTTAAACGAAACATTTGATGAGACCTATCCGGGAAAGTGTTTGGAGACAAACAAAGACCATTTCAATAAATGTTTATCAAGAGCACGGGTTACAACTGAGATTACCTTTGGTATTTTGGTAGATAGATGGCGGGTTTTGTCCAATTCTTTGAACGTGTTTTATTGAAAATGCTAATACAATAGTCAAAGCAACAGTAACTTTACACAATTTTGTGAAATTTGATAATTCTGCTTACTATTCTCCCACAAACCTTGTTGAACACGTGAATGAAAGTGGAACATTATTAGAAGGACAATGGAGACAACTTATTGCGCCATTAAATCCGAGTATGGTATTGTCAAGCGCGAATTCAAACCGTAGTGCTTTTGGTGCACGGGATCTTCTAAAAGATCACCTTTTCTCAAATAAATAAGAATCAAGATTTACTTTTTTATTTTATGCAACTTTTATTTAAAATTCGATTTCAGTATTTACCTAACTTTACTTTAATTCAATTTACTTTAATTTGCATTAATTTTAAATCCATTTAATTTTTAATTTAAGTATGTGCATATATACATATGTTTTTATTGAATAGAAAATTTTACAATAATTTCATGTTTTTCTATTTTAGAAAAACTGGTGAAATGATTGGCACATTTGCACTTGTAGAGCTGACAATTCCATGCATGTCAAATTAGCTCCGAGCGCTTAAACAGCAAGGCTTTAAAAAAAAGTTGAACTGCAGTTTTATCGCCGCCAGCCACTAATGGAATAAATAAATAAATAAAAATAAATAAAGAAAGGAGTCATCTCCCTCTAAGGCTTCTTCGAGTTCTCCATAATTGCCGTGAGTGCTGAATGAAGTAAATTTGTAACATTAGTTACAAGATATAAATGTGCGCTAACTAAACTTACTTTAAATTGTCCATTTCCACATCTTTAAGAAACATTAAGCTGTCCAGCCACTTCCATTTTTTATGCGGCGAGTCCACGCCGCTTCCGGATGGTTTCTTTTGAATTTTCTTGTAAAATTTATCACGTAAAGGCCGCCAGCGTCGCTTTAATTTCTCAGCTAAAACAATGAAATGCGAACATATAAATACAGTGTAACTTATCGGAGAGCTCCTGGAATTTTTGGTCCCGAAAGTAACTAATCTTGTATGATTTGTTTGGTTTATCAAACAAAAACCTGTTTTGGCTAACAAATTGTATCAATTGTGTATCCATTTTCCTTTCATTTCAATAAACAACTGATTGTTTATGCAGAATGCTGCCAGACTTTGCTCAAAAAAATGTTGTTTTATGTTGTCAGTATTGCTTCTGCGCAGAGAAATTCAAATTCTCATGCAGATCTGCATTGAACTGCAGATCTGTAACTGTCAAATCAATACACATTTTTTTAATGCATGCAGAAATCTGCACATGTATTTTCGAAATAACTCGTCAAAACATTAAAGTTGAATTTTTTTTTTCAATATTTATCTCCATTAACGTACACTAAGAGCCAGTTTTCCAGTGCAAGTTTAACTCTGGTTATCGATTAAGCTGAGTGTAAGCTCTCTATGCAAGTTTTCGGTCAACTTATAACGGGGTTACAATGAGGTACAGTGGTGCTTCTGGGTATTGTAACCACATTGCACGGCTGTACTCAATCCCTACTCTGAAGCTCGTGCACCTTGGGCAACGTGAGTAACCTATGTGTGAGATACGGTAACCAACCCGTGTGGAGCTTTGGGTCACGGCTAATACAGAGGGAGCTTTAGTGGAGCCACTCCGACATATTCGGTTTAAGGGTTCACTAAAGTCTGCAGCGTCTGTTCACCAGGAGGTTCGGCTGCAAGCGGGCGCCTTTCTACGAGCAAGTAGCTCGTTATATAAACGAATTCAAAATTTTCACCCCCAGCAACGGGTTGTGCGCAGGGCTTGGAAACCGCCAAGTAAAAAAAAAAGCTTTCAGTGATAACAAAGCCTCGGATGAGACCCCCCTTTCTTGATGACAACCAACGCAAACGTATTAAGGACATCGATTTGAGGGCATGCACCTGAAATGTCCGGACTCTTAATTGGGAGGATGTCTCTGCCCGGCTGGTTGATGTCCTCGGCAGAGCAAAATCTGACATTACCGCCATCCAAAAAATGCGATGGACGGGGCAAGGGATATAATCGGTAGGCCCTGTCGACATCTGCTACAGTTGCCATGTAAAGGAGCGCAAATTTGGTGTCGAATTTGTGGTGGGAGAGAGACTGCAACGTAAAGTACTGTCGTTCACTCCGGTGGACGAACGTCTCGCCACATCCCGCCAACGCCCCGACGGAAGAGAAGGACAATGGGACCAAAGATCGCTTCTACGATCTCCTTTGCCGCACGTATTAACGCTTCCCGTTCCACGATATACAAATCGTTCTTGGCGATTTCAATGCAAAGGTGGGCAAGGTGGGCATCTTTGGTTCCACAGTCAGAAAATTCAGTCTCCTCGACGAAGTGTCGGATAACGGATTGAGACTGATCGACTTCGGCCGGAACCGAAACATGATATTCTGTGCTACCAGGTTTCCGCATAAGAAGATTCACCAGGCTACGTGGTTCTTTCTAGATGGTAAGACACGAAACCAAATCAACGATGTTGTGAGAGACAGAAGGCATGCTTCCAGCGTCCCAAATGTGCGCACGATCCGAGCAGCCAACATCGACTCGGATCATTTTTTTGTTGCAGCTAAGATCCGCACGCGCCTCTGTACAGCAATAAGCGCGCGCAAATGGACACAAGGAAAGCTCGACGTCGGAAAGCTACAATCGCAACAAACAGCCACCCGAATTACACTCCTGCTCTCTGAGAGTAATAATCAACAGAACGATATTTCCAACTGGTATTACGAGGAATGTCGCACCGCTACGGAGCGTAAGGACGTTGCCACCAGGGCCACACTGTGATCAGGCGCAACGCTAGCTGTGCGGGAGCATTATCGTGTGTTGTAGAAGGAAGCAAGACGCATTTTTCTTGAGAAAAAGAGAGAGGCCGAAATGCGTGAGTGCGAAGAGCTTGATATGCTGGCCGACAGGAAAAGCCCCCAAAAATTTTTTTCAGAAAGTACGACAGTTAACATAAGGTTTCAAGACCGGGGCGAATTCCTGTAAGAATGACAACGGCGACCTGGTGACTGATGTCCACAGCATACTTAAAATATGGAGGGAGCACTTCTTCACACTGCTTAATGGAAGCAGCTGCAACAACGATGGAGAAGATGTTAAAACCGAATCCCCAAATCAATGATGATGGACTCGATGTGCCATCACCCGACTATGGCCAAAATCGGAAAGCGATAGCACGGTTGAAGAACAATAAAGCCTCCGGGGCCGATGGGTTACCATCTGAGTTATTCAAGTACGGCGGAGAGTAGCTGGTTAAGTGCATGCACAAGCTCATTTTTAGAATATTGTCGCAAGAACGCATGCCTACTGATTTGAACTTAAGTGTGCTCTGCCAATCCACAAAAAAAATGATCTCACGGGATTACTCTTCTTAACATGGCGTATAAGGTTCTGTCGAGCGTATTGTGTGAAAGACTTAAGCCCACCGTCGATGAACTGATTGGACCTTATCAGTGTGGCTTTAGACCTGGTAAATCTACCACCGACCAGATATTCACAATACGCTAGATCTTGGAAAAGACCCGAGAAAGAAGAATCGACACACACCATATTTTTGTCGACTTCAAAGCCGACTTCGACAGCACGAGAAGAAATTTCTATATGCCGCAATGTCTGAATTTGGTATGCCGGCAAAACTTATACGGCTATGTAAAATGACGTTGAGCTACACTAGCAGCTCTGTCAGGATTGGGAACAACCTCTCCGAGCCGGTTGATACCAAACGAGATTTCAGACAGGATGACTCTTTGTCGTGCTATTTCTTTAACCTGATGCTGGAGAAGATAATTCGACCCGTAGGATTTAATCGGTCAGGCACAATATTTTATAAGAGTGAGTAATTGCTGGCGTACGCCGTTGATATTGTCATCATCGGTCTTAACAAACGCGCAGTTAGTTCTGCCTTCTCCAAACTGGATAAATAAGCGAAGCGAATGGATCTGGAGGTGAACGAGTACCTCCTGTTGACAGTTATAACTTTAAAAAGGAGGGGACTTCGTTTACTTAGGAACCAGAACACCAATAACAGAATCTCTCTTGCCAACAAGTGCTTCTTCGGACTGAATAGGCAAGTGCACAGTAAAGTCCTCTCTCGACGGACAAAAACCATACTCTATAAGTCTCTCATCATGCCCGTCCTCTTGTATGGCGGAGAAGCATGGACGATGACAACATCAGATGAGAGGACTCTTGGAGTGTTCGAGAGGAAGATTCTTTGAAAAATGTATGAACCCATTCGTCTTTGCGACGGCGACTACCGCGTACGATGCAACGATGAGCTGTACGAGCTGTACAAGGACGTAGACATAGTGCAGCGGATTAAGAAGCAGCGGCTCCGCTGGCTAGGTCGTTCGAATGGATGAAATAGCTCCCCTGAATGTTTTTGGTGCGGTGCCCGCTGGTGGTAGCAGAGGAAAGGAAGACCTCCTCTGCGTTGGAGGGACCAAGTGGAAAAAGACTTGGCTATACTTGGGATTTCCAAATGGAGCCAATTAACAAAAGATAGGGACAGCTGGCGTGCTTTGTTGACCTCGTCCAAAATCGCTTAAGCGGTTGATGCGTCAGTTACGTAAGTAAGTAAGTATAACGGGGTTTAAACTAAGTTAAAATGGCTGTTTGCTGACTACTATGTTTTATAATATAATATAAAATCGCTTAAGCGGTTGATGCGTCAGTTACGTAAGTAGGTAAGTATAACGGGGTTTAAACTAAGTTAAAATGGCTGTTTGCTGACAACTATGTTTTATCATATAATATAATTTTGGCGCTTACACTTTATAGCTCAGTGCTTGGCCGAGCTTCTCCTACCATTAGTGGTGTGCGTCTTTATATTATACCACAAATGGAGGGACCTACAGTTATGCGCCGACTCCGAATGGCAGATGTGTTTAATGAGAAGCTTTTTCATGGCAGAAATACCCTCGGAGGTTTGCCATTGCCTGCCGAGAGGTGACCGCTATTAGAAAAAACTTTTTCTATGATTAAGATTTTGCTTGCCTTACTGAGATTCGAACCTCGAACTCATCGGCATATCGAGTTATAGCACGCACCGCTACCAACTCGACCAACGCGGCCACTACTATGTTTCAGTTGCAACAAATTTGATTGAGCGCAAAGAAATTAAGTTTAAATTAAAACTGAGTATAACCAACATAGTTTAAACAGGGTTTAAATCATTACAGAAAAACTGCCCCTAAAAGGCCATAACTCAAAAAATACAATAATCGACTTGAGTATGCAGAAATGGCCTCTTATTTTATGATGCATACGTAAAAATTGCGACGTAGTAACAATAATTTTTATAATTTAACAATGACATCTCAAAAGAACAATCAGATGGTAGCTCAAACGTGCAATTTAATAAATGAAACGATAAGGAAATAATAAACCCTGACCCGACTGTACTAAATACGAACAACATGGTCGTCACCAGAAGAACGACAAATAAGAACAGAAGTTCCTAACTGTCAAGATTGTAGACATATAGTATACATTATATAGCATAACACAAATACTATTTAGTAAGCACTAGCTTTAAAGTGTCTGTAACATCACTAAGCGATACGATTGTACCATCACTACGTGATATCTAAACCTGAATTTGTTTTCTGTTGTTTACTAAGAATACCTAATACGAATCACCACTCGGGATGGTAGAGCTTTGTAGTTGGTGTTTTTATGTACCTATCAACGGCAGGTGTATTTTATGAGAAAATATACACTCAGGGATTAAAGATTTTACATGCCCGGCTGAGCTCCAACCTTCGTTCTCAACGGAATATCGAGTTATATCAGGCATATTTCACTCCACCTTTACTTACTGACAAGTTTTGACTAATTACACAGGTCTGCAACAAAAATGCTGTCTAGATATTTCCAACTGACTTCTATGTATTTAGGTGTTCTGAAAACTAAAAATTCGAGAACGTAATGTTATTTTACAAAACGCAAAATTTTATTATATAAAAGGGTTTTTTTGGGCTAACTTGTAGGCGCTAATAATAATTATAATAATAATCCCAACGGTTTTATCCCTCCATACCCGCCCGACCGACGCGAGGGGCGCATCCGCATTACGCACGGATATATAAAAAAAAACATTTTGTTTTTTGTTTTTTTTCATATACATATGTTGCGCCGAGTCATGAAAGGCAGAGGTTTGTTAAGTGTCGAGATCTAAAACTGTTCAGCTACAGAAGCTCATCAGCTGATTAAACAATAAAATATATATATATATATGTATGTATGTATCAATTATTGAGAGCATTGAGTATAGTTTCCTTTATGTAAAAAAGTGAGTCTGAAATATCAAAAGAACCGAAGTGAGTGTTAAAATCCTGACACAAACTACGGACTGGCTCATTTAACTCAAAATTACTTTTACATGGCTTCAGAAAGAGAGGCCGGAAATTTCTTCAAATTCTGGAGGGGACGTTTAGTTTTATTTTGCCTGTCAGTAACTTGACCAAAAATACAATGCCTAGCATTTCTCTGCGACTAGCAAGTGTAGGAAGATTAATGAGTTTTAAACGACTCATATATGGCGGAAGTTTGTACTGAGAATCCCAACGAAAATTTCTTAAAGCAAAAAGCAGAAATTGTTTTTGAATTGACTATTCGGTCGGAATGTGGCCGCTGTGGTCGAGTTGGTAGCAGTGCGTGCTATAACTTGATATGCCGGTGAGTTCGAGGTTCGAATCTCAGTCAGGGCAAGCAAAATCTTAATAATAGAAAAAGTTTTTTCTAATAGCGGTCACCCCTCGGCAGGCAATGGCAAACCTCCGAGGGTATTTCTGCCATGAAAAAGCTTCTCATTAAATACATCTGCCGTTCGGAGTCGGCACAAAACTGTAGGACCATCTATTTGTGGTATAATATAAAAACGCACACCACAAATGGTAGGAGAAGCTCGGCCAAACACTAAGCTATATAGTGTAAGCGCCAAAATTATATATATATATTCGGTCGGAACGAACTTGATAGCGCGGGTTTCAACCAACAGATCCATATTCCAGTATGGGTCATTGAATTCTTTTGACCACCGTTTTACAAATTCAAAAACACTCTTGGCTTTGTTAACTGTAAAATTTATGTAAAGGATGAAATTAAATTCCGGTTTCATTGTAGTTCCAAGATCAACAAAGTTAAACACATGTTCGAGGTTATGGTTACATATGTCATAAGAAGCTGGTTGAACTGCCCTGCGAGAAAAGCACATTACTTTACATTTTTTAAGGTTTAGTGGCAGGAAATTTATTTCACACCGGTTAGCTATGCTATTTAAATCCCCTTGTAGTAAGGATCTTTCCTCAACAGAATGATACGATCTAAAAAGCCTTACATGATCAGCATACAATAAAATTTTTGAATAATTTATTACAGAAGGTAAGTCATTTATAAAAAGTAAAAACAGAATCGGACCAAGGTGACTTCCTTGCGGGACCCCTGAAGAAACATAAATAATGTTTGAGGAACTATTTTTAAAAAGGACTCGTTGTGTTCTGTCAATGATGTAAGAAGACATCCAACGAAGGAGATTAGGTTGAAAACCAAGAAGATCGGGTTTATGGATCAGTAATGAGTGACTTTCTCTGTCGAATGCTTTACTAAAATCAGTGTATATAACATCAGTGTGCATAAATTCTCTGAATCCATTTGAAACATGAGTTGTGAACTGAAGCAAGTTTGTAACAGTAGATTTACACTTAGAGAACCCGTGTTGTGTGCTAGAAATTGTAGAGGATATGGAATACGTTAAATGGTCAACAACAATAGCTTCGAATAATTTAAGAATAGCAGAAAGCTTAGCTATACCGCGATAATTTTCAATAGAGGACCTACTCCCGGTCTTATAAAGGGGTATAATGAATGATTCTTTCTAAGCTGAAGGGAAAATCCCAAGCTTAAGAGAAAGATTAAATAAATTAGTTAAGGGCTCATAAATATGTTTAGCACAGTTTATGAGGAAAAACGTCGGAATCGAATCGGGGCCAGCCATAAATGATTCTTTTAAGTTACTCAAATAATAACATACTTCCTCGGAAGATATCTGCGGAATAATAGCAGAGGTGAGGGAACAGAGTTTATATGGATAAGGTTTGCTCAGAGGCAAGTTAATGGAGTAATTTGACCTGAAGAATTGGGCAAACATGTTGAAAATTGATTGGGAGTCACAAGAAACGGTATTTTGATATTTCATAGCAGACAGAACACTAGTCACTCTGCGCCTAGAGTTAACGAAGTCATAAAATGATTCAGGGTTTTTTATTAGATTCCTTTTAACTTTGCACAAATAAGATCTGTAGCATTTTTTATTTAATTAAAAATAAGCGTGTGGGATAACTGAGTATTTAATATAGTAAGTGTGCAAACCAGTTTTTTTGCACAATTTAAAAGATCGCGACTTTTTATTTTTTAAATTTTTTAGTTCTTTAGTAAACCAAGGTTGTGATTGCTCCTTTTGTACGCAAACCCGTTTTGGTACAAACTTTTGAAATAAGCTAAATATAGTGTTATTAAAATGCTGGACGCAACGTTCAACATCATCTTTATACGTCGGCCATGATATTTTGATAATTCTCGATCTAATTTCTTGAAATTGGCTTTCGCGAAAATAAAACGAGCGTTTGAGCTACTTGTTTTATCAACATTATTTCCAAAATCACCAATAACTTCGTAATTTACCTCAATCGCAGGGTGATAAGAGTCCTCTGGAATAACCAAGGGTTCGCACCTCTTCATTGATACAAAAACAAGATCCAGAATGGTGCCGAAATTGTTTGGAGTTAAATTGATCTGATTTAGACAGAGCTCAGCCATATCCTCTAAAAACACATTGTATCTATGTATCCTTTGATGATATTGGAACGATAAAGAGTCCATGATATGCCTGGCATATTGAAATCACCAAGTACAATCATTGAGTCATGTGCAGTAATCATTGAACTTAAAGATCTAAGTAACGCAATATGTTGAGAATAAACCGATAAGTCAGAGTTAGGAGGAATGTAGCAAGCAGCTAAATAAAAGAAGCCATTTCCTACCATAACTCGTATTGCTTTAAATTCGATTGACTCGATGAGCGGGATATTAACATCTTCGGATGGTATTGAAGAATGAACTGCAAAAAGAACACCCCCACCGATTCTGTCCTTACGGTCATTTCTATAAATTTGATATTGATTAGGAAGGATCTCTGAATTAAAAATATGTGATTTAAGCCAGGTTTCAGTAAAGCAAATTACGTTATAGTTACAGTCCAGGCCATTTAAATATAAATCTTTCAATTTAGTATTTAAACCTCTAACGTTTTGGTAGAAAATACTTAAAGTAGAATTTAAGATTAGTTTTTTGGCTCAGTGCCACGATTAGGAATTGAAGCTAAGTTATTTATTTTGTTTTTATTTTTATGTGGCTTGTATTCAAATTCGCGAACAAATGCCCCGGTTGGCCAAAAAGAATTGTTAAGCAAAGTATCAAAAACTTCAGGTGCCACATCAATTTTAAAAGATGATACGTTACGTTCGTATTTAAAGTTAAATTTTCGGATTGCTAAGTTACAAGTCTTAAGTTTTGATGAAATATAAAACTATATATCATCAGAAGAAGTGTCCTTAGCAAATCTAGAAACAAAAATCGATTTTCTCAAAGGAACCACAACCAGCTTCTTTACAGAGCAGTCAGTCTCATCCAATGGTGCTACAGTTTTTGCAACAATAGGAGCAGATTGGGATGGTGGAATCGATTGAGGCGGTGATGGACCCACTTCAGATGAAGATGCCTGGAAGTTCTCATGATCAGAATTGCTTTTATTAGAGGAAAAAAGCGCGAGTGCAGATAGCTCTTGATGAAGTTGATGAAGACGGGCCCTGAGGCGGAGGGACAGGAGACAAAAGATGAATTAGCTCAATTTGTTGGGGTTGAGGCACAATATTCTTTTGAAGTAATGTTAGAGGAGCCACAATACTTTCCTTGGTTGGACTGTGTGTCCGTTTGCGTTTGGTCTCTCTTACAGGTTGTGAAGTTTGTTTATCTAGGCACTTAAATGATTTAAACACGTTTTCATAACGTTTAAATTTATCAGTAAGTGCCCGAAGGTCTTTGCCGATTTCGAAAAATCCATTTCTGGTTTCTCTAAAAAATTGGAAAAGTTCAACCTCAGTTGATCTGCATTTTAAACAAGACCAACGAATACCTCTTCCTTCATTTATTCAAGGACACTACCAGTCAATCCGGCACATTTTATATGAGCAATCCCATCGAACAACCAGCATGCAGCAGAGCGTTGTTCATTATCGCTTTTATTTTTGCAGTTGTCAAAAATGCAAGACATAATTCAAACAGTAAAGTTCAATATGAGTAAAAACTAAAATTGTATTAATAAATCAAAGAAGAAAGCAGTTTGGAAGGTAGTGCAAGTTTTATAATAATTTAAGGTTTGAGAGCTATTTATGCAACGAAAAGTTTTAGATGCACAGTAAAAGACACCTAAAAAACTAAACGCAAACAGCTGTTTAAAGAATGACAATCAAAAAAGAGAAAAGAAAATGCGCGCAAACTTAAACAAATACACAAAGTTTAAAGCAAAAAAAAGAAGCAAAAACAATGTAAATAATAAACAATAACAATGCAAATCAACTAATGACTAGGCAATTGAAAACTAAATTAAAGTGTAATAAAATCAATGCAAAAAAATGCTCAACAAATGCGCACAGATAAATCTCCAGAACTTTTATCACTAAATTATTAATTTATATACAAAGAAATAATGAAATTTCAATAAGAAAAAGTAGCACAGAGAAAACACAACTATACAGCTTGACGTTAATTAACAATAATGTAATTTTATTTTGATTACTGTTTTTAAATGTTTACCATAACTCTCATTAATTTCTAAATAAGGAACATCCTGTGTGAGCTGCATTAACAAACATAAACACCTGAACGTGCGCGCTGCGATTGTGTAGAAAGTGGGGCGGTACAATTACGTGTTAACTCGTCTTTGTTTTGTACAGAGAACGTGTATTGACAGAGAAGCCTTATCCCAGCCCATTCCGACACACATTCCTCTGATTTCTTATCGAGTGTCACCACTATATTTTTTAATCATGTTCACCATGATTTGACAGCGATAGAGCGAAAAAACTAACAGTGCCAGAGCAAGAATTGAAAAAGCGAGAGTTTTAATATATTTTCGTTATGTTATCGGTTGAGCTGAAGATTTATTTCAATTTTAGTATAATTCATTCACTTAAATTTATAAAAATAATTTATGAAGCAATATTTTTCAAATTTGGTACAATGCATAGCAAGAAGTACTTTGTACACATGTAAATCTGGCCATATGAGCAATTGATTTACTTTTTAATATTCAATTTGGTTGATATAAATTCAGTAATTTTGAATCCTCATAGGTTTCTTATGTATTTACCTACAATCATAAATATTACATAAGTACATATATATTCTACAAACATACATGCATATTAGGGTGACAATTAAATGTATGGAGTATTTTTTTTTTCTTTATTGTTTTGGTCTCAGTGTTTTTTTGTGTGTAGTTTTATTTTAAAAAAATTCTTGTAAAATTTCAAGGTCGTAGGAAGAGGATTAGGGGGCGCGTCGGCCCCCCAAAGTTACACAAAATACGTTTTTTCACGCAAATTCTTACTTTGACTGCTTGTAACTTTCTCTGTGTTTTTTTTTTTTAAACATTACTGGCGAAAGATGTTCATTAATATGTCTACAATAACATCTGTCAATAACATTTTTGTCTAATGTTAATATTTAATGAAAAAAACTTAAATATAGGAGAAAAAGTACGCCTCAATGTCGATTTATTATACTTAAATAAAACTACTTATGTATATGATTTCTCTTTTTATTAATATTGTTTAAAGCACTTGAGACAATGTCTTTTTATTACAGTCCGGAAACCGATGGCGGTAATCGCTAACAATTTTTAAAACAAATTGTTTTTGGCGTTCATTTTTGGTAAATAGTTTATTATACTCTTCCATCAATTTAACCCCCCTTTCGGCAGTGTCATTTGTAACATTTAATTTTTTCATCAGTTCAGCCGCTTTACAATAAGATTGGTCCTGCTCCCATTGGTCTGGGTTTAATTTAAAAAAATCAGTATTTATTTGAAATCTTTCAAATAATGCTTTTGTTTCGGCAGAGACGAACTGTTCAATTCCGTCATGGAATATTTCAACGATTTCTCTATCATTTATTGTAGCTCGCTTTGTGTTTTGCTCTTGTTCAAAATCATTTTCCAAAGCCGCCACCATTTTTTGTTTTGAAAAAAGGGATACGTTGCTGTCAAAAAATGCAAGACCAACCGCCTCAGGGCTTAAATACCACAAGTGGTTCCTGAACTTTTTAAGAGCAACATAAGATATAGCAGCATCAATTTTTTTGAAGTTTTCAAGTTTTTGTAAAAATAAAAAATCTTGATATGGCGCTTTAATGGCCAAAGGAGCAGAAAACCACGCTTCGACATAGACTTCAGCAATAAAAACACAAATTTGACGAAGCCCATTTAATTCAGTTGCTGAAAGCTGGAACTCGTTACGGAATAAAAATATTTTTAGACAGTAAATCGCTTTTGCCATCCACCTTGCATGGTGAACAGCTCCTGGCGATCGAAACATTAGGCTGTTTGGATGTGTCTTTTCTGGTTTTTGACCCAGGAAGAGCAAAGTGAGTTCCAAGAATTCTTTATAGTCTTCCCTGGGTTGTTTTTCTTCCAAGATATTATTTACTGCACCGATAATGCGAACAGCAGACTCTTTCATGTACGTCTTGACAGTTGGATCGTTGATGCCATACTCATAGTTTTTAGCATCAATCTTAGCCCAAGCATTTTTAAATTTCTCAAACATTTTAACGTTTGGACTTCCATAACAGCTTATTTTTTCTTCGAAAACGCATCTTAAAACAATCTAGTATATATGATGACGGCATGGTAACCATAAAAGTTGTCTTTGTAAATTATTTTCAATTAACGTACAGGTACCATTGAAACGCCCAGTATTGACCGCTGTTGTATCAAACACTAAAGCTTTGATGTGATTTTGCAGACCATATTCATAAATAGCATCGAATACAGCGGATGCCTGTTCTTTTCCAGTACCGGAATCAAGTGCAGGTATTTCAAGAAGCTGTTCAACTTTACCGCTCGATATTATTATAGGCAACCTATCAACTTTATCATTTCCCGTCAGCGCCGGCAAAAGTTTACCATCCCAATGAAGGCAGATAGCGTCGAGCTCATTTAATTTTAATTTATTTTTTAATGCTGAAATTCTTTCTTCACGGATTTGTTCCCTTTCCTGGTGTACAGATGTTCGGTTTAAAATATAATCTTCAACATTATTACCCAGAGCTTCAACGACTGCGCTTATTAGATGAACCGCATGTCTGTCACTGATTTTACAGACATCGAGTGCGGCCGCCAGTTTTGGTGTTAGTATTTTATTTGTTCCCCTACATTTTTTGGCTGCAGGTTGACTACAACGTGGGTCACCTTCCATATCTGGAAAACTGTTATCATTCTCTGAAGATTCAGATGACAGCAACTCTGCAGTTTCATCTAATAAAAACGACTTAATTTAAAGAAAATAAAAAATAAATAATAACATACAACGAACCAATTAATGCAATTTCACGATTATTCCGCTCCACTTGTTGTAATAAATTGTTGTTGCGTTCTTCAAGTCGGCACTCTCGGCGTACTTCTTCGTAATCGATACCATACATAAAGCCTGGGCGCCCCGTTTTTCGTTGACTTATCAAGAAATCAATATCTTCTTGATTCGACATTATTTTTAATGCACTTGCATGCGCCACGTCAAAAAGCATATCCAATTTTTCTTTCCACGTGTTTACTTTGCTCTTATGGAAATTAGAAGTCTTCTTTGAATCTTTTTGAAAGCTTTGCCATTCTTTATACAATTTATCTACATTTGTAATGCAGTGTGGTTTATCCTTGACCGGAATGCGGGCTTTTTCCCAGAACACGAATAGTTCTTTTACAACTAAATCTGAACTTTCCCGTACATTTTTTTTTACTACACGTAAATTGAAAAACAAAACTTTCAACACTTCTATATTGGAGGGTAGTTTACTTCCCGTTAATGAGTTGGTACAATAACCAATTAAATATATGCGTTCACGTAAATTTCTAGCAGACATTTTCGACTTTTCACATTCAAATATTCACTTCGAATGATTTTTTTACAAATTTAATGCTATTAAAAAATGTTTGCGGCTGCTGCATATAACTGTAAAATAAGAATCTATTTTCCGAGAAACATTGGTGCTGATTTTTTGTCGGTAGCTTACGCAAGCATTGAGAATAATATTGTTGAGGTTGTAACGGGAATATTCTCGGTCACAATTGTCAATATTATAGATCGCTTCAGCATACAGGCAAAAAAAATTTGAAGCAAACTTTTAAAGACAATTCTTACACTTGAAAACAAAAGTAAACAAAAAAAGTCTGAAGTTCGGACTAGCGAGGTCTTACTGTATATAATTGTTGAAGCTACTCTTACGTAAATCATAAGGAATTTTCTATATGAATCTTTAATTAAATAAATCTGAACAAAATCCAAAATTTGAATCATATAAGTAATTTTATTTAAGTATAATAAATCGACATTGAGGCGTACTTTTTCTCCTATATTTAAGTTTTTTTCATTAAATATTAACATTAGACAAAAATGTTATTGACAGATGTTATTGTAGACATATTAATGAACATCTTTCGCCAGTAATGTTTAAAAAAAAAAACACAGAGAAAGTTACAAGCAGTCAAAGTAAGAATTTGCGTGAAAAAACGTATTTTGTGTAACTTTGGGGGGCCGACGCGCCCCCTAATCCTCTTCCTACGACCTTGAAATTTTACTAGAATTTTTTTTAAATAAAACTACACACAAAAAAATACTGAGACCAAAGAAAATATCACTTTCGAAATTAACTGTGACCCTAATGCATATACATATGTACATACATATATACTTATGAATGAACGTAAATATGCGTATGTACTTTTAGATTATTTAGTTTAATGATTTTATTTAACTCTATATATTAATTTTACAAGTAAACTTAAGTATGTCACGCGGACTAGAACTCGAATGGCGGATAAATTTGTCAAGTCGGAATTTATATCTTTCGACCACTTGATGATTATTTCTCGAAGGTTCGTAAGTAATAACGGAAAAATGTGATGCGAATGTATACAAGGTAAATACCAAAAAATGCGTTGCCATATCGTGTACGATTTAAATGCGAATCTTAGAGTTGCCACAGTACTCCCCGGCTAGGCTTTTATGTAGCGAAGCGAATTGGAAGTCGAACTTTACGACCACTGCGTGTTTGTTTTTCGACGTTGTTGTGACATCTTTCGTTCTTTGTTGATGAGTTATCATCGTTGAGCATGTGTGCTGGCTTTAATCTGTCTATTGAAACGTTCACGAGTTTGTTTCGCAGCCAGACCTTATACATTTTGTTGTTACGTAGTTCTACTTTGCAGGGCCCCTCGTACGTCATTGTTAATGGTGGCTTCACTGCGTCGTTGCGCACAAAAATATGAGTTGCTTTCTCCAAAGTTGGATGTATGAACGGTTTTTTATATTGTGATTTGATGTATCGGTTGGCTGGATGTCGTGCATTTCTCTAATAGTTGTTGAACAAACTCTGACTGCGGAACGTATTTTGTCTGCTCAAAAAAATGTCCGGGCAACTTTAGAGTTGTTCCGTATACCAGCTCTGCGGGAGTGGAGTTAATATCAGGTTTATGGGTTGAACGAAGTCCGAGTAAAATTATTGGAAGCTGCTGGGACCAGTTGCTTGAGTTTGTACACGTTATTGCGGCTTTAAGTGTGCGGTGAAATATCTCTATGATACCATTCGCTTGTGGGTGGTAGGCAGTTGTACGTAAATGTGACACGCCCAGGACACGCGACAGCTCGTTAAACAGTTGTGATGCTACCTACCTGCCCTGGTGGGTGACTATTCGTAGAGGTACACCAAAGTGTTTAATCCAACCACTTATTAGGGCGGATGCAACCGTGTCCGCATTGATGTCGCTAATTGGTATTACTTCCGGCCATCGTGTAAACCGGTATATTATTGTGAGACAATATTTGAAATTGTGCGATGGTGGCAACGGGCCGATAAGGTCGATGTTCAAATGTTCAAACCTTTCTGATGGTAGAGCATACTTCATGAATGGAGAAAATATATGTCTACTTACTTTGGTACGTTGACATTGCAAACAGTGTTTAACGAATTTGGTAATATCTGATTCCATGTTTTTCCAAACGAAACGTTCTTTTATTAGCCTTGCGGTTGTTTTCCTTCCGCCATGGGTAATATTATGGTACTTCTGGATGACTGCACAACGACACGCTGGTGGCACATAAGGCCGAGCTGTTGAACTCGAGAAATCACAAATAATTTTGGTTTCTGACTCTGGTAACTGCGCGGCTTTGAGTTGTAAAGAGGTTGTATTTTAATTAAGGATTGTCTGAAGTTCCTGGCAATTTTGTTGCTCGCTTGACATTTCGTCATACTTGATTACATCGTTAGCGTGAATGTGTAGAGCGTTGGTGCGCGATAAAGCATCTGCTGGTGTCTTGGCCGTACCTGGGAGGCCAATCAGGTCCAAATATCTTAACCGCCGAGGAGAGGTGTTTTCATTTTTTTGCGAAAATGCGTAAGTGAGCGGTTTATGATCCGTAGCAATTGGAAGTTGCGGTCCTCGAGGAGGTACCTAAAATGCTTGACTGCCTCGTAAATGGCCAGCAGTTCCCGATCGTACGTACAGTATTTTTTTTGCGCGTTGTTAATTTTCCTTGAAAAAAATTCGAGTGGTTGTAGTTCGTTAGCTACCACTTGTTGAACTACTGCACTGATTGCGATATCGCTTGCATCTGTGCATAAGACAATGTTTACATCTGGAGTGGGGTGTGCAAGTGATGTTGCGTTAACGAGGTCGCTTTTGCACTCTTCGAAATTTTCGATTGCCTTGTTGTCCTAGTGAATTGGGTCTGGTCATTTTTCTTGTTTCCCTTTATTAAAGACAAGAGCGGTTGTTGGTGTACCAGTGCGCGATGAATGAAACGGCGGTAAAAGTTAACCATTGCGAGAAACCTTTTTAAATCGGCGGCTGTTTTAGGCAATGGATATTTTTTGATAACGTCAATTTTTGCGGCAATAGTTTTATGACCGCGAAGAACTTCGTTCATATGCCTTTGGAACGTTTGTGCAGCGTTTCTCAAACCGAAAGGCATGCGCAAGTATTCGAAGAGGCCAAATGGTGTAGTTACAGCTGTCTTCGAAATATCCTTTTCCTCCATTGGTATTTGGTGGTAGCCCCGAGTTAAGTGGATTTTTAAAAAAAATCATCTTATTGTGTAGACTTAAAGATAAGTCCTGAATTAGTGGCAGCGGATGCCTGTCGGGAGTCGTTTGCACATTTAATGCGCGGTAATCGCCACATGGTCGCCAGGAATTGTTGGCTTTACGGACCACGTGAATGGGCAATGTGTAAGCGCTTTTTGACGGTCAAATCATGCCAATTTTTAGTAGGTATTCAAATTCTTCTTTGATCGCACGCAATTTTTCTGGTGATAGACGCCGAGGTTTAGCAAACACTGGGGGGCCTTGCGTTTCAATACAATGCGTCACAGTGGTTGTTGCCGCTCGCGTATTGTAAGTTGAATAGAGCTGTGTGACGTCGTTAAATTCGGAAGGCGTATCGGCTACCAAGAAAACACAGTCAAAGCAGCGTCGAAGACCTAGGTCAAGCTTGACCCTCATCTGACCAAAGGTATCGCTGGTTGACTGATTAGCGGCGTAAAGTTTTGGCGATGTGTTTGACTTACGAAATCGGTATTGTGGTGTGGCCTTAAGCAAGGACACGGCAGCCTCAGTATCTATTAAAAAAATGGGTTATTGATAAAGCATCAAGAATAAAAAGGCGATTAGTAGAACAAAAATTCAATGGTTTATTTGTTGAACTTGCTGCGTTTGGTAGCGTATTTAGGGACGCGCTGGATGATTCGGTGACAGTAGCTGGTGATGTCACCAGTTTTCTGAATTGAGAAAAACTGCACGGATTGTTGCATTTCCTGGCTTGTACGTTGAACTTCTTGTGGTACCAGCAAATCGTCTGTTCGTTGTTGTTGCGTTGTGGAAATGGAATGCGGTGGCTTGAAGAGCTGTGGTCCTGACGACGTGTTCTCGATCGGCTGCGGCTTTGGGTTGTTGTTGAAATTTTTTTTTCAATACGAGCCAAAGGGCGCTCTATCTGACTGACACGGTCGTCCAAGATAGTGTAATTACTAACTCTTGGACTCCTTGTCTGTGGATTTTTGTTGATAGAATAGTGTGGTCCGCATGATGACACTGCATCGACGTTATTAACCCGTACTGCATCAATGATTTCGTCTGCGATTGATGCTACCTTTTCGACCGTCATTTCTGAATTCGCTTTAGTAACTCCCGCGATGACTGCGCGTGCTGAGACTGGTAGTCGTTGTATCTAGAAGTCTTTTATAAGTTGCTGATCTTTCATGACGTCGGTTCGTTGTAGCTGCGTTAATAGGAAGCTCGGTTTGTTATCACCCAGCTGAATTCCTGATGTTAGCTGTTCCAATCCTGCCATAGGTGACGTGGAGAATCTGGCTAAAATTGCTTGTCGTAGAGCGTCATACTTGCATTTTTCCGGCGGATTGCGGATAATTTCGAAAGTTTGTTCATGGTGCCTTTCATCCATGCGCATAACTGGAATGTTGAATTCGGCTTGGTTCCGCTGATCGGCATTCATTTTACCGAAGCCGACGATTGAAAAGTATGCCTCTAGTCGCGTGAACCAGGACTCAATATTGTTGATGGAATGCCCGTGTAATGTTGGAACAGGCACCCTCATAGTGAGGCTGTCAACAGTATCACTTGAAGCTGCGATGTGCTGCACTGGATTTGGTGGAGTAACGCGGATTTGTATGCGATTCGTGGGTGCTCCACTAGCACTTTTCTCCTCCTCGTTAGACATCTTGCGCGTTCACTTCTTTGGGGTCACCACTTTAGGTTATTTAGTTTAATGATTTTATTTAACTCTATATATTAACTTTACAAGTAAACTTAAGTATGTCACGCGGTAAGACTAGAACTCGAATGGCGGAAAAATTTGTCCAAGTCGGAATTTATATCTTCCGATCACCTGATGATTATTTCTCGAAGGTTCGTAAGTAATAGCGGAAAAATGTGATGCGAATGTATACAAGGTAAATACCAAAAAATGCGTTGCCATATCGTGTACGATTTAAATGCGAATCTTAGAGTTGCCACATACTTATGTACATACGTACCTACATAGAAAGGCTTATATCATATTCTGATTCATACAAAATCTGTAAAAGCCAACAATATGCCTAATAGAATTTATATATAAACATATGAACATATATATGTATATACATATATTTGCTTGTTGATTTTACTAGTTACTTGTTATCACATGTAATATAATTTAGTATGCTTTCCGAAACTAAATTTAATACATATCACTAATGTTTAAAATATTTCATCAAACAAATAGAAGCCTAAAATTAATCTTATTTGCAAGCAAAAACACAAACCCATATTTTTATGCACATACATACATACTACAATAAATACAAACGTACATTCGTTCACGGGCCCACAAACCACCCTTGAGTTCTAAATGTTTGTTCTGCTCGGATTTCCAACAGTTCTGCTGTGAGACGATGGCAATAAACCACCATTATAAATTAGAGTTGGGTGCAAATACTTTTCGTTTCGCAGTAGGTACAAGGAAAAATAAGGGTATACAAAAATATACGATTTAACTCTCAAAGACGTTTAACTGGGATAAAATCAATAATATATCGCTGCTTAATACTTATTAAGGTGCGATATAGTGTGATACATTTTTTAAATAAATTAATTACTTTTCATAAAGTAGTCGATTTCCTACTCCGACTACAAATTGCAGTAAATGATTTGCAAATTCAGTGATGACCAACACTGTTGTTTAAATGCGACAAAATTCGGCTACATATTTACTAAATAACCCACTTTGGTCGCCTTATGCACTCACTTTCTTTTAAATTAAAAGATTCTTCCTTTTCTTAATTTTTCTTTTACAATATTTATTTAATTTTAAGTGCAATTCACTTATAAGATATACATACATACATATATGCTTTTACAAAATTGATGGTTAATTTTAATACGAACATTAATGAATTTAATGATTTATTATGGTGCAGTCGCGTGCGCGGTTTCCGAGCTAAGGTTTTAGACTAACTCAGCGTTGTCGGTGGCAGGCTGCTGTGATGAACCGCCGGCCGCTCGCCCCGCTCGGGCAACTCCGAAAAGCCGAACAGATGTTCCAAATGGGCGCACGGCCGGTTGGTTTAATTGCCGGCGGCGGCGGCTTAAACATCCTCCCCGCCCTGCAGGGATACGCTTCTGCAGATATTTCAAGGCGCGGATGGTGTTGTCCAGCACGCGTTGGGTGGTGCGGCCCCGGTATCGGTTTGTCTGCAGGCCAGTGCGCGCGAGCGTTTTCTTCGCCGTATTCTTCATCGTTTTCCTCGGTGGAGGCACGCGTTCATCCTGCTTGGCCTTTTGGCTGATCTTGGTTTTGCCTCTGTGCGCGGCGGGTTTCGGCTTTGCTCCCTGGGTTGGCGGCCGTTCGCGTATACGCCATGTGTAGCAGCGTATGGTGCGCAAGCCCGCAGATTTTGCAGCTGCCTGATGAGTTGCACTCATTATAGCATTGCGCACGTGCCACGGCCGAGCGTTGTGGAGGCTTCATTGCCTTGAAGGCGGGGCACGTAGCGCGTGGTACCGATGGCAGAGTCTGCACTGGAGACAATTTTCCGTCTCGGCGGTCGGTGCCAGAAGGCAAGCTTTCCTGCAAGCCATTAAGGGTTTCAGTCTGAAAATAGAAGAGAAAACGGAAACGAGGAGTACTTGGAATGACTTTTAAACTGGAAAGTTTAAAGCTTTACTATGGTCAATATAGTATAGGGATGGTATGTAGGGATGTTTTTTTTTCGTTTCATTACTGTGATTCGCGCGAAGAAGGCGCTTGTGGAATGAAGCACAGTTTTACCAGAGGGCGTGTGACAACCCCGTTTTGCGTGCGGATCTTCTCGACACCTACATGGTTATCAGGCCCGTGGCAAACCCTTTCGATTCGTCCCAGTCTCCACTCAGTGGGCGGGAGCGAATCTTCTTCTATCACAACGAGATCGCCTGGTTGAGGATTGTGGTCTGGATTTTTGCACTTATATCTTTTATGAAGATCCTTAAGATATATCTCTTTCCATCTATGGCTGAATTGATGGTGAAGCACTTTGACTTTCTCCCAGCGGTTAAGTAGAGAGAGTTCTTCAGCGTTAGGCTCGGGAATGGCCAATAGCGGTGCACCTCAAATAAAGTGACCTGGAGTAAGCGCTGTAAAGTAAGCCGGGTCCTGTCATAATGCGGACTAAGGTCTCGAGTTGAGAACCGCTTCAATTCGCACCAATATCGTCGTGAATTCTTCAAATGTGAACTTGTAGGATGCAGCGATTTTCTTCAGGTGGATTTTATAGCTCTTTACTGCGGATTCCCACAAGTCTCCCATGTGTGGGGCTCCGGGTGGTATATATTGCCAATTGATGCCTTGAGGAGCATATTTTTGGACAATGTCTGTGGAGCATTCGTTAAGGAATTTAACGAAGTCGCGTTCAGTTGCGCGTTGAGCGCCAGTGAACGTTTTTCCATTGTCACTCATCATTTTTGAGGGGAAACCTCGTCTGCCGACGAAGCGAGCAAATGCTGCTCGAAAAGCTTCCTTTGAGAAGCGTAGTGGATCTTAATACCGACGCTTTAATTTGGAATGGCCCTGCAAAATATACGCCGGTGGTAGAAAATGGTAATAAGAAATTACAACGCTCAGGGGGCAGAGCGGCCATTATTTGTGTGCGTGTTCGTTGCTTATAAAGAGTGCACACTTTGCATTGGAAAATGCATCGTTTAATTAGAGGTTTTAGCTTTGGTACGTAGTACTCCTGTCTTACCATTTGGAGCATCAATCGTATTTCTGCGTGAAGAAGCAGCGAATGTAGAAACTCCAAGTACAGCTGGCAGAACCTCGATTTTGTTGGGAGAATGATTGGGTGTCTTTCATTGTATCTCAACGTGGCATGAGTCAATCTCCCATTAACCCGTAGTAGACCGTCTTTGTCCATTATCGGATTGAGAGCAAGAAGAGAGTTTTGTTTACTAATGGGTTTTTTATCCTGCAGCGCGTTTTTTTTCGTTTGGAAAATGACGTAACTGCGCTGCCTCGATAATACGCGTTTTTGTCTGTTGGAACTCGTCATGCATCAGATTGGGATTAGTGAGTGTGGCTAACTTCTTAGATTTGTTCCGCGCATTGTTCAGGAAGCGGAACATGTACGCAGTCACGCGGAGTGCGCGAGAGAAGGATGAAAACCGGTCGAGAAATCGACCGCTTCCTCGAGCGCGTGATAGGCCTCTATCTTCCGCTTTTCTGGAGGAGATGCGCTTTTGATTTTGGCCATGAGTCCGGGTTGCAAGAAAGCCATTTCGGCCCATGCCACCAGAGCGAGTAAATCGCCAAGTCTTGGGGTTTGCAACCGCGGGTGCGGAGGTCCGCTGGATAGTCAGCACTAGCAACATGGTGCCATGTACCGTTCGGAAGAAACTCTCGGATTTGAGAGGTACGGTTGGATACATAGGTTTTCCATGTGCACGGTGGCTTTTCCAGCCAAGCTAGCACAATCTCTGAATCCGACCATAATAAAGTGTTGCATACTTCTAAGCCGAGTTGTTTTCGAACTACCGCGACTAGTTTTGCAAGAAAGACTGCGGCACAGAGCTCTAGACGTGGCAAGCTTACCGTCTTGATTGGTGCCACTTTGCCTTTTGCAACCAGAAGAGAGGATTTTATTTGGTTGCGAGTATGTACGCGGATGTAGATCTCTGCGCAATACGCTTTTTCCGAGGCGTCACAAAAACCATGGATTTGAGTATCTTGCCTCGGAGAGAAATTAACCCATCGAGGTATTTCGATTTGGCAGATGGCTGGCAGATTTTCTGCGAACTGTTTGATAAGGCTCTGGGCTTTGCACATTCATCCCAATCAAGGTCATCTAGCCAAAGTTCTTGAAGCAGAATCTTTGCCTAAATCATCACTGGCGACAGCCATCCTGCCGGGTCAAAAAGTCGTGCGACAGACGACAAAATTTGTCGTTTTGTGACGGCACTATTTGTTGAGATAGGCAGAAAGGTGTAGGAAAACTTGTCTGTAAGCGCGTTCCAGCGAACACCACGAGTTTTGGTTGTGGAAGCGCTCTCAAATTTTAAAAAGTTGGAGTCGAGAAGATCCTCCCTTGGAAACTGCTCTAATATGGCCGGATGATTGGCCGTCAGTTTCTTTAATACGAAACCAGCTGACTTTAGCGCTTTGATCACTTGAGTAAGTGATTCGGTGGCGTCGTCAATGTTATGACTTCCTGAGAGGATGTCATCCACATACGTCTGGTTTTTGAGTATTGGCGCCGCTAATGGGAATATCGCTCTCGTATCATCAGCTAATTGATGTAATGTACGGATAGCGTACGAATTCCTTAGAGGATGTCATCCACATACGTCTGGTTTTTGAGTATTGGCGCCGCCAATGGAAATATCGCTCTCGTATCATCAACTAATTGATATAATATACGGATAGTGAGATAGGGCGCACAATTAACGCCGAATGTGATGGTTTTGAGATTGTAATCGGTGACCGGAGAGTCAGGCGATTTGCGAAATAAAATTCGCTGAAAATGTTTGTCGTCTTCGTGGATGAGTATTTGACGATACGTTTTCTCAATTTTTCCATTGAACACGAATCTGTGCATGCGCCACTGCAGAATGAGTAGCGGTGTGCAGGACGTCATTCAGGGCCTTTCCTGATCCGGATGGTTTGGAGGCGTTGAATACCACGCGAATTTTGGTGGTCACCTTGTCTGGTTTGACGACTGCATGGTGCGGTAAGTAGAAGGAGAAATGCTTGCCATCGGATACGATTTCACAAGGCTTAATGTAGTCCATGTGACCTAGGTCGAGATATTCCTTCAACACATCGTTATACAGTGTCCTCAAGTCCCCTTTCTTTTGCAGCGATCGCTCCATGCTAAATAATTGCTGGAGGGCCGCAGACCGAGAATGGCCAAGAAAGAGTTTCTTGGAGAAATCTTCCTTGAATGGAAGTAGCACAATGTATCGACCGTTTGGAGCATGTGTCGTTGTTGTTGCATACCTATTCTCACATGCCCGATCTTCCAGAGAAATTTTCGGAGGCTGTGGAATTTCTTCTTCTTCCCAAAACTTTCTCAATTGGGAACTGAGGTCTGCGTTCGAACATTCTTCTACCTGTGTCGAGAATGACACAACCTTTTCCGTTATATCACCACTAAGAATCCAGCCAAATATTGTCTTTTGCGCAAGTATGGTATCGCAAATCTTTTGTATACCTTCCAGCAGGATGTGTGGAAGAATATCGCTGCCAATGACCATATCAGTTTGTGCTGGAATGTGGCAATTGGGATCAGCGAGTTTAAGGGTTTTGAACTGCTGCCAGTGTTCATGGCTAATGGAGAACGTTGGTATACGCCTCGTTAATTGTGGTAACACAAAGGCCTGAACCTTTATCCTTTGCCTGGTTTTGGCTGCAACCAGTGCAAGGGGACAAAGGTTGGGTAAAATGAAGTTTCAACCGTTTTTGAACTTTTGAGGAAATGAAAGTCCTTTGTGAGCATTGGTTAATTTAGGCTCTAAGTTGAAACAATTCCCCTTCGTGTTCCACTGCGACCATGGCAGTTGGAAGGAGAATTTCGCTGTCATTGGCTGCATGCAATGATTGTATGTGTGCCTGTTTGGAACAGCACGTTTGCTCGCTGGAGTTGGAACTTGACTGCACTTTTCGAGCGGGAGATGTCGAGGTGGCAGTAGTGTGCTGCGCAAAGGCACCATAGGTTCTCGGACTAGAGCGGCGAGCTTGTGGCTTTGGATTGACGAGCAATAGTGAGTGATGCCGTTGTTGTGTACATGACCACTTGCTCGGGCATTTATTAGTGTTGTGAGAATTAGCAAGACAGTTTTAGCACAGCTTGCTTTGGTTTACGAATTGTATACGGTTCGGAACCGAAATTCGTTTGGTCCTGTTGGCTTCTGAGTTTTCTTCTATGTTGTTGCAGAAGTTTTGCCAAGATTTGCGTTGTGCTGTCTTAATGGCATTCTTGAAAGTTTTAAGAGCGTCTTTGTATGGTTGCCAAATACCCGTCCTCTTTGCTTGGTTAAAGAGTTGCCTGCTCTCTTTCCTGAGTGCTGAAATGTCTATTCCACCACTGGGGTTTCTTTTTACCCTTTGGTAGGGTCTTAGGGCAGGAGATTCTCAAAGCAGAGTTACAAGCGTTTGTTACAAGGTCTACTGCTTCATCTATATTTGACGGTGAGTCCAGCTCACCGAGAGAAACGACCTTCGTGTTTAAGGAACTCGCTTCATCAGGTTTTAGCGATAGGTCTAGCCTATCGTGATAAACGTGTCTGGACAAAGAGGCAGAGAGGACGTTCTTATATTTCTGCCAATCCGTCCGCCTCTTATTCCTATACGCTTTTAGAGTAGTAGGATTGCGATTGATCTTGAATGTTATGTAGAGGTGGTCGGAGAAGGAATGTTCTTCTGAAACTTGCCAGTCGCTTATCAGGCCTGAGAGGCTACCTGATGCGAGGGTGATGTCCAGTACATCTCTTCTGACAGAGGTAATAAATGTGGGATCTTTCCCCCGGTTGCATATATAGATTATTTGCTAATATAAAACACTCACCCCGTGGATGGGTATCGCTTGAGCCCCATATCTCATGGTGCGAGTTCGCGTCAGCTCCAATTAAGACCGGAATTATTTCCTTGTCGGCTGCCTTTACGGCTTCCTTTAGTATTTCTGGAGGGAGAGATTGGCTGTCGTAGGCCATGTAGCTGGCCAGGACCCAGACGTTGCTCTCTTTCAGCTGGACGCTTACGCTAACGGTGTCTTCGTCGCTGTATTGAGAGAGGAGAATATAAATATAAGAAAACGCTTTTTCTATAAGACTACATGCTCTGATCCTACCTGTTAATTGGGCTGTTACCGTTTGATAGGCATCAGAGTTCAGTCCGCACACCTTGTTTCTGACGATCCATGGCTCTTAGACAAGAATTATGTCCTCAGCCCTTTCGCTGAGTCGAAGAAGGAGGGCAGCCGAGGCTGCCTTGGAATGGTGCACATAAATTTGCAGAATTCTGCACCATCTCGAGAGTCGCCGATGTCCATAGCCTCTAGCTCTTCTTCTTGGGTGGCGGCCCTGACTGTGATGTCAAGGTCCGTTTCCTTAGATTCTGAGGCTAGAAGCTGGTCCTCATCAACAGGCGTTACCCATAGGCTGTATACAGACCCAACGTATGCAGATGCTGAGCCCGTGTCGCTCTCAGCATCCGTCGCGATGTCTGATACCCCCGATGGGATGTCCTCAGTTGCGTGCATTTGCTTTTCGTTTGGCTCTTGCCCAGGGGCGTTGGGGACGCTCGATGCGTCTCCTGGTTTGCTAGTCCCCTCATGAGTGGGAGTGGTCGAAGATGTGGGTGCGCTCGAGGCGTTGCCCGTCTGCTCCGTCTATCTGGCTCCCTCCATTTTCCTGTGGACCTTAATAGTGATGGAGTAAAAGCCATAGCTTATTACCCCACCAGAGTCCTCGAGCACTGGGATGGAAGCATCGTTGATGACAAGGTCAACGTAACGTTGCTTCTCCTTGGTCTCGCCAACTCGGACTATCCTCCAGCCACTGGTGGGTTGATCTCCGTTGCCAAGGCGGATGAGCTCGAGGATCTCCTGCAGTTGAGATAATTCCGCTGGGACCCAGTCCCAGGCTCGAGGCCGCTTAGGGATCTCGTCCCTGTGAACAGCCATCAAGTCTGTCCCGGGCCACTGCTGTCCCACCGAGGAGATTGCATCCTTGTACAGCCGCACTGCGCGCTCGTCCGCGCACGCGACCAGCTTGATTCGTCCTTGGTACCAGTCGGCGTCACGGACGACTGGTGCAGGGCCGGGATACTTCAGGAGTATGCCCTTATAGACCCTGCAGAGACCCATCAAGACGGACTTCCAATTGTCCGTGCTGATATTCCCATCGGGATGGCTCTTGTCAAGCGCAGCCAGCGTCAGGTGCTCTTTTGCAGCCTAGCTAAACGGCTTAGCTGACAAGGATATCGACCGACGGTTCGTGGGGGAGGAAGTCCTGTGCCTCTTCGATCCACTCCGGGTATCGTCCTGAGATCGCTGTCTCTTCGAGGCAAGGTATTTCCTCTGGTCAGTGCGAGTGGGATGTTTGTCCTTCCCGCCGTTCCCTAAGGGGCGCTTTCCGCTGGCGTCCAGGACTCCCTTAGCCCACTCGAGAGAGTCTTTCTGTGCCTCCGTCAGTTGGGAGTACGGTATAGCCTCCAGCCGTTTGATGACCTTCGGGGCTGCCCTTCGGCTTACCCTCAAGGGATGGGGCCATATCTCCAGTCGCTGCGGAGGATCGAAATTGAGTTCCGGGCCGTGCAGGCCTTTTCGGCACCGTCGATGCGGTTCCCGAGATAGGATTGGACGTTTCTTCGCCGTGTCCGTCGTGGAAGAGCTTAGTTAACTTGAAATTAGAGATCTCCTTAAGTTTCTTCGAAGCACTAAATGGTTTTAGGGGGTGGTTCCTAGGGAGTTACAATCCCAAATGCGGCATCACAATGGGCCATGAGCCTAAGTGTGTCTCTAATGACAACCGCAATAACCTAACCTAACCTTCAAATATAATTCTTCTCTGTAGCTATTATAGTTTAATCAAGCTAAGAGCCGCTTTTCAGCAGGGACCGTAACTGTTACCTTCAGATAGTTATTTTCAAAAAAAATAAATTGTTGTTTAACCCATACGAGTATAATTAAAGTCAACATAATGTCTTATTTTATGAGTTTTATTTTTTTAACCAGAAATAAAAGTATTTTTATGACAAATATTTTTTCTGCTTTTCGAAACAGTTATACTCGGACTTTTATTTTTCTGTCCTTAAAAGTTTAATTATCGTTGAAAAAAGTCACCTAAAAACCTGGAAAGTATTAAAAAGTTCTACATTTTTGGATATATACTAATCCATTTGCAGACGGTAAAAGGTATTATGTGTTGTATTTGGATTTTCTTCTGATTTTCCGACAGGGTGGAAATTTGATGTATGTGGGGACGATTTTCCGTTTTGTGACATACCGGTTTCGGCGTTGTGCCATCTTCATATATCCGTAGTAATTTTAATTTATTTTAGTAATCATGTTGTTTATGAGAAAGCATTAATAATATTGATTTTTCACCTTTTTCATCCTGTAGTAAAGAACATTTTCGCAAATTTTCAAGTAGTGGCTTGGTAGTCACGTGCCGCTTAATTATATATTAAGAAAAAAGTGCATATGTATTTTGTTGTTGCTTTCGGTGCAGCGAATTTCAAAACCAGCCAACAAACAAATAGTTCTGACATTTGCTGTACCACACAATCAGCTGCTTACTAAAGCCATTTTACTAAATTTTACTAAAAATAAAACATTTCAAGACTTGGCTTCTGCATTCAAGAAAGCAAGCATTTTTATTTATCCCATTATCATTTAAAAAATTTTTGATTTCTCCAGGAGGGGGGTCCAAGCAACCGTCACGGTTTGTCACGCAGGGGGAGGAAATCAATAAAGGGCAAAATTTGCGTCAAGTAATATATGTAAGAACGAATATTTCCCTACTCTTCTAGCAATCTGTGTTCACAGGTATGTAAGTACATGCTCTGTCGCAAGCTACATATAGTAGGCAGGTGCCAATATTTTTTTTCGTTTCATTCTAAAGTCGATAAAACTTATTTTGGCTCAATAACTCCCTAGTCGATTTTTGCCGAGCTCATCATAGCACGCCAGTTTTTTCTGTCTTTCGCTTACTGGCGCCAATTGGATATGCCGACGATACCCAAGTCCTTTACCGCTTCGTCTTTCCAATAATACTTTTTTCGTCGTAGCTATAAAAAAGGGAAATATAAGCGAGACTAAACTACAAGTCAATAATGAGGAGAACTATCGTAAGGTCTCAAAATTCCTAGACAATGTGTCAACTAACTACTATACATACCAGCTGAAAAGCAGTAAAGGTATTCAAGTAGTTATTAAAGGAATTGAATCAACCGTCTCTGTAGACGAAGTATTTGATGGTCTCAGGGAAAACGGCTTGATATTAAGTCTGTTGTGAATATACTCAACAGAGACAAAATCCCTCAACCTATGTTCAAAGTCGAACTGACACCGAACAGTACTCCCATTAATAAAAACGCTGTCCATCCCATCTATAAGTTGCAGTATTTGTTACATCGTAAAATTACTGTCGAGGAGCCACACAAACGAAATAGCCCTGTTCAGTGTACAAACTGTCAGGAATATGGACATACAAAAACGTATTGTACTCTGCGTCCAGTCTGCGTTGCATGTGGTGACCTTCACCATTCTGCGGCATGTCTGGTAAACAAATTCGATCCAGCCACCAAGAAATGTAACAACTGCGGAGGAAACCACACTGCTAACTATAGGGGCTGTCCCGTTTATAAGGAGTTAAAAGACCGTTTGAATCAGCGTAAGGCTCTAATCCACACTTCTCAGGTACCACTAATGTCGCAGGCATACACGCCCTCTCAACGAAGAACCTCATCAACAACGACGCCAGGAGTTACGTTTGCAAATGCCCTAAAATGGCCTAACATACCACGAAACCAACCACAAAATGTACCTGAATCAAGCACACAACAAACACCCGTACAAAACCCTAGTCAAAATCCAAGTAGAATTGAGGAAATACTGTCCACACTGGTAAACTTAATGGTATCCATGCAAAATAACATGCAGGTGCTAATGCGCAACCAAAATCGACTAATGGAACTTTTAGTCAACCAAAAATCAACATAAATGACTACACTAAAAATATGCTTCTGGAATGCTAATGGCATTTCACAGCACAAAGACGAGCTTTCAAAGTTCTTGAATGATCGCGAGATCGATGTTTTGCTAGTATCCGAAACACACTTAACCAACAAAAATTATTTTCAACTCAAGGGTTACATTTTTTACCCAACAAATCATCCAGATGGCAAGGCCCATGGAGGCACTGGTATTCTAATTAAGCACCGAATTAAGCATCATCCTCTGAAGGCGTTTGCTACAAACTACCTACAGGCCTCCTCAGTACGTGATACAACAACTGGCGGCGATCTCAACATATCCTCCATCTACTGCCCTTCTCGCTTCTCAATTTCTGAAAAATAATTCTTGGAATTTTTTAATACCCTAAGCAATCGTTTCATAGCAGCAGGCGATTTCAATGCCAAACATACCCACTGGGGCTATCGCCTCATTAATCCCAAAGGAAGACAATTGTACAACGCAATTATTACACCCTCGAACAAGCTTAGTTTCATTTCACCTGGAAGGCCTACGTACTGGCCCACAGATCTAAGAAAACAACCCGACCTAATTGACTTTGCAGTCACAAGAAAAGTGCCGCGTGATCTTACGCGAATTGAATCTCTAGCGGACTTGTCTTCTGACCACTCTCCAGTCCTTCTTTACATCCTAGATCAGCCGCAGTTCCTGGAACGCCCACACTCTTGAACATCAAGTAAAACAGACTGGCTTAAGTACAAAAAATACATAAGCACTCATATTGATCTCAGCCCAAAAATCGACGGTGAAGCTGACATTGAAACCTCAGTTGATGCGCTGACCTATATAATTCACACTGCCGCTAAACTATCTACACCGAAATCTACAGTACCACCAGTATCCAGTAACATTCAGCCAAATAGGCACATTGAAGAACTTGTACAGGAGAAGCGTCGACTACGGAGAGACTGGCAAACATACAGATCGCCTGCCACTAGGGAACGCCTCAGAGCAGCTACAAGTAGACTCTCCAAAGCCCTAAAAATTGAGAGAGAACAACTTCAATACAGCTATATCAGACGACTTTCACCCACCAATAGCAAGTTTCCACTCTGGAAGGCATATCCAAGCAAGTACACCAGTATAAGCTGACACTCCGTTAAGAACAAACACTGGAGCCTGGGCTAGTAGCGACAAAGAAAAGGCAAATGTTTTTGCCCACCACTTGCAACAGGTTTTCAAGTCCCATCCAGCAACAAATCACCTCGTACTTCCACCTCTGGTAAATTAAACAGCCATTTCGCCCAAACAAATGAAGTCCTCAAAGTCATCAAAGAGCATTTAAAACCGAAGAAAGCTCTAGGTCATGATTTAATCACTCCAAAAATGATAATCGAACTACCGAGATGTGCAATAAATTATATTGTTACAATTTACAACTCAATGACGATATTTGGATATTTTCCTCAACAATGGAAAAAGTCTATCATAACAATGATACCCAAGGCCGGAAAAGACAAAACACAGCCCTCGTCATACAGACCCATAAGTCTTCTCCCAATCCTGTCAAAGCTATTTGAAAAGCTTCTTCTTCAGCATATTACTCCTCATCTGCAAAACAATAACATAATCCCGACGCATCAGTTCGGTTTTCGTGAAAAGCATGGAACCATTGAGCAAGTTAACCGCATCACCTCGGAAGTACGCACTGCATTCGAACATCGAGAATACTGTTGTGCTGTATTTCTTGATATTTCTCAAGCCTTCGACAGAGTTTGGCTAGTCGGCCTTATGTACAAAATCTCGACTTTGCTACCACAAAATACCCACAAGCTACTTGAGTTCTATCTCCATAAAAGAGTGTTTACAGTGAGATGTAAGACCAATTTTTCCAACGATCATGTAATTGAATCCGGTGTTCCCCAAGGAAGTGTTCTTGGGCCAACACTTTATGTTCTGTACACGGCTGATATACCAACAAACAGGCGAACATTTATTTCAACATTTGCTGACGACACCGCCATCACTAGTCACTCTAAATGCCCAAATCAAGCCACCTTGCAACTAGCAAACCATCTGGTTACTCTAGAAAAATGGCTCGCAAACTGGCGCATCCGAGTCAACGAGCAAAAGTGTAAACATATAACATTTTCCTTAATCAAAAAAAGCAGTCCCGCATTGACCTTAAATAACACAATCATTCCTCAACTGAATGAAGTTACATACCTTGGCATCCACCTTGACAGGCGCCTCACCTAGCGCAGGCACATCGAAGCTAAAAAACCCAACTGAAAATAAAAGCCAGTAATCTGCATTGGCTAATAAATGCCCGTTCTCCCCTTTTCCTGGAATACAAAGTTCTGCTATACAACTCAGTCTTAAAACCAATTTGGAAATATGGTTCCGAGCTTTGGGGAAACGCCTGCAGGAGCAACGTTGATGTTATAGAGAGAGCGCAATCAAAGATCCTTAGAACCATTACTGGGGCCCCATGGTACACTCGGAATGACAAAGAGATCTAAATATAAATCCTGTAAAAGATGAATTAGAGCAACAGAGAGCAAAATATCAGACCAAGTTATCCGCGCTTTTACGACTAAGCAGCCGTACCCGTCTCCAGCGCAACGACCTACCAGCTCAGCTTTGAGTTTTTAGGGCCATAGTAAATAGTTAATTTATAACTAATGTGTTTAGGCTAAGATTTGTAAAACTTATTGTTATTCTTTTAAGAAAAGAGAGATCCAATAAATAATAAAAAAAAAAAAATTGAAAAGGTATTATAATATCTCTCCAACTATGATATATATGTACATACACACATCAGAGAGCTGCAACGGATATAAAATTTTCGTGTATACTCGAGCATCTAACCAAACCCGTTTTGCATCAATTCCTTTAATCGAGCAGAAGTATTGTTCGTTAGCGAATGAGGTAACGACGAACATGTTGGTCACAACACTCGAGTGCTCTTCATACGCACTGTATTGGGTTCGGGTGTCTTGCAGGACAATGCACTCGAGTGTTCGAGTTTCAACTCGAGTGTACACAAAAATTTCTTGTTTGCCTTAGCGTAGTGTGCGATCAGCAGCGCAGTAATAGTTTGATTTTTTTTGTGAATGCTTTGCTTACAAGTTAGAAGCAGCTTTTTGACATTCTTTTCGACGAGATATCTGTCGAAAAAGCTGATGCTAACTTTAGATCCGGCTTTAACTTGACAATGATTATGGTCATATATTTAATGCTTGGTGGTCTTTTTACTTTATTTACTATATATGTATATATATATATATATTCAATAGTGATAAATGGAATGGAATGATTTTTTTAAAAAGCTTTTTATGTACATATTTAAATTGAATATTTTTTTGTATACGAATTCTAATATATTTATAAAAAAAAACAAAATTAAGAAAATGTTTGTTTCCATTTTCGATACCTGTAGGTAAGAATGTACATACATTGTAAAAAGACTAGCAACTAATAATTGGATTTGTATATTTATGTATCTCGAGCCTGGCTGCATATATTTTTAGATTAGCTGCGGGTGTTTTAATGCGCAACTCGGTCGCGCACGAAGTTTTTGAGTGTGGCACTCGCTTGTACTCGATTTTTAGCGAGAGTGATCGAACACACTCGCGTGCGCTTAAAGCAGCTCTCGGGTGTGCCACTCGAACGAACATTTGGTTACCGAGTGTGGCGTTCGTTCGTGCTCAAATTTTGCCGCGGGTGTTCGAACAGGCTCGATCACTCTCAAAGCAGATCTCTGATGTACATACATATAAAAACACGAGTATACTCATTGCATTCACTTGCGACAAAGCCTCTTTCGGTGAAAGATATGTATGTATCGTTGCGCAGAGATAACCATAATAACTGCAAACAATTTTATGATAGAAGCGTCGTGGGCAATATAAGTTTTGCCGGAACCAAAAATTCTTAGCCACACAGAACTGAAGAAACTAATAACAGATGGAGGTGAAAGGATTTATACGAAATGCCAAACAATGATAATTTTCTTTCTGTATTCTCCGACCGACGACCTAAGCTCTCCTGACAAATGTTTGCAAGGCTCAAATGCTCCATTCTGTGTTTGGGGAGACTGTTTCGCAAAGTTCACTTCTAGGACAAAAATTCTATCATTTGTGGTGTGCGCCTTTCATTTCGTACCACAAATTGAAGAACCTACAGTTTTATTCCGACTCCGAACGGCTGATGTATTTTATGAGAAGCTTTTTCGTGGCAGAAATCCCTCGTAGGTTTGCCATTGCCTGCGATGGCGCACTACTACTATGGTACAAAACATTTTCTATTATTGAGATTTTTCTTGCTCTGGTTGCTTAGGTTATTTAAATGTATACAAGTTGAAATTATAAAATTGGCTTTTATTGAAATAGATAATTATTCCCCATAGCCAACTCCTGCTGATAAAAATAGCATACAGAATTGGGAGAGTATAAAATTTGAATATCCAAAATTATTTTCTTTAACGAAAATAAGATAACACAGTGTGACTCTCAAAAATACCTGGGAAGTGATGTTATTTTTCTTGTAGGTCTTATCGAGTAGAACGAGAATCCAATTTTGCAATTTGTCAAACACCCCCAAAATCTCAACTTAACCTTAAAAAACCGATTTTTCGTGCTTTTGCACACTCCTTAGCCCATATCTTAGCTAATTAACAATCGATTCATTCTAAGAACGGTTTAAGAAAGAAGAAACTCAGACCTTTTGAAAGATATATAGACGTCTTAAAAAAACTGAAGAAATTTACTTGTTTTTGCACAACCAACTTAAATTTTGCTAAAATTTCTCTTCTTTTTTTTACTTTGGCGATATTTTCACATACTATTGTATAAAAACACAAAATGAGTTTTGATTAGATTCAAAGAGTACGTTTAATACTAAAAAATCGGCCAAAATGTGACTGAGTTATTTTCTTTTTATAAGAACGAAATTTTTGCAAAAATTTGCTTCTGTTGTTCCCAAGGAAATTATAACTTAATTTTATAAATTTCCGTTATACTGAAGTGCACGTGTTATTTATCTTTTGTTGTGTTTGCTGTTAAATTGGATAAAAATCGTCGTAAAGTAAAACTAAAATGTGCGACTAGCGTAATAAGTTTTGCTACATTTGTGGCTTATTTACGGATGCAAGTCATCGGCCTGATTTTAAAAATAATATTGGTGTTGTAAAAATATATAAAAAGATTTTCGAAAGGTTTTATAGTGAGAGTCGCGGGTACGAGCCAGAATTTATTTGTGAATATTGCTGCACAACATTAAAAAAATTTAAAGTTCAACAATCAATTACTTTGCCCTTTTCTGTGCCTATGACTTGGCATCATCAGGCATATCATAAACAAGACGATTGCTATTTTTGCAAAACAAACGTTTCAGGTCACAATTTTAAATCGCGGAAAAACGTAAAGTATGCGAATGTTGTTACGGTTACAAAACCAAAATACTTAAATGCCGAAGTGCCTACAAAAAGTGAGTCAATTGATGCTGGTGAAACATATTTAGTAGAGGAAGAATTCCTTCCTTGTAAATCAAAATCAACGGAAAGGCATTTGGTTTCAAATTCTGATTTCGCCGATCTCGTGCGTGATTTGCATTTATCGAAACGAGAATCTGAAGTCCTCGGTTCACGACTAAAGCAGTGGAATTTAGTGGAAAAATATTTTCAAATAACATCGGGTAGAAAAAGCTACCGCACTTTGAGACTTAGAGAAAGTTTTAAAACTGATGGCTATGACTGTGATCTAGTACATTGTGTAAATGTGCCCAAATTATTTTCGGCTTTAAATTATAATTACATATAATGCAAATGAATGGCGACTTTTCATTGATGGATCGTGTAAAAGTATGTACCCTAAAAAAAAAAATACATTCGTGTTCCCTTAATGAAGTATGTAATGTCACCCTTAGGTTTAAAAGCTGTGTTAGGTGGCTACACAAAATATCCTTGCTACCTTTGTGAATTGGATAGTCGAGCATCCAATCGCTATGATCGCAAAGCATGGCCATCTCGAGAGTCACATCAGATAGGTAGGAAAAACGTTTTAAGCCTCCCATTGGTAAAATCTGAGGATGATATCTTACCACCACTACACTTAAAGCTGGGATACATGAAACAATTTGTAAAGAAATTGGATGTTAATAGCGAAGCTGTTCTTCATCTTAAGACTGTCTTCCCAAAATTAAGTGAAGCTAAAATAAAAGCCGGTATTTATTAATTTGTTTTCATAGCTACTTGTTTTTTATTTTTTTTATAATATGTGTATATAGGTATTTTCACTGGATCTCAAATTCGCAAAATTATGAGCGACGTTACCTTTATGAACAAGTTAAGCTGTGTTGAGAAACGTGCATGGAAGAGTTTTGTAGCGCTATGTGATAATTTCCTTGGGAACAACAGAAGCGACGACTACATCACGGTTGTAAACGAATTTTTAAGTGCATATGGTGAAATGGGTTGCAACATGTCGATAAAAATTCATTTCTGGCATTCGCATTTGGACTTCTTCCCACATAATCTGGGCCAGTTCGGTGATGAACAAGGCGAACAATTCCACCAAGAAATGGCTACGATCGAGAAACGTTTCGAAGGAAAAAACAAAATAAATATGATGCCAGAATATTGCTGGTCAGTACAACGCGAAACTAACGATGCTGACCTAAGGAAAACACAGTCAAAAAAGCAGTTTTGGTCTATATATTTTCATTTATTAATATTTATTAGTAAATTAAGTTCGTTGTAAATTTTTGCAAAAATTTCGTTCTTATAAAAAGTAAAATAACTCAGTCATTTCTTGGCCGATTTTTTAAAAGAAACATTCGTTGAACTCGGTATTAAACGTACCCTTTGAATCTTATCAAAACTCATTTTGTGTTTTTATAAAATAGTGTGAAAATATCGCCAAAGTCAAAAAAAGAAGGAAAAGGGTAGCAAAATTAAAGTTTGTTGTGCAAAAACGACGTCAGCAATATCGGTGGGAGTGGAGTGTTGACCGGATACGTGTTTACCGGTGTTAACTACCCCCCCTCTTGAAATGAAGGCGTCCTGGGCTTCTTTGATGACTTTATTCAATATCACCATGCTAGTTCGCCTTCGTTTCACTAAGATTGCTCCAATTACAGAGATGACAAATAGGAGCAAGAGAAGTGCGCCCACTAATTGTAATGAACGAGCGTTAACGAGATCATGCAGCCTCGCTATGTGTTTAATGTTCCTCATATTTACTTTCTGTAAGTACGGTAACGATAGTAAATCAATGTGTTCGGTGAAATTTACATATTGTGCGCGTGCAGCTTCGCGATGCGATCGAATAGTTTTAGCCCAGTTGACGTAGGTCGTAGTGTTTACCGTAACCTCTCCTCATATGTTACAAGGAAAGTTCCCTTCGTTAGTTTCGTCAAGTTCTGGGATTGTATAGATGCTGGTTGATCGTTGATTACCAGGATGCCATTATCAACTTCCTTAATGGCGGGAACATTATCGGCGGATTTTGGCTTCCATTTTGCAGAGTGTTGGTTTAGTAGTTGTAGCGTACAGGGGCTTTCCTTCCGAGGCTGACAAAAGTTTGCCGCTACAGCTTCCTTGCAGTTGTAGAGTGGAATGTATTTACCATTACATTCAGCAATAACGTCTGTTTCTAGAGAGATAATTTTTCCGTCATGGATCACTGGCAGCAACTTTGCATTATTACAAAATCTGTCTATTTTTGGGAATTTAATAACAAAGTAAATGCAATTCGTATCTTGAAATATCTTAATTTTAGAAATGGACAATAAATCACTTATGCTAATATTTGCAGAGTGTTCAGCAGCTAACAAACCATACCATTTAGCAGGATAGGGTTGACGATATTTAACCTGCCCAGAGTGACTGACGTTAAAATGGTTTCCAATTCCATTATAACTGCTCTATTTCTGGTGGAAGCTAGAGAAAAGAGATATCCCGTATCTATTTGAGTGCTTTTTGCATTTTGTAGTAATTTGTTTACTGTCACTGTCAATTCGTTTATTTTCTTTTGTGTAGATGAATTTACCGCAATTTGTTGTTCGTTTGTTTCTAATAGGGCATTGGTTCTGGTCTCGAGCATTTCAAAGTCGTCGGAGTTTGGAGTCCCTGTTATGTATTTCAAGGCAGTCCCCAGAATATTAATACCTCTAGCGTACCGATGGTGCATTTTTATAGCGTCCAATAGTTGCAATATTTCATTAGCGTCATTCTCTAGTAGTCGTTAAATATGTGATTGTGGGAATTGGATCAGTAGTTCCTCTGTCTCCTCAGCTATTGCTTCGAATATTGATAAATTAGTTCGATGAAGTAGAAAGTCATGCTGCTCATAAACAGCTACAGCTCCGGATGTAATTGGGACGTAATAAGAGTTGGTATAGTCGAGTATTCCCGCGTTAGGTCGAAAGCTTAACGAAAGCAAAATGATCCTAAGGGCGACAGAAGAGAGAGCGGTCAGTGTCTTAAATTATTTTTGTGCACTTTTCGTTCATCAATTATAACAAATGTACAAAGATCCTTTTGGATTACTTTTTCGGTGTAAAGTTTTGAAAACTTGTTTCCTATTCTTTTATTAGTCTTCACATAAACTTTATCCGCTGGATTATACTGCCGTGTTTGTCTATTTTCATTATGTTTTTGTAAATCTTTCTGCTGAATACGTGTAAGTCTAGTTTTTATTTCCCTTATTAATTCGTCCGGGTGTGAATGTATTACGTCTATTGGTTTTTTATTCGTTACTGAATTAATTGTGCGGTTGTACTTAGCTGTGGCTAGCAGAATTAGCTCAATTGTGTCAGCGATACCAGTCTCAAGTTTCTGACAGCGGGCGATTTCCGTGAGGGTACTGTGGAATCTTTCCACCTGTCCGTTCGTCGTACTATGGGCGGGTGGGGTGTTGTAGATTTTGACGCCAAAGTGATTTTTGAGTATAGATTTAATTGTTTCTGAATTCAACGATCTCTCATTGTCACCGACCAACACCTTAGTATTTCTGTAAAAGTTGAGAAGTTCGTATATGGCTTCTTTAACATCAACTATGGATCCAGATTTGATTGGATTTAGTATAGCAAACTTTGACAACTTGTCTATTGATGTTAGGAAATGTGTCTTATCGGTGGAATAAATGTCAACATGAAGGATTTCTCCCGGATATTCAGGTAAAGGAGTCGATCCTATTTCTGGGTGTGGGGGATGCCGTTGGTATTTGGCCTCGCGGCATATCTTGCAGTTATAAATTATTTCCCTCAAAATTTTCCGTATATTCAGGGAAATAATAACTTTCAAGGACTTGTTCCTGGTTTTCACGGAGTGACCGATGAGCTCGGTTATGTTCAATTTGAAGTATCTCGCGCTGGTCAGGTCTATTACCTGTTTGGTGGTATGACGGAATTTGGCGGCCGGATATGCCGTGACCAGTTCATCTTGAATCTTTGCCAGGATGGGCAATTCACACTGCAAGCCGTTCACAACATTTGGGTTGACGCATTGTTTTATAGTTTTCATCAGTTCTCCTACATTATTGAACGATATTTGGTGCCTCATTCGGGATTTAAATATAATCTTCGAGCTAAGTGTTATGGGATTTCCTTCTTCAAGGACTATTTGATTCCGAAAACAATTTATGGGGTTCTTTACAGTGAGGATTGTTTGAGACAGCGACTCTTCACTATTCGCAGCCATGCTTGCCGAGTCCATGTCGTGGTCTAATGCATTTATATGTTGTCGGGAGAGGGCGTCCGCGACGAAGTTTTCCTTACCAGGCTTGCAATGAAACTGCGGTGAAAATTCTTCAACAAAGGCACGCCATCTTTTCATTTTCGCGTTCGGCTTTTTATCGGATAAAGCGAATGTGAGTGGTTGGTGGTCGGTGTAAATATTCAAATTCTTTACGCCATACTATTGCCAGCAGTTCTCTCTCATTGGTAGCGTAGTTATCTTCGGTTGAAGAGAGGGTCCTGGAAATCATCGTGATAGGTCTTCCATTCTGTGACAGAACGGCGCCTATAGCATAAGAAGAGGCATCTGTAGTCAGATCAAATGGTTGCTTGTAATCAGGATAAAGAAGCAATACGTCTTCTGGTGCTTCTTCATGAAGAGTAATTTGAATTTTCTTCGACTGATTAGCGCCTATATTTCCGTTTTCCCCCTCGGGTACTTCGTTAGAGGTTTTGCAATCGAGGCATAGTCCTTTATAAACCGTCGATAATATCCTGCTAATCCTAGGAATGAACGCAAAGCTCGTAACGATTTTGGAATAGAAAATTCTAAAATGTCTTTGACTTTGTCGGGGCATGTTTTGATTCCCTCCTTTGATACGGTAAAGCCTAGAAATTCAACACTTGCCTGAAAGAACTTAGATTTCTCAGGGGAAACGCGCATATTGGCATCGAAAAGTTTTGTAAGGATTTGATCAATGTCCTTACTGCGTTGTTCGGCAGTTTGGGAGAAAATTATAACGTCGTCTATGTAAACATGGCACGTTTTCCCAATTTCTTCTATAAGGACATCGTCAATCGCTCTCTGGAAAATACTAGGGACAGTTTTCAGGCCAAAGGGGAGCCGACAAAACTCGTACTTTCCATTATTAATTGAGAAAGCCGTTTTCTCCCTATCCTTTTCCGCAAGTTTGATTTGGTGAAATCCTGATTTAAGATCTGTTGTCACGATGATTCCTCGAGTTGCGATCCAGCAGCAGGAAGACAGGATTACGATGATTAGGATGCTTTATTTCTTAGAGCATTGGCTCTACACTTTCCCCCACGATTTATGTAGTGGTTTGATTTTTAAACTTTATCTTTTTAAATTGTTAGGAAAACTTCATAAATGTTTACGGTGTTTGTAATTAAAATGCTTAGGAAGCTTTATTTATTAGAGCATTGGCTCTACACTTTCTCCCACGAGTTATGTAGTGTTTAATTTTCACAAAATAATATATTTATTTTTGAAATATGCAATAAGAGTTTAATGAAATGTTCGCGGTTTGCACTATCTCTATGTAGTGTATTAATTTGCGGTTAAAATTTTTCAAAATAGAAAATTGTTCGTAGCTCTCACTATTTATGTAGTGTTAATTAAGTTAAATGTTTTTCCGCGACTGTATGGTGGATTCGAACCACGGCCACGCACAGGATTTGTCCTTTATAAGGGTAACACAAGAACTGCACTATGGCCCCACGTTGGGCGCCAATTATTAAAACATTTGGTTGGGTTTTAATGTTATTTTATTTCTCTTGTTTGCACAAGAGCAGCCGTTTGTATCGGTCGAGTTATTACAACTGAATTTGCTAACTAAAATATTGCGGCGACTACGCCTAAATGCCTGACGCTTTGTTATACCTGCCAGTTGCTGCACATGTTTTGCCGTGTGACTTGCAAAATGCAATTCGGCAATTTACCTCTTGCTGTTGGCTTTTCCGCTGTAGCGATGTTGTTGTTGTCACGCGCTACCTGGTCGACGCTTCGTCATCACTACCGGTGGGAGAGTTTGTTGTTATGCTATTTCCACACTCAAACCTGCCGACGCACCGTCAGCAATATCGGTGGGAGTGGAGTGTTGACCGGATACGTGTTTACCGGTGTTAACTTACATATGTATATCAAAATCATCAGATGTGCCAATCAAAGTGCTATATACATACCTAACTTGTTAATACGAAGCATTCGCCGACATCGTATCGACTTAATACACTTTATTTGCTTCTCTTTATACATTCGACTTTAAAGCGTGCCCACCAAAACCGCATTGTAAGCTTATCGGCTGATTTGAATTTCGCATCGATAAATCTGCGCGTTTATAGCTCCTTCTAACCGAAGCGAGAAAGAAAATACCGATTTCAAAGTGAGTGTTAGTGAATTCACTGAAGCATTTCAAGGCGTATTCAAAATCAGTTTATACATACGTTTCGAAATCATGTGTATTCAATGAAACCGTATTATGTCCCCATATAGACGTAGTAATAGACCTGCATATACATATATGATAACGATAGGTCATGTCGGCGAGCTCTGGACAGGAGCGCACCTTGATGGAAATCGGCAAACAATCTTGTATATTCTTTAACATTGCCGTTTTAAAAGTGCCCACAAAACGTGTACCTAGGGCCTATGACCCCGGTTAAAACGGAGCAGATGTGTTATGCTTTATGCCATTGCCAGCGTAAAACTTTATGAAGAGGTCTGCAGTTGATTGCGGCCAGTTGTCGCATACTGGTGTTTTGGGGGAGCCCTTTAATAGCAATTATTGCGGAAAGAGCCATAATAGTGACAGCCCTCGTCGTTGTTTTCATTTGTGTCACATATGTATATTTTGCAAGTAAATATGGCTATTATTATTAAAGGTAGTTTCTTGTTAAAAATGGTAAGATATACGAACAGCTTGCGGTTAGATACTTCGGCCAGCGTATAAAGCTGCGAACTTTCATAAGAATCTCATCTATTTCGAGATGTTTTCTTATCAAGTTGGGGTTTACAGTTGCTTCGAGATGAACCATATAGAAGCATGCTTCGGTTTTGTTGAACTGTTTATCAGTTGCGATGGGGAATCGCGAGAGTGCATCGCCATAGCCATGTTGCGCTGGTGGTTTATACCGAATGTCGTATTGATAGGCCATCAAGGTTATTGCCTATCGTTGGAGTCGGTGTGTCGTCATCGCAGGAATTTGCTTGTCTGGACCTAATGCGCTTACTAGCAGTTTATGGTCCGTAATCAATGTAAATTTGCGGCCATACAGGTATTGATGAAATCTTTGCATGCCAAATACGATGGAAAAAGCCCCGTTTTCAGTCTGACTCTAATTTATGCGGTGTTGGTCAAGCGCTTAAGATGCAAATATCCCAAATTAAAACGACTGTTCTTCCATGATTAAGAGTAGCTGCCAGTTTTGAAAAATTCGGAATAAAATTATTAACTTTACTTAAGAATGCCTCAAGATCCTTAAGATTTTACGGACTGCGTAGTTTTCTAACAACCTCACGCCTGCTTCGTCTGGCCATTGGAGGAAAATGTATACCACTACTTTGTAGCCGCCTGAAATTTTCATTTGAACGCTCTAGGTGTTCTCTGACTGTTCAATACCATGTAGCAGCTGCTCCAAACATTTATGAAAAATTGCTGGGGCGCTTGCGATGCCATATGGCATTTGTTGAAACTGTAATAACCCCAAAGGCGTCCTCACACTAACACCTGCTTTGCTTCTTCGTCTAACACTAACTGCAAACACGCATCTTTCAAATCTCTTTTAGGAAATTGCGAACGCTTATTTCAGTTGTCAAAATATTCTCTTGCTTCTGGGGTCGCGTTTGCTAGCTTTTCTAAGGGATTTTGAGATAATATAAAAGTATCGACACCAATATTAAATCAGTAGTATCACAACATTCCTATGTTTACTTCGTTTTGATTGCTTGTGCTGTTTGGTTATTTTCGTTTATTTTCCTTTTTTTTTAATATGAATTTTGAGCAAAGAAAAATGTTAGTATTACACACAACTATTATAGCATAAAGTATTGGAAACAAAATAATAAATCGAGATTTAAATTTTTTTAAGCATAAAAAAACGACAAGTGAGCATTTTGACATTCTATCCCGAGAAATTGAAAGAAATTTAGAAAATGCAAGAGGCGCCCCCGTTTTTGGCGGAAGTCGAGCGAAGTTTTACCAAAAATGAGAGGAAATCGCACTTAAATTAAATGCTGCCGGCCCACCACATAGAAGCGTTAAAAAATGGAAGAAGGTAAGCAAGCAAATTTGTTTTCACATTTGATTTAACATAGCTATAGCTCGGCTAGCGTAACACAATAGGTAGCGTATTGGCTCTGCAACTCCGAGCTCCCGGGTTCAAAGCCTGAGAGAAGTGGTTATGAAAATTAAATTAAAAAATAATTTAATTTAATAATCAAAAAGAAGTCTGATGAGGAAATGTGGTGATTTCCGAAATAGTACTATAACTTCAACCATTAAAAACTGTTGTTGTTTTTTCACTAACAAATCTTCCATAAACTGGCCTTGAGCTCAATAAAATTATAAAAAATATTAACATTTACTAGGCCAACAGTAAAATGAACAAACATTTTTTTTAATAACATTTTAGGTATGGACCGACATGACCATTCGGACGAAGAAGAAGATTTCTAAAAACAACAATCTTCGCCGTGAAACTGGAGGAGGACCCTTTAATGAAAGTCCTTTAACACCACTGGAGCAGAAAGTCGACAAAACTGTCAATCTTTCGAAATCAGCGGCTCAAAGTAGTATTGCGGTTTGGTTTATTTTCATTTGTGAATTACACCCCTTGCTCAGATGTTCAGCACCGCAGTGTTACCAACTCATTAAAACACTTTTGATACGAGAAAAAGCAATGAAAAGTATTTAGAAATTACACCCAAAAAAAAGGTGGCCAAATGGGCTAGGTAACGGTATACGCGTCTCTTTGACAGTGGTCGTGAATTTGAATTTGTAATAAATGAATTAAATCAAACGCGTGAAATACTTTTTATTTAAAGCAAACACACGATGGAGGAGCAACGACATGTTGCCGGGACTGGCGGAGAGAGCATCAACGCCATAATTGCAACGTTAAATGCACTGAGGGCATCGGTGGAAGGACTAAGGCACAGCGCAATTGAAAGTCAGAGTGATATAATTCGTCTACAAGAAGAAATCCAGCCTCAATACGTCGGTGATGAAGTGCAGCCAACACACAGTGAGATAAGATAAGTCATTCCGTCACAGGTTGATACCAGTCAGGTCGTGCCTTATAACTTACCAAAATTTAACGGCAACGTGGAAAGGTGGCCACTGTTTTGGGCCAATATTATTGCTGTTGAGACAAAGCCTGAGCAAATTGTGTTCTCAAAAGTGCGTAACGTGGTAGCATTTTTATAGGTTTATACGGTAGAAGACTTTTCAAACTGGCTTAGTGAGTTAGCTAGATTAGTTTGTTTAATGCCACAAACACACCGAGTTCAAGACACAATGCTCCGGCATATCGAACGTGCAATAGTATGCTCGAAGTGCAACTACAACCAATTTTTCAATGTGAGCATTTTTAAAACGATGGGTGTACAAGAACGATGGGAGTTGGTGAAAACTCTGCAACTATGTTTTTCTTGCCTTCATAAGGGGCATTGTACGTTAAAATGCAGGTCGCGAAAAAAATGCAACGTAAATGGCTACCAACGGTTCCATAATCCGCTACTTAATGGTGCTGTTGCAGATAATAAAGCGATACGTCAAGCAACACGAACCAATGAAGAAATACAAACTATGGCCCTAATGGAAAAATAGAGGTATTAGCAATGTTTGATGAGGGCTCATCAATATCGATAATGGAAAAGAAGGTTGCCAAGCAAACTGCGGCCAAATGATTTACTAAAAACATGCTGTTATTAATTTGTAGGCAAATAATTTTATTTTTTTCCAATGCCTAAGCTTTACGTAGGCTGTCATAATATAATATGATATGCCAAATACAAAACAACTGTCATTACAATAAACGGGACTAAAATATAAGGACGCAAGGAATTTTGTACTTGACTTGATTGGAGATGAATCGTGTGACGAAGGACAAAATCGACATTTTTGATAAATCAGAGCATATTAGTTTTTAGTTTTCATTGTTTTATTTGTTAAGAAATTACTTATTTAAAAATATTTAGTTAAGTTATTAAAAAGAAGATTTTTAAGAAAATAATTATTTTCTGGATTTAGAATAAAAAAAAACATTTTAAATAAACATTCTTGGCTAAATGTATGTATATTAATTTTTGTTCGATTTCTTGGTTCTGAAAGAAAAACTTCATGAATAACTTTGTATGTTTCTAATGGGTTGGTATATTAAAGCTAAGCATACGTACACTTGAATTTGTAATAAATGAATTAATCCAAACGCGTGAAATACTATTTATTTAAAACATATTTGTTTTTATAACACACAGCATACTGCTTAATGATAGCAACTGCAACCAATTTGGGGCAGATGATGAATCCAATCAATGATGAAGGTCTCGACGTACCGTCACCCGAATAAAATGAAAGCCAAAGCACGGCTGAAGAAGAACAAAGCCCCAAACGTTGCCAGCTGAGCTATTCAAGTACGGCGGAGAAGGGCTGGTTAAGTGCATGCATGAGCTCATATCTAGAATATGATTGGAAGAACGCTTACCTGCTGATTGGAATTTAAGTGAACTCTGTCTAATCCACAAGAAAAGTGATCCTGCGTATAAGGTTCTGCCGAACGAACTGTGTGGGAGACTAAAGGCCGCAGTCAATGAACTGACTGGACTTTATCAGTGTGGCTTTAGACCTGGTAAATCTACCACCGACCAGATATTCACAATACGCTAGATCTTGGAAAAGACCCGAGAAATAAGAATTGATACGCAGCATCTTTTTATCGACTTAACAGCTACTTCCGACAGCACAAGAAGAAGATAATGCCCATGTGCCGCAATGTCTGAATTTAGTATCCCCGCTTTGTAAAATGACGTTGAGCAACAGAAGATGGTGGTCAGCATTGAGAACAACCTCTTCGAGCCGTTTGATACCAAACGAGGTTTCAGACAGGGTGATTCTTTATCATTCGATTTTTTCAACCTGATGTTGAAGAAGATAATTCGAGCTGCAGAATCAAATCGGTCTGGCACCATCTTTTACAAGCGTGCCACTGCTAGCGTTCTTCGACGATATTAACAATCGCGCAGTTGGCTCTGCCTTTCCCGATTTGACCAAGTATCTCCTATCATCAAACAGACAGTCAGTGCATTCATGAATAAACTCGAACATCACTGTTTACAGTTACAAAATTTAAAAAAGTAAAGGAATTTTCGTACCAAGGTACCAGCATTAACACTAATAACAACGTAAGCCTTTAAATCCAACGGAGAATCTCTCTTGCCAACAAGTGCTACGCCGGACTGAGTAGGCAATTCAACAGTAAAGTCCTTTCCTTTTGAGCGCAAGAAAGAAATACCATTATGTAAGTTAACTCCACAAAAGTTAACAGCGCAGTTCCCACGCGCAACACATTTTCTGCTGACGCTATGTCTACGAATTTTGAATATCGGATCACACCGTAAAAGCGGGCACAAACTTAGGTGAAGAATACAATGAAAAATTTAATTTAGTTCAGTTTTGTTCTCAATAAAGTAATGATGTGCATGTGAGCACTAATAAATATTTTTTTTTAAACTAAATTAATATATTGTTAATTGGCGCCCAACGTGGGGCCACGGTAAGCGCGACATAGCTAAAAGTATTTATATGGTCAATTGCCTAAAATAAGCAAAGTACCAAGTGACTTTAAATTACGTTTGCTTTATTCGCAAAATTAAAATCGGCCGTTAACGTTTCGTACGCGAAAAGCGCAATGCAATTACCGACCCAATAACAAGCCTGTAGAGTCTGTCCGCAGGCACCCTCGACGATCGTCTCCCGAGCAGGACCATTAGTTGCGCGGACGAGGGCAATCCAGTGGGAGCAGCGAGGGATGATTTGTAAAAAAAAAACTTAGTTATAAGGGTCTGAATCCAAGCGTTTGCCGCTGGATCTACACAGCAGTGGTTGGGCCGATTCTCCTCTATGGAGCTATCGTATGTCGGCCTGCCTTAAGCAGAGCTGCTAATCTCAATCAGTGGCGGATCCAGGATTTTGATAAGGGGGGTCCAAAATTTTTTTAAGGGGGGGGCTAGACATTTTTTCCTTGAGATATATGCATAACTACCACGTATATACAGGTCACCATAACGGCTGGACTACCGTGTTATAGAAAAGCCATTGGTGCTGTCCAGTCGTTATGGCAGTGCATATAGTTTGTTCGCAAATTCAAACTGCGCGCCAACCTAGTCGCGATGACAGCGCCGTGCGATTTTTCTTTAAGTTTTTCCGTTGATATTTGCGCCATCTATGAGCGTGTTTAAGCGTATTTTAATTATTTCTTTGTTTCTTTCAACACGCATTGTGTAAACATGCCGAAGTTGACAAGTGGTTAGTATAATTTCAAGTGAGAAAAATCTCTTTTCAAGTTCTCTTACTGAAAAACACGCTTCACAATATGAAGAGGAAATTGTTTTCCTATTTCACCCGCCTTGATCCAGAATCAGAACCAGAAACAAAGAAAAAGGAAAAACAGGTAAGAAAAATTGCAATAAAAAAATGATAAGTATATCGGAGAAGCTACTATTTGTGCACAATGTATTTATATAATTTATAATTTCAAAAAAACTGAAGATTCTCATTAGTTTTTAGCTAACCATATTTTTTTGACACAGACTGAAAATGCAGAGAAGCTTAACCTCGAAGAAAATCCACCGGAGACTGGAGGACAATCGACTTCCGAAGATACGTCAGTTCAAAACAAACAAGAATTGCTTCCATTCAAAAACGACATCGCTCTAGCCACGTCTAATGCTTCAAATACAAGAAGCGCGAGTGAAATCCTTAAAATTATCGACGACTCGTGGGTGGCACCAGCTAATTTTTCGTTCCCGACATCAACTGCCAAAAATTTATCTTTTCAAAGAAAATGGCTTGAGGAATTTCACTGGTTGGCATATTCTGCGAAAGAAAATGGCGCATATTGTAAGTGCTGCATAGCTTTTGGCGTGAAAACCGGTGGAATACGCGACGTACGTCTGGGGAAACTCATCAACAAGCCGTTCCACACTTGGAAGCACGCGAAAGAAACTTTTCGGAACCACGAAAAACTTGATTACCATAAAAAATCCATCGTTGCTTTTGAACATTTACGCGATATTCAGCTTGGCAAAACTAAATCTATTGATGAACAACTCGATCAGCAGAAAGAAAAAACTAAAGAAGAAAATTACGAACGACTGAAACCCATAGTTAGTGCAATAGTTTTGTGTGGACGTCAAGGAATTGCACTTCGTGGCCATAGAGACGATGGATGTTTGTATAATGAAGAGGAACCTGACGCGGATGATAAAACTGATGGAAAATATTCGAACGAAGGAAACTTTCGTGCAATTTTACGGTATCGAGCTGAAGGTGACGAAACACTCAAGAAAAACCTTTTGTCTGCTCCGAAAAATTCAACATATTTGAGCAAAACCATTCAGAATGAAATTATCGCAACTTGTCATGAATTGATCAGAAAAAAAAATCGTTGATCGAATAAATCAATCGGAAGGATTCTCAGTTTTAGCCGACGAATCGACTGACATTTCAAGCATAGAGCAATTTTCCATTTGCACACGATACTTGGATTCACAAACAAATATTTGTGAGGATTTTCTCGGATTCGTTCCCGTCACTGACGTTTCTGGACAAGCTCTGGCAAATTCCATCAGGAATAATCTGACCGATATCGGCGTGGATTGCTCATTCATGTACGGCCAAGGATACGACGGAGCTCCGGCAATGAGTGGCGAATTTCATGGAGCACAGGCTTATTTGAGGTCTCATTTTCCTCTCGCAATTTATGTGCATTGCGCCGCACACAGCTTCAGTTTGACCATCAATGCAGCTTGCGAAGTATCTGGTATCAAAAACGCGTTGGGAACTATCGGAGCAATTCAAGCATTTTTTCACTGGCCCAAGAGACAAAGCATCTTGAAGAACGAAATTTCAAAAATGACAGAGAAAAGTGAGCGAAGAAAAGAAAAATTGAGTCGAGAATTGCAATTGAAAAATCAAGATCTGGGAGAGGCCACGAAATTGGCTGATGATGCTTTGAACGACTTCAAGGAAAAGCGTGAAAACGTGGATTCATGCTTCCACATTGTTTATCAAAAAGTTTCTGAAATTTGTTCGGAGTACGAGATTGAAATGAAAATGCCTCGTCGATGCAGTCGACAAAAAAATCGTTGCAACGTTGAAGCGAAAACAGTTGAAGAGTATTACAAAATCGCATTTTTCATCCCATTTATCGACACCTACATTTCTCATCTTCAGAGTCGGTTCGAAAAACACAAAACAGTTTTTCAAAGTTTTGGACAGCTATTCCTCAAACAAGAATTCGACGAGAAGAAATGTGCAAGCCTCTACCAATTTTACGAAGAAATATTGGATTGTTCCGAGAGTAATTTCATTTCAGAAGTCAAAATGTGGAGACAACGGATCTGCAATCAAAACATCGAAAATGCACTTGATGCATTAGCAGTGAGTATCTCCCAAATTCAGATAATTTTTGGCTAAAAAATAATGCCAGGTTTCTCATATATTGTACCAAAAAATCTGATTGATTATAATACTAATAGATTATCATTTATTTTCTATTTCATTTCAAAACAAAATTTTTTAATTTAAAAGAATCAGAGAAAAATCACTAATAGACGACTTATTGACAATTAATTGAGTAAGAGAGTTTTTTGGTGCAATTTGGAACAAAGTAAAATAAATAATATCCATTGAAAATCTAAATAGAAGGAATTTTTGCAAATCATAAATGGCAGAACTTTCAAAAACGTCAACAAAATCCTACGAGTTTTGGCGGTGATACCCGTGACCACAGCAACTCCAGAACGATCATTTTCGACTTTGAGGAGAATGAAAGATTATCTGAGAAACACGATGGGTCAAGAGCGTCTCAATGGTCTTGCATCTTTGAACATTCATCATCGCATAACTTTGACTGAAGACGAAATTCTCAGAAAGTTTTTTGAAAAACCTCGAAAATTTAAGAGTGACTAGAACCGTTTGTGGATCATATATTTTTTCTTGATCGGTCATATTGATTATCTTCGTAATTGTCTTCTATTGCATTTATTATTCGAAAATAAATTAAAATTTGTGTAAAACATTCAAATTATTCAAATTTTATTAACAACTTTGTGTTTCAACTTCACCAACATGCCCAATAAAAGCATAAAATTTGAAAGTATATGATCCCATGGGGGGGGGTCCGGACCCGAAAACCCCCCCCCCCGTGGATCCGCCACTGATCTCAATATACTTAGCAAAGTGCAGAGAGCCAGTATGATCTGCATTAGCGGAGCGTTGTGAACAGCACCAATCGACGCCTTGAATGTCTTTCTGGACCTTCTACCCTTAGACTTAGTGAATAAGCAAATAGCGGCTCTTGCCGTGCTTCGGTTAAGAAAGACATGTCAATGGAAGTCTAGCTTGCGTGGGCACTCACGCATACTGTAAAATTTAAGAATACTTCCGGAATACACAGACCGCTGTGTCGATACTGTGGTCCCGTACAGGAAATTCGAGATGGTAATCCCAGGTATGGAAGCGTGGTCAAGAAACTTCTACACTCCAATGGCAGAGTGGGAGGAGAGGTCTTCTCGCAGGATCTATCTCTGAAGTATTCTTTTCGGCTACCGGATCACTGTAGTGTTTTCCAAGCTGAGGTTCTAGCCATTAAGGAGGCTATAGACTTGTTACATAATGCTTTAAAAGACAAGGATATCTTTATTTTAGTGATAGCCAAGCGGCAATCAGAGCTGTGAGCTCTGCTACAATTAAATCAAAGAGTGTATTGGATTGCAGCCGATCTCTGCAGGAGATGACCAAGCAGAACAGGCACAACCTCATTTGGGTTCCTGGCCACAGGGACATCGAGGGTAACTACATTGCGGATGAACTTGCGAGGGAAGGAAAAACCAATCAGATTCTTCCCAGTAAAGAACGCATTGGTATGCCCTTTGGCACTTGCAAGCTGCTTTTAAAAGAATCTACTTATGCTCGTGCGAACGACAGATGGACACATACCACGACCTGTAGGATATCTAGGCTGACTTGACCAAGATGGGACCGTAAACGGTCGCGTTGTCTTTATACCTTAAAGCGGGACTATATATTCCAAGTAATTGGCGCTTTAACATTGCACTGCGTCATAGGCAACCATGCCGGTCATCTTGGAGTACCCTTCCATAGATGCTGTAGAAGCTGCAAAAATTATGAAGAGGGAGAAACGGTCCTGTATCTTCTCTGCATCTGTCCAGCCCTAGCCAGAAGCAGTCTACGGTTTTTAGGGGCACCTGTTTTTAGGGAACTTGAAGAGTTAGGTGAAATCGACCCAATATGTTTGACGAGTTTCGTCAAGAATTCTAAATGGTTCAGCAATAGAGAGTGAGCGTTAAGCTAGTTTTATCACAACGGGCCTCTACTAACGGCCTAAGTGCGTCGCTGGATTAGCAGTGACAGCCACTCATACCTACCTACCTACCTTGTCATAAGAAATTTTTTTGATAAAAAAAGGTGTAATACTAATTGAAGTTGAATAAAAAATATAAATAAAATTAAAAAAAAAATTTTTGTGATAAAAGTAAATTAGAAACCAAATAATATAAAGTAAAATTTTGTGAAAAAAGGGAAACAAGAAGTAAAACTTGTGCTACAAAAAATAAGTTAACAAAAAGCAGTAAAATCATAAAAAATACAACAAAGTTTCAGCTTTTAAAATATCCTTCAGCTTATAATATCACCCTAATTCCGCGAATCCTTATACGGAACCTCCGTAGCAGAAATGACGCTCTTCCAATCAGAGGTCAATTACAATCAAATAATAAAATAAAAAACCCATATCATATTTTTTTCTTCGAAGCGAAATGGCTACAAATAACCACTCCATTGGGCCACCAGTGTTGCCAAGTAATCTACCTCAACCAAATACTGAAAGTGACATGAGTAATCAAATAGCGGAACGGGTCGCTAGATTAGTTAACGCCAGACTAGGTCAGAGAGAGAATCCTACAGTAGTAGACGAAACCATTACTTTAACAAACGGACATTCAGCTTTTGGAAAAACAGCGTAGAGAGAATCGTAAAAGTTTATGAATCGATTTGCGGTAGTCCAAAACATTTCGGAATACTAAGCCTAACTAGAAATAAAATTATAGGCCAAGCAGACGCGGCATTGGAGTCGTATAATACCCCATTACATTGGAAGGCAATTTGTATGTGCCTAACGCTCCACTAAGCCGTGGTTTGAATGGGGACTTACCTAATTTATTAGGTATCTAAATCCTGGTTTTGGATTTAACCATTTTAATAATTTCAGATATAATCCTGTCCCTCCTACTGGTTTTTTTGGTCCTAAATTATTGAAAGAGCCTAAGCCAATGGAAGAAGATCAAAGCGATCAAACACGAAATGTCAATTATATGATTCGACCGGCGGTAACTTATACTTCTCAATTAAAAAGACCAGCATCAACACAGCTCCATACAGACAAAAGGCAATGTATTTATAATATTAAGACGCAAGACTATGAAGACGTTATGGACAATAATGAAGAACCAGGACAATTATTACATGACAATGTTTATCCTTCTGAAAATCTAGAAGATAATTACCAAACAGAACCCGATTCCCTTGAATATACTGATTTTACAGATATTCATTTTTTAGGACCCTTCATTGCCATACATTGAAGAAAGAACCGGCAATGGGAGATAATTAAAATAAAAATATATCCTGGGTCTAACAAAAATTATGTGCAGCCCCAGTTTGCAATAAACGATACTCCATTTTACGCAACCTCTACCGGAGGAAACATTTACATTACTCACCACACCTTTGCAAACGTCTAACTAACTCTAAGTGCATTCCTAATGCACAACAACCAACAATCAACATTTATCGACAATCGAGGAAATAACACCCAAAATCCTTCTACTAAATGACCACAGAAAAGAGGTATCAATAGATGGCATATTCTTATATATGTACATATATAGCAATTCTTTTAGTTTCGTCATTGGATTTCGGATATTTGTATTTCCGTGTAATCTTTATTTTACAGGTAAAAACTCATTGAGAAATATAAAGAGATTGTTTTCTAAAGATGTCAATTGATCCTCTTTTCTTCTCTTTCTTGTCCGCGAGCATCTTCAGTGTCAATTTTCGTTCTTACAACGCCGTAATCGGTGGCAGGGATGACGGAAAACCGTTCCAACATATTAACCTCAAAAAGTCAATTGATCCTTAACAGTATTCATGGAGCATATAAGATGAATCCATTGTGTCTAACTTCATACCAAGTTCTTTAAATTAAACATTATTCAAGTCTCTGTTATTAATAGTGCGATTTAGACGCTATTGGATAAAAGTCATATATGCCTAGTATTTGCCCAACTTGGGGAAATTAAGTACGGGCAGTTTAAAATACATTCATATTTTAGATACGTCATTGCTTGTTGCACTAAAGTGTGTAGACAGGTTTTCACTGTAATTCTCAGAGTAAAAATACAGCGCCAAAAACGCCAAATACAAAATAACAATTAAAATTATATATGGCAGGAACAGTTTATCGGCCGCTTGTGAGACTTCAGTAAATTGGAACTCAGTTATTCTACGATTTGCTTATAAGTCTTCTCATAATGACATCCTTAAAAATATAGCACACCCCCATGAATTGAGATGGGCGGAGCTGGTGTACTATGTTGACCTCGACCAAAATCGCGGTTAATGATGTGAGTGATGTATTCTTTTCTTCTTTTTCTTGTCCGACCGAGTGGAATGTTGATAACAAATATCAATAAGTAAGGGATGTTTAAGCCAGGTTTTGTATGTAATAATAATAATAACTTTGGCGCTCCCACTATATAGCCATGTTTGGCCAAGCTTCTCCTACCGTTTGTGGTGTGCGTCTTTATATTATACCACAAATGGAGGGACCTACATTTTGTGCCGACTCCGAACGGCAGATGTATTTAATGAGAAGCTTTTTCATGGCAGAAATACCCTCGGAGGTTTGCCATTGCCTGCCGAGGGGTGACCGATATCAGAAAAAAAATTTTCTATGATTAAGATTTTGCTTGCCCTGACTGAGATTCGAACCTCGAACTCACCGGCATATCGAGTTATAGCACGTACCGCTATCAACTCGACCACAGCGGCCACTACGGTTTTGTATATGCATATAATATATATCGACAGAAGATTCAAAAAATATCTGAACTCATTACTTTTGTTTTTAAGAGTTTGAAAATTTATAAGTATGACAAATTTGTAAGCCAATTTTTGGTTTACAAAATATTTGTATTGTAGCGTGAGTACTGATGTGAAAAGTGCAAGCAATAATACGTGTTTTAAAAGTAAGTTCAAGCACTACATAAATGATAAGCAATAAGATAATTATAACACTAGAATAGAAACTAAGCACTAGAATAGAAACTTAAAGCCCAATTTAATTACAATAAAAAATAAAAAAATAAATAACTTAAACAAAAAGTTATGAAAGGGATAACACAACTTACATAGTAAATTAAAGAACACTAGAGTACAAATAAAAGTGGGGATAAGTTCCTGCTTTCCAAGTCATTGTTGTTAGTAATTTAAGGTAGTTTCTTGCCGTTGACAATAAGACATTGTTGAGGATCTCAACGGTCTTTTAATTACAAAAATGGAACCACGCTTTAGCGTGAGTGCCAGCCGTCGTCTCCCCAACAACAACCCAAAACGTCCAAATAACAATCAAGAAACATCATCACGAAACGAACGATTAAAATGCCAACGACTGGTGGGGCTGCTACAGGGCGGCAAAATACTGAACACGATGAGTATAAGCTAGCTGTCTTGCTCTCGCTTTGCATATAATAAACCCCGAATAGAAAAGGTCGAGTGTTCATTTATTTATTTCTTGTTGAGTTAAAAAATGATTGATAAGGTTCACTGCAGTGTTGGCTTTGCAAAAAAAAGTTATCGTACCTTAAATAGCTTAGAAAACAAACTTAAAATGTTAGTAACGGCAAGTTTCAAATTTGCATGTCTAAATTTATTTTCATATGTAAAAAGAATCCAATATTCTCAGTAGAAAATATTCTTAAAAATCTATAGTTATCTGAGTTCATACGATTTCTGACAGGGAATTTTTAGTTTAATTGAACAATTTTTATAATTAAATAAAAAAGGAAATTATCAAATGCATCAGTATGTATTTGTGTGATAATGTAAGAAGTTCTTTATGTGGATTTATTTACGAATAAAACTAAAAAGAGAAGCTTTGGCCAATGCCTCTCCTGACCAAAAATCGATGGAAAAGCGTAAATTCTAGTGGTAAGGTAGTGTTAGGTTAGGTAAAAACCTAACGAAGGTTCACTTGGACTAATGGTAATAGTCCATTGGGTACCACTGCCGAATTTTTAGACATCTGAGTTAGGAGAAGGGCCGGGTGTTAGTTATGGTGTTCCGCAAACGATCAATGCCCCCACCAGAAAGTGTATTGGGAGAGTCTATAAATACAAGCCAAGATATTTGAACCTGAGCTTTGCGAAAGCAGGTCAGCTGAGAAGATAGTGTGGAGAAGATATCACCTTATCGTCCTACAAACGGCACCCGCATATCGGGTTTGAGACGATGTTCAGCCAAACAGTGTGGATCTGAATCGGACAGTGCCGGACAGTCAGGACACTAATTGAGGCTGAGAGTGTGGGCTGGTAGTCTTCAGTAATTTGTAGTGCAAATACATACGCCCATACTACACATACGAATTAAATGTAATGTAAGCATAACCCATAGCAATGGTATGTATATTATATTAAATGAACCGGATTGACGGCACAGGGCAAGTAGTGAGATATTATGTGACATGGGTTAATGTTCGCCAGCTATGACACATAAGTACTTTATGAATTATGTGACTTGGACTAACGATCAACTCGGTAACATGAGTATTTTATTATTTTTTACGCGTTAATTGATTTTGGTTATGGATCGGCAATAATTGTTTGATCATCATTTTACATTTGTTTCATCTTGTAAATGTGTATGTACATTCATTATTTCATTTAGCAAGTAAGCATAATTTTAGTATATAAGCTGTAAATATTCGAAAATAAAATAAGATTGAATCTGAACGTAAGACGGAGATCTTGCATTTTTATTATTTCTCTAAGAGCGGCCTTCTTGCCTCCGTTCGTTGCGTGCTACGCCTTAAATAGCAGAGATACTGGCGTGCCACCCTATTTAATATGGCCTAGGGAAATGCATATGATTGTAACTAAGAACCAATGAATTCATTACATATGTTTTACATGTTACATGTTCATTACCAATTCCCCAGATTGTACGCGGTCTTTAAGCCATTTTTCTAGAAGCAGTGCACACGTCGACAACTTCTGCCGAGCCAACTCATCGGCATTGTTGTTAACTGCAATATCGCTGTGTACTGGGACCTTTTTCAGTCAGAGGGAGAAACTTTCCGAGGCAGCCGATAGAGAAGCAATACACTCCCACAATAGTTTTGACCACGCCGTCGGCAATCCCAGGATTCTAACTGTGGCCTGGTTTTCAGAGCATTGTAGCAATATAATGTAGACAGTCAATTGCTTCCTTGATGACAGCTATTTTGGCTTGGAAGACGCTAAATTTATGTCAAACGATAGTTCCTCGCAAAAGACACCTCCACCACTCTACCATGAAACTTCGATCTATCCGTTAACATATTCACTTCGCTTTTGCACTAAAATCAACCACCATCCCACTTATCCCTTGTAGTAGTATTCTCTTGGAGCGATATTCGGCACGCACCGATTTTTTTGGAATAAATTCGAAGTGTTCCAAAGTCGTCGAGATTCCATTCTCTGAAACTAGAAAGAACCCAACACTTCGCATCTAAATGTAAGAGCAAAGTGCGGCAATTTTACCTGATATGTACACAGGAACGATACCAAGCATCAGATGTAGTGTTTGTGGGTGCAGGGACCTCTCAATGTTAAAGCAGGTTTGAGTTTTCTCTAAGCTCTCCAGCCGCATTTGTCCGAGCATTAAAATGCACGATGATTCTCATCAATAAAACTCGCGTATTGAATCTTAGGATAAGAATGCTTTATTATGACTCAACGCCGTCTTTTATATGCTTACAATCTAAATGCTTCTTTCTATGGGCAACCAATCAAATCATTGATTGCTATCCATTTCCCCTATTTGTATATTTCTTACATCTTAAGTGTCATGTGCACTGACTCACATCTGCTCGGTAACCTGATCTTGTGTTTCTAATAGCAAGCATCGAGTGTACCTCATGTGGTGCCGTACGATGAACCGTCGTGTGTGCGGTCACATGTGCTTTGCATGTGTCATCACTGCTTGTGATTATGCCACACACGATGACCATTGCAAACGCACCGACTCACCAATATGCAGCGCATGTGCTGAAGTGGTCGGGCAAACTACACCCTTCCCATTAAGAGGAATATAAATTAATTGTAGTTTCTTAAAATGTAAATTGATTTATATTGAATTGTGTTATGTTTTTGTATTTTCATATAGATATTTCTTATAAATGTTGTGTAATGCTAAACTCTAGGTTAATTTATTTTTACTATTTACTGCAAGTGTTTATTTCTATCATTATGGTTTTATGTGGTTACTCCTATGACGGGGTGTCGCTCGACCGTGGGACTTTCGACCATATGGCAGAAAGTCCCCAAAAAAGTGGACATTCGACCATATGGTCGAATGTCCACTTTTTTGGGGACTTTCTGCCATATGGTCGAAAGTCCCATGGTCGAGCGACACCCCGCCTACTCCTATCTTTTACTAGGTTATTATTGTGTACAATTATTTCTTTTTTGTTTTTAAGAATGGTACTGTTTAGACCATTTTGTCTAATTATTTTATATGGTCCCTTAAATGGTAAATCCAACTTCTTCTTGTTTCCTATTTTTAAATAAACATAATCATTTACTGTGAAATTTGCTTTATTCACTTTTGATTGCTTCTGTCTAGCTCTTAATTTGCTTTCATTCAGGTTTATAGCAGCATTGTCGTGTGCATATTTAAGATTTATCTTCAATTCATTCATGTAGTTGTCTATGTCATATACTTTTTCTTTAGCGCTTATTATGTCATTTGGCAATCCACATAGTTTGCCAAACACGAGCTCAAAGGGTGAATACTTTGTTGATGTGTGGGGTGTCGAGTTGTAGTAGTACATGTAGTATGGTATGAGCTCGTCCCAGTCATCTGTATTCTTAAGTGTCATTAAATATTAATTTAATACCTTATGATTGCGTTCAATTGAACCTAATGTCTCATGGTGGTACGGAGTTGAATTTACTTTGTTGATTTGTAATTGTTTACATATGTTTTTCAGCAGCTCATTGGTAAATTCTGTGCCCTTGTCAGTTTTTATTTTTCGCATACACCCATATTTCAAAATAAACTGTTCTACGATTGCCTTTGCGACAGTTACTGCATCTTTTGTTTCAAGTGGTATTATGACAACAAATTTCGTTAGCTCACATTGCAAAGTCAGCATGTAGCGGAAATTTTTGGAAGGTCGAAGCGGTCCGACTGTGTCAATCACTATTTCATCAAACGATGTTGTTGGTGTATCGGTAATACTGTATTCCTCTTTTGTGTATCGAGTTACTTTCGCTTTTGCACATTGCTTGCAGTTGTTAATATATTTTATTATCATTTGTCTCATATTTTTCCAAATGTACTTCTGCTTAAGTTTTGCTAGCATTCTTCTTATGCCGCTGTGGCCACCATGAATTGAGTTGTGGTAGTCTTTTATTAATTCTTGCATTACCTTTTGTGATTCAATTCTTTTGGGAGGTTCATATAAAATTATATCAAGACATTCATTTATGTTTCTATCTCTTTGTAGCGTATTAAATGCAATTTTAAATTCACTTATGTTTATGTTGTCAAAGACTTTGCTATTCTTTGCAAGTGATAGCTTTTTGATGCCTAGATTGCTGGCCTCGAACAATAGCTTCTTCAGAATCATTTCAATTTTTGATAAGGAATTATCGCTATATTCCACAATTAGGTCATTCTTTGCTACTGTGACTTTAATATTGTTGGGCTTCATACTTTCATCCTTCTTGTATTTGAAGTTAAGTAGTTTTACACGCCTTATATCGGAAATAGATGTACATTCCCAAATATGTAGGTGATCATTCTCCATATTTGATTTTAAGGTTCCCGTGTTTTGCGATTTCCTCTTTTCTTTTTGCCCTTTGCTTGAATTTTGATTATTTTTCATCATTGCCCTCATTACAATGTTTACGCTTTGTTTTGGAATCATTTCTTTTAGCTTTTTTATGTTAAGCTGAATTCGCGATAATGCATCAGCATTAGTGTTAATTTTTCCTTGCTTATAGATTATTTCAAAATCGTAGTCAATCAAATCGACTCTTATTCTAGTCATTTTGGATGAAGGATTACTATGTTTAAACAAGCTTACCAGCGGTCTGTGATCTGTGTATACGGTGAACTTTGTGCCGTACAGATAAGGCCTAAAATGGTTTATACCCCATTGAATTGCTAGTAACTCTTTTTCGATTACTGGTTTATTCAATTCATATTTGTTTAGGGATTTGCTTGCATATGCAATATGTTTATCTTTTCCAATTTCACCTTGCGATAGTACCGCTCCTAGCGCAAAATTGGAAGCATCAGTTGTAAGTATAAATCGTTTCGAGAAATCTGGATAACGAAGTATTGGTGGTGAGAGTAATATGTATTTCAATTTGTGAAAAGCTTTGTCGCACTCATTGTTCCAGTTGAATAGTTGATTTTTCTTTAGTAGCTGATTTAGTGGTTGTGCTATTTCTGCAAAGTTTTTTATAAATCGCCTGTAGTAATTACAAAATGCTACAAATCTTCTAACTTCATCTGCATTACTGGGCTTTAGATAATCTTTTACTACGTTATGTTTGCTGGGATCAGTTGTTACGCCTTTGTCAGTGATTAAATGTCCTAAGTAAGTGACTTCTGTTTTTAAGAATTTGCATTTTGCCGGATTTAGTTTAAAATTGTGTACACTTAGTCTTGCTAAAACTTTTTCCAAGTTCCGGTTGTGCTCTTGTAAGCTCTTCCCAAATACTATTACGTCGTCTACATAGAGAAAAGCTGATTCACTGAGCCCACTGAGTGCAATTGATAACATTCTTTGGAAGCTGTTTGTTGAGATTTTTAATCCAAATGGTAACTTTTTGAACTGGTAGTGACCCTTGTTGGTCGAAAAGGCTGTGAGTTTCCTGGAGACATTGTCTAATTTGGTGGAATGAACTCGTCATATCCAATGTGCTGAAATAACGTGCTCCTCTGAGTTTGTCCAAAATGTCATCCAAGAGGGTTAATGGAAATTTATCGTCTACGATTTTTTTATTCAATGTTCGGAAATCTACCACTAATCGCCACTTCTTTTCTTCTGTATTACCCTTCTTCGAGGCGAGTAGTAGAGGTGAGTTATAAGGACTGACGGAATGTTCAATGACATCATCCTTTAGTAATTTATCAACTTATTTTTCTATCAACTGCAGCTGTGTGTGTGGTAATCTGTAGCTTTTAATGTATACAGGTGTTCTATCCGTCAGCTCAATGCGTTGTTCATAGAAATTGTTGACGGTTAGAGCTTCTTCTTCAATATGAAATATATGCTGATATTTCTTGCAGATTTCTAATATTGCATTTGTGCTATCGCTTGCCACGTTGTCTAATGCTAATTCATCTCTTACTTTCATGAATTTATTGTTATTATTGTTATAATTATTATTTTCTCCATAATTGTAATAATTTATTCTCTTATGTTAGTTTCTAGTTGTTTTTAAATCATCTAGGCGCATGTACCTAGGTAATGTGATTTGTCCTTTCTTTAATTCTAATGTTATAACCTTCATTTCGTAATCAATTTTACACTTATATTTTATTAGGAAGTCTCTGCCTAAAACTCCATCTGCTTCTAGGTTATTTATTTGTTTTAAAATATAGAATTTGTTCTTTATTTTACTGGCTTGGCAATTAATGTCAATTTCCATAGATTTGTATGCAGTTATGGTACGATTCACAATGCCATTTTTTTTGCAATTTGTGTTTACTTTTTTGGAATTTACTGGTACTGCTTTTTCTTTTATTATTGAGATATCAGCTCCAGAATCTACCAGCAGAGTTACTATTTTCGTTTCTAGTTTTGCTTTTATGAAATTTGTAGAGTTGCCTTCTCCTAAGAATCATATCGTCTTTGGTTTTGTTGTCCCGAGTCCTGGCTAATAATAAAATTATTAAAATTATGCAGTTTATGTATAACAAATTTTTTGTGTCCTCATTTTCGCCTTTTATTGTCGCACCTGCTGCTGCTGCGTTATTGTTAATTATTTCTTCTTTCGATGGAGTTCCACCCATCCTGACGCAATTTCTCTTTCTTTAATCAGGTTTCGTTTTTGTTGGCCTTGGCTAATATTTATTACTCTTTGTAGATCGGCACACTTCTTTTAATGTCGCCTTTTCTTTCCAGCACGTTTTTTTTTGGCTTATATATTGTTGGCTGTCTAAATTCTTGCAGTTTCAGGCTTTGGATTTGTTGCCTTTGCCGGTACTGCTCTAAAGTAATTGGTTTGGGTCCAGCTGACTTCGGAGTTGGTATATACTCTGGATGTTCTTTTATCGGAGTTTTTACAATATATTCTTCGTCTACCATCGTCCTAAACTATCAGTGGTACCTAAGTTCGGTTTGCAGGATCGCCATGTAGTGTTTGTGGGTGCAGGGACCTCTCAATGTTAAAGCAGGTTTGAGTTTTCTCTAAGCTCTCCAGCCGCATTTGTCCGAGCATTAAAATGCACGATGATTCTCATCAATAAAACTCGCGTATTGAATCTTAGGATAAGAATGCTTTATTATGACTCAACGCCGTCTTTTATATGCTTACAATCTAAATGCTTCTTTCTATGGGCAACCAATCAAATCATTGATTGCTATCCATTTCCCCTATTTGTATATTTCTTACATCTTAAGTGTCATGTGCACTGACCCACATCTGCTCGGTAACCTGATCTTGCGTTTCTAATAGCAAGCATTGAGTGTACCTCATGTGGTGCCGTACGATGAACCGTCGTGTGTGCGGTCACATGTGCTTTGCATGTGTCATCACTGCTTGTGATTATGCCACACACGATGACCATTGCAAACGCACCGACTCAGCAATATGCAGCGCATGTGCTCAAGTGGTTGGGCACACCAATATACAAGCCCAGTGAATACGTCTTGGATTACGTATTCGAACCAAATACGCCGATGCTGCCGAGTCAACATGAAGATACCGTAAACGCTTTTGTTGGGCTGCCAAAAAGAAACGTACTAGTGTTCCTGTGATGGGAAGTACCCACCTCCAACATTCATAATACCGAGTGGATATACGGTGTCAAACTAAGCCTAACTAGAAATAAAATTAGAGGCCAAGCAGACGCGGCATTGGAGTCGTATAATACTCCATTAAATTGGAAGGCAATTTGTATGTGCCTAACGCTCCACTATGCCGTGGTTTGAATGGGGATTTACCTAATTTATTAGGTATCTAAATCCTGGTTTTGGATATAACCAATACAACATTTTAATAATTTCAGAAATAATCCTGTCCCTCCTCCTGGTTTTTTTTGGTCCAAAATTATTGAAAGAGCCTAAGCCAATGGAAGAAGATCAAAGCGATCAAACACGAATTGTCAATTATATGAATCGACCGGCGCTAACTAATACTTCTCAATTAAAAAGACCAGCATCAACACAGCTCCATACAGACAAAAGGCAACGTATTTATAATATTGAGACGCAAGACTATGAAGACGTTATGGACAATAATGAAGAACCAGGACAATTATTACATGACAATGTTTATCCCTCTGAAAATCTAGAAGATAATTACCAAACAGAACCCGATTCCCTTGAATATACTGATTTTACAGATCTTCATTTTTTAGGACCCCTCATTGCCATACATTGAAGAAAGCACCGGCAATGGGAGATAATTAAAATAAAAATATATCCTGGGTCTAACAAAAATTCTGTGCAGCCCCAGTTTGCAATAAACGATACTCCATTTTACGCAACCTCTACCGGAGGAAACATTTACATTACTCACCACACCTTTGCAAACGTCTAACTAACTCGAAGTGCATTCCTAATGCACAACAACCAACAATCAACATTTATCGACAATCGAGGAAATAACACCCAAAATCCTTCTACTAAATGACCACAGAGAAGAGGTATCAATAGATGGCATATCCTTATATACATATATAGCAATTCTTTTAGTTTCGTCATTGGATTTCGGATATTTGTATTTCCGTGTAATTTTTATTTTACAGGTAAAAAACTCATTGAGAAATATAAAGAGATTGTTTTCTAAAGATGTCAATTGATCCTCTTTTCTTCTCTTTCGTGTCCGCGAGCATCTTCAGTGTTAATTTTCGTTCTTACAACGCCGTAATCGGTGGCAAGGGATGACGGAAAACCGTTCCAACATATTTACCTCAAAAGTCAATTAATCCTTAACAGTATTCATGTAACATATAAGATGAATCCATTGTGTCTAACTTCATACCAAGTTCTTTAAATTTAACATTATTCAAGTCTCTGTTATTAATAGTGCGATTTAGACGCTATTGGATAAAAGTCATATATGCCTATTATTTGCCCAACTTGGGGAAATTAAGTACGGGCAGTTTAAAATACATTCATATTTTAGATACGTCATTGCTTGTTGCACTAAAGTGTGTAGACAGGTTTTCACTGTAATTCTCAGAGTAAAAATACAGCGCCAAAAACGCCAAATACAAAATAACAATTAAAATTATATATGGCAGGAACAGTTTATCGGCCGCTTGTGAGACTTCAGTAAATTGGAACTCAGTTATTCTACGATTTGCTTATAAGTCTACTCATAATGACATCCTTAAAAATATAGCACACCCCCATGAATTGAGATGGGGGGGAGCTGGTGTACCATGTTGACCTCGACCAAAATCGCGGTTAGTGATGTAAGTGATGTATTCTTTTCTTCTTTTTCTTGTCCGGCCGGGTGGAATGTTGATAACAAATATCAATAAGTAAGGGATGTTTAAGCCAGGTTTTGTATATAATAATAATAATAATTTTGGCGCTCCCACTATATAGCCATGTTTGGCCAAGCTTCTCCTACCGTTTGTGGTGTGCGTCTTTATATTATACCACAAATGGAGGGACCTACATTTTGTGCCGACTCCGAACGGCAGATGTATTTAATGAGAAGCTTTTTCATGGCAGAAATACCCTCGGAGGTTTGCCATTGCCTGCCGAGGGGTGACCGATATCAGAAAAAAAATTTTCTATGATTAAGATTTTGCTTGCCCTGACTGAGATTCGAACCTCGAACTCACCGGCATATCGAGTTATAGCACGTACCGCTATCAACTCGACCACAGCGGCCACTACGGCTTTGTATATGCATATAATATATATCGACAGAAGATTCAAAAAATATCTGAACTCATTACTTTTGTTTTTAAGAGTTTGAAAATTTATAAGTATGACAAATTTGTAAGCCAATTTTTGGTTTACAAAATATTTGTATTGTAGCGTGAGTACTGATGTGAAAAGTGCAAGCAATAATACGTATTTTAAAAGTAAGTTCAAGCACTACATAAATGATAAGCAATAAGATAATTATAACACTAGAATAGAAACTAAGCACTAGAATAGAAACTTAAAGCCCAATTTAATTACAATAAAAAATAAAAAAATAAATAACTTAAACAAAAAGTTATGAAAGGGATAACACAACTTACATAGTAAATTAAAGAACACAAGAGTACAAATAAAAGTTGGGATAAGTTCCTGCTTTCCAAGTCATTGTTGTTAGTAATTTAAGGTAGTTTCTTGCCGTTGACAATAAGACATTGTTGAGGATCTCAACGGTCTTTTAAATACAAAAATGGAACCACGCTTTAGCGTGAGTGCCAGCCGTCGTCTCCCCAACAACAACCCAAAACGTCCAAATAACAATCAAGAAACATCATCACGAAACGAACGATTAAAATGTCAACGACTGGTGGGGCTGCTACAGGGCGGCAAAATACTGAACACGATGAGTATAAGCTAGCTGTCTTGCTCTCGCTTTGCATATAATAAACCCCTAATAGAAAAGGTCGAGTGTTCATTTATTTATTTCTTGTTGAGTTAAAAAATGATTGATAAGGTTCACTGCAGTGTTGGCTTTGCAAAAAAAAGTTATCGTACCTTAAATAGCTTAGAAAACAAACTTAAAATGTTAGTAACGGCAAGTTTCAAATTTGCATGTCTAAATTTATTTTCATATGTAAAAAGAATCCAATATTCTCAGTAGAAAATATTCTTAAAAATCTATAGTTATCTGAGTTCATACGATTTCTGTTAGGGAATTTTTAGTTTAATTGAACAATTTTTATAATTAAATAAAAAAGGAAATTATCAAATGCATCAGTATGTGTTTGTGTGATAATGTAAGAAGTTCTTTATGTGGATTTATTTACGAATAAAACTAAAAAGAGAAGCTTTGGCCAATGCCTCTCCTGACCAAAATCGATGGAAAAGCGTAAATCCTAGTGGTAAGGTAGAGTTAGGTTAGGTAACAACCTAACGAAGGTTCACTTAGACTAAGGGTAATTTTTTTTTGTTGTTTTTTTACTCCGACAAGGTTGAAAGTTGATGTATTTTGGAACGATTTTCCGTCGATCCTTGTCAAATTTGGTTTTGAAACAATCCGGTTTCGGCGTTGTGCCATCTTCATTTTTCGTTCTGTTTAGTTTACTTCTGGTGGTCCCTATTTATTGTGTTTTGTCCTTCGTAGGTATCGGTATCTATCGTTAACTAGCAGCCAACAAATGTTTTTAGGTGTATGCTACCTGAGTTTAGGGTTTATTTGTCAGCGTGAAGTTTTTTTCTTTTACAGTTGCCTAGGTGGTATGCATGGGTAGGTAGAAGTCAGTAATTTTTGTCCTGTGGGATGTTTTGTGTTGGTCCTGTGCGTTAGTTTTTTTGGTAGAACCTAAGTTCGTGCTTTGTTTTTTGTAAACAAGTTTCAATGGCTCAAATATTACGTCCGAGTTGGTGTTCGTCTGTTCGTTTATTATTCTTCCGTCAAATGTTTTCTGTTTGTATATCTCCATGTTTTCCAGTGCGTTTAGGCGCCGACCTTTTTGCTGCACATGCAATACCTTTACGGTTTTCTTAATGTTTGCTTGTGTACATTTGCTGTGGAACATGTGATTTGCAAAGTTAGATTCAGGTGTTGTGGTGGGTTTCCGTGACTTCTTGTTGTAATCCCTTATGTGTTCGCGGAACCTTGTTCTTACTTTACGTCCTGTTTGTCCTATGTAGCTGTATTGGCATTCGCAGGTCAGTTGGTATACGCCTTGGCTGTTTAGTGAGTCCTCTGTATTTGTACTTGTCCGTAGTATTCGTCCTAAGTTGTTTACTGTTTTAAATGCTGTGTGAATGTTGTGTTTTTTGAAAAAATTCGCTAATTTATGTGTCAATTTTCCGGTATAAGTTAATACTGTCCATGTCTTTCCGTCTTTATCCTTATCGCTTCTTTTTGGGGTCCCATTGTTTCTTCTGATTTTGTCTATCAGATCTTTTTTATATCCGTTATTGACCGCTATGTTGTAAATAATGTTTAGCTCTCTCTTGTGTGCTTCTGCTGTTAAAGGTGTTCGTTCTAGTCTGTCAACTAGTTGCTTTAACGCCGCATTTTTGTGCTGCTGAGGGTGGTTCAAAGTGTTATGAATTACCGTGTCTGTGGCTGTTGGTTTTCTGTAAATTTCATAGCCAAGTTTTCCGGTGGTCTTGTCTGCCCTAATTGCCAGATCTAGGTAGTTAATCCTTCCTTCGCTTTCTGTTTCCATTGTAAACTGTATGTTTCCGTGTTGTTTGTTGAGATACTCCAATACTTGTTCTTCGTTGTGGCTGGTTAGAATGCAGATAATGTCATCAACGTATCTCGCGTAAAATGTAACACCCAACTCGGTTGTAAGTTCTTTCATGTATTTTTCTTCCAAATTCTGCATGAATACTTCCATGAGTACGGCTGAGGTTGGGTTCCCCATTCCAAGTCCGTTCGTTTGTCTGTAGATTTTGTTATTAAATTTGAAATAGTTTTGTTGTAGTGTGGTTCTTAGAATGCTTGCGATCTGTGCAGCCTTGATTTTGTTTTTGGTTTTCTCCAGTATTTTTGTGTATACCATGTCTATTGTCTCAGGTAGTGGTATTGAGGGGTATAAGTCCTGTGATGTTGTGATGTTAACGGTCGTCAGTTTCGCTATCAGTTCCGTTGTGTTAGTTATTGTGTGTTCGTTTTTAAGTTATAGGGTGTCCTTCAGTATCGTCTTTAGGAGCTTTGATAATCTATATCCACGTGCTGACTTGTAGTTGATTATGGGCCTCATTAGAATGTCCGGTTTGTAAATCTGCGCTAATGCGATCAGTGGCCCATAATCCTTATACAGGAAAATCGACTCATAAATTAGCAAATTTTTTCAAAATACACAACATTCACACAGCATTTAAAACAGTAAACAACTTAGGACGAATACTACGGACAAGTACAAATACAGAGGACTCACTAAACAGCCAAGGCGTATACCAACTGACCAGAAAACATTTGACGGAAGAATAATAAACGAACAGACGAACACCAACTCGGACGTAATATTTGAGCCATTAAAACTTGTTTACAAAATACAAAGCACGAACTTAGGTACTACCAAAGAAACTAACGCACAGGACCAACACAAAACATCCCACAGGACAAAAATTACTGACTTCTACCTACCCATGCATACCACCTAGGCAACTGTAAAAGAAAAAAAACTTCACGCTGACAAATAAACCCTAAACTCAGGTAGCATACACCTACAAACATTTGTTGGGTGCTAGTTAACGATAGATACCGATACCTACGAAGGACAAAACACAATAAATAGGGACCGCCAGAAGTAAAGTAAACAGAACGAAAAATGAAGATGGCACAACGCCGAAACCGGTTTGTTTCAAAACCAAATTTGACAAGGATCGACGGAAAATCATTCCAAAATACATCAACTAATGGTAATAGTCCATTGGGTACCACTGCCGAATTTTTAGACATCTGAGTTAGGAGAAGGGCCGGGTGTTAGTTATGGTGTTCCGCAAACGATCAATGCCCCCACCAGAGAGTGTATTGGGAGAGTCTATAAATACAAGCCAAGATATTTGAACCTGAGCTTTGCGAAAGCAGGTCAGCTGAGAAGATAGTGTGGAGAAGATATCACCTTATCGTCCTACAAACGGCACCCGCATATCGGGTTTGAGTCGATGTTCAGCCGTACAGTGTGGATCTAAATCGGACAGTCAGGACACTAATTGAGGCTGAGAGTGGTGGGCTGGTAGTCTTCAGTAATTTGTAGTGCAAATACATACGCCCATACTACACATACGAATTAAATGTAATGTAAGCATAACCCATAGCAATGGTATGTATATTATATTAAATGAACCGGATTGACGGCACAGGGCAAGTAGTGAGATATTATGTGACATGGGTTAATGTTCGCCAGCTATGACACATAAGTACTTTATGAATTATGTGACTTGGACTAACGATCAACTCGGTAACATGAGTATTTTATTATTTTTTACGCGTTAATTGATTTTGGTTATGGATCGGCAATAATTGTTTGATCATCATTTTACATTTGTTTCATCTTGTAAATGTGTATGTACATTCATTATTTCATTTAGCAAGTAAGCATAATTTTAGTATATAAGCTGTAAATATTCGAAAATAAAATAAGATTGAATCTGAACGTAAGACGGAGATCTTGCATTTTTATTATTTCTCTAAGAGCGGCCTTCTTGCCTCCGTTCGTTGCGTGCTACGCCTTAAATAGCAGAGATACTGGCGTGCCACCCTATTTAATATGGCCTAGGGAAATGCATATGATTGTAACTAAGAACCAATGAATTCATTACATATGTTTTACATGTTACATGTTCATTACCAATTCCCCAGATTGTACGCGGTCTTTAAGCCATTTTTCTAGAAGCAGTGCACACGTCGACAACTTCTGCCGAGCCAACTCATCGGCATTGTTGTTAACTGCAATATCGCTGTGTACTGGGACCTTTTTCAGTCAGAGGGAGAAACTTTCCGAGGCAGCCGATAGAGAAGCAATACACTCCCACAATAGTTTTGACCACGCCGTCGGCAATCCCAGGATTCTAACTGTGGCCTGGTTTTCAGAGCATTGCACTATGGCCGAAATTGCGATTTTAGTTGCAAAAAATACTTCCTGGCAAGCTAGCTTCACCAAATTTGGTGTGTAGACTTCTAATGATAAAAAGATCGATTTGAGAAAAAAATGGGCGGGCCACGCCCCCTTTTTTCAAAGTAGTGGCAAAACGTACTTCCTGGTACAAAAAAGCAACTTGAGAAAAAATTGAACGGTCCACGCCCTCTTTTTCCTACATCCAAAACCCAAATTGTCGCCAAAAATACTGACCAAAACGCTGGCTTCATCAAATTTTGAAAACGGACTTCTTCTGACAAAAAAAACTTTAGAAAAAATGGGCGGTCCGCGCCCACTATTAAAAAAATATTGAATGCTACCAAGAAATTAATTTATTTTTTAATTCATAAATTTATAATTTTAAAGAAGTTGTAAATGCTTATGGATTAATCTGAAAATAACAAAAATAACATACATATTCTCGAAAGATATAGGGCTTAATTATTCATGGTCTGTTTCTTCGTTTTCAGCCGCTTCTAATTCCAATGAATAATTATTTATCGACTCTGAGCTTACATCAGAATCATAACTATAATTGCAGCTGGAGGCTTCTTGAGATGTTGAAGGTAATAAAAATTCTGGTGGCAATTCAGGCATTTTAAAAAGATCAATGACTTCTCGAGGGAAATGAAGTTTTTTTGATCTATTTGTACGTTCTTGCAAACATAAACTTGAAATATATGGGTCAGAGCTATCCATAGCTCTATGATACATGTCAAGTATGTTGTGCACTCTTGAATCCTTTCGAGCGTGACCAGTTCGATCTTTTTTATAAAATTTGTTTCGCGCGTCAGATGCATTTTCTGCCAGGACACCTACGGGTACTACTGAAGCCTCAATTATTTGTGACGAATGCACTAATATTTTGTGTATTGTGGCAGACATAGAGTACCATTCGTAGTTTTGGAAAAATATTTCACTGGTTTTAATGCAATAATCACGAAACCTTTGAGCATCAATTTCAAATTCAGAGGAGAGAGCAATTAAGATTATGTGTAAATGTTTCAAAAAATCAATATTTATACCAGTAATAGATGCTAAAAGGTCCGTGCGAGAAAATGCTCTTCTAGATGTGTAGAAAGTTTTAAAACAAACTCGAAACTACGAATCCACGCATGCAAAGGGCTTAATCCATATTTCAAAGCGTCGGTCTTCGGTTCAAAATTAGGAGAATCAAAGTTTCTTATAGTTCGAAATTCCTTTGGACCGGCATGACAGATGGGACATTGCTGTGCACTTTTAGTTTCTGTCAACACATTTAAGACTTTCCCATCTAATGATGTCATATATAAATTATATTTTACTTTAATTTTTTTCCAATTACTTAGTGTGTATTTTAGTGGTTTCAACTCCTCAATCTGTTTCTTTATGTTGTGGTTTTCAGTTAAAATGTGCTCTTTTGTTTCTTTAACAAACTCCACTTTTAAAGGTCTACAAAAGCGTACTGACTGAGGTGTACGGTTTACCCAAATGTTATACCCTGCTGATGAAATTATTTTTATTGGAATGACTGATGTCACAAAAAGGGAATGATCGAAACTTTCCGAAGTATTTTCCACAAATTTTTGTTTAAACAAGCTGTGACCGGTAGAACCATCAAACCCGTAGCTCGAAATTAGGATCGATTCTTCAACATCCATTGTACACAATACTTCATCTTGATATTCAAGAATTCTTTTAGCTGTGTGGTCTAACAAATTTCGCAACGACACTTCGACAGAGCTTTCATTCGCTTTGATTTCATCCGGTCTACATTTCAATTTGCTTTCATAAACTTTATCATAAGTCGGATAAATACTACAATTGTGTTTTATGTTTAATTGCCGCATATTTGAGTACACCTTTTTAGTTAATCCGTTTTCTAACACAAACATTAGAGCTTCATCAGGTGATACTGGCGTAACTTCTTTATGGCTAGTATTAAGAACTTCTCGAATTTTGGATGGCCGATTTGGAGATATAGCAACTTGCTGTAGGACAAATTTTAAATCCGTTGCGTGGGATTTTTTGGCAGATATAGAGGCAGCATGAACTAATAATTGCGCATTGCCTCCTTGCTGGTAAGCTAATTCGGAAGCTAGTCTCCTTTTATTTCTTTCGCAGCTATCATCATACGTCAGTTTTGGTCGCCCAATAGTATTAATCTTTTTCGGTATTACAAAAATTGTTTCTCGACTCAACCATTTCTTATTATATTTTCTAAATCCATTCTCATTTCTGGATTGTTTATTCCATTTAAGTTTAATAAAATTAGATAAGTTCCGAGCTTTAGTACATATCAATTTACTTAATTCACTGTCAATTTCGTATGAAATCTTTCCTTTTATGTAATTCGAAACATTCCTGTTGTTTCTCAACCAAAACTCAAATATTTCAGAATTTTTGAACCTGAGTGTTTATACAAAAGTATTAAAAATTCGTTCATTAGCAGTCAAATGCATACACTTTTACCATGACATAAAACTTGAGTTTTCTACAAACAATCACATGTAAATAGTTCCAATGACACTTCAAAACATTTTTAGTTTTACTCCACGAAAAACGATAAAACTCTTCACAATTTCACAAAAAAATACATACAAAAAACCACCAAAATAAGTACGAAATAAAAACATTTAGCAAACTATATTTGTATATAGTAAAATTACTCACTCGAGTAATAGAACTCATATTTACAAAGTTTTTTTACAAGAATATATTATTAAAAAACAGTTTTTAATTTTATAAAAATTTTGCTGCTTCACTAGTATTAACACGTACTAAAAAATTTGTAAACATTACCAGCTGTTTGTACATAAACAGGGTTGCCAACAGTAAATTTTTTAATTTTTTCTTATCAATATATTGGGTATTGAACACCATCAAAATAATTGCAAAAATTTAAATTTGAAAAATTAACTTTTTGCCGCTAAAATCGCAATTTCGGCCATAGTGCATTGTTGGAATATAATGTAGACAGTCAATTGCTTCCTTGATGACAGCTATTTTGGCTTGGAAGACGCTAAATTTATGTCAAACGATAGTTTCTCGCAAAAGACACCTCCACCACTCTACCATGAAACTTCGATCTATCCGTTAGCATATTCACTTCGCTTTTGCACTAAAATCAATCACCATCCCACTTATCCCTTGTAGTAGTATCCTCTTGGAGCGATCTTCGGCACGCACCGATTTTTTTGGAATAAATTCGAAGTGTACCAAAGTCGTCGAGATTCCATTCTCTGAAACTAGAAAGAACTCAACACTTCGCATCTAAATGTAAGAGCAAAGTGCGGCAATTTTACCTGCTATGTACACAGGAACGATACCAAGCATCAGATGTATCGGTCGAACCAATATACAAACCCAGTGAATACGTCTTGGATTACGTATTCGAACCAAATACGCCGATGCTGCCGAGTCAACATGAAGATACCGTAAACGCTTCTGTTGGGCTGCCAAAAAGAAACGTACTAGTGTTCCAGTGATGGGAAGTACCCACCTCCAACATTAATAACACCGAGTGGATATACGGTGTCAAACGACATTCGAGCACCTATCTTAACTTTGACTAGGTACGTGTGTGGTTGGTATATTACAACCGTGGATGGCATCGCCTAGTATTTGTATAGCTATTGAAGAAGTTGGCCGAGGTATAAGCAATGGAGAAGTTCGCAACAAAACTACTAAACCGCCTTGAACTACAACGTCACCTTAAACATGCAATTAGTCTCCTTCGCTTCCAGCCACGCCGCGCTCCGCCGTACACGCGCTATGCCGTCCTCGCGCCGACCGTCACTCGCGAAAAGTTTTTCTACATACCATTTTTCAAAAGTGAAATAAATTCAGGATTATTATCCGGTTTGTAGAAAAAGGAATTCTGATTTGTTGGCCGTTGTCCCCTATACTAAACAATTACCCTCTTGTCTTTTTAAACCATAAAACAACTTTTAAAGACTTTAATTTTATTTTAGAAACATTTTATAAATGTAATACAAAAAAAAAACTAACCAATGTTCACAGAAAAAAAGAAAAATATTTTGCATTTAAACATAAACTAATTTGCTTTCTTGTACAATTGCTCTACATATTGTTGCAATGTTGCAAAGCGTAAGGGCGTAACCCGCTTTTCCGGCTCGCGGAAAGGAAAATTCTGATTAGTACGAGTTTTTTTTGTAAGCCTCCTCTGCGGAAAAAGTTCGCCACAAAAAAACTAAAGTTAACACACTTGTAAGTGCATGTTGTTCAGGCAATATTAAAAGTAATGAATGAGAAATAAAACAAAGTTTTTGTCTTACTTCCCAATTGCAATTGGTAATTAAGTAAGTCACATGACTTTATTTCGCTTTCAAATTTTTGTATTTCATTTATTTACAAAAATTAACGTAAGAACACATTTGTATTTCATTATTAACAAAAATTCTACGTTTGGCAGAAAAAACAATATAAAATAAAAACAAAAATATGACTGTAACTTTACATGTAAATCAACATGGAATCATTGATAATTGCTCGGCAAATTGGGCACAATGATTTAACTCCAGACTTTTGAGACTGTTCATACATTCGGCCGAAGCAGTCACGACAAACTTTGCAATGCTTGCATGGCAAAAACACAACTTCACGTTCCTTGTCGCAGCATAAAACACATAAGGAATTGCTTTGTTCACTATTTTATTTTTCACAGCTTTCCTCCTTCTCCTCATCATCATCATCAGTGTCATCATCGGATGTTTGAATTTCATTGACGAAATCTACTGCGAGTATACAACTTTCTTTCATGGAAAACTGATTGAGTATATCTTTTAATGTAATTTGTTTTTTCTTGAATTGCTGAATGCGTTCATAAATAAAATTTTGGCGATTTTTATAGTATTTATTTTTTTCTTTGTATAAAGCTGTATGCCTTCGATTGATTTCAAAAAATCAATTGATTTTGCCGCATTTACATCACGCTCAAAAATCTATAGAAATTTCCTTGCTTCGGCAACTTCATTCTTAGCTGGCTGTGGAAAGCTTCAGCAGCGCTGCTAGTTGTAAAAGGTTCTTTATAAACGGAAAAATATTCAGGGCGTTTCTTTAATTATAAAATTTGTATAATCGTTTGTACACTTTTTAAGCTTGCCTTTTGCATCCATTGACGTTTGAAATATACATATGATGAAAAGCTTAAAAATACTTTCGGTGGAATTTTCTTTTAGAAATTGTTGACTGTTGGCTTCCATTTCTAACGTTTCAATAGCGGGTTTAAGAAGTGGTAAAACCATGAATTTGATCAATAATTTTTGGCTCGATTATTCCTATTTAAATGTCCGTTAGACCTGGAATTTTTAAAACTTTACGCCACAGAGCTTTGGTAAAATGAAACCAACAACTTTACATAAGTAGTGTCGAATACACATATTTTATAGCATTACGTAAACTCAACTCAAAATCTGTGACCACGGATGTTGGATTCAAGTCTAAAGCATTTGCTTGAATATATTGAATGACATGGGTATATGCTGCTTGTAACTTACATGACCTGAGTGAATAACATGAAAAATAAGCAACTGTTTGAATTGTTTGGAAACAGGCACAACGTTAAAGGTGCTATCAGCTACATAATTTAATGGTTCCGAGCCCATAGCTTTGATTGCGTCACAGATGGTGGGTGAAGCAAATATAGTATACGCAAAATCTGTTGTTATAATTGTGTCTTTATAAAAAAATGTGTCAGTTTCATTTTTCGACATTGCAAATTGTTGTACCACTTTTTCATTTTGAAATATTTCAATAATGTCGTTAAAGCATGTTGGGGCTTTGGGATAATGTTCCTTCCTTATATTCAGAAGTTGCTTACGCAATGCACCAAGTGTGCGAAATCTTTGAATTTCTTACAATTCTTATCATAAATATCTCGCACGCCTGATCTTTTTAGCGACATTGTCTTGAAATCAGTTTTAATAGAATTTAATAAATTAAGTTTTTCCAGCAATTCAGTTTGTGGACAATGATTGTGGGCCGTGCTTTTTTCAATCCATCTACAATATGTTTTACTATTAAACTCCACTACAACACTCATTTTACAGCTGCGATTATAGCAGGGTGTAATGGGGTGCAGTGGTGCTTCTGGGTATGCGGTTACAGTTGCACGGCTGTACTCAATCCCTACTCTAACGTCCACGTTCGTGCACCCTGGGCAACGTGAGCAACCCATGTGCGAGATACGGTAACCAACCCGTATGGAGCCATGGGTCACGGCTAATAGAGAGGGAGCTTTAGCGGAGCCACTCCGACATATCCGGTTTAAGGGTCCACTAAAGTCCGCAGCGTCTGTCCACCAGGAGGTGCGGCTGCAAGCGGGCGTCTGTCTTGGAGCAAGCGGCTCGCTATATAAACGAATATAAAATTTCAACCCCCAGCAATGGGTTGTGCGCAGGGCTTGGAACCCGCCACGTAAAAACCAACATCCAATGAAAAAGAAAACAAAGCCTCAGATGAGACCCCCCTTTCTTGATGACGACCACAGCAAACGTTTAAAGGACAATGATTTGAGGGCATGCACCTGGAATGTCCGAACCCTTAATTGGGAAGGTGCCTCTGCCCGGCTGGTTGATGTCCTCAGCAGAGCAAAGGCTGACATCACCGCCATCCAAGAGATGCGATGGACGGGGCAAGGGAAACAAGTGATAGGCCCTTGCGACATCTACTACAGCTGCCATGTAAAGGAGCGCAAATTTGGTGTCGGATTTGTGGTGGGAGAGAGACTGCGCCGTAAAGTACTGTCGTTCACTCCGGTGGACGAGCGTCTCGCCACAATCCGCATCAAGGCGAGATTCTTCAACATCTCCCTAATTTGCGCCCACGCCCCGACGGAAGAGAAGGACGATGGGACTAAAGGTCGCTTCTATGATCTCCTTGGCCGCACGATGAGCGGTGCCCCCACCACGATATAAAAATCGTGCTTGGCGACTTCAATGCCAAGGTGGGCAAGGAGGGCATCTTTGGTTCCACAGTCGGAAAATTCAGTCTCCACGACGAAACGTCCGATAACGGATTGAGACTGATCGACTTCGCCGGGGCCCGAAACATGGTAGTCTGTAGTACCAGGTTCCAGCATAAGAAGATTCACCAGGCTACGTGGCTGTCTCCAGATGGTAAGACACGAAACCAAATCGACCACGTTGTGATAGACGGAAGGCATGCTTCCAGTGTCCTAAATGTGCGCACGAACCGAGGAGCCAACATCTTGTGGCAGCTAAGATCCGCACGCGCCTCTGTGCAGCAAAAAGCGCGCGCAAATGGACACAAGGAAAGCTCGACGTCGGAAAGCTGCAATCGCAACAGATAGCTACCCACTTCCCCACTCGACTTGCACTCCTGCTCTCTGAGAGCAATAATCAACATAACGATATTTCCGAGCAGTGGAACCATATTTCTCGCTGTCTACATACCGCCGCTGAAGAATCCATCGGAGTTCAGCGAGCCCGAAAGAACAACTGGTATGACGAGGAATGTCGCGCCGCTACGGAACGTAAAGACGCTGCCTACAGGGCCACACTGCGATCGGGCGCAACGCGAGGTGTGCGGGAGCGTTATCATGAGCTGAAGAAGGAAGCAAGACACATTTTTCGTGATAAAAAGAAAGAGGCCGAAATGTGTGAGTGCGAAGAGCTTCAGATACAGGCCGACAGGAAAAGCGCCAAAAAGTTTGTTCAGAAAGTAGGACAGTTAACAAAAGGTTTCAAGACCGGGGCGAATTCCTGTAAGAATGACAACGGCGACCTGGTGACTGATGTCCACAGCATACTTAAATTATGGAGGGAGCACTTCTCCACACTGCTTAATGGAAGCAACTGCAGCAACCCTGGAGACGATGTTGAACCCGAATCCCCAATCAATGATGATGGACGCGATGTATCATAACCCGACTATGACGAAATTCGGAAAGCGATAGCACGGCTGAAGAACCACAAAGCCCCCGGGGCCGATGTGTTACCTGCTGAGTTATTTAAGTACGGCGGAGATGAGCTGGTTAAGTGCATGCACGAGCTCATCTCTAGAATATGGTTGGAAGAACGCATGCCTACTGATTGGAACTTAAGTGTGCTCTGCCCAATCCACAAAAAGGGTGATCCTGCAGTTTGCGCCAACTATCGCGGGATTAGTCTTCTTAACATCGCATATAAGGTTCTGTCGAGTGTATTGTGTGAAAGACTTAAGCCCACCGTCAATGAACTGATTGGACCTTATCAGTGCGGCTTTAGACCTGCTAAATCTACCACCGACCAGATATTCACAATACGCCAGATCTTGGAAAAGACCCGAGAAAGAAGAATCGACACACACCATCTTTTTGTCGACTTCAAAGCCGCCTTCGACAGCACGACAAGAAGCTTCCTATATGCCGCAATGTCTGAATTTGGTATCCCGGCAAAACTTATACGGCTATGTAAAATGACGTTGAGCAACACCATTAGCTCCGTCAGAATCGGGAAGGACCTCTCCGAGCCGTTTGATACCAAACGAGGTTTCAGACAGGGTGACTCTTTGTCGTGCGATTTCTTTAACCTGATGCTGGAGAAGATAATTCGAGCCGCAGAACTTAATCGGTCAGGCACCATCTTTTATAAGAGTCTGCAATTGCTGGCGTACGCCGATGACATTGACATCATCGGTCTTAACAACCGCGCAGTTAGTTCTGCCTTCTCCAAACTGGATAGAGAAGCGAAGCGAATGGGTCTGGAGGTGAACGAGGGCAAGACGAAGTATCTCCTGTCATCAAATAGACAGTCGGCACATTCACGACTGGGATCAAACATCACTGTTGACAGTTATAACTTCGAAAAAGTAGAGGACTTCGTTTACTTAGGAACCAGCATTAACACCAATAACAGCGTCAGCCTTGAAATCCAACGCAGAATCTCTCTTGCCAACAAGTGCTACTTCGGACTGAGTAGGCAATGGCACAGTAAAGTCCTCTCTCGGCGGACAAAAACCATACTCTATAAGTCTCTCATCATGCCCGTCCTCTTGTATGGCGCAGAAGCATGGACGATGACAACATCAGATGAGAGAGCTCTTGGAGTGTTCGAGAGAAAGATTCTTCGAAAGATTTATGGACCTTTGCGTCTTTGCGACGGCGAATACCGTGTACGATGGAACGATGAGCTGTACGAGCTGTACAATGACGTAGATATAGTGCAGCGGATTAAGAACCAGCGGCTCCGCTGGCTAGGCCACGTCGTACGAATGGATGAAATAGCTCCAGCCCTGAAGGTTTTTGACGCGGTACCCGCTGGTGGTAGCAGAGGAAAAGGAAGACCTCCTCTGCGTTGGAAAGACCAAGTGGAAAAAGACTTGGCTATACTTGGGATTTCCAATTGGCGCCAGTTAGCAAAAGATAGGGACAGCTGGCGTGCTTTGTTGACCTCGGCCAAAATCGCTTAGGCGGTTGTTGCGCCAATTAAGTAAGTAAGATTATAGCAATTATAATATATGGAGTTATTGCGATTATATCTATATTTGTAAATCTCATTTTCAGATTCAATATATAAAAGTTGAGATGATTTTCTAAATCCTGGTATTAACTTATACTGGAAAATGGTTTCATTTTCCATTTTTAAATACGAAATGTAGAACACGAGATCAGCTTTAACACGCGGTCACTTAAGTAGTATTTTACATATGATATGCAAGCAGCATTGCCAGACATGTCTTTTCAATACAACATATTATTACAAGATATGCAAAATGCATTGCCAGCCATGTCCTTTCAGTGCAACGTATTATTACAAGATATGGCTTTATTTCTCATTTCACTGAAAAATAACCTCCTGCCAAAAACCATGCCCGAGCGGCAACAATTTAAGGCCATACAATGGTACCGTAAGAGCAACGAGCAGAGGAGGAGTTCGCTGAATTTCAGACATGTTGATACAGCGGGCGTCTTGAAGATGACACTCGGCAATGAAAACAGTATGTTCGAGAGAAATGAAAGGATAACGCAATCGCGACACAGAGCTTGAGCCGACAGCCCAGAAACAACGATTAGAGTGAATAACTTGGAATATTAACTTCTATTATTTGCTTTGCTTTCGACTGCGGGACGTCCATACTATAGCGAAACCTCTGGCTCTGTCAGAGATGTACGATGAAGGTCTTCTTGGCGCACCAAAAACATACCCGTAAGAAGTGGCGATATACTTCGTAATGACCCCCTCGCCAACGATCACAATCCCGAATTGGTACCTTCCAACAAGTTAGCCAAGAAGTGCGGCCAAGATCGAAGCTATGCCAAGAGGTGCCGTGGTGTTGCTAGAGTCAAAATAATAGGTGGGGGCTTCACCAAGATCAAAAAGCGATTAACCCATAGAATCTGAAGTTTAGCCACTAGTAAACTTGCGGTATTAGCATAGCCGGCTCTAAGTCCTTGTTTGCTTTTATAAAAGAATTTAATTAACTTGTCAGAACTCATAACGAGCTCGGGGAATGATGAAAGGAGTGAATAGGCCACCGAAATATTAATGGAGAAGCTATTTGACGCCGTAAGGACCGAAGTACGCCTTGAACAATCACTCTACAACGCAAACGGACGCGAGAAACTATGGTCTAGGAGCAAGATAAACACTTACATCGGAAACGGGGACCATTTTACCGACCGTGTCAGACGGAAGTTTTGAAAAGAGGAGATAAATTACACGAAGAGGAGTTCCTCGCGTCCTTATCGACGCTCTCCGCCACTCCATCGTCTCGGAGTTCCTTACTGACGCTCAGCCGCTCCTATACCAGCCGCTCACCGGGTCATTAATCTTCCGCGACCGCTTGTGCTTGCCTACTCTCTCTTTCTCTGTCACCTCTGTCTCTCACGTTGGTTTCGAGATAGTCAGCTCTATGGATATCAAGCCACATGAGTTAAGTGCACGAATATACTATGTTTTATTTGGTGGGGGTTAGTGGGGCCTTCGCCTGACTATATAAAGGTCAGCAAATTCTTCTAACAATACTTTTCGGCGTGGTTGCTCCACACATACATATAGCAGATCATATAGATATGGTCTTAAGGCTATTTACACCTCAAGGACAACATGCTCCCTTTTAATGCTTTTACCACCCATTGTATCCGAACAAGAAAACAAGAAACTGCTCTTTTCCTGCCCGTAGGCAATAGTAAATTCCTGTTCACACACCCTGTCAAACCGACTTAACTAACGACCCTCTCCTTACGGTCCAATCAAGTCAAAACGTGGTGTCTTGGGTCTGGGCTAAACTACAGCGGTGAGTGGATGAAACCAATTATACTCAATACAACTTAACTGTAACATTTATATTAATAGATAAATAATGTTAATAAGCTTGCATATGTATGTATGCACAAAGCAACGCTTTGTTGGACTTACCTCGATTATAATAATACTTATGGATTGATTCCAAAAATAACTTGGCTCTTTTAACGTTTTCCATAGAAATAAAGTTTTTATATAGTAACTTTTCAAGCTGCTCATATTTTGGTGTCTATCCCGAAATTTTTTCATGATCCGGAGGGCGTTTTTTAAATTTTGTTTATCTTTTATAATATTGTTCTCTATTGAATCATATGAAGCTCGAAATGATATTTCACTTGGTACACCCTTCATTGGTTTGGGAATTGCGTCCCAATCGCTCGTAACGGTCTTTATTATAGCTTTGGAAGAGTCCAAAAGGATTGCTGGAACAAAATCGACTGAATATTCATAGGGAGTCTTGATAAAGATCGTATGTGCTGGACCTTGCTTTCTATACTTTATAGTTGATACTTCGTTTTTGTATGAAACTTGCATATTAAGATCGTCTAAAGCTTTCGTAAAATGGCTCTCTAACCAACTTTGTAGTAATCGAATTGACAGTAAGTTTCTAGGGGTGACCAATTTTTTTAGCTGTTTGTAAGTCTCAGCATGTTGTTTTTGTTTTTCAATAGTTAAAAATACTTCCGTCAAATCAAGTGTTACATTTCCGGGTACTTTAATGTCCTTTACAACAGTTATACGTTTGAATTCTGGTAACTTTAGACGGAAAACAAGATCGTACTCATCTGGATATTTAACTTTCACGTTGTCACCATAACTCCCTATAAATAAAAAATACTTTTGATTACCTATACAGAAGTCTCTTAAGGTAATATTCTCAACAAAATGTTTCATGTACGTATTTTTTTGTTGTAGTACATTCATTTTATATTAAACTTTTTTTAAATTAAGCGAAACCTTTTTTAAATTCCAAATTAAATAAAACATTTTCTAAATACATACAATCAAAATTTTAGAAAGTAATTTAAAAATATGTTTTAAAACTTCGAAATAATAAAGAGCTCGTTAACTACCCGTTTTCGGAATTTCAATTATACTAGTTCGAGCAATCATTTTGACTAATTTCTGCGATATTTTCTCAGTAGTTACAGCACAGAATTTTAACTTAGAGAATGCCTTATACGTATATAAGATTAAGCATACATATGTCGGAGATTAGGATGGACATTTTTTTAATGTGCATCCACTGTACCACCATATTCTGTATATCACGGGCTTAATAGATTCTGGCATTATTCATAATCAAAAATATATTTTCCAACTATAGGCTACTTTCAATTTCACCTAAAAGCTCCCGAAGTAATACTTGAAAACAGTCTGAATTGACAGTGGAAAGGTAAATCTTTTTTGGGTAAGCAATTGCGGCATTATTCATTGCAGCAGTTAGAGTCACATTCCTTTCCTGCTTTGGGTCGTGCTTGTTAACGCCGTAGATGTAATATAAACCCATACTCATCGGCCATTAAAAATTGCAGTTAAAGCTAGTGTCACATTGAATTCTTTAAATAATTTTTTTTCAATATTTTTCAAAGTTATTCCTAGTAACCTTTCCATTTTCGCATTAATTTGTTCCAGCATTCAGGGGTAAAGTTTTGGGACTATTTTTTCCATGAGAAAGTTCCATTAATTCGAGTTGCTTTTTTTATATCGTGAAATTATGGTTTTTTTGGTGTTTATATGTGTTTACGAAGGTTACTCGCACTGCACATGATTCACGTTAGGTACTGACTTAAAACTATTTAAAGCAAAACCAAAAAATCCCTACAATAGCAATAACAAGACTAACAAATAACATAACTAGTGGAATTAGTTTAATTTAGTTTGATGTATTTCACACAAAAGCGGTTTTTCATAGAGACTTGGGGACCACTTTATACATAACTCGATTCAAAAACAAAATTTGTCGAATGTCGATGTCATTCCCAAAACAGACGGTTCTACGCACCGGAATGACTCGGGTTTTACCCGACCAATGTCTGTTGTTGCGGCAACCGAACCCCAAGTAGGTTGTCGGAAACCTTAAATCGTATCTCCCCCTTGGAGCAACACCTTGCAGCGGGCCTGCTCCTCATCCTTCCGGTCAGGACAGGCAGTAAGCCAACCCCTAGTCCACAAACCTATTTCTGCTGTGGTTGCCAGAGAAGGCTCCATCAAAATACCATATCTGTGAGGTGTAATTCGTGCAACGGATGGTTCCATGTTGCTAGCGCACGACCCAAGAGAAAGTACCCTCGATTGTCAGAGGATAGCTGTCCGGTCAGGCGATGTCGAGCTCGAGATTTTTAATATCTACATACCCCCTGTCTCCCGCTGCCCGTCTGGACATCATCCTGACATAAGTTAGCTCCTCAGAGTTGAAACCAGATTGATAGTCGGAGACTTTAACGCGCATCTAAATCTTTAGTAATAGTGGGCTTGATCGTAGGGGAAGCTTACTGGCAGAGCAGATAGACGATTCGACATTCTGAACAATGAACGACGACTTTCCCCCCAGTGTTATGGGTAGTTGCTACGGGGCGACCTATGATATCGCTCGAATCAGACCACCTACCCATAGTCATCTCGGGCATAAGTAAAGAATGCGGCCCTATGTGAAAAAATAAGTTTTATGAGAAATTTTGTTTTATGTGTGTTGCTCTCTCCGCGGGAAAGAGTTCTGCGTGAAAACTTCTAGCCGGAGTGTGTTCGACCAGGGTATTTTTTTGAAGAGCGGCCAAAGGCCGCTCTCACTGGAAGGTGTTCTGCACGGAAATACTGTTGTATGCGTTGCCTGGGCTTGGAGTCTGAACAACAATTGGCAAAAATTCAATAAAAGAGCTACATATATATTACATATAAATTTTGTTAAAACTTTTTATTGGACTTATAAATGAATAATAATTCACAATTTTATTGAGCTCGAGACCATTTTATGAAAAGTTTTTATTTGGAAAAACAACAACAGCTTTTTAATGGTAGAAGTTATAGTACTATTTCGGAAATCCCCACATTTCCTCATCGGACTTCTTTTTATTTAACTAATTATATTTTATTTTTCATCACCACTTTACCAGGCTTTGAACTACGGACTTCGGAGTTGCAGAGCGAACACGCTACATGCTGCGCTACGCTTGCCGAGTAGACTGTTGTGTTTATTCCATCTTCCTTAAACAAACCAACTACAAAAAATAACTGCTAATCTGCCTCTATTTAAACTTGCTTATGTGGTTGTTGTTTGTGTTTTGAGCAATTCTTAATATTTAATTAGTTTTACTAAGTTTAGAAGGCATTTTGGCGTGCTCATTTATTCATATAAATTTTGTTACGATTTTTTATTGGCCTTATAAATGAATAATAATTTACAATTTTATTGAGCTCGAGACCAGTTTATGGAAGATTTTTATTTGGAAAAACAACAACAGCTTTTTATTGGTAGCACAGCGTGTAGCGTGTTGGCCCTGCAACTCCGAGTTCCCTAGTTCAAAGCCTGGAAAAGTGGTGATGAAGAATAATATATAAATTGTCAAATAAAAAAAAGGATGATGAAGAAATGTAGGGATTTCCGAAATAGTACTATAACTTCTACCATTAAAAAGCTGTTGTTGTTTTTCTAAATAAAAATCTTCCATAAACTCGAGCTCAATAAAATTATGAATTATTATTCGTTTATAAGGCCAATAAAAATTGTATCAAAATTTATATCCATGGATGAGCATGCCAAAATGCCTTCTAAACTTAGTAAAACTCATTAAATATTATACAACGCACATTTCATCAGTTAGTCATAAGTTAAATAAAACTATTTTAATTCCTTGCCGCACAACACCCTGTTGCATGAAAAAAAGAGGAACCCGAAACCCAAGACCTTTTGCGAGTTGAGTTTTTCGATAAATTATCAAAAATATATATCGATTTATTTATTAATTCACTAAAAACATAAAAAAAACTGTGTTGACCGTTTGCAAGAATTTTAGTTTGTTACCTTTCACTTTAGAATTATCACAACCGGCAAAACCAAATTATCAATACTCAAAATGCGCCATCTGCAGTTCGCGACATCGTGCCATGATTCAAGACAATAATAAGGGCACGTCTCCACAAAAAGTTGATGTCCTAAAATAAATGTCAGAAAATATATTGTCAATGAAGATCGCTTATATCTCCATGTTAGCAATATATGTATGTATGTCAGAGTTTATTTCTTGGCATCTATTGCCTGGAATAAGCTGTCAATTTGTTTCGTACTTTGATAGCTAATTTTTCATTTGGCCGTAAACTTCGTGGGGTCAACTTCGAATATATTTTCACTCAGAAGCAAAAACTGACTTGTTTTCTATTGTTTTTATTAACGTTTACGTATTTGGGAGGGAAATAAAATATAATCTAATATAATATTTTCAAGATATTTGCGCTTTATTAAAGCGAATTCACTTGTTTGACGCCATCTTATAAATGCCTATGTTAAGACATGAAACTGTCCACATATAAAAATTTGCAATATATTTCTCACATTTTCCAGACAAAATGACACATGTTAGAATATCAGCTATTTCCTACGGAGATGTCGGGTAAGGTAAAACCGTTCTCTCAATTCATCGACTAAGAAACATATATATTTTTTAAAGATTTTCAACTTTACTACATAGAAATTTTGAGAGCAATTCAAACGACAAAAAAGTTAAACAAAAATTAACAAATGAAAATATTTTGTTTGCGAATGATCATTTATGTGTGTGTGAGAACAATTTTTTCAAACATACATACATACATATGTACATATGTACATACATACGTCTATATACTCGTATGTAGATAAAATAAAGTAATTATTTTTAAGAATGAGACAACTTCGTCTTGCATACTGTACATACCCTGTAAAAAATTGTGCGACTATTTAATCTCGAAAAAGAGTATTCCGGAACTAGTCTCTATCGGGTACAATTGGGCATTAATTAGTCGCAACAAGTCTCAAACGGGTATAGTAGTAGATTAGTCCAACATTCATCTTTTTCTGGTATGATAGACGATGCATTGGTATATGTACGCACTTTGACAACAAAAAGAGAGCGTTCGCTTAGCAACCCTCCAGTAGCCGGTTTGATTCTAACTCGAAGTTTTGATTTTTATTTTTGTTTTAATAAATATACTGGTCCTAATTTATACCCATTTGGATATAAAAGGATACAATTAGTGTCTTCATAGGGCATGCTCGCACAAAAGGGAACAGTTAATTCCATATAAAGAGATCAGAAGTTGTATTAGTAGCATGTTCCAAATCCTCTATTCCCGGACTCATCCTGGACTAATAGCATTTTTTGCAGGGTACCTACGTACTCATGCATGTGCACATACATAACTACACATAAACAAAAATGTATATACATTCATATGTATGTATGTACATATGTACTCGTATACGCAAAAGGTGGCATATGGATGTACATTAGCGTTGTCCACATTCATATGAAAAAAATTATTTATTCCTTGAAATTTCACGCCACATAATTTTTTTGTTACACATACTGAGTACACTTTAAATTAATTTGCATAGTTCTTCGTCAAATAAATTTTCTCGACATTTCTAAACTTAAGCAGCTATGGTGTTTCTTTTTGCAAAAGTAACCATTTATTGAGTATGCTTTCAAGATTACCCATGCAGTGCTTTGCTTGCCTTGTTAATACAAATGCCTTATTCCCAATTACTATAAGTTCCTCGATAAGATAATGTGTGTGTCCCAGGGTTAGTAGTTGATTAAAGTAATTTAACGGTTCCAGATTTCGCACACCGAGAATGAAATTTTCACCTTTTTGTCGAGTTGAACAAGCCATTCTATTCAATACAATCTTTAAAATCATTTAATATACAACTTAATTAATTACTTATGTACGTCCAAAAATTTCATTATATCGCGTGTTATTTTTCAAAACGCTGCTCTTGATAAGAACAGTTTTTCAATAAAATTCGCTTAAATAAATCACATAAACTATAAATATCTCGAATATATTTGACCAAATGCTTCGAACTTTAGGTTTGAAATGGAGCAAAATTTAAAAAATCAATGAATTTTTTTTTGGCAAGCTATTTTTTTTTTTTCGTTGAGCACAGTCTGCCATGAATAATAGAGATGTAAAATTTTGCACAGATAATTTGATGGGTTGGGGTAAGTAGCCTGAGGTAAACTAATACAAAAAAATTGTGGACCACCCTAATATACTTAAATACATATGCACATACTTTATATTATAATTTGTTAGAAGCGGCCAATGAACTCTGTTCCCATTTTAAAAGACATAATAACTTATGAACAAATACCTTTTAGATAAACTCCATTATAAAGTTTCCCAAAGATTAAATCCTTTTTCAAACATTTAAAAATGTGATCACGTAAATTCTCTAAGGAGCTCATATATTCGCTTTTATAATTCTTGATGTTGATTTCTTTATTAATGTTGGAGAAAATTTCCTCCATTTTGGCTGTTTTAAAACGGTACCGTGTCACGAAAATGCCGAAATGTAGTATATTTTAACAAATTGTGGTTTAACTAAAGAAAGTTGAAAAGTTCCCCAAACATGACAGCTTAGATAAGAGATAAGTAAACAAATGTATTTTAACACTAGAGCTACCAGAACCGAGAATTCTCCCCTTCTTCTAAAAATTATAGGACATACATACATATGTATGTACACACTTATCTTAAATATTTATTTATTTATTGTGAAGGTTAATACAATTGAGCCTTTATAAAATTTGTCCATCATAGTTTCGTTCAATATCAAGAAACTGTTGCGCACAGTTACTATTGCTTGCAAGTTTTTACTGAAAAGGCGTTCAATAACATACACAAATTATAAAAGAGAGACATATCCATGCTAATCAAACATTTTCATTTCGGCTCATAAAAAAAATAGAATAAGGATAAGTTTTAGTTAGGTGCCTAGCATAATCGCCTTTGCAAATCCCTGTGTACACATATAAGTATGTATGTATGTATATTGAACACAAATAAAACAAACAATATAAGAAGTCACATGTTAACATTGAGAAAGTTGTGAACACCCCTAAAAGCCTTTACATACAACCCTGCAAAAGCATTGCTATTGGTACCTCTCAACACCCATAAAATAGCTATTACCAGCAGAGCAGCTGATTTGATCAAATATAGCATAGTAATTACAAATGCTAAAGCGGTGACACAGTGCTGTAGACACAGATTCCTGAATTTCAGTATGACATTCACGTTTAAATTGTTCTTGCACATATTACATTCAATATATTATAATTTCACTTTTCGCGTGTTTTCCCCCATGGCGTGCCGTTGTCTGTTGTCAAAAGATTTTTACATTCCCTAACTGGCAAATTGATATTTCGTAGGTTGACACATTAGAGGTCTCAGGCAACAACAAAATACATGGCAATTTCCCATGCTGCTAGTGTTCAATATGCCTCGGTACAATTGAAATATCACTTAAGAAAAACGATAGAAAATCAAAATCCAACAGACTGTATATTTTTAATAGGTTGTGCCAATTTTTGGGTAATCAGATACAGGTAAATGCATTGAACACTTTCATATTTGAAAATTCAATAACGTTGTTCACAGCAAAGGCAATTAGACCAAAAATAGCAGCAGGCAACAAGTACATACATACTTCAATGCAATGATAGCGGTGGTTCGGATAGTATCTGGAGAGACGTCAAAGGTAGGTAACGCCGAACCCCAGTACAAGTAGAAGAAAACGGGCACTCATCCAAAGCATCCAAAGTAGCAGCATGGGACGAAATGAGGATTACCTTCAGTTCAGCAAAAATAGCAAGAATCGGCGTCTACGGCAGGTACCGGGCCGGTGGCACGGGAAGCAACAGAATGAATTTCTATTTTTAGGTATAATAGAACGATTTTCCTTCATCCCTTGTCAGATATGGTTTTGTGACATACCGGTTCCGGCGTTGTGCTATCTTCAGTGTCGTTTTCGTTGTGAGTAATTAATGTTGGTTGTGCTGTATTTATTGCTGTCATTGATTTCCAGGTATTGGGATCAGTTTTGCGAAATGTTTGCAATTCCGGTGTTTTATGCTTTCGGTATCTAAACATCCAGACATCATTTAAAACAATTAATAACCTAGGAACTATGCTTCGAACAAGCACGAATACCGAAGACCCATTTAACAAACAAGGCGTATACAAGCTGACCTGCGATTGCCAATACAGCTACATAGAACAATCAGGACGGAAAATCAGAAAAGGATTCCGCGAACATATAGCGGACTACAAGAGAAAGGTACGAAAGCCGACCACTGTACCTGAGTCGAACTTCGCGAACCACAAGTCTAGCAATAAATGTCCACCAGCAAATAATAAGAAGACAGCCAAATTACTTCATATACAACAGAATGGACGCCGCCTGAACATACTCGAAAACATAGATATTTATAACCAAAGAACCTTTGATGGCAGAGTAATAAACGAGCACACATACCTATTCCAACGCAATATTCGAGCCGCTTAAGTTGGTATACAAAGAACAGAACATTAGCTTAGGTAAAAAGACAGACAACAACACACAGAACCAAAACAAAATGTTGCACAAAACTAAAATTACCGACTTCTATTGAATATTGGCAACCCGAAAGAACCAAAGTATACAAAAACTTACTCAACATAATTTTATACAGACGAAAATTCAGGTACCGAAAGCATAAAACACCAGAATTGCAAACATTTCGCAAAACTGAATCCAATACCTGGCAATCAATGACAGCAATAAATACAGCACAACCAACCCTAATTACTCACAACGAAAACGACACTGAAGATAGCACAACGCCGAAACCGGTATGTCACAAAACCAAATTTGACAAGGAATGAGGGAAAATCGTTCCAACATACATACATCAAATTTTCACCCTGTCGGAATATCAAAACATATCTAGTTTGTTTTTACTTTACGGCATGAGCTATCAATAGTTTTTATGCTTTTAGCCATGGTGAAATTATATACAGGTGTTTTCAGTTTGTATTCATCAAATGACAGAAAGAGGACAAAATAAGTCCGGGATGAAAAATGTAAATGGTTTGGATTAGATTTGTGTGTGTATATTTTTAGGCATACATCGAAAATGAAAAAAAAAAAACGATATACATGTATGTACGAATATATCTATGAATACTATTTTGTAAAAATCAAAAATCAGAAAGTATAATAAATTAATCGAGTTAGCACATACTCTGGTGATTGTGGGTATGTACATACATATGCATCTACATATTTCGCTAAGTGAAAAAAATACATAGCTCTAAGAGACGATTTTGGAGGCCTCAAAGTTTCTCCACTTAAATATTTGTTATTCGAAATCAAAAACAAAGAGTTGCAATATCAATGCAAATCTTCTCATGATAACTTGCCGACAGGCTGTTTATGTGAATCTGACAGGCTCTAGATGCGTGCTTTGTTTGGTGCTTTTCTTTCAGAGTATCAATGGAATGTCTGACTCAAATGACATTAAAATTTGAAAACAAATATAATATATTAAAACTATTTTGGAAACAATTACTTTCTTGAATTTCTACGTTGCAATTAAATCAATCTTAAATTATTAGGCAAAAGTTATAACTAAAAAATACATTTAAGTAATTTCTTTTAGGACCTTAGCGGCCGACATGTAGAACTTAATGACGATAAAAACATATACCGGGAATATTTTCACATTCAATGGAATCACGTGGTAACACGTGATCATCATACTTGTAGAAATTTACGTTAATCAGAAATCAGACTATGAATAATGATATGTAAACAAACAATATCATCTTGATATTTGCTGTACAAACGCAGCGTTACTAAATTCGTCTCGAGGCAAAACAAAAATACGAATCAACAAGTAAGAAAAGCTAAATTCGGGTGAAACCGATTTTTATATACCCTCGAGATATATTTTTGTATTGTCGGTGACCATGATTTCATAAAATTCCCACTTCTTTGTTTCAAATCGCTGCTAGTATTAAACTTTGCTCAATTTTTTCAAATAAATACTGAAAAACGATGCAATGCCCAATTTTCAAAATTTCATAAATCCCTAATTTCTTAGTTCAAAATCGCTCCAAATACCACATTTCACTAAATTTTCTGTAATAGATACCGAAAAAACGGAGTTTTTGCATTTTCCAAAACTTTCGTTATAAGGGAGGTGGGCGTGGTTATGGACCGATCTTGACCATTTTCAATACCAACCTACCCTGTCCAAAGAGCAATCTATGTACCATTGAGATATCTCAATTTTTACTCAAGTTATTGTAACAATGGACAGACGGACGGACGGACAGACAGTCAGGGCTAAATCGATTTCTCTTTTCATTCTGATCATTTTAGTCATTGTGTATAACAACAAGTGAGATATCTTATTTGTCAGTTGCTTTTGACAGGATACCTAAGATGGCGTTTGACAGGGTACCTAAGCTGGCCGCCAATATGGCGACAATTACGAATGGCCCGAAGTTGGAAAAAGCTGATCTGAAAATATTTTGGGGGGGTTTTAATTTTTTAGGATATTTTACATATTTTGAGATATTCGATTGATATCCATTATAAACATAGATATAATAATATTGGGTAAAATGTTGAATGCATTTTTATAAAGCCATCGATAGGCTATGATATAATTTGAATCAGATGAATCATAAAACGTCAGGGGTTTAAAGTGCTTCATCGATTCTCTTCTTTTTCTTTGCCAAAATATCTAGGTCACTAGTAACCTCAATATCTCGAGATACGTCTTCAATCTCCGTAAAATAGAAAAGGACCGACACGTTCGGTAAATGTGTTTGTAAAATTGCATATTACGAATGCGGTTTGATAAGTCATAAACTTTTAGAATAATATATACTTTTCATACTATCATATCTTTGTATTCCAGTTACTGGGTAATAATTTTTAATATTTTTTGTCTAGAGTGAGTTTTTGTGTGTGCTACGAATTTGAAAACACGGTTGAAATTTTCTGAGACTACCGATTTTTTGGGGGGAATCCAAACACCCAGAACCCCTCCCCTGTATCCGTTCCTGCATTCGGGTAAAATATACGAGGAACGCCAGGGTTGCGAATTTACTTTGCAAAAACAGGTGATCTCAGCTGTTCCAAATTTTGACGTTTATCGAAAAGATATCTCACTTGTTATTATACACAATGATTTTAGTATATATATGTCGATTATTTTATGCTGTTACAAACAACCGTTATGCGAACAATATTATAACTTTGTGTACAAGTACGCTCGGGTATAAAAATGGAAGAATTTTAATACTATTTTTGTTTGCTTTGTAAATAATTTTAGGAGAGTGGGTAACACTGGATATGAGCCAGTGAGCAATGTCATAATATACAGCTATTCTGTTTACTGACATCACCTGTATATAATTCCACCTTGGCTTTTAGCATTTTGACAATCGACGCCGTAAAAGCAAAAAATAAATACACGTAAGGGGGAAATTAAATGAATTTAATGCGAAATAGAAGGGCAGAGTAGCCTTTGAGTATGTAGTGTATAATGTAATAAATAATTTCTCTAATGACAATGTGACTAGGTGAGATATAGTAAGTAAATGAAAACAATTCAAAAATAAGCAAAACAAAAAATACAAAATGATAAGAGAAAATAGTGTTCACAACAACTTATGTAATGAAATAAAACTAATATATTTAATTTATTGATATAGTTAAATATACTTTATGATTTCGCATTTTATCTATTTAGCTTTTTTATGGTCATTTTGGCTATTTTAAAGATAAGTTGGGGGATTTCATATATTGACAAGCGAACGGACAGATTGCACTTCGGTCAGAGTTTGAAACGATAAATATGATACAGAGAAAGACATTAAGGATGACCACAGTAAGGCCTTAGCTAGTAAAATAAACTGGAACTAAGGATAAGGATGTTTGCTATGTGCTCTTGGGTGAGATATTCGATAATCTTAGTACAGGTGATGACTTACCGACTAATGTCTCAAATACCGGAGTATGTTCTGGGGCCATCGCCCTTGGTGTTGTTCTTCGGCGAAAGTCAGTAAAATATCTAAGCACAAAATAGGAAAGACATCGTGAGAGTGAAAGAAGAAGTGGTACAACTGAAATTACACTGCTACTTAGCTCTTTCCAGAAAAGACCAATGAGGAGTTTTAGTACAGTCCTGAAAAATTCAGCATAATCTATTTTAGGAGCAGCTTCTCAGTCAGACATACCTCTTTCAACTGAAAAAGACGGGGTGTGGAAGATTGTAGTTACACGAAAGAAAACAATACAATCAGAAATACGCTCAAGGCACGGATTGACACCTTCATCATTGCCGAAGCTGGAGAGGCAACGTATGCGGACATCTTACTTAAAGAAGGTAAAGTAAAAAATAGCGCGACCTCAAATCTCTGGAAAGTGACGTGAAGTCAATACGAAGACCGCGAATGGGGAGTTGCTACTGCTACTAAAAATATTTCCGGAGGGTAATGCCATTATTTATATATCTGAAATCAAAGCCATTCTTAAATAATCGGCTACAGTTGTTGCAAAATCGCAAACAATATCGCTACAGTGCAGAGACCTGAACGATATTACCACGAAGAGAACGCGAGACGTTTCAAATGGTCCGGCAGGGACATATATACAGCGACCATAGAGCCAGTGGTCGCTGTGGTCGAGTGTGTAGCGGTGCGTGCTAAAACTCAATATTCCACTGAGTTCGAGGATCGAACCTCAGCCAGGGCTAGTAAAATCTAAAATCATTGAAAAGTATTAATCTAAAAGCGTTCCCCCTTCGGCAGGAATTGGCAAACCTCCGAAAGTATTTCTGTCATGAAAAAGTTTCTCATAAAATACATCTGCCTTTCAGAGTCGGCACAAAGCTGTAGGTCCCTCCATTTGTAGTATAACATAAAGACGCATACTACAAATGGTAGGAGAAGCTCGGCCAAACACTGAGCTTTATAGTCTAAGCGCCAAAGTAATATTATTATTATGATCATAGAGCTATGGTGAAAGATATCCAAGTAAAATCACATCCAATAATAAAAAAATACAGAACATTAGTTAAAAGCAGTCATATTTTTACTCAAATATATTCGAGGAAATATGGGCAAAAGGATTCATAACTCGAAATTGCACTGAGGAACTGGGGAAAATATCATAGAAATGTTTTAGATGGCTTTGTGAGTCTCGGTAAAATGGTGGAACAGACAACGGAGAATTTGCTGAGGCACAAAGAGCTCGCCTACGGTAGAGTTAAATGATAGGCAACTATTTTAACCAATTGCTCATTGAAGTATATCTCGACTAATACAAGTGTTCCATATCCCCACACACCAATTGTCCGGTACTTTCCAATAATGAAGCACTGGTATTCAATGGATTCCCAAATATAGCCTTAAAGGCAACCGTCCGAGTGACAGCCTCGGTATTTGTTTACCTTTAAGATTTCTGTATCCAGGAAGTCGTTTTTCTCAAGGCTGCAAAATACAGATGCCAGTCCGGAAAACCACCTAATCAACTATCGCATTATATAGGACGATTCATTCTCGAATGCCTTTTATGCGAGCCTCCGGAGAAGTAGCTCTTTTAACATAGTGAGAGTGCTCATCAACTCTAAAATGGCATTTAAGGAACACATAAGGGCGGTAATCAAAAAAACATAAAACAATAAACAGAGAACTATCACGTTTTATGCCAAATGTGGACGGGTAAAGAAAATGCTACTTTTAAAGGTGCGAAGTTCAATTATGTTTCAGCTCCAGTGGGTTGAATGCAAACATGTCTCATATATCGGTGATTTACAGGATTAGATTACAATATCCGATGACGCAATCTGTGTCTTTACACGTAAAATATTATATACCTTCCAACAAAGGAAAATTCAGAACATGTACTACTTCACTGTGCTACTAAAAGGATTCTTTCTTTACGGTTCATCCTGCTATACAGGAGCTGTTATACAAAGGAAACACTTGGTAACAGTTTTAAATATTTACTTCTCCTGCTATGCAGGAGCAGCCAATTCTTGTCGATTACAGAGCCGGTCTTAGACTAATTATCTCATTGCACAAAAGCTAGCTCCTAACTTAATGCTACCCTAGGCGTCGCTGCCGCTGCCGTTGCGGTTCACCGTTGTTGTCGTTATTGTTATCACACGCTACTCTGTAGACATAGCATGGGAATGCAGAAGCGGCATCCGTTCGGATAGTGTTGCTGCTGGTGTTATTGTCGCTGATTTCGCATAATGTTGTTGCTGTTGTTGTCATGCGTGGAAGGTGAGTTGCATCGTAAGCACTTTGATGCACTACAGGTGAAATGGATAAGCGGATGCCCGTTTGGCTACGAGCTACTTTGTTACTGCTGTTGTTGTCATGCGCCAAAAGTTAGTTGCCAGCTTGGCATTTATTATGGGAACGAAAACGTTTCTTAACTTGCACGTTCCCAACAAGAGACAACAACCATAAACAGGTGAATAGGAAACTAGGAGAGGTAGCAAAGAAGAAAATTTTGCGCAAATTATATGCAAATCCGTGAGCAGTTGGAGTGTTGTGAGTGAAATCGCTTTTGTAATCATGACATGGCTGATTGCAATTGAAAAGGCTGAGCGCAACGACAGAATTTGAAAAATCAGAGCGCAATGATTGCTTCTTCTCTCTAAAACGGTAGTTCCGCGAGTTTCCTAGTTTCAATAGGCCACTTGAGGTGTTACGTTTGGAAGGAAGGTCTTGTTTTTCCAGTAGATATCCGCAAAAAATGTCTTGCTTTAAATGTGGTAAGGTGGAACTTAATTCGTTGGTTTTAAAAAAGGTTATAGAATTGGGCAAGTGAAGACATTGCAAATAGAAGTAGAATCTGAAAGAAAAGCAATTTAATTTTTTAAGTTATCAATACTATTCAAAGAAATTAATCGACAAAGGTCTCTCGACTTATACATAAGTTTGGAGGCTGTAAGTAAACAAAAACAAAGTACATATGACCTTTTACGTGGTCATAGTTTTTATATTAGTTATGTGTTTGTTTTCGGCGATGTTTTTAATCATGTTTATATGATTTTTGCTAAATATGGTGTTGACTTAAGGCGAAAAATTACATAGTAAGAAAGCAGTAGGTGATGAAAGGTTCAGTGGTGAATTGAACCATTCAAAGGTTTTAAGAAAAACGCCACATCATAAAAATGAAAATTGTGGAATAGTAGCTGCGAGGACTATTCGGATTTTGATTATTTCTAAACCAAAAGCGTTATGAGCTAAACGGCAAGTGCCGAAATTTGAGTAATAAACAGCGAGAATAAAATATTCAGGGAAAAAATTCAGTAAAAAGAAATGCAATAGGTTATGTGAAACTCTTTTGGGGAATTAATCACATAAAAAAACTTATTTTCAAACTTGTGGCAGAACTTTTTCAACCATGAAGTGTACAGGGCAACATAAAAGAAAACAAACTTTGTTGCGGAGACTGTTAAAATGGGGTTTGATAGACTTTTTTTGGGCGACTTATTTAATCCGTACCCGCGCAAAATCTCTCAACAAATTTGAGCTCTCTAGTCGCTAAATGCTCTGAGATATTATACAACCCGAAAATGGTTACCTTAAATTCAAATAATCCAAATGGTTTTTTTACTTCAGTTTTCGGTATGTGTTCGTGTTTGCTAGTATGTCAGGTCTAGTATAGTAAATATTTTACAAATAACTTTTTTACTCATAAGGTACTAATGCGGGACAAGGTGACGGTTGTTAAGTCAGGGATAGTCCCGCAAGCCCTCCAGCAACCATCATTTTTTGACACGATGCAAAGGACTTCCCATTTGCTTTTCGAAGAAAAACAAATTCTTCACGATACTGCTATCTCAAGTATGTTTTTCACCGGCTAATCGGAATTCACGTGTTTGCTTCGCTGGTTTAATTAATTCTTCAAATTCCTAAAAATTGAAGTCATTGATTATTGTCTGCGCTGAGCCAATTCCTCTAAATGGTTAGCTGTCTGGCTTTGAACGAGTTTGGAACGGTATAATAAATGTACTACAGTAGTCAACTCCAGATTCAGAAGGGAGTGCTGCAATAACGCGTGCCTTTGATAACGATGCCATACTTTAATTATTCATGCCTGAGTACATTGCTTAGGATAAAATATTGCTGTCGAAAAGGGGCTCGCGCATATTCAACTTCTCCATGCAATGCGTCAAAACAAATTTCCCACATTATAAGCTTCGTAAAGATACACTCCTTGAGAATTATGTTGGGATGATGTTTTCCCCTTTAATGCCTACGGAAAGATGAAATAGAGAGTGCCTTGCATAATGATGCAATTCCTAAGTGAAAAACCTTGCTTTTGTCTGCATATATTTATGTGCAGAAATAGCATGGACAATGTGTGTGCAGTATTCAGCTACAACGCGGTAAAGTGACCCTTCGAGATTTCGAAATGATGTTCCGATTTATGCGTGAGTGCGAAGAGCTTGAGATGCTGACCGACCAGAAAAAAACCCAAAAATTATTTCATTAAGTGCAACGGTTAACAGAAGATTTCAAGACGGGGCCAATTCCTGCAAAAATGGCAACGGCGACCTGGTAACTGATGTCCACAGCATACTTAAATTATGGAGGGAACACTTCTCCACACTGCTTAATGGTAGCAGCTGCAACCACTTTGCAGACGATGACGAGCCCGAATTCACAGTCACCCGACCGTAATGAAATTTCGGAAAACGATAGCACGACTGAAGCACAACAAAGCCTTCGGTGGGTTGCCAGCTGAGCTATTCAAGCACGGTGAAGAGTAGCTGGTGAAGTGCATGTGCGAACAAACTTCTAGAATAGGGTGGGTAGCACGCATGTATGCTGCTGGTAGTAGAGGAAAAGGAAGAGCTCCTCTGCATTGTAAAGAGCAAATGGAAAAAGACTGGGTTACATTAGGAATTTCTAATTGGCGCCAGCTGACAAGAGATAAAGAAAGCTCACGTGCTTTGTTAAGTTCCGTCTTGATTGGTGTGGCGGTTGATGTGCCAATTAAGCATGTAAGTAAATGCATCGCTCAGCGCCTGTCGTTGCATTGCCGAATTAGTGTATAAGTAGTTAGAAGATTAGCGAATGCCTTGAATGTTGCTAGGCTATTAATCTCGGGTCAATGTTTGCATTAAACCAGCATTCAGGACACTCAACATTGCCGAGTCGCATCTACAATGGTTACGGTGGCGTTCTATTCTGTGTAATTGAAAAAAAATGTCTTTGTTATTTGTTTAACATTATAACTGATAACACGTGCCAGTAACAATTCGGTAAACTTCATACATTCCCTACAAGCCGGGTATTGGTTAGCTTACAAAGTTGCCCAGCAATAACACTCTCGTTTAATTACGTGTGATATCCCAGAGAGCTCTACCAGAGGATTCAGGTAAAGTTTCTATGAGATTCTTAAGGCCAAGTTGACAATTCTATCCGAAACACTTACATTTCATTTATCTCTAACTCATGCAATATAGTATGTATGCAAAATATATGTATGTAGATCCCGTTTACTCATTGTAGTACTAACACGGTATAAATACCCGAAACAACTGTGGGAAATGCAGTTTCGGTAAGTCATGTCTTGTAGGGTGCCAAGCGTTTGCGTTCACTTGTGCGATAGTTAGGAAATTAGTCAAATTTATTCTAGCCGTGGGAATAACTGGCCATTTCCCCTCCCTAGTTTACGTCGGTGTTATCATCTTACTCGCTCTTACTCATGGCATTTACACATATCTTTCTCCACTCTCGCTCTAACATTGCCGGTTACAGAGTCGGTAGTTGCTTGTTAGCAGTACCAGTGTTATTAGTTACCCGCTCTGTTATGTATTGGTTATTGCTAACCACTCTTACTTGTTACCCATATGGTTAGCCTCTTGTTATCTGAAACAATTAAATAAGTTACCCTATTTGTTACCTCTAACCACTACTAATTGTTACCTACAATTAATTTTTACTTTTGACTTAACTCTATATTATTTATATCCATATCTACTTATATAACTTATATTTATCTATACATAAGTCCTAATATATATAGGATGAACGTTGGTGCATCAAGGAACGTCATCCTTCAACCTGCAGAAGTCCATTCCGATCAGGTATTTTGAAAAAATATAAAAAAAGGAAAGGTTATAAATCAAAAGTCGAGAATTTTTCCGCAAAAAATTTAATTTTTGTTAAAAAAAAATAACATGAACAGAAAGATAATTGATTATTTTTTCTACTGATATTCATTTAAGTTCGCAATTATTGAAAATTTTTAATTTACTCTTTTCTTACAACTTTGTGAAATGCCGCATATGTACTGGGCACATGTTATAAGGCAATTTTTAAAAGTTTCATAAAAATGATTTATTATATTTAAAAAAAATATAATAGACTGAAAAATAATAGATTACTCTTTCTAAAAACATCCATTTTTATTTGAAAGTGACGTACATTTTCAAAAAATTTATACTTGACTTACAAGTATGTGCCGTACATGCACATGAAATAAGGCAATATTTACACTTTAAAATGTTTCATACAAAATATTAATATTGTTGAGGGATTTTCTTAGTAAAGATGATGCGGGTAGTCCAAATGAAAGCGGATGCAGAGGTTCCAAATAAAAAGACGAAATTTTTTACCAAATGGTTTTTACTTTAATTTAGTTGAAAAGCTTTTGTACAGAAATATGTGAATTATCAAAAAGACAGGGCGAACGAGTATACGAGCCGAAGACGACGAAGCGAAGGAAAGTATATCACGAAAAGGGAAATAGCAAATGACGTTTGTTATTTAACTCTTGTGTGGAAACATAACATTAATCCTAGTGTGCACGTAAACATTAACTATTTATGTTTTACAAACATGTACTAAATATTTGGATTTTGCATAATCGAACTCAACATACCGCCGCCCTTGAATAATATTGATATGTTCAATTCCTTATCTTAAATGAAGAAACAGAGATAAGCTTCAAATTACAAGTGCTTAAAAATAAAGTAAGAGTTTACTGCTTCGGAAAATATACATCCTTTAGTAGGTAATAGGGACAATCTAGCGATTGGACGAACGAATTCTCCATTCGACGTTCTCACTGTCACGACCCGCACGCGTCAGAAAAAAACAGCGACAACATCTCCTTCTTCGAAATTGCGTGAGGCTTGAAACCACTTGATGCGACGTTGCAAGCTGACGAGATACTCGTCTCTCCAACGCCGCAGAAATACTGCCTTATTGCCGAAATAAATTGCCATCGTTGGTAAACATTTCCAGAGAACCTTTGACCCTCAGGCTCTGAAATCGATTTTAACGGCTCGCCTACGATAAAGTGCCCAGGAGTTAGAACTTGTAGATCACTAGGATCTCCAGAATTATCGCATAGCGGTCGAGTATCTACGCTGGCTTCAACTTCCGTTAAGAGTGTGCTAAACTCCTCGTCAGACAGCAGAGTACCGTCCAAGACACGCTTCAGATTGTACTTAATGCGTTTGATACCGGTTTTCCAGTACCGTCCCATATGCGGTGCTGTCGGTGGATTAAATCGCCTTCAATGGTGGAGTCGGCAAAAAACGATTGGAGTCTGTCATCACGGATACATTTCTCGTATTCTTTACGAAGTTCCCTCTCAGCTCCGATGAAATTCGTACCGTTGTCGGGGAACAAGATGCTACAGTATCCTCTGCGATTGAGGAAGGCAGATGAAGATAGGCCCCCCACGAATTCAAGATGCATTGCGTCAGTGCACATGCAAATGAAAGAACAAATATAGCCTTCGGTGGGTTTTGCTTCCCTTCCATGAGTGAACTTGAACATGTACGGACCGGCGAAGTCACCGGCGGTGCGCGTGAAATAGCGGACATAAGTAGTTCGCGACGAAGAAAGATTGCCAAATGACTTCGATTTAAGTAGGTACACTTTAAGCACTTCTGATAAATGTTGCGGATTAAATTACGGGCGCTTCCAAACTGTTTTGAATTGCTTAGATAATTTGGACCAGTCCACCATTGCGCACGTGACTCCAACATTCAGGCGGAAGAACCTCGTGAATGTCAGCGACCCGGTTTGCAATAAATATCGCCAATATGCTGGGGTGTGATTGCAACCAAGCCAATGCTATTGTTGAGTCTGTCCAAGCAAACAGCGGGTAGCAGAGATCGTTCCAACTTTATTGTCCTCTTCTTATCAACTTGGCAGCGAGATGAGCAGCGCAAAGCTCCATACGGGGTAAAGATGTTGTTTTTATTGGCGCCACTTTAGTCTTGGACGAAATTACTGCCACGGTGACCTGGCCGTCGCCGTAAAAGGTGCGTGCGTACATGACTGCAGCGTAAGCGCACTCGGAAACATCAGCGAAAATATGCAGCTCTGTAAACGATCCAATTGTTCCACAGCCAAGCCCGCGTCTCACCTTCAAGTTTTCTAAATTCTGCAGCTGTATGCGATGATCAAACCACAGCCTTGTGATTGTAGTTGTTATCGGTTCGTCCCATACAATCTGAGCGCGCCAAACATCCTAGAACCACATACTGGACCTGATCGTCACAGAAGCGAGCAAGCCCAGCGGATCAAGAAGAGTGCCAGCGTCGGATAAAAAGCTCTTTTCGTTAAAATTAAAAAAATTAAAAGTCGCGATCTTTTAAATTGTACAAAAAAACGGGTTTGCACACTAACTATATTAAATACTCAGTTATCACACGTTTATTTTGAATTAAATAACAAATGCAACAGATCTTATTTGTGCAAAGTTAAACGGAATTTAATAAAAAAAAAACGTCAATCATTTTATGACTTCGTTAACTCTAGGTGCAGAGTGACTAGTGTTCTGTCTGCTATGAAATATCAAAATACCGTGTCTTGTGACTCCCAATAAATTTCCAACATGTTTGCCCAATTCTTCAGGTCAAATTACTCCATTAACTCACCTCTGAGCAAACCTTATCCATATAAACTCTGTTCCCTCATCTCTTCTATTATTCCGAAGATATCTTCCGAGGAAGTATTTTGTTATTTGAGTAACTGGGTTCTCTAAGGGTAAATCTACCGTTATCTACAAACTTGCTTGAGTTCACAACTCATGTTTCAAATGGATTCAGAGAATTTATGCACACTGATTTTAGTAAAGCATTCGACAGAGTAAGTCACTCTTTACTGATCCATAAACTCGATCTCCTTGGTTTTCAACCTAATCTCCTTCGGTGGATATCTTCTTACCTCATTGACAGAACACAACGAGTTATTTTTAAAAATAGTTCCTCAAACATTATTTATGTTTTTTCAGGGGTCCCGCAAGGAAGTCACCTTAGTCCGATTCTGTTTTTACTTTTAATAAATGACTTACCTTCTGTAATAAATTATTCAAAAATTTTATTGTATGCTGATGATGTAAGGCTTTTTAGATCGTATCATTCTGTTGAGGAAAGATCCTTACTACAAGCGGATTTAAATAGCATAGCTAACCGGTGTGAAATAAATTACATGCCACTTATCCTTAAAAAATGTTAAGTAATGTGCTTTTCTCGTAGGGCAGTTCAACCAGCTTCTTATGACATATGTAACCATAACCTCGAACAAGTGTTTAACTTCGTTGATCTTGGAATTACAATGAAACCGGAATTTAATTTCATCCTTTACATAAATTTTACAGTTCTTCTTCTTCTTTCATTGGCTCGATAACCGCCTTTGCGATTTTGGCCGAGCTTAGCACAGCACGCCAGTTATTTCTCTCTTTCGCTAACTGGCGCCAGTTGGAAATCCCAAGCGTACCCAAGTCCTTTACCGCCTGGTCTTTCCAACGCAGAGGAGGCCTCCCTTTTCCTCTGCTACCACCGGCGGGTACCGCGTCGAATACTTTCAGAGCTGGGGCGCTTTCATCCATTCGAACGACATGACCAAGCCAGCGAAGCCGCTGAAGCTTAATTCGCTGCACTATATCTATGTCGTTATGAAGCTCGTACAGCTCATCGTTCCATCTTCTCCGGTATTCGCCATCGCAAAGGCGTAAAGGCCCATAAATCTTTCGGAGAATCTTTCTCTCGAACACTCCCAGAGCCTTCTCATCAGATATCTTCATCGTCCATGCTTCTGCGCCATACATCAGAACGGGCATAATGAGAGACTTATAGAGCGTAATTTTTGTCCGTCGAGAGAGGACTTTACTGCTCAGTTGCCTACTCTGCCCGAAGTAGCACTTGTTGGCAAGAGTGATCCTCCTTTGGATTTCGAGGCTGACATTATTATTGATGTTAACGCTGGTTCCTAAGTAAACGAAGTCTTCTACTTTTTCAAAGTTATAACTGTCTATTTGATGACAGGAGATACTTCGTCTTGCCCTCGTTCACCTCCAGACCCATTCGCTTTGCTTCTCTATCCAGTTTGGAGAAGGCAGAACTAACTGCGCGGTTGTTAAGGCCGATGATGTCAATGTCATCGGCGTACGCCAGCAGCTGCACACTCTTATAAAAGATAGTGCCTGACCGATTTAGTTCTGCGGCTCGAATTATCTTCTCCAGCATAAGGTTAAAAAAGTTTTTACAGTTAACATACCCAAATTGTTTTTGAATTTGTGAAACGGTGGTCAAAAGAATTCAATGACCCTTACATCACGAAGGCTCTGTTCACAACGTTAGTGAGTCCCATACTGGAATATGAATCTATTGGTTGGAACCCGCGCTATCAAGTTCATTCCGACCAAAAAGTCAATTCAAACACAATTTCTGCTTTTTGCTTTAAGAAATTTTCGTTGGGATTCTCAGTACAACCTGCCGCCACATATAAGTCGTTTAAAACTCATTAATCTTCCTACGCTTGCTAGTCGCAGAGAAATGCTAGGCATTGTATTTTTGGTGAAGTTACTGACAGGCGAAATAAAACTAAACGTTCCCTCCAGAATTTCAAGATATTTCCGGCCTCTCTTTCTGAAGCTATGTAAAAGTAATTTTGAGTTAAATGAGCCACTCCATAGTTTGTGTCAGGATTTTAACACTCACTCCTGTTCTTTTGATATTTCAGACTCACTTTTTTACATAAAGAAAACTATACTCAATGCTCTCAATAATTGATACATACATACATATATATTACTATTCGATCAGCTGATGAGCATTTGTTCTGTAGCTGAACAGTTTTAGATCTCGACACTAAACAAACCTCTGCCTTACATGACTCGGCGCAACATATTTGAAAAAAAAACAAACAAAAAAAATATCCGTGCGTCATGGGGTATGGAGGGATAAAACCGTTGGGATTATTATTGTTATTAAGATAGCCGTGACGAATTCAGGTGACGATATGCGTGGTAGACCCAAGCGCTATACACATCCCTCCGTTACGAACGAGGCATGCGACCCAGCATGAAAAAACAAACGTCTGCCAATTACCGGAACAATCAAGTATCTTTACTTAAGCGGTAGATAATATCACTATGCTCCGCGTTGCGCGTGGAAGACTCGAACTGGAACCTAAACAGGATGAAACGTTCGCAGCAGCGCAATTCATTGGCAATCAATTTAAAAAAACCTTAGATTTTCTTATGAACTTTGTTTTCGCGGTTGAATCTAAACTTCGAAATTTGTCGCAAGCATAAATTCTGTGAGATGCATTACAGTACATGCAGCGCGTAGTTGATTTTCCAGTTGATTTTGAAAAGGCCGCCTTAATCACCGATGCCTGAGTTACAGGCGTAGTAAGAATTGCTAATTAGCGACATCATACTTCCAAAAAAGTAGACAATTGCTCGAACGTTAGTGGCTCGTCACTCACTAGTGATAACTCCCAACGACAACTTGTTTACCATTTCATGTACAAATCAATTGTTCCAAAACTCTACGGTGCCTCCCAATGCTTTTATCCCTCGAATATATTCCTGAAATGCATCGATAGTGGTCTTTATAGCGTTAGCAGTGTCACTCGTAGCCTTGTGAATATGAGCTATTGCCCTGAGATGTGCGTCACGCTTCTGTGTAGTTCGCATGGCAGATCTTAAAACCACCAATAAGGCTTAGTGCATCCCCCTTTAAGCAGCTGCGTAGATAATGTAGCTTTTGTCCGTCCGACAAAGCGACGTTGGCCTCAAACAATTAATAAAACGCAGCGTAGAAAGGTATCCACTCTGTAGAATCACCAGCAAATGTTGGCAAGTCCATCTTTGGCAATCGTATCGCTTCCGATACGGAAGCGTTTTGCGTTGTCGGTTCAGTCACTTTTGTACACGCTTAAAATTCGCCAAGGCTGTAGCATACCAAGTTTCGCCTCGCACGTGAACATTTTCCTCTATTTCGACATTATCAACTCCACAAGATGTTTTAATAGCGCCTTGAGCCGCGTTGAAAAGTTCCTATTGCTTGCTGACAGGCTAACCTAATATTCGCGGCTTACGTTTTTTGACGCAAGCACGCAAATTTTTTAACCACGTCCACCCGATATTGATTTGCGTGCGTTTACTTTACAGAGTTGCATGGCTGTCAAACCTCAATTCAAAGCTTTTTGATAATTTGTTGCTTATCCAAACAAAAAATCAGTATTCGTTATATTGAAGACAATGCGCATCACCCTCAATTGAGGGATAAGCGTCAAATTGAAATGTCACGCCAAATGAAAATTGGAAATTCGGTTAGCTCAATAGCTGTTCAATTTCGGTTGCTCTCATATAAGTTGTATGAGCATGAGACATTTTTGACAGAAAATTGCCGCGGAAGCCGTGAAGAAAGAAGTCTAATGAGGAAATGTGATGATTTCCAAAATAGTACTACCGCTTTGGTGTTGTTGTTTTTTCTGTAAATTTCTCCAACAAAAATTGGCCTTTAGCTCATTTAAAAATAAAATAATCTTTGTTTACATTTTGTATAATTATAATTTCTAATTTATACAAATTTTGCGTTAACGTGATTTGGAAACATACATACGTATGTACATGTGTATGTACATACGCAGAAATGGGACATTGTGTTATAAAGGACGGGGAAAGGTCGGATCTTGTTTTTAATATCCAGAACATAGCTTCGGTTTGCCGCTTTCTGCAAACAGTTGTGTGCGTTTCGGCATTTTTTTGCATTTTTGAAGGTATACCAGTGAGTATTTCCATAATTTTGTGACCAGGAGTAATGCTTCCTGAGGATCCGTTTTGTTTTGTCAAATTTGATATATCTATTTTGAAGGGTGATGTACCACAACAATTCACCAAATATACACCAAGGGCAAGAGATGGCCTGGCGGGGAAAAGGAATCTGCGCCATAGTAACACTAGACGTCAAAAATGCTTTTAACACCGCAAGCTGGCGATGCATAATAGAGACACTTATAAGAATAGGCACTCCAAGCTATATCATAAAAATAAAAGGGAGCTATTTTTCGAACCGATGCCAATAGATATTATGGAATGAAACGCATTTATGATAAGCTTTCCGAAAACAATGGGAGATTAAACCCAAAAGAAGTGAAGGCAGAAGAAAGGAAAAACTCAATGAACATTTGGCAGGCTCGTTGGAATAGCTCTCTAAAGGGCAGGTGGACCTACGAGCTGATACCAAATATCAGCAAATGGGTTGTAAGAAACCACGGTGACACAAACTTTCATTTCTCGGGTAATGGGTGTATCGAAAATATTTAAACAGCATGCAGAGTCAGAGACGAAGACGCAGAACATATTATGTTCCAATGCCCGCGCTATGCTCCTCAAATCCGGGCAATTTTGAACGAAGAAACCTTCATTGACTCCATTCTTCAGTCAAATGCAAAGTGGAAAGAAATATGCGCTCACGTAACGCGCATTCACATATACCTAAGAAACGCAGAGATGGCAAGACGTCGCCAACGAAACACGTAAGGAGCAAATAAGCTAACCAGCCCCGTGAGGTAATACCTTTTGTGGCAGTTCCGTGGGGAGAATGGTCATAGTGGAGAGGGTTTAGGATCGTAGGTGTGGCCTAGGGGCTGTAAGTTGTGCATGTTGCTATGGCGGCATAGCAGTACTCATGAGAGTGTCCTCTCCCCGGGCGTCAACCCAAAAAAAAACACGAGGGTTGCATTTTCTTTAATGCCTGTTTAATGTGCCTTGATTGAAAAAAAAAACATTAACTAAATTTAAAATAAATCTATTGGACTAAAAGATAATTGATTTATCTTTCAAATTACATCCGTTTCAATTGAAAATTATAACACATATGTACATATTTCAAAAATATATTCCCTACTAGCGACTTTGGGAAATGTCGAATATGTATCCAGTACGTATACACGCACTAATAAAATTCGCAAAACTTGCAGATTTAAATATAAAATATTTATTTATTTAAATGAAAATATAATGGACTGGAAGGTAATTTAACATTGTTTTTAATAATAACAATTTCCATTTCCAATTTTCAAACATTTTTGAAAAAATAAAACTTGGCTAACAACTTCAAAAAATTTCGTACACTCACCGTGCGCATGCATATATTTATTTTTCACAGGCTCTCTAAATTTTTGCACATAATGGTCCTAAATTTAAATAGCAATACAACGGATAGAGCATTAGTATGATATATACTCTCTAATTAATATTTACAACTACAATTTTCTATTTGAAAAAAAAATCAAGATTAAGCTACCGATTTTTTTACAAAACATTTGTATTAAATAAGCTAAATAAATATTTGTTGTTATTACTTCTAACATGGTGGTGGTCCTAAATTTAAATAGCAATACAACGGATAGAGCATTAGTATGATATATACTCTCTAATTAATATTTACAACTACAATTTTCTATTTGAAAAAAAAATCAAGATTAAGCTACCGATTTTTTTACAAAACATTTGTATTAAATAAGCTAAATAAATATTTGTTGTTATTACTTCTAACATGGTGGAACAACTGGTAAAGATATTATGTCTGGAAGCTCGAACTGCATTTTAGTCTAAATCGAAAGAAAAGCTAATTAGTTCTGAGTAAAATATTTGAAATTTATCTTAATTGAACCAAATAAAGGTATGTTATTCTTGAGATGGGCTAGAGTTCAAGCCTGTAAGAAACTTGACCAAAAATAATGTGCCTAGCATTTATCTGCGACTAGCAAGTGTAGGAAGCCAAATGAGTTTTAAACGTCTTATATATGGCGGCGGGATGTACTGAGAATACCAACAAAAATTTCTTAAACAAAACCAGAAATTGTTTTTGAATTGACTCTATCCGATCGGAATGAACTTAATAGCGCGGGTTCCAAACAACAGATCCATATTGCCTCACTTACGTTGTGAACAGAGCCTTCGTAATGTATGGGTCATTGAATTAATTTTACCCTCGTTTTGCAAATGCAAAAACCCCTTTGGCTTAGTTAACTGTAACATTTATATGAAGATTGAAATTAAATTTCGGGTACATTGTAATTCCAAGATCAACAAAGTTAAACACTTGTTCGAGGTACTGTGAGGTGGCCAGGGATCACCTCCAGGTCGCGCTGGTTGACGAGGTTATAGGGAGCGGAAAGCCCGTTCAGGAGAAACAAAACTCTCTGAACGGGTACCTGTTTGAGAATCCGGACAAACCTATTCCTGGATTCGAGTCTAGTGAGTCACTCCGGGGTTGCCGGATTTTCAAGTGCAGGGATTAGTTCTCTAGGGAGTTCCTCGGCAAGTGCGTAGCCGAGCTCGGCAACGCCTGGAATCCCCTTGAGGGTGCGCAGAGCTCGTCCAAGCTTTTGAGGCTCAACGACGAGTGCATTGAGCCACTAAGGAAGGTCGACAACAAGCTGTTCTTTGGAGTGAGAACAGCAAAACTAAAGATCTTCCGTTTGTACTAAATTATTCCGGAGGCAAATGTCGAAGACGCCAACCAGCTTTTGGGTGACATGAGCCTGAAGGGGGACGCCTCCAAGGACGCTACTCGAAGTGCTGACAAGGTGTTAGCAGGCAACAGAAGTTCAGCAGAAGTCGATGAGGTTTGTTCAGGCCAATCTTAGGCATTCTAAGGCCGCCTCGGACAACCTAATGGTCTTCCTTAGGCAGGGAGACATCGACGTCGCCTTGTTTCAGGAACCTTGGATAAGGGACCTTGAGGTTAAAGGGCTAAGGGACGCCCACTATAACCTTTTCTACAGCGGGCTATCAAGTAAACCCCTAGCTTGTATACCGGTCAAAAAACATATTAAAGCTTTTCTGTGTCCCAATTTCAGCTCTCCGGATGTGGCTGTCATCAACTTGGAGTTGATGAACACAAACAGCTGCTATATATCAGCGGTATACATGGCACACGACAGGTTGTGCCCGCCACAGGAGGTGATTGTCTTACAAAGGATGGCAGTTGTTAATCCAATATTACTCGGGTACGATGCTAACGCAAGACACACGTTGTGGGGAGGCTTCGAAACTAACGACAGAAGTCAGTCGCTATTTCAATTTAATATTAATTCTAAGTTTAGAATTTGCAATAGAGGCAGTACCCCCACATTCATCTTCCCTAGTACTCCTAATTTTATAGGCTGGGAAGAGGTTTTAGATTTAACTTTGCTAACCGAGGGTATCCTAAAGGTCACAAAGTGGAAAGTATGCGACGATGAAACCCTCTCGGACCACCGTCGTATACTTTTTGAGTTAATCATTGAGGCGGAAACGCCTACTCTCTTTAGGAATCCTCGGAAGTCAAACTGGGGCCTTTTCCAAAAAATTATCACCAAAAAGGTGAACAAAATACCAGTTGAAAAGGTTTCCACAAGGGTTGAGCTAGACGCTAGAGCGGACAGCTTAGAAAAAGCCTTCGGAAAGACTGAGTAGAATTCTTGCTAAGGGACACTCCCAGCCAACATATGTAAAAAGACCAGATGGGTCTTGGACAGAAAAGGTTGGAGAGTCATTGGACATTCTGCTTAGCACTCCCTTTCAAGGGTGCAGGGCAAGCGAATAAGAATCGGTCTTGGACCCGAACCCTTCGCGAACTCCCACCAGCGAGCTCTTGGATGAGCTACTGGAGAAGGAGAAACTAAAATTTGCTATCTTTAGCTTTTCACCCTTTCAATCGCCGGGAATGGAAGAAATACTTCCAATTATGCTTCAGAAAGCCTCAGAGGTGGTCGTCCCGGTCCTGTTGGCAATTTTCAGAGGGTGTCTATTACACGTCCCCCTAAACTGGAAAAGAATAAATGTAATTTTCATTCCTAAAGCAGGGAAGCGAGGTCACGACAACGCTAAGGCTTTCAGGCCAATTAGCCTGATGTTCTTTGTACTGAACACTTTTGAAAGACTTCTAGACCTATACATAAGAGATAACGCCTCCTTTTTATCACACTCACAACATTCGTACCTGAAAGGGAAGTCAACGGAGACATCCCTGCTCGAGGTGGTGCGCCCGATTGAGAGTTCACTGTACTATAAACAATATACTATGGCTTCCTTTATAGATATCGAAGGGGCCTTCAATAATGTCAGCATAGATTAAATACAGGAGGCACTGGTGGTAGCAGGAATTGATCACTGCGTCCGCTCATGGATAGTGTCGCTGCTAAGGAGCAGAGCAATTTATGCAAATCTAGGTACCCAGGATAGAACCGTATATGCGGTGAAGGGCACCCCCCAGGGAGGAGTTCTCTCGCCGCTACTGTGGCTCATGGTTTTAAACCAACTACTGACAAAGTTAGATTCCTGGGGAATCAAAGTAGTAGCTTATGCAGATAATGTTGCAATACTGGTATCGAGGAAATTTCTTCCGGTCATCAGCGAAATTGTGGAGAGGGCTTTACAGGAGGTGGACTGCTGGGCCATAAACTGTTCGGTTAGGGTGAACCCTGGGAAAACGGACCTGATGCTCTTCACAAACATAACATAACTACCTTACTTCACTAAACCTAAGCTCCAAGGGACGGAACTTGATCTCTTAAATAGGGTGAAATACCTTGGAGTCATTCTGGACTCAAAGCTTAATTGGAGACTGAACATCGAGGAGCGTGTAAGGAAGGCCTCGGTGGCTCTCTACGCCACAAAAAGAATGTTAGTCAATAAATGGGGACTAAAACCAAAGATTGTGCACTGGATGTACACAGCTATAGTCCGACCCATACTCTCATACGGGGCGCTGGTATGGTGACCAGCTCTCACCAAAGATTATGTCGTCAAGAAACTGGGAAGAATTCAAAGGTCAGCAGCTACTGGTGTAACGAGTGCAATGAGTTCTTGCCCAACGGATGTCTTGAACGTACTGCTCGACTTATTACCAATAGATCTTTTTATCGAAAAACCAGCTGCTAACAGTGCCATTAGGCTACATGCATTGGGGTTGTGGAAAGAAAGGCCGACGGGGCTTAGCACCATTTTTGGTAGAATCCCAGCTGAGATTAAGGCGCTGCCCACTGATTACATCCTTCCGAAATCTTACGTTAGCCGCACAATTCAGACTGGATTCCCTAGCCGTAGAGACTGGACTCGCGGAAAATTCAGATTACAGGATGGTCTGGCAGTCTACACGGACGAATCAAAGATGGATTGCGGGGTAGGTGCGGGGGTTTTCTTTGAGCAGCATAACCTGAAGTTATCATACCGTCTACCAGACTATGCAAGCGTATTCCAGGCTGAAACGTTTGCAATAAAGGAGGCGATTAGGTATGTTGAGAGGAACAGAGGCAACAGCAGGTACGCGAGTGAACATTTTCACAGACAGCCAAGCTGCCATTCAAGCACTCTCTTCTACCTCGGTCGGTTTTCAACTCGTAGATGAATGTAGGAGAGAGATGGCTTCAATCTCCAGCGAATACGAAATTACCCTGATATGGGTCCCGGGGCATAGGGACATTTATGGAAACGAAACTGCGGATGAACTAGCGAGGTGTGGTTCTGCACTGAACAACGCGGTGAATATGGGCGTCTCGCTTAGAGAAATAAAGGGCAGAATAGCCAATATCTACCACCGAAAAGCTAAGAAGCTTTTAGAAATGAGCAAAGAAAACATATACAAACTTACAGCTGTTTGCACAAACTTACAGCAGGGCACTGGCCTTGAAGACCCAGGCTCAAAGGAGACGGTTGAGCATTTTATGTGCGAGTGCCTGGCCCTTGCTAGAATAAGGTTAAAGACCCTTGGCAGACAACAAAGCTATAACTTTCTGCAAAGTCACACTATACGATGATTTCTCCTTCGTCCAGCGAGGACTCATAGTTTGGGTCTTAAAGTAAAAAACTTTGTTAAACCTACTTTAACGTTCGGATATTCCTCTTTGAACTTCTCGTAAAGTTCGTCAATGGTGCAGATTAGAAGTTGTTTTTGCATGTGTGTCCTTCTTCCATGTTCTAATTTAATAGATATACAATCTCTTTTACCAGGCATTACTCGGCTGATGTCTTCTTGGAGATAAAAACATTTAACCAAGTTTTCGGTTTCTGGTAGTATTTTGCGGCCACCACGTGGGTTTGTTGTCGATAAGATACCGAACAAGTTTATTTGCTTTTCTCGCTTGTCGCCTGGATGTCCCGAACTCTTCTGCAGGTTTATTTTCACCTCATGACTTAGGTGCTATAGTCAGTATCGTAGTTTTAATAGAAGCAGAAGTAGTAGTAGCTGCTTTAAAATTTCTGTACTTTCTATTGTCTTTAGCAATGAATGCTTCATCTCAACTGACGTTGTCATCGTCCATGCTTCTGTGCCATACAATAGGACGGGCATGATGAGAGACTTATAAAGAAGGTTTTTGTCCGTCGAGAGAGGACTTTACCATGCAATTACATACTCAAGCGAGGCAAGAGAGATTCTGCGTTGGATTTCAAGGCTGACGCTGTTATTGGTGTTAATAAAACGAAGTCCTCTACTTTTTCAAAGTTATAACTGTCAACAGTTATGTTAGATCCCAGTTGTGAATATGCCGACTGTCTATTTTATGACAAGAGATACTTCGTCTTGCCCTCGTTCACTTCCAGACCCATTCGCTTCGCTTCTCTATCCAGTTTGGAGAACGCAGAACTCGAGCATCAGATTAAAGAAATCACACCACAAAGAGTGACCCTGTTTGAAACCTCGTTTGGCATCAAACGGCTCGGAGAGGTCCTTCCCAATCTTGACGGAGTGTTGGTGGTAGTGTTGCTCAACGTCATTTTACATAGCCGTATAAGTTTTGCCTGAATACCAAATTCAGACATTGCGGAATATAGGAAACTTCTTCTCGTGCTGTCGAAGGCGGCTTTGAAGTCGACAAAAAGATGGTGTGTGTCGATTCTTCTTTCTCGGGTCCTTTCCAAGATCTGGCGTATTGTGAATATCTATATATAATAATATAATTTTGGCGCGTACACTATATAGCTCAGTGTTTGGCCGAGCTTCTCCTACCATTTGTGGTGTGCGTCTTTATATTATACCACAAATGGAGGGACCTACTGTTTTGTGCCGACTCCGAACGGCAGATGTATTTAATGAGAAGCTTTTTCATGGCAGAAATACCCTCGGAGGTTTGCCATTGCCTGCCGAAGGGTGACCGCTATTAGAAAAAACTTTTTCTATTATTAAGATTTTGTTTGCCCTGACTGAGATTCGAACCTCGAACTCACCGGCATATCAAGTTATAGCACGCACCGCTACCAACTCGACCACAGCGGCCACATAATAATATAATTTTGGCGCGTACACTATATAGCTCAGTGTTTGGCCGAGCTTCTCCTACCATTTGTGGTGTGCGTCTTTATATTATACCACAAATGGAGGAACCTACTGTTTTGTGCCGACTCCGAACGGCAGATGTATTTAATGAGAAGCTTTTTCATGGCAGAAATACCCTCGGAGGTTTGCCATTGCCTGCCGAAGGGTGACCGCTATTAGAAAAAACTTTTTCTATTATTAAGATTTTGTTTGCCCTGACTGAGATTCGAACCTCGAACTCACCGGCATATCAAGTTATAGCACGCACCGCTACCTACTCGACCACAGCGGCCACATAATAATATAATTTTGGCGCGTACACTATATAGCTCAGTGTTTGGCCGAGCTTCTCCTACCATTTGTGGTGTGCGTCTTTATATTATACCACAAATGGAGGGACCTACTGTTTTGTGCCGACTCCGAACGGCAGATGTATTTAATGAGAAGCTTTTTCATGGCAGAAATACCCTCGGAGGTTTGCCATTGCCTGCCGAAGGGTGACCGCTATTAGAAAAAACTTTATCTATTATTAAGATTTTGTTTGCCCTGACTGAGATTCGAACCTCGAACTCACCGGCATATCAAGTTATAGCACGCACCGCTACCAACTCGACCACAGCGGCCACATAATAATATAATTTTGGCACGTACACTATATAGCTCAGTGTTTGGCCGAGCTTCTCCTATTGTGAATATCTGGTCGGCGGTAAATTTACCAAGTCTAAAGCCACACTGATAGGGTCCAATCAGTTCATTGACGTTGGGCTTAGGCCTTTCACACAATACATTTGGCAGAACCTTATACGCGATGTTAAGAATACTAATCCCGCGATAATTGGCGCAAACTGCAGGATCACTCATTTTGTGGATTGGGCAGAGCACACTTAAGTTCCAATCAGCAGGCATGCGATCTTCCGACCATATTCTAGAAATGAACTCGTGCATGAACTTAACTAGCTCCTCTCCGCCGTACTTAAATAACTAAGCTGGTAAGCCGTCGGCCCCGGGGGCTTTGTTGTTCTTCAGCCGTGCTATCGCTTTCCGAATTTAGTCATAGTCGGGTGATGGTACATCACATCATCATTGATTGGCGATTCGGGTAAAACTTATTCTCCAACGTTGTTGCAACTGCTTCCATTAAACAGTGGGAAGAAGTGCTCCCTCCAAAATTTAGGTATTCTGTGGACATCAGTCACCAGGTCGCCGTTGTCATTCTTACAGGAATTCGCCCCGGTCTTGAAACCTTTTGTTAACTGTCCTACTTTCTGAACAAACTTTTTGGCGCTTTTCCTGTCGGCCTGTATCTCAAGCTCTTCGCACTCACACATTTCGGCCTCTTTCTTTTTATCACGAAAAATGTGTCTTGCTTCCTTCTTCAACCCATAACGCTCCCGCACAGCTCGCATCGCAGTGTAGGTCTGTGGGCAGCGTCTTTACTAGTTGTTCTTTCGGGCTCGCTGAAATCCAATGGATTCTTCATCCGCGGGTTTGTAGACAGCGAGAAATATGGTTCTACTGTTCAGAAATATCTTTCCGTTGATTATTGCGCTCAGAGAGCTGGAGTGCAAGTCTGGTGGCGAAGTGGGTGGCTGTCTGTTGCGACTGCAGCTTTCCGACGTCGAGCTTTCCTTGTGTCCACTTGCGCGCGCTTTTAGCTGCACAGAGGCGCGGGCGGATCGTAGCTTTCACAAGAACGTTTCGTCGTGGAGACTGAATTTTCCGTCTTTGGAACCAAATATGCCCTCGATGCCCACCTTGGCATTGAAATCGCCAAGCACGATTTTTATATCGTGGTGGGGGCACGGCTCATACGTGCGGCCAAGGAGATCGTAGAAGCGATCTTTGGTCCCAAGGTCCTTCTCTTCCGCCGGGGCGTTGGCGCAAATCAAGGAGATGTTGACGAATTTCCCCTTGATGCGTTGTGTAGACACGTTCGTCAGTCGAAATAAACGACAATACTTTACGGCGCAGTTTCTCTCCTACCATAAATCCGACACCGAATCTGCGCTCCTTTACATGGCAGCTGTAGTAGATGTCGAAAGGGCGGTGATGTCAGCCTTCGCTCAGCTGAGGACATCAACCTTCCCAATTAAGGGCACGGACATTCCAGGAGCATGCCTTCAGATCATTGTCCTTAATACGTTTGCAGTGGTTGTCATCGAAATAGGGGGGTCTCCTCCGCGGCTTTGTTTTGCTTTTCATTGGAAGTTGTTTTTTACGTGGCGGGTTACAAGCTCTGCGCACAAACCATTGCTGGGGGTATAACTATACTTGAGGCTATATTTTGAAATAAAAAATTAAAAAAAAAAAAGCCGTTGAAGTTTCCAACATTTTTTTTAACTTGATTTCATTTTTTCAAAACGCAGGCAATTTTCTAAAATTATTTTTAAGTTAAAATTTGTAATAAAATTTGGGATTTTTCAGTGTTGTGCAAAAGTCAGTTTATATGGATTTTGTTAGAGATTGAACTGTGTATTAATTGAACAATATTATAATTTAAAAACAAAGAAAATCAAATAGTAAAATAAGCACTATATTATGTTATATCAAATTTAAGGTATTCTGATAATCTTGCTAAAGCTGAGGATCGATGCAGGCGAAAACGAATTACGAAATCATTTATGTATGTTCTGGCAGCAAAAATGCAAAATATGCTTCACCCCAGATACAGAATGAAATAATAAAAATGTGTGGCTCTGTTATAAAGAACCACATCACACAGGAAATAAAGAAGGCACCAGCGTATAGTATTTTGGCAGATGAAATCGCCGATATATCGGGTATAGTACAGCTTTTAATCGGTGTACCTTTTTATGATGTCTATATCGTGGTACGCGAAGAGTTTTCAGGTTTCGTTGAGTTAGTCTCAATGGACGCTAAACCAATTGCAAGCGCTATAATCAGTTTCCCTCAGGATTTGGAAATCGATAACAGTAAATGCGTTAGGCACGGTTATGATGGCTACTCCACAATGCCTGGTAAAGCTGGCGGCGTTCAAAAAATATTAAGAGAAAAATATACAAAAGCTCTATTTTTTACTGTGCTAGCCATAGGCTAAATCTAGTAGTCAACGATTTAAACAACGTCCCAGATGTAAGAAACACTGTGACAACTATTAAGAACATAATAGCATTTTTAGGGAATCGCCCTCTCGGCGTAAACGCGCGCCAAATAATCCAATGCTTGTGAAACGCGATGGTCACAAAAATATAAAGCAATAGAAGTATTCAAAACGAATTTGATTAAGATCGTAGAAAGCCAAGTGAAGGAAATACTTCTACAAAAAATAATGCTACTCCAAAATTCTCGAACCAGTGGTTAGTGCGTTCCAGGCAGCAACAATAAACTTGCTTTTATGCTCAAAGCATATAAAAACAATTTTTTCCTTGATAAATGAACATAGAATTAACGTCGAAAAAGGAATGAGGGGTCTGTTGGCAGATATTTACGAACTTACTGAATTGATGGATGTTGACTTAACGACACCTATATGTGTACAAAGACAACCACAAAGAGCCAACCCTACATCCACAACCGAAGCGGAATATTGAAGGCGAGCTCTGCTGATACCATATTTAGATTCGCTGTCTTCATCATTACAGCACAGATTTAGTGACGAAAATATGTTGCTTATTCCCTCACTGTACTGCACCCATTTAACATTCTAGAATCTTCATTAAAGCAAATAAAGGAGCAAACGGCGGCAATAGCAGGCTATTACAATATTTAAAATTTAGAAGTACGAAGCAAACTATGGTATTTCAACTGGAAGAAAAAAAGGATGGCGAGGGAAGCTTTAAGAGCAATTAAAATAGAGGAGTTAATCGTAGAGGCTGGACTTCTGAATTGAAAGACATTTTACAACCCTTAAACTTGGATGCGATCAACGATGTCCGAATAACGCTTGAATGGTTTGTTTTAATAAAGAATTAATTTGAATTAAACGATTATTTCTCACCAAATATTGCATATTAGTATAATACATAGTGCACAAGCAAGCATATTAAATTTTAATTCATTATTGTGCTTCAGGAAAATTTTTAAAGAGGAATAATAAGTAATCGTTGAACTTGTACGCAGATTTAAATATATGTATGTTTAGCATGTATTTATCTGTTGATATACATTATTTAATAAATTATTTTTAAGTTTATGTTTACTAAGCTTACATCGTAAATACGTACAGGAGAATGTACATCAAATAGAGGAAGACCTTTTGAACTGCTTTGCAGAAGATACGCGCCGAATATTCTTAAAATAATATGTAGCTGTAAGTATAACTTTTTAGAATTTTTTTAGTTTTAAAATTTTTTAAATCTTATTACAGATTTTTTTCCATTCATTATATATTTCTTATATGAATTACTCCTAACGATTAAATACCATACACCACCATTTCTTATTTCATCATTTCATCATGTTTTCATCAAAGCTTCCAATATTCTTTTTACGGCATCTCTTATATAAATAGAACCAATAGAACAATAACTTGGTTAGATAGAGGTATGCAATTAAAACAGTTATAAATATTTTATTATTTGATTCTAAGTGAAATCTGTGGAACTTATTGTTTTATAAGCACAAATTTTGGATTCAGGGAGAAATTTAAGAAAAATATTGGATGGAGAGGCATGTTTTTTACTTGTTCCTTAATTTGATTGGGGAAAGGATAACGAGGAACAATTCTAATAGGCCGTTCATTTCCCCAGAATGCCGACTTTACTTGACCCTCTGGTAAGTTGTTCAAATAATATGATTATGGACATATCTGTATGTGTTTTAAAAATGATCTAAAATTATAGTTATTTGGCTCACGGAGGAAGTAAACAGTTTCATTCTTCTTTCTTTAAAATTGGTCTTTGGAAATTTTTGGAGAAACGTGCGATGCTTTGTGGGAGATACTTTTTTCGATTTTCATTCGTTGTTTTTTATAATTACAAAGGAAACTATTATATTGTTCTGATGGCGGTATGTGATGCAAATTACACTTTCACTGGCGTTCATATCGGAGCTTACGGTTCGCAAAGTGATGGTGGCGTATTATGGAATACGGCCTTTGGAAGACAGATCTATAATGGAACACTGGTTCTTCCTGAAAATGATTTGTTACCAGGCTCTAACACAAGTTTTCCCCATTACTTTGTGGGAGATAATGCGTTCCCATTAAAGCCATTTTTAATGAGGCCGTACCCAGGTTTGCATGAACTTTAAATATCGGTATTTTCTTATTAAATGCATTTACTCATTTTAGGAATGAATTTAGCTCTGAATAAGCAAATGAGCCCCGCTTCAGCCGAAAAAATCTTATGATTTTGATATGAAAATAATTCAGTGAGCAATTTAAAAAAAAATACGCAATTTATAAAAATTAGCACAAAAAACAACTAAGCATTAATAAACTTTAATTAAATATTTTTGCAAAAGAATCTTCCGGTCGCTGCGTTGTAGGCCATTTCACTGTTGTGTTGATGCGTATTAAATGTTTCAATTTCCTTTGCCTCACTTCCAGAAGGCGCTTTCCCACTTTCTTTTACAAAGCGGTCGCAAAGAGACCTACAGCGACTCTGGCACTGCTCTACTACAAGTTTTAAACAGATATGAATTACTTAGTTGTAATATTTTTTAAAATGTCACTAACCGCTTGCACTTGTTGCAGCCGCCACATTCATCCAGGCTTTCTCCTTGGCCAGCCTGTTTATCTAACTTGTAGCACTATTGTCGAAAAGACAAGGGTGCATTTGCACTGCCTGGATCAAAGTGCTTTCCATGTTTTAATATTATAAATTATATTTTACACAATTTTACCCAGACGCGTTTTGGACACGATTGTTTTTTTGATTGATAATTTATGTAGCGTTGTTGACACGAACAAACGAAAACAATCAGCTGATAGTAACGACAGTTTGAATGCGTCAAAAGTAGAGAGTAGGGCGACTCTTGTACGTTGCGGCATCGCATGCGTTGCGAATGTGGCGTTCTGCATTCAAATACACATAATTTACTCAGCTGTCAGTGCTCTATCTGGCGGACCTATAAGTGTATACACACATGTACATATTTGGGTGGTTTCGTTGTCAAAGTAAACTTTATTGACTTTAATATATTTTTGCGTATCGTTACAATTAATACTTAAATATATCTTATTAGAGTTGTCTTACGTCTAGTCGATTACGATGTCGGCAGCAGAAAAAGGTAGTGAGCGCCAAACCGGAGAAAAGTAAAAATCAAAGTAAACAAGATAATGTGTCGACACTTTCTATGCACTACGAAATGTTGCCAGTATGCGGTTACATTGAGTCACTTCGAATGAAAACATGTGTACATTTGGAGAGCTTTGGCTAACCTAATGCAGTCTCTTTGCATGAACGGCCGCACGAAACGCTCTTTCACTTGTTTAGCTTTTGAGTGCGTTCCAGGGTGAGCCAGATTATGTACAGATGCCATTACTCTATTTCGAAATGCTTTAGTCACGAATGGTTTCATTGGAGTCCTCGCAGTACAGTTGTTTGTTTGTTCCCGGCATCGAAAACAACTTGAGAGCTAATGAGGTTTTACCGGAATTGCTGTTTTGAAAAATTTCCTTTAGTTGCTCATCGTGTTTTTGGTTGTCGGCTAAAGCGCAGAAGTCAATAGTCGGCGACAATTGAATTGACTCGATTCGTGATAATAGGTTAGCCGTAACGTTAGACTCACCTTCGACTTTTCTAATGTCGGTGGTAGTTTGTCCAATAGCATCTAATTGACGAGTTTTTGATTGAATGCGAAAGTTAAAGGTTTATGGTCGGTATATATGTATGTGACACTCTCTAAGCTCTAAGATATATTTAAAATGATGAACTGGCATGTACATTGCAGTTAACTCGCCGTCGTACGTACAATACCGAACATGAGTTTTGTCGAACATTTCCGGAATATACACAAGGGTTGAATTTCCCCGTTGACAATCTGATGCAGCACTGCGCCGGCGGCGAAATCAGATGCGTCCAGCCAAAGAGATAATTCAGCATGCTTTTGTGGATGTGATGAGCTGATGCATGAGCTAATTGACGTTTACATTCATCGAATGATTAAATGGTTTAAGGAGTGGAACTCAAATTTGGAATTGTAATTTTTTTTATTCCCTGGTGTAAGCGCGAACAGATGCATTTGAGCATCGATTGATTTAGGAATAAACCATCGATAAAAATTGAGCATCGCCAAAAATCTTTTCAACTCTTTTACTGTATAAGGCAGTTTGAATTTTTCGATTGCCTCTACAATGTTTGCGCGGCTTTTCGTAAACCGAAGGTCATGCAGGGGAACTCGAAAATTCCGAAAGGCGTCGTCACTGCTGTCTTTTGAATATCATCTGGGTGCACGGCGACCTGATGGAAAGCCCTCTGTAGGACAATCTTTGAAAAAACTGACTTACCGTAGAGAATAAAAGTCAAATCTTGTAATAAGGGAAGAGGTCTTCACAAAGCCTTTATTTCCCATTTGCTTTCGGAATGTATTGGACTAGCCCAACAACTCGATGACGGTCGGCATATACCAAGGCATAGGAGTTCCTGACCGCATGTATCGAAACGATACAAGATCGATGTTTTTTTAGTCTGTCTTATGGTTGCGGCATGGTGATGTCGATGTAATTGCCTAATATACTAGGTAGTGGCAAAGAGCAATCGTATGCAAGTGTTTACGTCGTCTATGAGGAACTTACACGAAAGTTGTCGCCATAGACCTAGGTTGATCGTAAGCACTGCTTCGTCATACACTTTTATGCTTGTTCCGTTGGCAGCATAAAGTTGCATGCTTGTTTCTTGCGCTAGTAAGCGCTCAAAGGTTTGAATCAGGATAAGATGTTTCACCGAGGTTGAACGATTCCACTATATCATCAGCGATTTTAACTTTTCCTATTATTTTTTGTTCTGAGGCTATGATTGCAGCTCTTGCCTGGGCAGGGAGTCGAGCTGTCCAAAGATCTATTAGAATATCTTCGCTTAAGGACTGTCCAGCAACGCGTTTCATATTGCTGAAAAGCTGACTAGGTTTTAAATGCCCGAGTTTTTCCTTAACGTACTCATATTTATTCTGTGTCGGTAACTCACTGATAACGCTTTGCAGCTCTGACAATTTGCAGATGGTACTTGTGCCATTACAATGTCGTATTTTTCTTGTGTCTGCTAAAATCCCTGATGCCGCAAACGAGAACTCTAATGATATGAAATAGGATTCGATGTAAGTATCAGCCATACTTGGTGGATTAATTTTTGGAATTGCAAACCATCGTTGGTTATGTTAGTATAACCGACTGCAGCGTGCTGGTCGCAATCGGTGGAATCGTTAGCGATGTTCCTGATATTTTCTTCGGGGCCGCCACTTTGGGTGGTTTCGTTAACAATGTAAACTTTATTGACTTTTATATATTAAATTTATTAATAATTCACAATTTTATTGAGCTCAAGGCCAGTTTATGGAAGATTTTTGTGAAAAAACAACAACAGTTTTTAATGGTAGAAGTTATAGTATTATTTCGGAAATCACAACATTTCCTCATCAGACTTCTTTTTTATTAAATGAATTAAGCTCGGAGTTGCAGAGCCAATACGCTACATATTGTGCTACGCTAGCCGAGTTGGCTCTTGTCTGATGAGGAAATGTGGTGATTTCCGAAATAGTACTATAATTTCTACCATTTAAAACTTTTGTTGTTTTTTCACAAAAATCTTCCATAAACTGGCCTTGAGTTCAATAAAATTGTAAATTATTAACATTTACTAGGCCAACAGAAAAATAAACAAACATTTAAATCGATTAAATTAATACTTAAATATATCTTATTGGAGTTGTCTTACGTCTACTCATTTACGATGTCGGTATCAGAAGAAGGTAGTAAGCGCCGAACAGGAGAGAAGTAAACGTCAAAGTAAACAAGTAAGAAATGCTAAATTCGGGCGAAACCGAGGGTATATAAGCCTCGCGATGTATTTTTGTATGAGCTGTTTCTTTTTTTCAAATTGCTGCTAGTATAAAATTTACCAATTTTTTCCAAAAAATTCGGAAAAATGAAGTTTTTTACATTTTTTCAAAATTTCCGTTATATGACGTGGTTATGGTCCGATTTCTGATGCTGGTGATATCAAGGACAATTTGTTCACCAAATTTTGTGGCAATATATTATATCGTTATTGAGATATATACAGATTTTTTTTTATAAGTGGGCGTGGTAAAGCAAATATTTTCAAAATTTCTTAAAAATCAAGTTTCTTAGTTAACTATCTCTTCAAATAAGAAATTTTAGTTAATATGTTCCAACAGAAAAAAAAACGAAAATTTACCATTTTCATAATTTCCGTTACAAGAGAGGTGGGCGTGGTTATGATCCGATTTCAAAAATTTTCTACGACAATAATAGCGATATCAAGTAAAATATGTCCATCAAAATTTGTGACGATACCTTACACCGTTATTGAGAAACAGACATTTTTTCCTAAGTTAGCGTGGCAACGCCCATTTTTGAAAATTACATAAATACCTAATTTCTTAGTTCAAAATTTCACTCAATTCGTTTTAATAGGTACCGAAAAAATGAAGTTTTTGCATTTTTCAAAACTTCCGTTATATGGGAGGTGAGCGTGGTTATGATCCGATTTCAGAAATTTTCTACGATATCAGGGGAAATATGTCCACCAAATTTTGTGACGATACCTTACACCGTTATTGAGATGCAGAAATTTGTTCCTAAGTGAGCGTGGCAACGCCCATTTTTCAAAATTACCTACATAAATACCTAATTTCTTAGTTCAAAATCTCTCCAAATACCAAATTTCAAGCAATTTGCTTTAATGGATACCGAAAAAACGGAGTTTATGCATTTTTCAAAAACTTCCGTTATATGAGGGGTGGGCGTGGTTATTGACCGATCTTGTCCATTTTCAATACCAACCTGCCTCATTCTTTAAAAAAGTCACATAAATTAAAGTTTAAACTTTATACAAAATTTATGACAGTTTACCAAATTGTCGTTCAAATTTCAAAGATTTTAATAATAGCGTTCAGCCCATTAAATTTAAATACAATAAGTTGCACATTTCAAGTGGCTCACACTTTCCATGATTTTACGTTTTTAGAGTTATTTTTTTTTTCATATACATATGTACATACTACATATGGTACACATGCATCATGTTTTAAGATCCGACTTATAAATACATAAAATATAAAGAAAATTTTAAATTGACGATCGCTAGGGTTGCCAGAAGAATATATTTTTACGAATATGCTTTGAAAAATACTTTTGATTGGGGGGTGTTAGGCGGACGGTCTAATGTATATACTGGTATATGCCTGCATTTTTAAACCTATTCAACGAATTGTTAAAGAAATGTTACTTAAAGTTTAAGTAAAAGCCCTATTTTTTTCCAAATAAAATATTCCACAAACTGCCCTAGAGCTCAATAAAATTTGTGAATTATTAAAATAAGTTTATGTAAAACTTCAATTGATCTCACATTTACACAGCTCTGCCTTGTTCCCTGTGTGAGATACACTTTTTGTCGCTAGGCTTCCTTTATTTTATTATGACAATTATTATACAATATTGGCTTAACCAACCAATAGTTAGGCAACAATAGAATGTAAACCCATTGTTCTGGTGGAACCCAATGGTTTCGCCGGTACGAACTCCAACAAGTATTTTGTCAAATAAAGATACAATATAAACACGGGTATTAGTATTAAGAATTAAGGTATATTAAAAAGGTTTAAGCATCTACATGCACATCTACATGCACATCAAAAATAGTATATAGGAGAGTATATAAAAAGTACGTGTGTATGTTAATACAATGAAGATAATTTAGCTACGAAATGCTCCGTCTTGCACGAACTGCCGCTTGATGAGATAGAGAAAAAGCTATATCAGTTCGAACGAAGTCTTGGCTTAAATACTTATGTATTTATGTTCGAAAGGAAACCACCGGCTTGCATCCAGTATTTTATTATTATTTATTTATTTGTTGTATAAGGATAATACAATTATGCCTTAACAATCTAGAAATTAGCTTTAGCGACTGAGGCCATCAGCTTCATATGTTATACAGGAATATATTAACTAAGAAGTAATGATCTAAAATATCACAATTCAAAATAGATGTTTAGTTTATGGGTAAATTTTATGATTTCTTTTATGTTCACATGTGTTACTTCGGAAAGCAGTTCTTTTATGTCTGGATTACTTAGTTCCCGGCGCACGTCTTCTAGTGCTGGGCAGGTTTGTATTAAGTGCTGGATTGTGAGATCCTCAGCGTTGCAGTACGGGCATACGGGCGGTTGGGTCTTTTCCAAAAGGTGCTTGTGCGTTAGTCTAGTATGCCCAAGCCGGAAGCGGGTGTAAATAATGTTTTGGATCCTAGGTATTGTTGTGGGTAAGATCGATGGCTGGCGATTAGGGTTTATTGTTTTATAATAGTGTGCGTATTCAGTCCAACACTCGTTTTCCGATTTGAGATAATATTTATAGGCTAGGTTTTTAATGTCGTTTTTATTAATAGTATTAATGAGCTTCAACGGAGATCTGGTGGCAAGTTTAGCTTCCGAGTCCGCTAGTGTATTGCCTTGTATACCGATGTGACTGGGTAGCCAAAGAAGTTTTATTTTACCAATGTTGTCGATGAGTATATCTCTTATTTGGCCTATAGTTGGGTCGACAAAGTTGGTATTTAGAATGGCTTCTAGCGATGAAAGGGAATCACTGCAGATTATGTGTTTCTGTCTACTTTCTTTTGCTACTTGACAAGCGTGGAGAATTGCTGTTGCTTCTGCAGTAAACACCGAGGCGAAACCTGGTAGTAACCCAGCCATTATTGTAGATTGGTTGTTCACAACGCTGCAGGCAACGATGTTTTCGTGCTTGGAACCATCCGTGTAGAGAGTTTTCCAATTGATGTGTGTGTAACATATGTGTAGGAATTTTTGTATATAAACGTTTGGTGGTGTGCATCTAGTAAAACTGTAGCTTTGTAGCGAACAGCTGTAGAGGAAAACGATCACTGGTTCCCAACAATTCAATTGAAGGCTTTTGGCTTCAACACCTATTACCATTCATTTACGATGTTCTACCGGAAGGAGTGAAATTCCATATACAATTCAAATAAATTTTTACAAATTTACCTTGTTTTAAACCATTTGAGTACTGAGATACATACATCTCTTATGGCCGTTTGCTCGACAGCCTATTAAAAAATATCTCCAATTTAAACTGTTATTAATCCTCTCAAGTGCCTGTTAAAGTTTATGTCGTCGACAAATTTATTAGGCAGTAAATCTCCTAGCTAAAATTTATCTGTCAGTTAAGCAATGCTCTCTTAAACAGAGAGTCAAGAAAATTGCGCTTACTCTCAAGGTCAATTTCATTTAGGAAAAGGGTTAAGTTCTTTATAAAAATGTTTATAAAAAATTTATTGTACAAACACATGTATGTATTCATACAAGTAGATTATTTTATTGATTCAGGTCAGTCATTTAATTGATTTAAAAGGCCTAGTAGCTTTCTCAATAATAATGGGAACCATAACCTCCTCCATGTCCATAATGGTTTCCCCCTTGGTGTCCACTATTGCCATGTTCACCTTGGAATCCACCATGATGTCCACCATAGCCAGCATCGACATCTTGACGACCGTGGCCACCACCTTGGTGTCCACAATTGCTATGTTCACCTTGGAATCCACCATGATGTCCACTTAGCTTACCATGACTGCTTCCGAATTCACCTTGGTTTCCACCGTAGCCACTACCGTAGCCGCCTTCGTTATCACCATATTGTGGAAGTGCCATTGTCAAAGTAACGCAAACAGCGAGCATTATCTTTAAGTTAAATATACAGTTATTGATTGTTTTGTTTTAAGGCATATATGTATGTATGTATTTCTTACCATAAGTTTGGCCATTCTGGAATAACGGAAATTTTCTCTTGCTAAATAATCAAAATTTTCAATGAAACTAAAAATCTTTTTCCGCCCATGGCGCTTTTATAGACACGCGTGTGATTAGAAAATTCAACACCAATGCTTATTTTAAATACTGATAAGAAATAAAATTAAAAAAACTGAAAAATATGTTTTCAACAAAGTCCGCTGCCGCCGTGGTGGAGTGTGAAGAGGTGCGTCTTATAACGCGATATGCCGCTGAGTTTGGGAATCGAATCTCAGCCAGGGCAAAAAAACTAAATCATAGAAAAAGTTTTTATTCGTATTTCTGCCATGGAAAAGCTTCTCATAAAATACTCGTACATCTGCTTTTCGGAGTTGGCACAAAACTGTACCACAAATGGTAGGAGAAGCTTGGCCAAACGGCGAGCTAGTGTAAGCGCCAAATTATTTTTATTATTAACGTCCGAATAAAAAAACTAATTATAAAAATTATATTTTCAAGTGCCATTTTATTTTATTAAAAAAGTGTTGTTCATAATAATTGTTCGTACATCTGCTTTTCGGAGTCGGCACAAAACTGTACCACAATTGGTAGGAGAAGCTTGGCCAAACGGCGAGCTAGTGTAAGCACCAAATTTTTTTTATTATTAATGTCCGAATAAAAAAACTAATTATAAAAACTATATTTTCGTGTGCCATTTTTTTTTTTTATTAAAAATGTGTTGTTCATAATAATTATTCCTATAACACATACCGACATTCGCTCATACGTATGAAATAAATTTAACTTTTTTATACCCAGCGCAGGTATGTATGTAATTATATATTCATTGTTTTCTATTAAGAATTTATATTTTTTTAATTACCATCAAATATGACACGAAAATATTGGCAAAACTGATACCAAACGGAACGGGTTCTGCACACAATATACATGACAATCTTATTACCTAAATCGGCCAGTATTCATATAAGGGTAATTTTCGATAATGTAAAATTAACTTTCCTTCACTTGTTTGCTTTATTTTAACACCCGAATACAAAAAATATATCAAATAGATTTTTAAATTGATAGATGAATGAAACCGATTCAAAATAATGTTCCGGTTGTGGTTTTAGTTTTTAGGAACTTAGGGTATACAATTTTACTTTATATATGCATATATATAATTTTTATAGTTTTGTTCCTGGTGAATTTTTAAATTTTTCTACAAAAGACGGGTTCTTATGCAAGCGATACTTTTACTACTTTACGGGTATTGGGTATAAAAATTTGCCAAATTAAAGTTCAAAGGTGCTGAGTTGATTTTTTCAAGTTGTTTATTATAATAAGCACAAGAAATAGTTTGCTTATATTGATAACGGTGAATTCAAGCATATTATGCCAAGCTTGGTTTAGGTACACTTACTTTATATGCACATACAAATGTATGTATGTATGTACAGTGAAATCGTGATAACTCATAAGCTCGATAAGTTGAAAATCCCAATAATTAATAACAACTTTTGGTCCCTTGGATAATATGCATGTTAAACTATTTTTCATAAATAAACTGAATCAAAATTTACCATCAAAAAAATTATTTAAAAAATTGTCAAAATAATGCTCGTAATATTTTTCTGGTCTCTGGGATTACGAGTACATGTGTACATACTACATACATTATCTTATGTACATAAAGACATAAACATCCATTTCTCGGTTTAATTTGTTTACTGATTCTTCACTACTCTTTATTACTTCTTTAAGTCATATAAGACTTGTCGTCATAAAAATCGCCCACCCATCATTTCAATGTTACATACATATACTCGTAGTTAATGTGCAATCATTAAAATAACTAAAAGCCCCGTCACAAAGAAATTCTTTTCTCCGTCACAGGGATGCTTTTGACTGACATCAAAGTTAACTCTTTGATTTTGAATAGAAGACGCTACATTGGCAACGCATGCGTTACCGCAACTGGAAAAATCGCTCAACTCTCAACTTTTGCCGCAAGTAAGTCTGGCAATACTGTCAGTTGTCTAATATTACAATTGATTACAATTGACTTGAAGACGCGCGTCTTTTCTTGAATTCCTGCTTTCTACACCAGGCTTTTTACCGGCTTTTCACCAGGTATTCACCGGCTTTACTTTCCCTAAAATTTAATAATAACACGACACTATACAAACAGCTGTGTTTGTTACAAAGTTTGTTATAAACTTCAAGGAGTTTATTTGACGCCTTTTTTGCCTGATGCAGCGACGCAGTCAAATGCGTTAACGCGAAATGTCTATGTGACGGGGCCTTAAGAATGAAAAAGTAAAATGGTGGTCTTATTTTAATTCAAGACCTCGTTTACCTCATGCGACAACTGGATGTACGCATGATACAAGTTCACATACTCGTACATAATCAATTTTACTAAGCCTCCATTAAAAATCGTGGAGCATAAACGCGTCTTCAAGTTTTTTAATAGATTAAAGGGCGTTTAAAATTAGTTTGATAGCATTCTATGACAAAGATAATCTAAATTCACAAAAGGGGCATTTCATGTCAAGCGGACAGGAAAAAAAGGTGATGCTTTGGAATTCGTTCATATTTTGGGTAATTGTACTTGTATTTTTCCATTTTTGTCTTCGTGCAAAAAAAGAAGAAGAATATGTAAGAAATAAAGGCGTGGAGAAGCGCAAGGGAAACGATTTGCTGGAACTCGAGCCGCAAACTTTTGTTCAACTCGCGCAAATTTACTTTTTGCTTGCGACGATAGACAAGACAACTTCAATGGGAAAGGGGTTAAAGCGCTTTGTTGTCGATCTTCAACTAGCGAAGAGAATTTTCCACTTCATAATTTTTGAGTGGGCAATGCAAGTGCGGGAAGGGAAAGAGGTTTAAGCACTTTGTTGCCAATTTTCATTTCGACATCAGCGCAGGAGCGGATCTAGAACGGTTTTTGAGGGGGGGGGGGCGAATTAAAATTGCTATAGGCGCTTTCCGTGAGACAAATCAAGTTTATTGTGGCAGCTACCTTTTCTTATAATCATATGAAAATTTTCTTATTTTTTAAATTTCGTTCATCTGTAGTTGATTTCCATAAAACTGTATGTATATTTGACATGTACAGCTGATATAGCTTTTCTTTGCAGCTGCTTTGACTTTGAAAACGAGGTTAAGGTTTCTACAGCAAGGTGTTTGCAAGTTTAACTGCTAAGCACACTGAGAGAATGGTTCACTTGCGTAACAAAGGAAAAACATGAAAGTGAAAGGTCCTACGAGTTCTGTGACATGCGGGAGACGTCCTATGTTACTTTATCCAATTTGGCGACTTTGAACTTACTTTAACGGCCTTATTAAATAAAGTACATTAATACACAATTCCTTCACATGTTCTCAAGCCTCGTGCGACCGCTTCATATAAGTATGTACATACTTATGTAAATAAATAGATACGGTAATTGGAACATGTGCATATGTATATAATATGTAATTAAAGTTGAGTAGATATGTATGCACGTATAAATGTACACATACGTATGTATGTATTCAAATATACATTATTTTGCATATTAATGCTAATTTAAATTAATGCTTAAATCTATTTACGAGTATTTTCTCAATCAAAATATGAAATGACGAGTATTTATTTAATTACAATTTTTGCAGTAAAATACATCCGTTTTATGAAATCTAAACAATTTCACATTTTGCTTTTTGCCGGCGTCCTGTTAAAAGAATTTTGCTACTCAAGTACTTAATTGTCCAGCCAACATTAAATGTCTTCAATGGCGTTAGTGTCTGAGATGGCTGCAACGAATTTATTGCGAATTACACTTTTGCCCGAGTTCAACTCCCAACTGCTTATGTACATTTATCAACTTATTAAAATTATTCCTTTTTTTAATTTTAAATATAAATTATTTTAATTATATAATATATGCTTACTAAGTATTCGCTACAATTCTTTTAAAGTGGAGGGAAGCAATTACATTCTTCATTATCTTTAGCAAAATTCCCACAGAAACGGTTCTGGTTTTTCCAAAATAAAAGAGATTTTTAATTTTTTACGATTTAAATATGTTGGTTTTTGCATTTTAAAAATAAGGAAAAGTGATTAAATTATTGGCCAACAAGCTAGAAAAGTAAAAATTTTCTTAATAGTTAAATCGCAACAAGTGTCTATCAACATTTAGTTGACGCGTATTTTTCTGTTTCTTAACATACATTTTTACATTTTTCCCCCTTTAAAATTTCTCTGCTAATCAAACTATTAAGTTCCTCTGTCTAATTCTTTCAAATTTGTTAGCAATCTTCATTGAATATTTTCTAAATACGAAATGCACCTTCTCATTATTATACGTTCTCTGCTTGTACTAGGTATGAAAGTGTACACACAGTTTTTTATTATGATGGTTAAATGTCGAGTTATGGGTTTCTAAAGAATAGTAAAAGTAAAAATTATGGTTTTTTTAAATAATTTTTTCATATTGAAAATTTTTTTTTTTAATATTAAACTTCGCAATTTGTATAGAAAATGTCCTGCGTTTTTTAAAATGAAATCAATTTAGAAAAAACAATTTTTTTCCACTACGGAAGAAAAAATAAAAAAAAATTTTGGAAACTTCGACCGCTTTTTTTAAATTTGTTTATTTCAAAATATAGCCTCAGGTATAGATAGAATACCCTAGAAGTTTTAGAGTGGGATCTCCATCAGTTAGGGAGATATGTATGTGAATTTGTGCACATACACCTCGCGCTGAGTATGACGCTAGGCGCTTGTTTGTAACCTTCGGTTCATGTGAAAAAGGCACTTGTGCACAACGCTATTATTAAAAAAAACTTGTTCCGAAGAGGCAAAAATGAGCTTAACTACAGTTTAAGGATCACAGCGACCTAAAAATCAACGTAATTTTTTTATGAAACTAGTTGCTAACTACCTAATTCCTACCTGAAATATACATCAGCACTCTAGTTTAACTACTAAAAAGTACCGCAGCGGCTTAAAAACTAAATTAATTTTTTTGACACTAGTTGCTCCAAGACGACCGGCATGGTTGCCTATGAGGCAGTGCCCTGTTAAAGCGCCAATTACTTGGGATATATCGTCGCGGTTTAAGGTATAAAGACTACGCGACCGTTTACGGTCCCATCTAGGCCAAGTCAGCCTTGAGATCCCACAGGTCGCGGTATGTGTCCATCTGTCGCTCGCACGAGCATAAGTTGATTCTTTTAAGAGTAGCTTGCAAGTGCCAAAGGGCATACCAATGCGTTCTTTACTGGGAAGAATCTGATTGGTTGTTCCTTCCCTCGCAAGTTCATCCGCAACGCAGTTACCCTCGATGTCCCTGTGGCCAGGAACCCAAATGAGGTTGAGCCTGTTCTGCTTGGCCATCTCCTGCAGAGATCGGCTGCAATCCAGTACACTCTTTGATATAATTGTAGCTGAGCTCACAGCTCTGATTGCCGCTTGCCTATCACTAAATATAAAGATAACCTTGCCTTTTAAAGCCGTCTGTAACAAGTCTATAGCCTCCTTTATGGCTAGAACCTCAGCCTGGAAAACACTATAGTGATAAAGCAGCCGAAAAGAACAGTTGAGAGGTAGGTTCTGCGAGAAGACACCTCCTTCCCCTCTACCATTCAGTTTCGAGCCATATGTAATGATGGAGTGTAGAAGTCTCTCGACCACGCGTCCCTACCTGGGATTACCATCGCGAATTTCTTGTCCGGGACCACAGTATCGACACAGCGGTCTGGGTATTCAGGAAGCATTCTATAATTATTCAGTATGCTTGAGGGGGCAGGGGGTATAAAATTCTGTTGAGTGAGTTTTTTATTCTTCGGCTCACTTCGGGTTTCCTTTATACAGGTAGAAGTCGGTAATTTTAGTTTTGTGCAACATTTTGTTCTGGTTCTGTGTGTTCTTGTCTGTATTTTTATCTATGCTATTGTTCTGTCTTTTGTATACCAACTTAAGCGGTTCGAATATTGCGTCGGAATAGGTATGTGTAGTTTGGCTGTCTTCTTAATATTTGCTGGTGGGTATTTATTGTCCTTTGTAGCTGTATTGGCAATCGCAGGTCAGCTTGTATACGCCTTGTTTGTTAAATGGGTCTTCGGTATTCGTGCTGGTTCGAAGCATTTTTCCTAGGTTATTAATTGTTTTAAATGCTGTCTGGAAGTTTCGTGTTTTTTAAGTTTGCCAATTTATATGTGTCGGTCCCAGTATAAGTAAGTACCGCCCATTTTCTTTTGTCTTTCTCTGCAGATTATTTCAACAATATTCTTTTTGTATCCGTTATTCTCAGCTATATTATATATTGTTCTTAGTTCCTGCATGTATCCTTCTTTTAATAAAGGTGTATTTTCCAGTCTATTAGTTAAATGTCTTAGTGCGGCCATTTTATACTGTTGAGGATGGTTTGAGGTATTGTGTATGATGGAGTCCGTCGCCGTTGGTTTCCTATATATTTCGTAGCTGAACTCCTTGAGGTTTTTATCAATCTTGATTGCTAGAACCAGATAGTTAATTTTCCATCATATATTTTACGTTTCCATGTTGTTTGTTTAGATATTCTAATAATTCTTCTTCATTGTCGTTCTCGATTACGCAGATAATATCATCAACGTATCTGGCATAACATGTTACCCCAAGTTTCTTAGTTAATTCTTTCATGTATTTCTGTTCTAGATAATTGCACAACCAAAAATACACAAACCGGATATTCCAGTGAGGCCTACAGTGAATTACTCATCGGCGCCTGGCTACAAGCTCTCAAAATTCCTAAAGGCCATACCAAAAGAGATGTTGAAACTTAATAACCAATACGCAATAACCAACACGACAGAGCTCATAGAGAAACTTGGGACAGTAAAGATTACAAAAAACACAAAATTAGTATCATTTGATATTAAAGAATTATATCCGTCGATACCCCGAAAATACAGACGAAAATTCAGGTACCAAAAAGCATAAAACACCAAAATTGCAAATATCTCGCAAAACTGAATCCAATACCTGAAAATAAATGGACAACAATAAATACAGCACAACCAACATTAATTACTTAGAACGAAAAGGACACTGAAGATGGCACAACGCCGAAACCGGTATGTCACAAAAACCAATTTAACAAGGGATGACGGAAAATCGTTCCAACATTCATCAATTTGTTCTGTTATTATCAAAGAAATTTCGTTGCTGGATAATTCTTGCTGAAATTTTAGACGAACGGACCTACAACTCAGCTCGCTCAAAATTTTACCGTAGTCTATTAATAGATGGCAGTTAACGGCAGCAGTCATGAATCTTAAGTTTCTGTGCGGAAAATTCAAAAATTCAATGACTTATCAAACCGTCCTCGTAATATATGTACATATGTGTGTATATAAGTTAATACAACAAAAATTGCATTCCAACACTATTTCGCTGACAATAATGTCTGCATAACTAGGACTCAGCTTTCAGCTTATTTCGACTAACGTCCAACCGCACTGTACGTGCCCTTACCTTAGCTGAAGACTCCTATTACATCTGTGGCTTAACGGAATGCGCTACACGCGCATCCGCTCTCTCAATAATAATACAGGTGAGCGAAACACGCGCAAGCCTAAATTCGATGACCAAGCAATTGTCCAGATCAAACTTAGCATAACTAGTGGTAGCAATAGAACTAAGTTTTCAGTTTGTGAATAAAGCTCAAGTAAAGCACATAGTGCTGCTCATTAAAAACGTAGAGTTTTATTTTAATTAATTGGCGCCCGAGCAGGGACCGCGATACGCAGTTAAGTAAATACGCGAGTTCGAACTTAAACTCCGCGTTAACGGTAGCATTCGCGGTTAAAACAAAAGGTGAAAAATACTGGCAGTGGCTCCCTTATAGTTGCAGTAGGAACAAAAAGGACGGGTCTGTACGGACCAGCTAACCAGCAATGAAACCAATCGCTAATAGAGCGTTAAAAGGAAACAATTAATCTTAATTGATAAGTGCATTAATGTAGAACTAGAATTTATAAACTATAAAGTGGGTGAACAATAAAAAAATAAAAAATTATTTAAAAGCTGAGAAGTGAATTAAAACCCAGATTTTATAAACTATAAATTGGGTAACAATAAAAAATAAACAATTATTTAAAACTGATAAGTGAATTAATACCTATAATTTATAAACTATAAATTGGGTGAACAATAAAAAATAAATAATTATTTAAAACTGATAAGTGAAGTAATACCTAGAATTTAAAAACTATAAAATGGGTGAACAAAAAAAAAAAAAATATTTAAAAACTGAGAAGTGAATTAATACCTAGAATTTATGAACTTTAAAGCGGGTGAACAATAAAAACAAATAATAATAAACAATTATTTGAAGAAACTGATAAGAAAGAAACTGAAAACCACATTAAGGACAGACAATAGTGGAAAAAATAATAAAACTACTTAAATAAAATAAATGATAACTGTAACATCATCCTGGACAACTGTAACATCATCCTGGACAACTATAACATCATCCTGGACAACTGTAACATCATCCTGGAGAACTGTAACATCATCGTGACCAACCATCCCGGAAATGCAGAATCTAGAATTTAAGTAAGTTAGGTCTATAGTTAATAAAATAATCATAATTGTTCAGTTAAACCAAGAAATTAAAGAAGTAGATCTAGTACTGAAACATTTAATTGTCATCAATAAAGGAAATAAGTGAGCTAACAAAAATGAGTCAGGAAGAAGAAATAGCATCGACATTACTTACTGAATTGGCGCATTAACCGCCTAAACGATTTTGGCCGAGGTCAACAAAGCACGCCACCTGTCCCTATCTCGTGCTAACTGGCGCCAATTGGAAATCCAACGTATAGCCAAGTATTTTCCACTTGGTCTTTCCACCGCAGAGGAGGACTTCCTTTGCCTCTGCTACCACCCGCGTTGAAAACCTTCAGGGCTGGAGCAATTTCATCCATTCGAACGACGTGACCTAGCCAGCGAAGCCGCTGATTCCTAATCCGCTGCACTATATCTACGTCATTGTACAGCTCATCGTTCCATCGAACGCGGTTTTCGCCGTCGCAAAGACGCAAAGGTCCATAAATCTTTCGAAGGATCTTTCTCTCGAACACTCCAAGAGCCCTCTCATCTGATGTTGTGATCGTCTATGCTTCTGCGCCATACAATAAGAAGGGCATGATGTGAGACTTATAAAGTATGGTTTTTGTCCGTCGAGAGAGAACTTTAATATGCAATTGCCTACTCAGTCCGAAGTAGCACTTGTTGGCAAGAGAGATTCTGCGTTGGATTTCAAGGCTGGCGCTGTTATTGGTGTTAATGCTGGTTCCTAAGTAAACGAAGTCCTCTACTTTTTCAAAGTTATAACTGTCAACAGTGATATGTGATCCCAGTCGTGAATGTGCCGACTGTCTATTTGATGACAAGAGATACATCGTCTTGCCCTCGTTCACTTCCAGACTCATTCGCTTCGCTTCTCTATCAAGTTTCCAGAACGCAGAACTAACTGCGTGGTTGTTAAGGCCGATGATGTCAATGACATCGGCGTACGCCAGCAATTGCACACTCTTATAAATGATGGTACCTGACCGATTAAGTTCTGCGGCTCGAATTATCTTCTCCAGCATCAGGTTAAAGAAATCGCACGACAGAGAGTCACCCTGTCTGAAACGTCGTTTGGTATCAAACGGCTCGGAGAGGTTCTTCTCAATTCTGACGGAGCTGGTGGTGTTGCTCAACGTCTTTTTACATAGCCGTATAAGTTTTGCCGGGATACCAAATTCAGACATTGCGGCATAAAGGAAACTTCTTTTCGTGCTGTCGAAGGCGGCTTTGAAGACGACAAAAAGATGTGTCGATTCTTCTTTTTCGGGTCTTTTCCAAGATCTGGCGTATTGTGAATATCTGGTCGGAGGTGGATTTACCAGGTCTAAAGCCACACTGATAAGGTCCAATCAGTTCGTTAACGGTGGGCTTAAGTCTTTCACACAATACACTTGACAGAACCTTATACCCGATGTTAAGAAGGCTAATCCCGCGATATTTGGCACAGATTACAGGATAACTCTTTTTGTAGATTGGCTAGAGCACACTTAAGTTCCAATCAGCAGGCATGCGTTCTTCCGACCATATTCTAGAGATGAGCTCTTGCATGCACTTAACTCAGCTGGTAACCCGTCGGCCACGGGGGCTTTGTTGTTCTTCAACCGTGCTATCGCTTTCCGAATTTCATCATAGTCGGACGCTATTCCTGTCGGCCAGCATCTCTAGCTCTTCGCACTCAAGTATTTTGGCCTCTCTCTTTTTCTCACGAAAAATGCGTCTAGTTTCCTTCTTCAACTCACGATAACGCTCCCGCACAGCTTGCGTTGCGCCCGATCGCAGTGTGGCCCTGTAGGCAGCGTCTTTACGTTCTGTAGCGGCGTGACATTCCTCGTCATACCAGTTGTTCTTTCGCGTTCGCTGAAATTCGATGGATTCTTCAGCGGCGGTATGTAGACAGCGAGAAATATGGTTCCACTGCTCGGAAATATCGTTCTGTTGATTATTGTTCTCAGAGAGCAGGAGTGTAAGTCGAGTGGCGAAGCGGGTGGCTGACTGTTGCGATTGCAGCTTTCCGACGTCGAGCTTTCCTTGCTGCGTGCGCGTGCAGATCTTAGCTGCCACAAGAAAATGATCCGAGTTGTTGTTGGCTCCTCGGATCGTGAGCACATTTAGGACACTGGAAGCATGCCTTCCGTCTATCACAACGTGGTCGATTTGGTTTCGTGTCTTACCATCTGGAGACAGCCACGTAGCTTGGTGAACCTTTTTATGCTGGAACCTGGTATTACAGTCTACCATGTTTCAGGCCCCGGCGAAGTCGATCAGTCTCAATTCGTTATCGGACATTTCGTCGTGGAGACTGAATTTTCCGACTGTCGAACCAAAGATGCCCTCCTTGCCTCCTTGCATTGAAATCGCCAAGCACGATTTTAATATCGTGGTGCGGGCACCGCTCATACATGCGGCCAAGGAGATCGTAGAAGCTATCTTTGGTCCCATCGTCCTTCTCTTCCGTCGGGGCGTGGGCGAAAATCAGAAGAATCTCGCCTTGATGCGGATTGTGGCGAGACGTTCGTCCACCGAAGTGAACGACAGTACTTTACGGCGCAGTATCTCTCCCACCACAAATCCGACACCAAATTTGCGCTCCTTTACATGGCAGCTGTAGTAGATGTCGCAAGGGCCTATCGATTTTTTCGATGCCCGCTTGCAGCCGCACCTCCTGGTGAACATACGCTGCGGGTTTTGGTCGGAGTGGCTCCACTAAAGCTCCCTCTCTATTAGCCGTGACCCATGGCTCCACACGGGTTGGTTACCGTATCTTGCACATGGTATGCTCACGTTGCCCATGGTGCACGAACTTGGACGTAAGAGTAGGGATTGAGTACAGCCGTGCAACTGTAACTGCATACCCAGAAGCACCAGTGTACCCCATTGCACCCTCTATACCCCATTGCACCCCAGCATCGACATTGTCGAGATTAAATCTGCACTCATCCAGTACTAACAATTCACCTTCCAACATCCCTTCCACTTTCACTCCTAATCAAAAAAGAGAACTTGCATCGCTAATATCAGAAACAGTTTCGGCCATACTACACCCACGAACCGAAGTAGAAGATGAACATCCTATAATAAATCAAACATCCAATAACAGGCAACAAACATTCAGTAACAAACCACAGACACTTGGTAATGGACAAGCGCAGGCTAGTTATAATCAAGCAAAAAATAAACCACCTTCACAAATAATACAGACTCCTTATAAAATGCAACGGATCTACAATACCGAAGTTGTAGAAACTGACCCAATAGAGCACGATAAAGAAATATCAGAATATCCTGAAGAGTACTACGAGTCCTCGCAGGACTATCAACCCGAATACAACGAAGAGCAAGAAGAAATCGAAGCAACCACTAGCGACAATATACATTTTTTAGACTAAACTCCTCATTGCCATACTATCGTTTCAAAATGAAAAACGGCAATGAACTAAAATTTTTATTAGAAACCGGATCGAACAAAAATTATATTAGTCCAACTTATGTTAGGAATCACATTCCCAATAAACCCTTCTTTGCAAATTCAAAATTACTCATCACGCTAATATCAGTATTTTCGGCGATGAAATAGGTAAATTAAAATTTCACATTTTGCCCAATTTAAGAACCTTTGATGCCATAATAGGCAACGATACAATGAAAAGTTTAAATGCAATAATTTTTACTAAGAGGAATTATTTTACATTACTCAATAAATACGATTACCCCGTCCACCAGTTAGCAATTAATTCAATTGCGCACACTACATTAAGGCTAAATCATCTGAGTCCAGAAGATAACGAAACATTACAGAAACTATTTAACTCTTGCCCGACACTATTTGCCGAACCAAATAAAAACTTAACATATGTCACGAACGTTAAAGCCGAAATTAGGACTAAAAGTGATAGGCCAATATATTCCAAAACTTACCCGTATCCAATGCCTTTAAAAAAAGACAAGCAAATTGAGGAATTACTTAAAGATGGCATTATTCGACCATCGAAATCTCCCTGCAATTCCCCGGTATAGGTCGTACCGAAGAAAGAAGACGCCTCAGGTTTGAAAAATTCCGTATGGTAATCGACTGTCGTAAATTGAACGAGGATACCATACCATAAGTATCCTATTCCAGATACTACCACTATTCTAACCAATCTAGGATCAAATAAATATTTTTCTACAATTGATCTTAAAGCGGATTCCATCAGATTGCTCTTAACGAAGCAGATATTGAGAAGACCGCCTTCTCCATTGCCAATGGGAAATTCGAATTTACTCGACTCTCAATCGGCTTAAGAAATGCGCCTGCCTTTTTCCAACGCACCTTGGATGATGTGCTACGAAAACACGATAAATGTGAATTTATCAAAAAGGAAAGCGAATTCCTCGGTATAATACTTGGCCAAAATGGAATTCGCACTACACAAAAAAAGATAGAAGCTATAATAAATTTTCCACGGCCTACAACTGTCCATGATTTACGCTCGTTTTTAGGAATGGCCTGACATTATCACAGATTTATAAAAGCGTATGCGCAAATTGCAAAACCCCTCATTGAAATATTGAGAGGAGAGCTGGGTAGAGTTTCTAAAAATCAATTTAAAAAGACACTTTTATAATTATCAGCACAACAACTAGAAGCTTTTAAGGACCTGACAAATTGCTTGACATCAGATGATGTCCTACTTCATTATCCAGACTTCGAAAAGGACTTTGAGCTTACCACGGATGCTTCAAATTACGCTTTAGGAGCAGTACTCTCCCAAGACGGTAGGTCAATATCCTTTCTGTCAAGAACTCTAAGTAGAGCAGAGGAAACTTTTGCCGCCAATGAAAAAGAAATGTTGGCAATAATTTGGGCTTTACTGTCCTTGAAGGCACAATTAGAAGAATATAATCACGAAATCATTTATAAACCAGGCAGCATAAACATCGTCGCAGACCTCCTCTCTCGACCACCGATCCCTAATTTAAACTCAATTACTGTCCACAGTAGTGATAGCTCTTCCGAAAATTTAATTCCTTCAGTAGAAGTACCCATCAATGTCTTCAAAAACCAAATTTTCATATCAGAAGATTTGAAAAGCTCATACAAATTCGAAATAGTTTTTCCTACGTTACATAGACACCTAATAACAAAAACAACCTACAATGAAGAATCGCTAAAATCGCTTTTAAAAAAATATCTTAACCCATCGGTAATCAATGGTATAAAGACAACAGAGCCCATCATGCTAAAAATCCAACCAATATATCCGTTACATTTCGCAAATTACAAAGTTCGTTTTACACAAATAATAGTCGAAGATATTACTAATACCGAGGTACAAGATAAAATTGTAATTGAGGAAAATAATCGTGCTCACAGGTATGAAAAAGAAAACAAGTTACAGATTTTATATATAATGTAATTTTGGCGCGTACACTATATAGCTCAGTGTTTGGCCGAGCTTCTCCTACCATTTGTGGTGTGCGTCTTTATATTATACCACAAAATGGAGGGACCTACAGTTTTGTGCCGACTCCGAACGGCAGATGTATTTAATGAGAAGCTTTTTCATGGCAGAAATACCTTCGGAGGTTTGCCATTGCCTGCCGAGGGGTGACCGCTTTAGAAAAAACTTTTTCTAGTTACAGATTTTGGAAAAATATTATTTCCCCGCTATGTCGAAAAAAATCAAAAAAATCACAAAATTATGCAAAGTTTGTAAAGAAAATAAATATGACCGTCACCCAAACAATGCAAAATTAGGAGCTACGCCCCTACCAGAATATCGAGGCCATACTATTCATATAGACATTTTCTCAACAGATAAACATAAAGTACTGACTTCTATTGACAAATTTTCCAAATTAGCTATTATAAAGAAAATAGACGGGAAAAGTATAGAAAGTATAAAAAAAAACCTTAAGAGAAACAATAGTTTACTTTGGTATTCCGAAAGCCATCAAAAAAACCTTTAAATCCCAACCAATAAAATTCATGCACCACCCTATAAAAGCGAAGTGAATGGACAAATAAAACGGTTCCATTCAACAATATCAGAAATTATGAGATGCCTAAAATAGGAACACCCTGATAAAGATTTCGATGAATTAATGGAATGATACGTAAATGAATACCATTCTGTTCACTCTGTTACTGGAAAAAAAACCCGTCGACATATTTTTCGGTAGACCTATCTCAAATTCCAGTAATAGAGAAGAAACTAGGAAGAAAGTTCTAGAGAAATTAAAAGGAAAACAATAAAAGGACCTGCAATATCATAACAAACATAGAAAGGAAACCATTGACTATAGAACAGGAGACAAAATTTTTGTTAAACAGAATAAAAGATTAGGAACAAAACTTTCAAAAAGATACAAAGAGGAAATAGTTAAGGAAAACAGACATTCCACAGTAAAAACAGTATTAGGCAAAATAGTCCACAAAGATCGCATAAGAAACTAATATAATCTTATCTTCTTTTTAGATTACTAATTTCCGTAACCCTTCATATCCTTTGCTATGCTACGGTTGAGGTGCTTGATTACTCTCAATCCGAAATCGGTACTATCGAGAGTGGCATCGGGCTGCACTTTCCCTGGAACTTACAGGATCCTTCACTTCATCAACCTTACCGAATACTCCATACTTCTAGATGACATAAATACCTATTTCACAAAAAATATTCCACCTTCCCATCCTTTGCACCCATTCATTGGAGAAGAAATCAAAATAATTAATATTACTATCAATAATATAACAACAAAATATAGATTAAAGCGGTCATTAAATTTTATAGGATCAGCATGGAAATGGATTGCTGGTAATCCCGACCATGATGACCTTGTAGCGATCAATAGTAAATTCGAAGAAATCATAGAAAACAATAATCAACAGCTAGTAATTAATAGAAATGTTTTTGAAATAATAAAAAATATTACCCAAGTATGCAACAGCATATTAAAAACTAATACTCCAGTATAAATTTAAAATTGATGTAATAAAAGAAGAAATTGAAAATATTAACAGAGCAATACATCTTACCAAAGCAAACATAATTAACAGTTTCATAATATCGAATGAAGAGGCTCACAAGATAAATGACATATTTATTGAAGAAAACATGCCGTTTAATTATTTAGAAGAATCATTAAAATTTATGAGAAAGCTTAACGAAAGGAACATAAAAAGAATTAGCTCCTTGAATTTACTAGTCAAATCTAGTATGTCAACTCATCTTGGGATTTTAGCCCTGGCAATAATCATATTGGCAGTCCTTAAGTTTAGGACAAGCAAGCCGACACAAGTGACTATTCAAAACTCCGAGGACACTTATGTATATGCCGACAAGCAAAGTGGTAAGGCATAAAAGTCTGAACGACATACCATATTTTTAAGGACCAATCGAGGACAATCGGAATTTCGGAGGGAGGAGTTAATACAACATAAATTGCATTCCCACACTATTTCGCTGACAATAATGTCTGCATAATTAGGACTCAGCTTTCAGCTTATTTCGACTTACGTCCAACCGCACTGTACGTGCCCTTACCTTAGCTGAAGACTCCTATTACATCTGTGGCTTAACGCTCTCAATAATAATACAGGTGAGCGAAACACGCGCAAGCCTAAATTCGATGACCAAGCAATTGTCCAGCTCGAATAAAGCTTAAGTAAAGCACTTAGTGCTGCTCATTAAAAACGTAGAGTTTTATTTTAATTAATTTATACGCGCATAGAACAAAAAAATCTAATTCAAAAATATCAAATACATCCCTCCAAGAATAAAACTGCTAATTTTATCTGAAGTTGTGACTAATAGTTTCAGTATTTTTCCCATCATATTCTTAAAGCTAAAGGGAACTTTTGTCACCGTTTCATACCATATATTCCTAGGGTCTAATTGTACATTTCATATTTACATACTGCTTGTGTGCTTCATCAAATATATAACTATGCTGCTTAGACAGGCGAGAAGTACTCGGTTTTAAACTAGTGTTCCAACAAGATAGGTATGTACGCATCTACATATGTATGTATGTACATATGTACGTATGTAACTGCCTAGGTACTTATGCTAAGCCCTACATTGCTTTCTGTTTATGCATTTGACAGCTGTTTATATGTATGTACATATGTTTGAATTCTTGTATGTATGTAAATATGTACGTACGTACATATTTTGGCACATACTTGTATAGTAATATTCATATTCATATTCATATTTTTTCATAAGTACATACATGTGGTAGTACTTACGGTGACGTATAACCGCTGACGGACTTTGACGGACCTAATTTGACGCTGACATACATATAATCCTATTGAATAATGCAGCCTTGCAACCTTGCGACCTTGCAACGTTCAAAACTGATGCCAATGAACATTCTCGAAATAAAAAAAAACTACTTATTAATAAACTTAAAATACTCTATTAAATAAACAACTATGTTAAATAAACTTTAATAAAGTGTTTAAATCCTCGAATTGGGGGCTCAACCAAACGTGAGACGGTCTGTGAAGTGAACATTCGATAATTTTTATGAAGGCTAAGAAAGACAAGCCTGCGCGTAAGCTGAGTGTAAAATATATAAATCAGAATGTAAAACATATATTAAAATTCCGTAAAGCTGAAACATTTAAAGAAACGATTTTAAAAACAGTAAAATAATGTAAATTTTGTGCTCCAAATTATATGAAAGCCTTATAAAAGTGTGATAATAGCGTCGATGCAAAAGCATAATTGAAAAAAAATGTTATTACAAAAGCGCAAATGTGTATAGAACAATTATCCCATTAAGCCAAAAATCGACGAACGAACGATTGAGCACGCGAGCAATTATTAAAAAACGTTAATTCAAATGTGCCGAAAACCAACCAGCATAGCTTAAAAAAAAAGGGAAAAGATGATGCAATAGCCTATACGAGGGGAAATATTCAATATTCATAAGAACGACTGAGAACGCGAGCAATAAGCGAAAGACGTTTAATTGAATGTGCGAAAATTTATCCAACGATGTTCGAAAACGGGGAAATTCTAAAAAGTGAAGCCGCAGAAGAGCATCAACTCAAAGAAAAGTTGGAAGAAGAAGTAATATAAAAGGAATTCAATTTCGAAGCTGCAGCGAAGCGGATGGCGGTGAATGCAGAAATGAAGGAGTAGGTACTACTGAAACAAAAACAGATGTAGAAGTAATAAAACGAGCAAGGTAAAGAAGTTTAAGATGTAAATGTGTGAGGACAGTAAACTGAATATGTCGTAAGTTCCATGAAGAAGACGTTAATAATGTAGGAACTGAGAATTCAGAATCAAAACAAAACGTTGTAAAAAGCGAACAGCTTTGAAGTATAATACTAAATTTCCATAGAAGTAAAGAAGTCAAAAGAGTTTTGTAAACAGAGTTGAAAGATTAGAATTAAAGAAGCAAATTGCGTCAGCTATACGTTTTCATTACCAAAAAGTAAAATGTTTTAATAAGCGAAGAAAAATGAAATTATTTAATATGAAATACTAAAAGAAGAAATAAAAAGTTATTTTAAAATGCAAATACAAACTCGGCATGAAACTATGTATGTATGTATGTAGATCGAACTTATAATTTTGCATACACTATTTAATTCATAGTATATTTTATAAGCTAAGCATTTATATTTTACGTATATTTCGAAAATTTGTGTACAAGATGTACAAAAGGAGAATTTTAGAATTGACAGTAGAACAATTAAAAGAATAATTGCGAGAAGTTAATTTGCTGACGACTGGACTTAAAAGATAACTGCAATATAGACTACTTCAACATTTTGGCCATGCTGAAAATGATTTAAGTAATAGGTAGGCTGGATGTACATCAATGGCTGAGAGAGTTCGAACAAAATGCTGAAGTTGTGGGATGGAGTGACCCACAAAAATGCATTTATGCAAAGCAATTACTGCCGGGAACCGCTAAGCTATTTATTCGCAGTCAGTTTAATATTCAAACATGATCATCTCTTAAAAGTGCTTTGATAAACGAATTTGATGGTCGGGTATTCGCAGCTGACGTTCATAGAATGATGAGGAATAGGAAAAAATATACAACTGAAAGTTTACTATAATATTTTAACTCATTGATAGAAATAGGCAGTCGAATTGAGCTTGATGAAGCGATTATTACAGATTATTTTATTGAAGGAATTGCAGACACAAAAGTGAATAAAGCAATCTTGTATCAGGCGAGAAGTATTGATGAGCTGAAGCTGCAGATGTGGGTGTATGAAAAACAGTAGGCAAAAATTTTGACGTTAAAAAAGAAAGAAACTGTTTTAAGTGTGGCAGCGAGGCGCATTTTGCCAAAGAATGTACTCATTCGCAAGTTAAATGTTTTAATGGCAGCCAGTTTGGTCATAAATTTCGAATGGGCGACAAAGTGATATCCTCATTTAATTAACTGAAGGAGTCATTAATTAGATCCCCTATTTTAAAACTATACGATCCAAATGCTTATTCAGAAATTCAAACTCTGCATCCGGTTCAATTCATGAGTCGGAAAACATCGGCGGCAGAGGAGTGCTATCATTCCTATGAATTAGAAGTGTTAGCTGTTATTAATGCGTTGAAAAAATGGAAAATATATATTCTTGAAAAATATTTCAAGATAGTCACTGACTGTAATGCTTTTACAATGGCAATGCAAAAGAAAGACGTTCCAGTTCGAGTTTCTAGATGGGCTTTATTTTTACAAGAGTTCAACTATGTTTTAGAGCACAGTGCTGGGTCGAAAATGAAGCACATAGACGCTCTTAGTCGCATGTATTGTACGATTGTAGAAGATTCATTAAAGCATAGGTTAAAAGAAGCGCAACAGATGGACAAATGGGCACAAGCAGTTCGACAAATAGTAGCTAAAGATGCGTACGAAGATTATTTTTTAAAACACGACATTTTATTCAAGGATCCAAATAGAGAGCTTATGGTAGTTCCAGAAATAATGGAAGATGAAGTATTTAAAGAAGCTCACCAGAAGGGGAATTTTTCTGCAAAAAATACTCAGTACTACATTGAGAAAACGTTTTATATTCCAAAATTAGCTAGTGAAGTTTCTAAATATGTGCAGACATGCATCGAGTGTATTGCTACAAATGCTAAGACGGGGCGAAAGGAGGGTTCCTTAAATCCAATATGCTAAGACGACAGGCCATTATTGACGTTACTCATTGACCACATAGGCCTAATGCAAACCACAAACAAAAATTATGCTTATATATTAGTTATAATTGACGCATTCAAAAAATTTACTTGGCTTTATCCAACAAAAAATTGTGGCGCAGAAGCTGTTATATAAGTAAAAGAATTGTTTATTTGTTGAACAATTATTTATTTCCTATGCTATGCAGAGGCAGCCGTTTGGTTACAGTGAGTAGTTAGAACTAATTTTTTCGGTGTCTGCACCTGAATGCCTAACCTGAGCAGCCCCACTTGGTTTGTCGGATTTTCCGCTGACTCGGCGATTCCCACACTCCAGTTGTGCGCTTCCGAGCTTCAGCTCCAGATGGCTACACCCGTAAGCTCGATTACTGACTTGGCAATTCCCACGGTTCAGAGCGCTACTTTTGTATGTTTGTTAACAGCATACGAGCTGCATACAAAGTTATGATTGTTGTTACTATTGTTTTTGTGTGTCGCAGTAGCTAACACCTGGCTATTGTTGTGTCTATGTTTGCTGCTACTTGATGGTTGCTGCAGCAGCTTATTTGAGCTGTCGTTGTGGCTATGGTGTGTTAACTACTCCCCCTTTTAAAAGCGACCGTCCTCGGGTGCCTCTTACACATCGGGTGGATTTGCAGTGTCGGTGTTTCTAATCACTTCAATGATGGCTAGCTTTCGCTGCCTCCTGGACCAAAAGTAAGCTATTATCATAACTATGATGATGGTAGCCACTAGCCCCAGTGAACTAATCGAAATCAAATGTCTGGTTGCCATTTCTTGTTGTAGTGATGCAATGTGCTTTAAGTTCTTCACATGGACCTCCTCCAGATACGGCAATGATAGAGTTTTTATATGTTCCGTAAACTTTACTATTGTTGAAGGAGTGGCTTCGGGATGATCGTGTTCCCTCTGTGATCTCAACGCACTGGTCATTTACCACTATTAGTCCGTCGGCAATTTCCTCAATAGGGGTGATGTGTTCTGCTGAGGTTGTTTTGCATTGCGCTGAATTCTGATTCAATAGCTGTTCCACACATGAGGCTGAAGCAAGTGGCTGGCAAAATGTAAGGGTTGTAGCATTTTTGCAGTTTGTGAGAGGTTGGTAGTCGGGAGCGCAGTGTGCTGCTATATCTGTTTCTAAGTTAATTATCTTCTTACTATGAATTACAGGTAAAAGCCTAACTTTTTTACAAATTCTGCTGATTTTAGGATATTTAATTACAAAATAAATATTATCACTATCCTGCAATATTCTTAGCTTAGAGGCAGTTAAAATATCGCTTATAGTAATATTGGCAAAGTGTTCGGCAAATAGCAAAATTTTAGCATCTTCACTATCCAAAATGACGGGATCAATTATGTTATGCTTTCATAGTGTTACTGAATGAACAATGTTTGTGAGGTCTGCAAGTACTGCCCTGTTTCTCGCCGTAGCCAACCCAAATAAATGCCCTGTATCCACAATTGCTTCTTTTGTAACTTTAAGTAGGTCATTCATTGCTCGTGTCAGATTATTTATCCTTGCCTGACGCTGAGTGTTAATTGTAATCTGTCGTTCATTAGCCTCAATCAGTTCGCGTTCTTTGGTTGCGACCTCATTAAAATCGTCGAAGTCGGGTGTCCCTGCGATGTATTTCAGTGCAGTACCTATGATGTTGATACCACGCGAATGCCGGTGATGGGTCTTCAGAGTCTCTAATAAAACGAGGATGTGACCAGCATCTGCTTTGAGCAATTTCCTTGCAGGAGAATGTGGAAACTGTTCAAGCAGCCCTTCTGTATCTGCCGCTATGGCTTCATAATTCGTCAAGTTAGTTTTATGTAGCAAAATACCGTATTGATCATGAATAGCAACTGTCCCGGTTGAAATCATCATGTAGTGTGAGTTGGTGTAGTTAAATAATTTCGCCTGCGTCCAGAAAATAACCGTCAAAAACGAGTATCTGAGAAAAAAAAAGGAAAAAAACTTGCTTTACCTCAAGTTTGCCTTGTGAACCCGTCTACCATTTATCATGACCGCAGTTCCCAAGTCCTGCTCAATAATATTCTCAACATGCAATTTTGTTAATTTATTGCCAATTCTTTTATTGGTTTTAATAAATACTTTGTCTCCGGGTTGATATGTTTTCAACTTCCTATATTTATTCAATCGATTTAACTCAAGTGCTTGTGCCCTGACAATTTTGTTCACGATGTCTTCGCGTAATTGCTGAGGAATAGAATGAACTACATCTATAGGCCTTTGCCCCGTAACGGAATGAACCGACCTATTATATTTGGATGTAGCAAGCAATATCAAATCCACCGTCTCGTTCAGTCCTTGAGAAAGTTTGGTGCACCTTGCAATCTCTGTTAATGTGCTATGAAACCTTTCGACTTGCCCATTAGTGGTACTATGGTGCGGAGGGGTTGTAAACATGGTCACCGAGAAATGATCTCTCAACAGTGACTTTATTGTTTGGGAATTGAAAGACTTTTCATTATCGCAAACTATGGTTTTTGTATTTTTAAAAAAATTTAGAATTTGTATAATAGGTTGTTTTATGTCAATTATTGACCTGGAAGCAATGGTTGAAACTATCGCGAATTTTGAGAACTTGTGAACACACGTCAGGAAATGTTTCTTATCTGTTGAATAAATGTCGAGGTGGAGAATTTCTCCAGGATACTGTGGTATAGGGGTTTGGCCTACCGTCGGATTTGGGGGGTGGCGTTGGTATTTGGCCTCCCGGCAGATTTTACAGTTAATTACCAATTCCTTCAATTTCGGTCGCATTCTGGGGAAATAATACTCCTTTAGAATCTGTTGCAGGTTTTCCTTTAAAGAAGGATGGGCCCGATTATGTTCGGTTTCCAGTATCTCTTTCTGATCGTCTTCGTTGGTTATGTCTAAGGGACTTTGATCTAAAAAATTAATTTCATCAATAGGTTCGTCCACGTATTGGTCGTCGTACTGTATGTCTTCGCCGTTATTAACATTCTGGTCACCGCTATAGTCTTCATCGCACCCTTGCTTCTCATCCCCATAACCCTGCGTCCCTAAGTGGGTTATGCGCTGCATCTTTAGTGCCGTCTGCCTGTCGCTTTCCACTCGCCTCTTTTGAGCTACTTCCTGCGTCCCTTGGGACCGGTAAGTATTGAACGGATTCCTCTGAGGAAGAGGATTCGCAGTGGATCCTGGTTGGTTCCCTGGCCTTGGTTAATCGATTGACGCAATTGCTGTCTATTCTGTCGATGGTATGAAAGGGACGGATCGACTTCCATCGGTGTCACATCCTGTCGGGTGGCTTCCGCTCTTCGATATTGAGGGAGACTCTGGGGAATGAATGGGGTTGCCCTCTGAATGGCTCCAAGCGGTCGCTCATTCCTATTGAGGAACGACTGGGCGAATGCAGACCTGGCTTGGTTAGCTTCTAGCTCTTGTGCAAGTGCTAGTGCTGTGGGCATATCAGCGGGCCTCGAGGAGAACAAAACATCGCATAGAGGCCTGTTAAGTCCTGAAATAAACACCCTTAGCGCATCTTGTCGATATTTTTGATTAAGAGTGCTGATTAGTTCAGCGTTTCTACTATACGACATCGTTGTTTTGTTTACGAGCAAAGTAAGTTTTCGTTCTACTTCATCGTAGAACTGCAGGATATTCTTGTTGCCTTGACGCAACGTCAACATTTCCTGCTCAATCATATGAAGGGGTCTCTTATCGGAGTAAGTGAAGTCTAATCTGGCGATAATCGCCTTGAAATTTAGAACCGTGTTGAAAGAAGCGAGCACAGTGTCAGCTGTCCCTGTAATCTTGTTCCTAATGATCGCTACCGCTTGGTAGTGACGGGAACTACCGTCATATTGTTCATACACCTTATACGCTGCCTGAGCGGCATTTCTCCACGAAACATATCGTGATTGTGTCCCGTTGAATTCGGGCAGAGATTTTATCACGTCCAGAGATTCGTCACATTGAACATTTCCTGTGATCGTAACAGGCGCATATTCTATTACCCTTGTAGGGATCTCTAAAGTCGCCAGTCTGTTCGTCAATGAGTCAATGGTTCCCTGAAAATCCCTTTTTGCCATTTCAGTGGCAGTCCTTATGGCTGCTGTTATCAAACCTTGCATCGTTTGTGCGTCCATAGCTTATGCAAAAACGATCACTCAAACGAGAATAAAAAACGAAGAGAAAAAAAAATTTTAAGAACACTAACTATGTATGTCGTGCTCCTGGCGAGATTTTAACAAAGCAGTAATAGCGTCGCTTATTCAGACAACTATGTATGTCCGCTATTCCCGAACCAATTTACTAACACTTTCACAATAATTGATCCACGCACAAAAGTTAAGGAAAAAAATGTATTTATTCAAATGCCAAACACTTTACTTACATGTTTAAAACTATCATATTTTATATTTAATGAGGATGTCCGCAGCTTCGTCTGATTATCTCTTCAGTCCCTCGCTGGCTACGTCTAGGCTTGACGTGCAAATCCTTAAGTTTGTTGCTTTAAGCGTTATTTTAAGTTTAAGATTTAATGACAATTTTGGTTTTCGCGAATCGCGGAATTGTTTTTTAAATGTTACTTTTATTTTAAGTTTTAAAATTTAATTAAAATTTTGGTTGTCACAGATAGCTGAGATCGCGGGGATCGAGCTCGCGGCCACTTTGCGTATTGTTAGAATACTATCCTTTTATAAGGACTTTACCGTATCCTTTTCCGCGCGTGGCCCCACGTTGGGCGCCAGTAAAAGAATTGTTTATTTGTTGAACAATTATTTATTTCCTCTGCTATGCAGAGGCAGCCGTTTGGTTACAGTGAGTAGTTAGAACTAACTTTTTCGGTGTCTGCACCTGAATGCCTAACCTGAGCAGCCCCACTTGGTTTGTCGGATTTTCCGCTGACTCGGCGATTCCCACACTCCAGTTGTGCGCTTCCGAGCTTCAGCTCCAGATGGCTACACCCGTAAGCTCGATTGCTGACTTGGCAATTCCCACGGTTCAGAGCGCTACTTTCGTATGTTTGTTAACAGCATACGAGCTGCATACAAAGTTATGATTGTTGTTACTATTGTTTTTGTGTGTCGCAGTAGCTAACACCTGGCTATTGTTGTGTCTATGTTTGCTGCTACTTGATGGTTGCTGCAGCAGCTTATTTGAGCTGTCGTTGTGGCTATGGTGTGTTAACTTATACAAAATGAAAAAACAAGCATCAGTTTTTGGTAATCCAATGCGAGTAATAACGGATAGGGGAACAGCATTCACGAGTGATTCTTTTAAAAAATATTGTACTGAACCTAACATTCAACATTTGCTTATTGTCACTGGTGTCCCGCGTGGAAAGGGGCAAGTGGAAAGAGTTCATCAAATAATTGTTCCAATGTTAGCCAAACTGAGTCGCGAAACTCCTTCAATTTGGTATAAATACACAGACAGTGTTCAGCAATTTCTTAATAGTACGCCTCCGCGAAGCACAAAAGTGTCTCCTATTAAATTACTTACAGGCTGCGAGAAGAGGTTTAATGATCTAGCAGACATAAAAGCGATGATGGAAGAATACGATTTAACAGAATTTAACAATGAAAGGGATGAAGTGCGAAAGTTCTCTAAAGAAAATATAGGAAAGGTACAGGAAGAAAATATAAGAAATTTTAATAAACAAAGAAAACCAGATTTAACGTTTAAAATAGGAGATTTAGTAGCGATAATGCGAACACAATATGGGGTTGGGATGAAACTAAGACCAACATTTTTAGGCCCGTACAAAATAAAAATATGCTTAAACCATGGAAGGTATGAGGTCGAGCGAATTAGGGATACTGAAGGTCCACGCAGAACCACAACTGTTGCGGAGCATCTCAAATTTCGCAAACCATCATTCAAGGCCGAATGAACACAGGATGGCCGATTGTGGTAGTACTTACGGTGACGTATAACCGCTGACGGACTTTGACGGACCTAATTTGACGCTGACATATACTCCTACTGACTAATGCAACCTTGCATCCTTGCAACCTTGCAACGTTCAAAACTGATACCAATGAACATTCTCGAAATTTAAAAAAACGAAGCAGTTCAACAGAACCAGTACGACGCGCAGACGTGTTTTGTCATTATAATCTTAATGTAATAATTAAATTTTAAGGAACTATGTTTAAAAAAAAAAATTACTTATTAATAAACTTGAAATACTCTATTAAATAAACAACTATGTTAAATAAACTTTAATAAAGTGTTTAAATCCAATTACATATTTGCTTTTGTTATGAGCTCTTACTTAGATCATACGATGTTACTGTTACTCTAAGTTGGAATATTATAAATAAGCATTTGAAACATGTTATGATAGACACTCTCTTTGTATGCTTTACCAGAAAGCGGTTGTCAGCGGTACACCAAAAATCGTACAAAATCGATTAAACATTTTTTGGCGCCCGAGCAGGGACTTCTTAAATAAACAGTCATTGTTTCAATACATGTGTGATTTCTATAACAGAATCTAAATTGTTGTTGCAATTAGTGCTTTAATTCAAATTAAAAGAAAAAAATTGAGAGCATTAAACATGCCAAAAGTAGAGACGCTGAACGAGGTAATGATGCTGGTCGCTGAACAAGAGGATCTGCAGCAGGAACTTGTGAAACTTAAGGACAAAGTGGAGAAGATGAATCCGGAAGAGCTAACAAAGGGATACATAACGGTGCTGCTGGAAAGGGTAGATGGTATGTACTCCCCTTTTTCTACTAACCATGTAAAAATTAAGAAGTGCATAAGAGAAAATGACCTAAGATGTACAGAAAAATCTTACTGCGTAGAAGATCGAAACTCTTTATTTGAGGATAAATACATTGCTTTCAAAGCCTTTCTCTACGATTCGATTCCTACTAATAATGTTTCGCCTAGTGTATTCCAAAGTACTTTTGCTAGCCTTAGAAGGCAAGACAACAACGTTATTAATTCCAGCGACGTCAAATTACCCAAAATCTAACTTCCAACATTTTCTGGACAATATTTAGCTTATTACGACTACGCATGGAAAACCTTAGAAGATAATTAGGTATCACAACAAACGCGTCATAGTTGACACAATTTTGCGCTATTCCAAAGTGTTCGAAAGCATCGCCAACCGCGATTAGAGTAATTCTCGACACAACCAAAGAATGCCTTGCATCTTTGACAAATTTAGAAGTTCCAACTACTAACTGGGATCCGTTGATAATTCCCATAACCGCTGAAAAGTTGATTCCGAAACTCGAACAGATTAGGAACACATCCTTAAAGCCACTAGAGAAATTCCTAACTTATCCGATCTCTTTACCTTTCTGGAAACCACATTCCGTAATTTAGAAACGATCGGCGACCACGTCGTAACAAACATAAACTACAGGGTAGTCTTCAACGTCCGGGTGTAAAAGCCTTTAATATTAACATATATAAAACAATCATATGTCCTTGTTGCAAAAAAAACCACCTTCTCTTTAAGTGCTGGGTATTTCGTGCATATTATATTAAAGAACGCGAGGAGATCGTTGAACGCAATTCCATTTGCATAAATTGTTTAACGGAAGGTCACACACCGAAAACTTGTAAATCGCAACATACTTGCCACCTGTGCAAACTAAAGCATCATACTCTGCTACATGATGCGTTATCAGGACGAAAGTTTTACATCACACAGCCGACTGAGCAAAACGTTATATCGAATCACCATGTGTCAGCACCCTTGCCACAAAATACTTCAAATGTTCTTCTCGCCACTGTACTTTTGTACATTGATACACCAAATGGTAAGGTGACAGCGAGAGCTTTACTAGATTAAGGCTCACAGGGCTCGTTTATAACGGAGCGTTTGATACAGCTTTACAAAATAAATTATCGCCCCACACATCTTGAAATTCATGGAATTACGCCTACTCAAATTAATTGCTCAAAGAAATTAGTATTTTTGCAACTGGGTTCTCGAACCGAACCAAACTTTTCCATTAGTATAGAAGCATTCGTATTGCAGAATTTATCGACGTGTTTACCACAATATAGTGTCACTGCTCAACAATTACCGTTCAACGCACCTTTCTCTTTAGCAGATCCGCAATATTACAAGTCACGACCAATTGATTTAATACTGCTGACGTATATGGTTCAATTTTAAAATCGGGTCAACATAAAACCCACTTTAGGCTACTATTTCAAGATACCCATTTCGGCTGGGCACTCTCAGCGCCAGTGTCTAATACAAATAACGTTAACACAATCAGCATTAACTTTTGTCATATCGAAATTTCGTGAGGAATACTGTAAGTTCATAGTTAAGTATCTAGAACTTGGCCATATGCGTGATGTTGGGGAATACCCAAACAAGATTGAACCAAATTCTTATTTTCTGCCACACCATGGCATTGAAAAGCTGAGTAGCACAACAACAAAATTGAGTGTTGTTTTCGACGACTCAACCAAATACCGCAACCATCGTTCTCAAATTATTTTACGCTGGCGCAAACATTACATTGCGTTGTGCTTTGACATAGAGAAAATGTTAAGACAAATAATTGTTAAACCTCAACATCAGAATTACCAACAAAGGGATATTTACGTTGATGATTTGATTACTGGCGCTGATTATATAGCTGAAGGTTTATATCTAGAAGATCAACTTTGTAAATTATTATATTCTGGTGGGTTCAAGCTTAGAAAATGGAAATCGAATTCTACCAAGCTACTAAAATCAATTCCAGACGAACTACAGAAAGGTTCAAGTTCAATCGAACTCAATAGTTAACATTATATAAAGGTATTAGGATTGCAATGGCACCCGCAATCAGATTGCTTCTCGTTTTCATACGTGTGATATGAATACCCATCTAAGCAAACGTACTCTACTTTCTGATGCATCCAAGTTGTTTGATCCACAAGGATGACTGGCTCCTACAACTACAATTGCAAAAATTTCATTTCAAAAGCTGTGGGTTGCAGGTATTGACTGGGATGACGAACTGCCAGATAGTATCTCAAAGGACTGGATAGGGTATCGAAGCACACTAAAATGTCTTGAAGCTATCAAAATAGACAGATTTATTAGGACTTCTAAGATGATAAACTGTGATCAACACGGATTTTGCGATGCGTCGCAAGTTGGTTTTGCGGCCGTTGTATGTTCCAGGACTGTAGAGGTATGTTCCTACGCAGGACAATCCAGCGGACTGCGCGTCTAAAGGTGTAATGTCACGCGATTTACCTATTCATCCTCTTTGGTGGAGCGGACCAATGTGGCTCATCGATAGCAATGAACATTGGCCTGCTGACATGAACGCAAGTTTAAACACTACACGGGAGGAGCGTAGGCTTACAAAAGTTGCTTACGTTAACACATTGTCTTATCCAGATCTTTTGCACAAATATTCTAGTTTGAACCGAGCACTCTTCGTTACTGCGTATATACTTTGCTTCACCTACAACTACACTTACAAGGATAACGGTCGCTTTGGTCCCATATCCAAACTTGAGTTACAATCGGCATTAAAACGACTGATTTATCTATCGCAAACCATTGATTTCAGTCACGAAATAAAGCAACTTTCATCCGGACTACCACTTTAAAACAACGAAATTGGAAAACTATGCCCATTTCTGGACGATGAAGGATGTCTACGTGTTGGTGGACGCTTATCTATAAACATGAAACATCCTATTTTAATGTCAGAGAAAATTCCATTAACATTTCTTATATTTTCAGAAGCGCATCTAGTAACCTTGCATGGCGGCGTTCAGCTCATATTAAACTATGTTCGAAGAAGATATTGGGTATCGAACGCGCGCCATCTTGCTCAAATCATCATAAAGCGCTGCTTTACATGCTACAAATACATTGACAAATCAGCGGAACAGTTGATGGGCAACTTGCCGTCCGTGAGACTTACCCCCGCGCGACCCTTTCTGCATAACGGCGTGGACTATGCTGGTCCCATCGATATACGCCAATCATCACTACGAATCGCGAAAATATCAGAGGGTTATATCTGCATATTTGTGTGTATGGTAACTAAGGCCATACATTTGGAGGCAATATCTAGCCTTACTACTGATGCGTTTTTGGCTGCGTTCCGTCGATTCACGTCAAGGCGGGGAAAATGTATACAGATTTATTTGGATCGCGGTACAAACTTTGTTGGCGCGAGCAATGCATTAAAAGTAATGCATCAACGTAGTGTGACTTCGTTACCAAAAGATCTCAGGGTAATTTTAGATACAGAAGGTACAACATGGAACTTCGTACCTCCGGCATCTCTACATTTTGGAGGACTGTGTGAGGCGGGTGTCAAATCAACCAAATATCATTTTAAACGAATAACTCAAGACCGCGCCTCAGATTTCGAAGAGCTGTGTATCAGATTGAAGCGTGCTTGAATTCACGGCCATTGTGTGCCCTAAACAAAGACGTCGAAAGCTGTGATCATTTAACACCTGCTCATTTTTTAATTGGTGAGCCAACGATCAACATCCCTGCTTGAATTTAAGACAAGTGGAGTCCGTCGCTGGCACATGGAAGAGCAACTGAAGCAGCATTTTGGGCGAAGATGGTATGCCACATATCTCAGCAAACTTCAGAGCCGACCTAAGTGGGCAACAAAACGCGCCAACGTTAAAATTGGCGATCTTGTTCTTTTATACGACGAAAGGACGCCCCCTGATAAGTGGCCCCTAGCACGAATCGCAAATGTCCATTCTGGTGAAGATGGCTAAGTACGCGTTGTTATACTAAAATGCAGGGAAAAGTATTTCAGGAGATTGCTTATACGCTGACATCCTGAGGATGGTTAAGACGGAAGAGAGCCTAATAAGTTTCAGCGACGCCGTCCGAAAAATAAGGAAAACGGCGAGCGGCGATTTATTTTTCCAATTAGGTAAGGCATCTGACACAAACACCGTGAAGTTGCAGGCTGCTGTTGGAAAGTTGTTGACCGGTAAGGCCAAGGTAAAGGCCCTGACGGAGCAAGTACGTGTGGTAATTCACGACATAGACGAAATTACCTCGAGTGATGAGATATGCCTAGCCCTGAACTCATTAAGCAGCGACCTCGATATAAAAGCTAACGACATTCGCTCACTGCGAAAGGCCTACGGAGGCACGCAAACCGCTTCGCTCCTTCTGCCAACCGATGCGGCAAAGATTCTGCTCGAGCAGGGAAAAGTTCGAATTGGGTGGGTAGTATGTATAATAAGGGAAATGCTACAACCTTTGCGATGTTACAAGTGCCTTGACGTTGGCCACATCGTGAAAAACTGCGCCAGCTCGGAGGACCGCAGAGGCATTTGCTTTAGGTGCGGACAAACAGGGCATACCGCTAAAGGCTGCAACAATACGCCCAAATGCCTGCTTTGCGCTAAGAAAGTAAGAAAGGCACGGATCGTATTGACCACAACACCGGTGGCGTAAAATGCCCAATTTATAAAGAAGCCTTGTTGGCGCAAACCGTGAAAGATCTCAACATAGCTATTGCAATCATTAGCGAGCCTTACAAACATAAGGATGACGCTACATGGCTTCAAAATGCTGATGGTAAGGCTGCAATATGGATGTGTGGCAACGAACCAAAACATATGCAATGCGTCTCAGTAGAGGTAGGCTTCGTGTGCGCAAAGGTAGAAAACGTATGTATTTATAGCTGCTATATCCCACCCAGCTTGCCAATTGCTGCGTTTGAAAACATTGTGATGAGCCTTGGTAGGGATGCCAGCGATAGAAGTGAAGTCATAATAGCCGGTGACTTTAACGCTTGGGCGCAGGAATAGGACTGCCCTAGAACGTCTCCAAGAGGCATAGCTCTTTTGAAGGCGCTGGCATGCCTAGACGTTGCCTTGATAAACACGGGCACTCAATACACTTTCAACCGAAAAGGATTTGGGTCAATTATCGACCTCACGTTCGTTAGAAGGAGTATGTTTAGAAAAGCGGAATGGGCCAAATAAATCGTGGTGAAAAACCCCAACGGGCAGATCGGGCAGGAAACTTCCGGGGCTGGAAATTAACATCATTGCGGAAGCATTTCCCTCATCACAGTACCAGGGGTCGGCAGAAATTATGGCGAAGAAGCTTATAACAGACGTCAGGGCTGCTTGCGACGCGTCGAGCGTCGATGAAGAGAAACTCCTCTTATAAACACTCCAATGCCGTCTATTGGTGGAATGAAGGCATCGAAGCTTTGAGAAAGAACTGCTTGCAAGCTAGGAGATCCTTTCAACGCGCAAGAGGAAGGATTAATTTTCTAGAATGCCAAATTATGTATAAGGCCGCACGAAACTTGTTTAAAAAAGCTATCAAGGAAAGCAAGCGTCAGTGTTTCCTCGAGCTGTGCGATGATGCGGAAGTAAATCCTTGGGGAACGGCATACAAAGTTGTAATGAAGAAGCTCAAAACCACCAAAGCTGCAGTTCCAACGTGCCCACTATTTCTTCAAACAGTAGTAAATACTCTGTTTCCCAAACAAAGACGGCCTGGCCCCGATTGTGTACCAAACAAAGTCTTAAAAGTCGCTATCGGCAAAAATACGTCGGCGTTCACCTCAGTCTTCAACGCATGTTTTGCTGAAGGTCGTTTTCCATCGATTTGGAAGCAGCAAAGGCTGGTGCTGCTTTCCAAGCCTAGCACGCCCACTGAAGACCCATCGAGCTACAGACCCATTTGTCTTGTAGACTCGGCGGGTAAACTGTTCGAGCGTATTATCTGTAACAGGTTGGACGTTGAGATGGAGGCACTGGGTGGCATCTCAAATGAGAAATATGGCTTCAGGAAGGGAAGATCTACGGTGCAGGCTGTAACAGAAGTAATTCAGCTAGCGAGAAAAGCAACCAGCGGGTTGTGACGGCTTTCTCCTAAATGGCTGCTAAATCATGAGGGAAAATATAGTAGGTGCTCACTTCTGAGACGGTTCTGCATACCTAGCTCAGCTACAGCCTAGCTCAGGGACACTGGGCGTGGGATTGCCTCAGAGTGAGCAGCGAGAGCGTCACAAATAATTTAAACGTATGCAGAAAAAAAAAATAGAGACAAATAAAACCAGCACCTAGTAAACAATAGAAGCAGCAACAAAAATTGGAGAACCCACCTAGCTACAGGTATGTATGTTGGCAATACTTCATACCGTGACGCACGCTACGGGGGATTAAAAGCTGTTACTACTCCCCTCCGTCTATACCCACCCAACCTGTTACTGACATCGAGCACAATTACAGTAACCCGCAATCGATAAACCTGTTGGCTCACCCCCTCATAACTCGATCCCCCATTTCGTCACCAAAACACACAAATAAATTAGCAAACCATGATTAAATTCCGACTATAAATATTAGTACAAGTTTAATAGGCATATATTATTCTTTTTACATTCACATTAAGCCATGAAGGATTATGTTTTTTTTTTCTGATCTAAATATATATATCTTATTAACTTTTAAATAGTATTCAAAAACAATTTCCTTGATCTAATTGATAATTGGTTTTAATCTTTAACTTAATTTTTATCCTTCGGATTAAACGTTAACACTTCGGCAATTAGCAGTAGCAGCAAAAGAATTACAATCACATATTACGTATTCTTCATTATTCCGAAAGATAAACACAAAAAAACATCGTACACGCATACACTACGTAAATACGGACCCTGTCGGACTTTTATTAGCGTTAAGTGTAACTTACAAAATCAACGTGTCACTCTTGCCATTGATTATATCAATCTAAGGGACGCATAAGTATGTGTACGTAGATCCATATAATAATTAGGTTGTGAGGCAAGTCAGTTGGTTCCGACAGGATACGTTAGACGTTTCCAACATATCTACACTTATTCATAAACACATCAAGCAAAAGAAACTTCAAGCAAACTTACGTATGTTTGTGTACAGCATCGATTCGACGGTGGGCCCAGCGACGACGATGGTGTCTGCTCCACTAGTTATTATTATAGTTTAAATATGCAGGTATGTTTGTGAAGTTAGTGCACGATTTCCCTCGATGTCCGCGCGGTTGCGAGGTTCGATAGTGACGTTACCTTTTGATGCTACTGGTACAAAATTAATTTACACATGTTAGGTTGGGGTCTTGCCCTTTTCCCTTACACGACATTTCCCCTTACTTTTCAAAGATTTGGAACAACACTTTACATGAATTTATACATTTTTAAATCTTAAAGATACGAGAAACTGTATTAATGGTTCGCTGTTGGTTGCATCGACTCGTTTGAATTAGCCCTTTGGTGGAAGTCCAGCACTGCTTGTTCTTCCTGTCCTGCCTAATCGCGACGGCCGGAAAATTTTCTCTTACAGTTGAATGTGTATTAGCAAAACGCTCAAACGCGCGTTTTCTTCAGCAACTTTGTACGTTTCGGCGGGTTAGTGCCCAGCCCAATGAGCGACGAGCGTAGGTATAACTATATTATATGGCCTTCAGAAGGTCAAGGCTTTAGGTATATATGCACTTCTTAACCTCGTCGTCCGACCGTACACGGTGGAAAGCTGGAGATTAAAATGACTTATTCCTGGCAGAAATTGCGAGTGAAATATTAGCGGATGGCTCGTCCCAATCCTTTGATTTTACTTTCGACTGCTCTGATTAACACGAGGTCGTGGCGGAGTTAGCTAATCGCTGCTGTAAGTCAGGCGCACTGCTTTCACCCTCTCGCTTCAATCCAAAAAATGAACCAGACCTGAAAGGCCAAGCTGTTCATAAGGCATCTTTAATTAATGTCGACAAACGGGACATTTGCGGAATTCATTGTTATGCGAAGCAAAGAAATGTACATAGGTGATGACTAACTAAACTGTTGACATAAGTGACATGTATAGTTCGCTACCTAGATGGTTGCTTATACTCGCTGACTACTCATGCATGTTTGTGACAGTTCATCATGGGGGGGTTTTATTTTGATTCTATTTATTCCTTTGCATATAAAGAGACTACTTGACCCACATTAAATTCACCACAATAAATTAACGTTTCTTAGCGACTACTGCCGACTGTAGCTAACACACTACCTGTTCTCTTGAGCGATTGCGTCATTGATCGCCTGATCAGACAAACACACTTACGCATCAGCTAAACAGCACTCGCCAACGTGGCTGATGCGCTTCTATCTCTCTGTGGGCGAGCTGCCAGTTGATTTTGCGAGAAGTTTGAGTTTCGCAAAACCCAGTAGTAAAAGTGATTGGGCCTACTCCTCACAAACTCCCCCACCCAGACAGAAGCTACACGATGCCATGCGGAAGTGAGCATATGTAGCTAAGCAAAGAAATTTTCAAAATCTTGCCATTGTAATATATCTCCGATAAATGTTTAAGCGAAATCTCACCAAATATCTTTGGCGTGATAAGTTCCCTTGCCTTTTCCATCTAAATCTTCGAGCAAATAATATGAGCTACCTACTTTCTTCACAACTCTGGCTTTTACACCTTTCGGCGCTAGTTTAGCATTGAAATGCTTTAAGAGGTTACTCTGGGGAAAAGTTCTGTGTATAACTTATTGGCCTATCTGAATTTCCCTTGGGCGCGTACGTAGATTGTATGAACGAGCATTTTTCTCATGCGCATTCTTAAGTTTGAGATTTATGGTTTCGCGACTAACTTGGAATTCATCCTCCCTCGAGAGTTTAGCAGAACTTTCGGATAACAGACCTACTCCTTTCAATAATTTATAGTCACTTCCGTGAGTAATCATGTTTTGGCCGAAAACCACATGATATGGAGATTGTCCAATGCTTTGATGCAAGCCATTTCGTAATGAACAATTGATGCCGCTTATGTAGCTGTCCCACTCACGTTGGTCCTTTCTAATGAACGACCTCAAGGCTTCATTAATAATCCTATTGACACGATCGGAGGCATTGGCCTGCGGGGGGTATACTGCGGTACGCAAAGGTCTTACACCATATTTCGCAAGAAAAGTGGTAAACTCCTTAGTAACGAATTGGCTACCATTATCGGAAACTACCGCTTCCGGTACGCCAAAGCAATCAAATATATTAGTTTTGAGAAAGTCAATTATTAGAGCAGAAGTGAATTTCCGTAAAGGCTTTAGAAACGTGAACTTTGAAAAATGGTCTAAGATAATGAAAATTCCGATATTACCCTTTTTAGAAAGAGGAAAAGGGCCTATAAAGTCAATATACAATCTTTGAAAGGGTCTTTCTATCTCTACCCAATTACCTAACGGTGGTCGAAGTGAGTAAGTTGGCGTTTTTGAAGTCTTACACAAATCACACGATAGCACGTAGTTGCGGATATCTGTCACCATCCCGGGCCAGTATAGATGTCTGCGTATGCGGTCCATAGTTTTAGCGACTCCACCATGCGCTGATGTCGGCGTATCGTGTGCTGAATACATCACGCTTTGTCTTAATTCTGTTGGAACATAGAGTTTTCACACATCCGCTTCAGGTTGTTCATTGTTTTTAAATGAGGTACGATGGTAAATAAAATTGTCTACCACTTTAACGTCTGGCATTTCTAACTGGGAATTCTTGCTTTTCAACTTTTTATAATCTTCCGTTTCAAAACATTTTGACTCCAAATCTATTTCGGGCAAAACTTCTATGCTTAGCTCCACGATACTAGCTTCTTCCCCCTCGTAGACTCGGGATAACGCATCTGCCACCTTATTCTCGCTGCCTTTACGATGTTCAATGGAAAATTTAAACCCTTGTAGTTTCAACGCCCATCGCGACAGTCTACCGTTCAAATCTTTTTGACGCATGAGCCACCGAAGACTAGCGTGATCCGTCACCACCTTGAACTCATGTCCCTCAATATACTGCCGAAATTTCTTTATAGCCAGTACGACTGCGAGACACTCCAGTTCGGTGACGGTGTAGTTTCTCTGCGCTTTGTTCAGTTTGTGCGAGAAGAATGCTATGGGCCTTTCATCGCCATTATCATCACTTTGGGCAAAGAGACCACCGACACCACCCCGGCTTGCATCGCACTGCACAATAAAAGGCTTAGCGTAGTTCGGATGAACTAGCAGACGATCACTAGTCAGCTTCTGTTTAACCAGATCGAAAGCCTCCTGAGCGGCATCATTCCAATCGAACGTCTTTTTCTTAGTCAGGAGTTCTGTTAGCGGTAAAGTTAGACTGGCATATTCTGCTATAAAGCGGCGATACCAACCGGTCATGCCTAAAAATTGTCGCAATTGTCGTACGGTTTTCGGGCTAGGATATTCGGAGATTGCCCGTACTTTTTCGGAGTCTACTGATAAGGTACCATTTCCTACGACGAATCCTAAGTACTTCACCCTGCTCAATCCAAAACTACTTTTATTCACATTGATGGTAAGACCCGCCTTTCTAAGCTGTGCTGCGACTTCTAGCAAATGTGTTACATGTTCCTGAAACGACCTCGAAACTACCAGTAAATCGTCTAAATACACGAATACGTGGGACCTGAGATAGTAAGGGATTACCTTGTCCATCAATCGACACATGGCCTGTGGCGCATTGCACAGTCCAAACGTCATGCGTGTGAACTGGTACAACGGTCGGTTGGGGATCGTGAATGCGGTTTTCGGTCTCGATTCTTGTGACAACTGGATTTGCCAAAAGGCATCTTTTAAGTCAATTTTCGAAATACAATGTACAGGTGGCAAGCGCGATAATAAACCATCGATATTCGGAATAGGGTAGGCATCCTTAACGGTCAACTCGTTCAACTTTCTCGAATCTAACCGAAACCTCGCTTTTCCTGGCTTAACTATGAGTACACCAGGTGAGGACCAAGGCGAACCCTCTGCTTCTTCAATCACCCCTAACGTTAGCATCCGATCGATTTCTTTGCAAAGAAGTTTTTCCATGGCAGGCGATATAGGGTAATACCTTTGCTTTACTGGGGCTGCTGTGTCAATATGATGCTCGATACCAGTCGTTAACCCAAGGCCTTCTCTCTCCGACGATGGGAAAGCCGATATCGCCATATCGAGCTCACACCTTTGTTCGGGCGTGAGAAGCAAAGCTGCTGATTCGTCGTCTGTGGTAAGTTGATTTATGGTCGGCTCAGCGAGTACTTTTATGCCGAAAGCTTGCCAGAAGTCCATGCCACATATTACGTCGTTGGCGACAGACGGAACCAACAGAAATTCAAACTCTCTTTCTAGATTATTGAAGGCCACCGTAATTACGATCGATCCGGCTACTTTCTGCTTTTTCCCATCTGCGGTTTTAACATTTCCAGCAACTTTTCGATATTCATTACAAGGGTCTTCTAAAATCGATTTAGCTAACCTTGAACCTAGGCAACTTTTGTTTGCCCCAATGTCGAGGAGGTTGAGATAATTTTTACCAAGAATCAAAAGTTTGGCATACGGCCTAATGTCCGACGGAACATAACTTACGGAAGAGATAACACATTTGCGCAATGATTTTCTGCGTCGCCAGTAATCTTGCATGCGTTTACTTGACCGAGTTTTTTTTTTAGGTTTGTTAGTCACGGTAGCGAAGATACGCTCCCTTGCTTTTCTATATTCAGCTAAACGTATATGATAAGGCCTGAGTCGAGTATTACAATGCTTCTCGTCCGGAAGAAATCCTTTCCAATGCGCTTCCTCTGTTTGGGGTTGAGGTACATCCGGGACTATATTCTGTATATTAGGCCGTGGTATGCATTCTAAATTTGACTCCGAGTTTTGAATGCCGGATGCCCGTCTACCATCCGACGAACATCCTTCGGAAAGTTTTCCGACGACATAGAACGCTTAGGACACTTCGCGTCCGCTCCAGTCTTTCGATTACCCGGTGGATTTGGGGGCTCTGCTTCTTTGCCTGCTGAAGTTAAATCACGTGCATGGCAGACTTCTCTACACACGGGACATGTTTCATTATTTTCTAACCATATACGAATACATTGAAAATGGAAGTGATGTCTACAGGAAGTTTCTACAGTATCTGTATTATTTTGTAAAACTTCACTACATATTGCGCAAATTGTGTTGTTGAGGCTGCTTAATTCTATACCGCCAGAGGCGTTGCCAGGGCTACGTGTCACCGGCATGGCACAGGGTACGAATTTTAATGAAATTTGAGAAAAAAAAATCAGCCTATGTAAATCTGACCTCAGAATGTTAATTCCATTTATATATATAAACGGGAGACAGATGTTGCATAGGTCTAGCTAAACGATGACGATAAACAAAACTAATTTTTCTTTATGTATATAAAGTTGGTGACTACTCTGATGGGTCGTCATGAGGAACAATCTGGTGAGCAACAAAAAAGATTTGGCGTGCATTACGGCTTCTTGTTAGCAAGTGAACTTTGTGCTGGGAAAAGGAAATGTATAATAATATACTTTGGTTTGACTCCGCAAATTGTCCAGAGAAAACAAAATCCACAAGTAAAAAAATATATGATCAATAAGAATACCGGTCAGAAACCTCCATATACTAGTCGATATTTCTGCTGTCCAGCCTTCTCCGAAAAATATTGCTGCCAATCCAGCTTGATTATTATATTGGACTTAGCTAAGTTTGAAGCGGATTCTTTTGGGCTGTCGGGAAAATTAGCGGTCATAGTCCGAAGAGTTCCACACCATGCTATTCCAGCTTATTTCAGAGTGAGCAGCGAGAGCGTCACAAATAATTTACACGTATGCAGAAAAAAAAATAGAGACAAATAAAACCAGCACCTAGTAAACAATAGAAGCAGCAACAAAAATTGGAGAACCCACCTAGCTACAGGTATGTATGTTGGCAATACTTCATACCGTGACGCACGCTACGGGGGATTAAAAGCTGTTACTACTCCCCTCCGTCTATACCCACCCAACCTGTTACTGACATCGAGCACAATTACAGTAACCCGCAATCGATAAACCTGTTGGCTCACCCCCTCATAACTCGATCCCCCATTTCGTCACCAAAACACACAAATAAATTAGCAAACCATGATTAAATTCCGACTATAAATATTAGTACAAGTTTAATAGGCATATATTATTCTTTTTACATTCACATTAAGCCATCAAGGATTATGTTTTTTTTTTCTGATCTAAATATATATATCTTATTAACTTTTAAATAGTATTCAAAAACAATTTCCTTGATCTAATTGATAATTGGTTTTAATCTTTAACTTAATTTTTATCCTTCGGATTAAACGTTAACACTTCGGCAATTAGCAGTAGCAGCAAAAGAATTACAATCACATATTACGTATTCTTCATTATTCCGAAAGATAAACACAAAAAAACATCGTACACGCATACACTACGTAAATACGGACCCTGTCGGACTTTTATTAGCGTTAAGTGTAACTTACAAAATCAACGTGTCACTCTTGCCATTGATTATATCAATCTAAGGGACGCATAAGTATGTGTACGTAGATCCATATAATAATTAGGTTGTGAGGCAAGTCAGTTGGTTCCGACAGGATACGTTAGACGTTTCCAACATATCTACACTTATTCATAAACACATCAAGCAAAAGAAACTTCAAGCAAACTTACATATGTTTGTGTACAGCATCGATTCGACGGTGGGCCCAGCGACGACGATGGTGTCTGCTCCACTAGTTATTATTATAGTTTAAATATGCAGGTATGTTTGTGAAGTTAGTGCACGATTTCCCTCGATGTCCGCGCGGTTGCGAGGTTCGATAGTGACGTTACCTTTTGATGCTACTGGTACAAAATTAATTTACACATGTTAGGTTGGGGTCTTGCCCTTTCCCCTTACACGACATTTCCCCTTACTTTTCAAAGATTTGGAACAACACTTTACATGAATTTATACATTTTTAAATCTTATAGATACGAGAAACTGTATTAATGGTTCGCTGTTGGTTGCATCGACTCGTTTGAATTAGCCCTTTGGTGGAAGTCCAGCACTGCTTGTTCTTCCTGTCCTGCCTAATCGCGACGGCCGGAAAATTTTCTCTTACAGTTGAATGTGTATTAGCAAAACGCTCAAACGCGCGTTTTCTTCAGCAACTTTGTACGTTTCGGCGGGTTAGTGCCCAGCCCAATGAGCGACGAGCGTAGGTATAACTATATTATATGGCCTTCAGAAGGTCAAGGCTTTAGGTATATATGCACTTCTTAACCTCGTCGTCCGACCGTACACGGTGGAAAGCTGGAGATTAAAATGACTTATTCCTGGCAGAAATTGCGAGTGAAATATTAGCGGATGGCTCGTCCCAATCCTTTGATTTTACTTTCGACTGCTCTGATTAACACGAGGTCGTGGCGGAGTTAGCTAATGGCTGCTGTAAGTCAGGCGCACTGCTTTCACCCTCTCGCTTCAATCCAAAAAATGAACCAGACCTGAAAGGCCAAGCTGTTCATAAGGCATCTTTAATTAATGTCGACAAACGGGACATTTGCGGAATTCATTGTTATGCGAAGCAAAGAAATGTACATAGGTGATGACTAACTAAACTGTTGACATAAGTGACATGTATAGTTCGCTACCTAGATGGTTGCTTATACTCGCTGACTACTCATGCATGTTTGTGACAGTTCATCATGGGGGGGTTTTATTTTGATTCTATTTATTCCTTTGCATATAAAGAGACTACTTGACCCACATTAAATTCACCACAATAAATTAACGTTTCTTAGCGACTACTGCCGACTGTAGCTAACACACTACCTGTTCTCTTGAGCGATTGCGTCATTGATCGCCTGATCAGACAAACACACTTACGCATCAGCTAAACAGCACTCGCCAACGTGGCTGATGCGCTTCTATCTCTCTGTGGGCGAGCTGCCAGTTGATTTTGCGAGAAGTTTGAGTTTCGCAAAACCCAGTAGTAAAAGTGATTGGGCCTACTCCTCACAGGGTCCAGATGGCTAGGTGGAACAAAACAGTATTGTTTGATTTTAACGCTCGATGTCAAAAACGCGTTCAACTCGGCTAACTGGGCAAAAATGTTGGACACCTTAGAGCGCATAGGAGTATCATACTACTTGCGATGGCTAATGAGGAGCTACTTCCAAGATCGCATACTGTGGTACGACATGGAGCAAGGAAGAAAGAAGTTGGAAATTACGGCGGCGTACCACAAGGTTCAGTCCTAGGCCCATTACTGTGGAACATCATGTACGACGGTATTCTACGCCTGCAGCTACCGCAGGGTGTGAAGGTGATTGGCTTCGCCGATGATATTGCGGTGGTGATAACGTCCAAACAACTTCAACAAATATCCGAAACAGCTACTGCTTCTGTGGAGAAGATTAAAGAATGGCTCGACAACCACGGGATCGCCCTAGCGGAACAGAAGACAGAGGTAGTTCTTATCTCAAGTAGAAAAAAGCTGGAGGATATAACGTTCAGAATAAATGGCTATCCTGTCTCCACGAAACCTGCGATAAGGTATCTGGGTATCATTATCGATAGAAGATTGTCGTTCAAAATGCATCTCCAATACGCCAGAGACAAGGCGACCTCTACAATGACCTCTTTGTCCAGAATAATGCTCAACGCAAGAGGACCAAAGCAACGAAGCAAAAAATGGCTTGCAGGAGTCATAAGAAGTCAAACCTTGTATGGAGCCCCGGTGTGGTTCGATGCGGTATGTCACTCATCGTATTATCGGGACATAAAGTCCACGTATCGTCTGTGTGCACTCCGGGTATGCAGCGTATTCAAGACTGTGTCTGATGAAGCAGCCCTGGTAATTGCTGGTATGTACCCACTAGACCTACTAGCTAAGGAGTCTGTTCATATCTTCTCAAGTACGGATATAACTACTGAAGCCACCCGCAATGAAGCTAGAGTAAATAGACTAGCCGAATGGCAAAACAAATGGAACAGTGCGATAAACGGACGATGGACATACCGATGCATTCCAGACTAAGAGCGCTTGGTTCAAAGAAGCCACGGCGAAGTTGACTTCTACACGACCCAATTTCTGAGCGGTCATGGATACTTTAAGTCGTATCTGCACAGATTCAATCACGAGGTTGATCCTTACTGTGACTGCTGCGAGATCGGCGTAGCAGACAGTATGGAACATGTATTCTTGAGATGCCCACGCTTCAACGACCAAAGGGCCATACTGCAAAGACAAATTTGCGAAAACCTTTCGCCGGAAGCAATTGTGAACTACATGCTAAGAGACAAAGATGAAGATTCTTAGAAGAGAAGAATGACAAAGACGCAGAAGCACCAACGTAACACTGCCACAGGATACGTAGTAAGGGCACCATAAGAGTGGTAGTAAGTGTTAGATCGGAATCTAGGCCTTTCCGACTGTACTTAGCTTACTAAAAAGTTTCTAAGCATCTCAGCGGAATGGAACCTAGGCCGTTCCAACCGCCAAATGGCACTCTCAGATTGCTCGCCTGGCTCAACAAAATGGGCACATCGGAATCTCGGACTTTCCGACTGCGTATTCGAAACATTCACATTCAGTCGTCAATGCGGAGTGGAACCTAGGACGTTCCAACCGTAAAATTAAGCAACGAAAAGCTATAGTAATATAAAAGTTTAATATTTCTCAGATATAAATGCAGTCAAACAATCAGGAATGTAAAGAGTCGGGGCGGATTGAAACCCAGGCCGTTCCAACCGTCAAGAGCTACAGACGAAAAAAACTGGGCTATCTTTCCCTTTGAGCAAAAAAAAAAAAAATATGTAATACAGCTTGTGTTGCAAAAGCAGAAGCAACAATGGCGTAGCAGTGGCGACTAACCGCCCTTCCCCCATGATGTTATGCTTGACGGCAGTCCCGTGGGGAGGGGAATTCGACGGAAAACAGGCTTATCCTGGTTTCAAAAAAAACATACTTTTATAGTAAGTAATATTAATATATATATTTTCTCATATATATGTACATACATATTTTCTTTTGTTATGAGCTCTTACTTAGATCATACGATGTTACTGTTACTCTAAGTTGGAATATTAAAAATAAGCATTTGAAACATGTTATGATAGACACTCTTTTTGTATGCTTTACCAGAAAGCGGTTGTCAGCGGTACACCGCGTTAATAAACAAAATTGCTTAAACAACTAGTAAATTTACAAAATATTTTTATGAAACTTAGAGGTGGATTGTGCGTTGTTTTCCTAGAAAACTTCAAATGGTTAACCAAGCCATTTTTCCGTTATTTTATTTAATAGCCAAATATCGAAGTAACTTACAATAAATTACGCATTTACCAAAACCCCGATTTTTTTAATGAAAACGCATTGTTATTATTTTTTTCAGTTATCTTTATTTATAATAGTTTTAATAGAAAGTACTCGTACATGTTCAATTACACTATTTCATATACTCGTACATATGTACATACATATATTAACATTTATAACATTTATCCATTAACAAAATTGTTACGTACTTACTAATGTTCATATTATTTTACACAAATAATCTTTTATTTTAATTTTTCTTAGTTATTATGATTTACTCCGCTGGCCGCTGTGGTCGAGTTAGTAGCGGTGCGTGCTATAACTTGATATGCCAGTGATTTCGAAGTACGAATCTCAGTCAGGGCAAGCAAAATCTTAATAATAGAAAAAGTTTTTTCTAATAGCGGTCACCCCTCGGCAGTCAATGGCAAACTTCCGAGGGTATTTCTGCCATGAAAAAGCTTCTCATTAAATACATCTGCCGTTCGGAGTCGGCACAAAACTGTAGGCCCCTTCATTTGTGGTATAATATAACGACACACACCACAAATGATAGGAGAAGCTCGGCTCAACACTGAGCTATATAGTGTAAGCGCCAAAATTATTATATTATATTATATTATGATTTACTCGTACAATTTATTATATTCATCCTAAGTAGTATACTTTAATGCATTTGTTTAAACGTTTTTTCTAACTTTGTACTATTTTGGAACTAATTGTATAAGAATTTGGTTATAAAATATATTTATTACCAATATGTTACGTTATTTATTTAATTTTATCTTCGTATATAGGTAATTAATTTATTTAATATATTTGTTTGATTTACTTATTACAAATATTGTAGGTTATTACGTTTATTATGTTAGTATTAGGTTATTATTATAATATATTTATTACAAATATTTTAAATTATTTAGTTTATTTTCTTTGTTATTGGTTATACATATTATTTATTATATTTGTATAATTTATTTATTACAAAAATATACAATTTTATTGCATTTATAACAAATGTATATTAAATACCATACTATCAGCCGTGCTCCCAGTTTCACATTCACAAATTTCCCTGTGGATTCGGTTTGAAATCACATGTTTGGTGCTCCCAATTTCACATTAACATATGTACATTTTTGTGAATTGAATCCGAATGCTTGGTTGTATGTGAAATGAAAAGTAAATAAGAAAAAGTGTGTGAATATTAATTTATTTTCGATTTGAATAATTTTTTAAGTATTCTTTGATGTTTGTAGAAGCCATTTATGATATTTCTGTATTAGTTGTTCACTGAAATATGCGTATTTTCAAGTATTTTGCTGATGGCTCCTCAAAAAAGCATACATAGCTGAATCCGAAAGGGAAATTTCAACAACAGCTGTTTGGGAATTGGCACAACGATAACCGATATGTGTGACAGGGATGACCTGATATGCGAAGAAATTTGTGAAATTCACTTTCACAGGACATTTTTAAATATAGTTAAACATCCATATATGTATATAAGTTATAAATTAAGTACATATATATTTATAAAATTTATATTAAGTTGTACTTTTTAAGCCGACTTATTGTTAAGGTATCGCCTTTGTTTGTGCTGGTTGTGGCTCAGCTCCAAACTTCTTCTGATGTTTTTCTCAAATTCGATTCGACCTTGCAATTGGAAAAAATCTAGAGAAAAAAATTTACATAAAGTATAAGTTGTTAATTAAATGAATAACTCATCTTTACCAAAAAGAACGGTATTCACAATTTTTAGTTTGGACAAAGTTTTTTTGCGACATCTTCCGTCCCAATTACACTCGTGCACAACGTTGTCGGAAACAGTTTTTTCAAAATGCTCGTAACGTGATACTGGAACACGTTGACAGAATGGGTGTTTGTCTCGTTGAAGCCCAATGAAAGCTTCAATTTTTTTATTTTTAATCTATATATTATACATTTTAAATTTTATATTATTTTGCATACCTCTTCTTCCTTTAGGAGTGGAAGTATAAAGCAGCTATTCAAACACAGTATGCAAAAGGTTCCTTTTTTCTTTTTTTAATTTTAACGTTGAAAATTTCCGTTAAGAAATTTCAAAAATTGTCTAATCATATTCAATGTTACCATTTCAAACGAAATCGAATTTAAAAAATAATGGATTTAAGAATTGAAAAAAAAAACATGTTCTTATGCGTAACAGTAACAATGAATCGGATATTTAAAATCGTTTTTCTTAAATATTCACATTTTTTTAGTGATTGACGTGGGTACACGATATATTTATTTATTTGTGTAGTTATTTTTTACTTTTACATTGTAAATGAATGGCAATATTGGTGCACACGCTACGTTTCGTATTTTTTGTTGCTACAGCTCTGCCATAAATGCGACATGTCAGAAAACTTAAGCTACTTATACAAATTTGAAAAATCTATTAGCTCGTCTCTTTTATTGTTGTGTCTATAAGAACCATGATTTAATTATAAAAGGTTTGCTCAATAAGCAGCTAGCTCGCTTCCTCTTTGTCAAACTTCTCCCAAAGCAAGCCCATGTGTTGTCAACTCAAAGTTACGTGAAATTTGGGGAAAATCCAAATTTGTAGAAAAAAAATTTCGATGTCCTCGTTGCTCCTTTATTATTGTTTACTTTTTACGAATGACGTTTCCTTTTCTGAATATAATGAATTTCGAACATATAATACATCTCAATTGCAAAGTAATTAATCTCAGCGTTCGTGTACGGGGTGCAAGCAAGGGGGTACAGTGGTGCAGTTGGACCACTGTACTCAATCCCTATTCTTTCGTCCACGCTCGTGCACCCTGGGCATATTCGGTTTAAGGGTCCACTAAATTCCGCAGCGTCTGTTCATCAGGAGGTGCAGCTGCAAGCGGGCGTCTGTCTTGGAGCAAGCGGCTCGCTATATAAACGAAGTCAAAATTTTCATCCCCCGCAATGGGTTGTGCACAGGGCTTGAACCAGCCACGTAAAACCACACCTCTCATGAAAAGAAAGACAAAGTCTCGGATGAGACCACCCTTTTTGATGATGACCACGGCAAACGTTTAAAGGACGCGATCTGAGGGTATGCACCTGGAATGTCCGGACCCTTAATTGAGAAGGTGCCTCTGCCCGGCTGGTTGAAATCTTCAGCAGAGCAAAGGCTGATATCACCGCCATCCAAGAGATGCGATGAACGGGGCAAGGGAAAACATCGACACGCCCCTGCGACAACTACTACAGCTGCCATGTAAAAGACCGCAAATTCGGTGTCGGTTTGTGGTGGGAGAGATACTGCGCCGTAAAGTATTGTCATAGACGGAAGGCATGCTTCCAGCGTCCTAATTATGCGCACCATCCGAGCAGCCAACATCGACTCGGAACATTTTCTTGTTTCAGCTAAGATCCGCACGCGCCTCTATGCAGCAAAAAGCGAACACAACAGCTGCTGCCTACAGGGCTACACTGCGATCGGGCGCAACGCTAGCTGTGCGGGAGTATTATCGTGAGTTGAAGAAGGAAGCAAGATGCATTTTTCTTGAGAAAAAGAGAGAGGCCGAAATGCGTGAGTGCGAAGAGCTTGAGATGCTGGTCGACAGCAAAAGCGCCCGAAATTTTTTTAGTGAGTACGACGGCTAACAGAAGGTTTCAAGACCGGTTCGAATTGATGTAAAAATGACAACGGCGACCTGGTGACTGATGTCCACAGCATACTACTTAATGGAAGATGCTACAACAACCTTGGAGAAGATGTTGAACCCGAATCCCCAATCAATGATGATGGACGCGATGTACCATCACCCGACTATGACGAAATTCGGAAAGCGATAGCACGGTTGAAGAACAACAAAGCCCCGGGGCCGACGGGTTGCCAGCTGAGTTATTCAAGTAGGGCGGAGAGGATTTGGTTAAGTGAAAGCACGAGCTCTTTTCTAGAATATAGTCGCAAGAACGCATGCCTGCCGATAGGAACTTAAGTGTGCTCTCCCCAATCCACAAAATAGGTGATCCTGCAGTTTGCGCCTATTGTCGCGAGATTAATCTTCTTAACATCGCGTATAAGGTTCTGTCGAGTGTTTGTGTGAAAGACTCAAGCCCCGCGTCAATAAACTGATTGGACCTTATCAATGTGGCTTTAGACCTAGTAAATCTACAACCGACCAGATATTCACAATACGCCAGATCTTTGAAAAGACCCGAGAAAGAAGAATCGACACACACCATCTTTTTGTCGACTTGAAAGCCACCTTCGACAGCACAAAAAGAAGTTTCCTATAAGCCGCAATGTCTGAATTTGATATCCCGGCAAAACTTATACGGCTATGTAAAATGACGTTGAGCCACACCACCAGCTCCATCAGGATTGGGAAGAATCTCTTCGAGATACCAAACGAGGAGATAATTCGACCCGCAGCCCTGAATCGGTCAGGCACCATCTTTTATAAGAGTGTGCAATTGCTGGCGTACGCCGATGACATTGACATCATCGGTCCATTTTCGTTCTCCAAACTGGATAGAGAAGCGAAGCGAATGGGTCTGGAGGTGAACGAGGGCAAGACGAAGTATCTCTTGTCATCAAATAGACAGCCGGCATATTCACGACCGGCATCTAACATAACTGTTGACAGTTATAACTTTGAAAAAGTAGAGCACTTCGTTTACTTAAGGACCAGCATTAACACAAATAACAGCGTCAGCCTTGAAATCCATCGCATAATCTCTCTTTCCAACAAGTGCTACTTCGGACTTAGTAGACAATTGCACAGTAAAGTTCTCTCTCGACGGACAAAACCCATACTCTATAAGCCTCTCATCATGCCCGTCCTATTGTATGGCGCAGAAGCATGGACGATGACAACATCAGATGAAAGGGCTCTTGGAGTGTTCGAGAGAAAGATCGAAAACCGCGTTCGATGGAACGATGAGCTGTACGAGCTGTACAATGACGTAGATATAATGCAGCGGATTAAGAACCAGCGGCTCCGCTGGCTAGGTCACGTCGTACGAATGGCTGACATAGCTCCAGCCCTGAAGGTTTTTGACGCGGTACCCGCTGGTGGTAGCAGAGAATAAGGAAGATCTCCTCTGCGTTGGAAAGACCAAATGGAAAAAGTCTTGGCGATATTTGGGATTTCTAATTGGCGCCAGTTAGCAAGAGATAGGGACAGCTGGCGTGCTTTGTTGACCTCGGCCAAAATCACTTAGCGCATCACAATTAAGTAAGTAAGTTCTGGTACGATGTTAATTTTGGCTGTTTAAGTGCAGCACACTATATTTGAACGTTCGTCCTGCCCCAGAGCAGCTCATCCAAAAATGAGGCATATAAACGTTGTTATTCATATAATCACGAAACTTTGAAAGAACGTTGTGTTAATAGGCTAGTTTACTTCTAGAAATGGCAAGGACTTCATTGTGACAAGTTGGCTATTTATAGGAGCCCTGAATAACAGGTTTTTTGCACGAAAATGTTTGTTTAATTAAAATACTTATAAAAAGCTAAGTATGGAATTTTTTATATTTTCTATTACACTTTTTCTGTCCTTAGCATGAAAAATAATATTTTAAACTAAATTTTCCAGTGCAGAAATAAAAGTTTGCAAATTTTGTTTCGTATCTTTTGCACAAATTGAAAAGGTTGATTTTATTATAATTTATATTAAATATGGTTTGATTTATCCATTAATTTATATTTTTCATATGAATAATATATGAGTCAAAAAAACATATTAAAATTCATTTACGCGCTCTTGGAAAAATTCGGAGAATTGAAAGAATCATAAAAGAATACAGTGCTATGAAAGCAAGGAAGCAAGTACAGTAAATTTGTTATTAAAATTTGTAGACCAAAATTTGGTGACCAAAGACTCTCGCTGAGTAACTGCAATAAAAATATACATATGTCAGGGGCGTAATACGGTTTCATAGAACACACATCACTTTGAAACGCATGTTTTAACTGATTGTGAATACGAATTGGAATGATTCAGTGAGTGTGAGTGATAACACTCACTTTGAAGTCGGTATTTTATATCTTGTTTCGGTTGGAAGGAGCATATAAACTCTTAGATTAATCGATGCGAAATTTAAATCAGCTGATAAGCTTACAATACGATTTCGCTGCGCACGCTTTAAGGCCATGCCACATAAGACTTGCTTCATTTTACGTGACATTTGTAACTTTGTCAGAAAAGCGAAAAACGCAAAAGGTATGCCACAATAAAACTTTGACAATACATACTTTTCGTTTGTTTATTGTGAGTTGTGAAAATCGCACGGAACTTTATAAACATATTTACATACATTCGGCATAATTATGGACATATTGTTAATAGTTCTTTTACTTCACGAAGCCCTATTATGTTTAAAAAACATATCAAGGCGGAAAATGTGGATAAGGGAATTGTATTAAGATCGTGACAAGGCGGGCCTGTTCGCGGCTGCTTTCGACAAAATGTTTCAGCGAGATCCGGAGCAATTTAAGAAGAGTGTTCGAATGAATTGTGAGGTTTTTAACCTGTTGCATCAACTATTGCAGCAACGTCTCACAAAAATATCCAACAGACCGTCGATATCATCACAGTGCCGACTTTTTTTAACATTAACGTAAGTGACTTAAAATTCATTTAATAAAACATCTATTTATAGGCTCACGGAGACATCAAGCAAACACTTGCCACGGCAATTAAAATGGGCCGCTCCACTGTAGCAGCTATCATAAGCGAGGTATGTGAAGCAATTTGGGAGGAATTGGGGGCATCTATCTATCAGTTCACAAAAAATACGAGTGGAAGCGTATTGCGATTGATTTCAATAATATGTGGAATTTTCCGAATTGCGTTGGTGCAGTAGACGGAAAGCATATAACGATATCATGCCCCTCCAAATTCCGGCTCTTTATATTATAAATATAAGGGCAATTATTCCATTGTGCTCCTGGCGACTTGTAATGCCAATTATACTTTTACGACCGTCGATATCGCGGCATATGGTTCTCAAAGTGACGGCGGAGTACTTTGGAATTCCGGCTTTGGGCAGCGATTATTGAATGGCACACTGGATCTACCGGAGGACGACTATCTGCCTGGGACGGAATTAAAATTCCCCCAATTTATGGTTGGTGACGCTGCGTTTCTGCTAAAAAATTTTATCATGTGACCATATTTAAGACGCTGTTTTCTGGTAATGCTGCTGGCTACCTGGCTTTGGGCCGGGCAAGCGGCATTGTTGACAGAAACTACTATATTTAAACGATGCCCGCTAAATTATTTTGTATATGTATTAGAATGTACATATGTACATACATACATACGTAACACATGTGTGCTTATACAGGGATATGTATACAATTAATCATATTCAGTTAACGTTTCATTAAACTTTTTTTAAAAATCGAATTTATTTGTATAATATAGATCTAAAATAATGTAAATATGCAAGTAGTGACCCTATAATGTAAGTGCATGTATATGTAAATGCACATGAATATACATACATACTTATGTAAATATAAGGTCATCTTTTTGCGATTACTAAATTGTTAAGCTACTCTTCTATGCGAACGCAGATACATATGTATGTACATTTCTTTATTAATACGTATACCTACATTTTGCGCTCAACATTTCGTGCCGCAGTTGTCTATAGTTAAAGTTTAAAAAAACACAATCTCCACACAGCATGTGGAATCACGCTTAAAAATTAATTGTATTTCAACCTTCTATTTTACAACTGTAAAATAAGAAGCTCATACAACCAATATTTATACTAAAAATAGTATAAATCTGGCGTGACATTACATTTAGGTCATTTCAACTATAACAATAGGTATATCGTATATTATATATATGTATAATAATATTTATGTACATATGTAGGTATAAATAAATATGTAATGTACAAAGCAATGATCAAGCAAACAATCAACAGTGGTTAATATGTGTATATAAGTTATGTGCATGTACAAGCATACGAGTATACATACGTATGTACATACATATCTAGTATACGATACGTATGTATGTAGTATAGCTAGATCATTTAGGGTGATCCAGTTGTATCAATTTTTGTCAGTAACACTAAAATATGTACAAACATTCATACGCATTTGTAAGCCGCTTTGCCTGCAAGAAAAACTAAAACCGTATGTAAACACGAATTAGATATTTATGCTGAGCAAAACCAGTGTAACAAATCACTACCTATATTTTTGAAGAATAAGAATTAGAATTTATAAATAATTTAGACCATTTGCTTTTTTTACCAGGTACGTATTCAGGTACATAAATACTTCATTTATATAAATATATACATAAAAACAAAACAAAAAAGATAAATACATACATATATACAAGGCTAGATAAAAGACATTTTTAGTTGCTGTTGTACGCGTGGTTAAGAAGCTCTATTTTGAGCCTACCGCGTACGGAAGGCGCTATTTTCGGACTCGGTGTAGGATACCTTCTTCGCAATCACGGACTCGATCGTTCCACATAACCGATCGAACCGCTCGTGCGAGTCGTCGAAACGCTTTCGTTTCCTTCCTGCAGGAGTGCTTGCATTTGGTGACTCTTCCACCACCTCCACCAAATCCTCCATCATTTCGCCACCTTCTATCTCCGGCGCTTGTGGCTGTTCATCGTCGAAGATCAAAATTGTTACAGTTCTGTAAAGAAAAGAAGTAGAAATGCATTGCTCATTGCTTCCATGTAGCACCACTCCGGCTTCTCGCCTGCAGCATCTCCTGAACGTGGACGCTTTGCTGCCACCTCCCGCACGAACCGGTCACGAAGTGATTTCCACCGTGCTCTGCAATGCTCCTCTATTATAAAAGAAAAGGCCTTTAGTAAACATATATACATACATACACATATTTATATACAATAAAATACACGTATCAGAAACTCCTACAAAAGCCGCAACTGCCTGCCATGCCCGACCCTTTAAATATTTATTTCGGAAGAGGTGGGAGCTTTTGTCAATGATGCTTGGCTGCACTTTCACCGCTTCGATTGGCTTTTCCTCCATTTCTTTTGCTAAAAGTAAAAAAAAAAAACTGTATACTCGTATTTAAGCATTTATTTCAGTTAAATTTTATATTTACCTTGTTTTTGTAGGAAAATTTTCAAATATACGTCGACCGTTAACAGACGAAAATCAGAAATTAATAAAATTGGTAGGAGCGAACTGTCAAAGACAGCGAAAAGATGAGAGTTGCGACGGTGTTGCCTATGTGGGAAATTCCGTATAATTGCATGTATTCATCTTTGCTGTCAAAGCTAATCTCTGACGTAAAGCGAAGCAGAAGTTTTATGTGGCATGGCCTTTAAAATCGAATGTATAAAGTGTATTAAATCGACACGATCTCGGCGAATGCTTCGTATAAACAAGGTAATTGTTAGTGTTATTTTCAATATGATATTATAACGATTGCAAACTCGTAAGTTAAATGCATTTATTAAGAGAAATTCTTATAATTGAACCTTTTTATTTAAAGGTTTCTTCGACCGTTTGGTGTATACATGCCCAAGTGTAAAACCAAAGTCTTCCGACTTTTTTTCCTGCGTTAGACGAACACACTCACACGTACCTAAGTTAAATGTAAGATCGCAGTTGTCCACCGGCGTAGAACAGACCGCACGACTCGACCTATTTTGTTAGCCTTGTTATTGAAACTAATCACCGCATAATTTTAATGTTGACGTAAAATGTATGTAGTAAATTATGTTTACGCAACGGTACTTACACGTCGGTAGGTAACTGAGCTCTAATATAGCAACTTAGGAGAAGTTATAATAATTTAACCACTTTATTTATAGGTTCCTTTCAAAGCTTGGTATTTCCCTGCCCATTAACGAACTTTCCCGAAGACAATACCAATTGATTTTAGACTTGGTTTTGGAGTAAATAAAAATAAAAATAGGTTTTATCGTTTTCATTTTCATTTCAAAAATTTACAGGCCCGTTCTGCAAATCGGAATGTATAAAATTTGTTTCTTCAGTTCTGAGAGGATCAGAATTTAATTTTTTTCTTTTCAGAGAATTAGAGAGAAGACTTTAAAACCAAAATAAAAATGATCGCTTCTGATGTATAGCAATGCTATTCATTCCGATTCCGACCAAATTTTCAAAATCTAATTACAGATTAGGCCTGTATAATCCAACTATTACAAATTGGAGAGTTTTTATGTCTATAATTCAATCATGTAAAAACGGGTCACCGAGTTGGAATGAGATTTAGCAGGAATACAGCGTATAGCCTGCATTGAAAGATAGAAAATTTTGTATAAAAATAGTAATAAATGGGGATAGGATGGACTGAGGGATATATATAAAAACAGTTGCATGTTCATGGAGAAAACTATAAATATGTAATTGGAAGAGTGGCCGTACCACTTCGGAGTTTTTAATACCGCATTTCTCGGAAAATATATATGAGCGATAGAGAACTGGAATAATGTTTTTTGCAGATATAAGAAAGTAAATACAAAATTTAAATAACTACTTAAAGCGCTTAATAGGAACTAAAAGCGTCGATTAAGACCATCAGATAAGCAATCGCTAAATGGTAAGCTGAATAGTAGATAACCGCCGGTAATTTTAACCAGAGAGCCCTAAGAGATGCGTTTATTCCTTTGGAATTGGATGACACTTTGTATGAAAAGGTTTCGGTTGCTGAATTCTATAATTTAAAAAATTTTTAATTACAGATTTGTTAAACATTTTCAATTTAATAATTCAGAATTTATGAATGTGGTTGAGGTGCTGAAAGACACAGCTCAAGTGTTCCGAGACCGTCGTCAATGAATGAGATCCATAAACTGCGTTCTTTGCAAAGATTTTTGCGAATGGTGGTTACCAACAGAGCGTTAGAAAGGACAATAACCATAATGTACAAATGACATAATAAACGTTTTTTGAAGCTTTGACTATTAAGCAGTCAGCCGGAAATGAGTGGCGAGGAAAAAGAAATTTGATAATGGACGTCCATGCAAAATCTAGTTTTCCGGGTGTAAATCCTCCTTTTGGGATTTGGTGCAACCCCGTCTAAATTCTTGCATCAATTCTAGCAACCGAACAGATTGCGACGGCGTTTTTGATCTCAAATGAAAAACAACAAACAAGAAATTTGTTTATTAAATTTAATACTCACATTTTAGTATGTTACTTATTTTTATAAATTATTGAAATAAAGTCGATATTCCTTGTGAATAAAATTTTTAAACTTTTCTCCGACAACCGAAACACTTCGTACCAAATTTATTTAAAAATCTTTGAAATTGCGCCACGAATGAACTCACTGATGTCGAATTTCGAATCTACCACGTAACCATTCGAACTCAGCGATGAGAGGCTGAACATTGAGGAGCGAGTAAGGAAAGCATCGGTGGCTCTCTATGCTACAAAAAGAATGTTAGGGGATAAAAACCAAAGATTGTACACTGGATGTACACAGCTATAGTTCGACCCATACTCTCATACGGGGCGCTGGTATGGTGGCCAGCTCTCACCAAAGATTACGTTGTCAAGAGCTGCAAAACGACAAATTGATAGTTTTAATGATTCAATAAGAAGTTATGGATACTATTTGGAGTTTTTTTTATCAATTCGTTAACCATCCAAAACTTTTTCCCCCCCACCTTGGCCCACGGTTGTGTTTAGCAAAATTAGCACAATTTATAAAAGTCGATGGTAAGGTTATTTAGAGGCCTATTCTCATAGTTACTGGTAATGTAAATTTTGTTACGTTTTTTTAACACCTGAAATTGAATTGTAGAGCAATGGTTAGAAAGTTTTTAAAAACAGTGGCAACAGCCCACATTTTGACAATGAGAGGTATCAAATTTGACATAAAAAACGTAAATAAACATACATTAATTAATGAAAGCAAACATTTTTTATCGGAAAATGTATAATAAGTAACAACAAAAAAGCAGCTAGATACTGTGGGATAAAGTGTCAAATGACCTAAATCTATATATGGGCCAAATAAAATAATAGCAGGAGCCTTTTGGCTGAAATAAAATTTTATTAGTTAACTATTTATGGGTTAAAGCTATTATCAAATGGTTTTATTTTACCAAAAATGGTTAATAAAAATTTTGTCTTCCAAGTTAAATAGTTAGTTGCTAGCAAACATTTAACATGTGTATTCCTGGACATTTTATTTATCTTCAAGAATTTCTTTAATTAAAAATACGAAATGGTTAAAAAATTTACTGCATGGTAAATTTTAACAGCCTAGTAAATTTTATTACACCACTAGAATAGACCTACAAATGTTGTTTACCTAATCGCGAAACGATAGACTTGCAAAACTAGGCAAGTTCTTTGCCCATTTTACCGTCATGCATAAGAGTCGCGCACTGGTTTCATAAACCGGCGTTTTTCAGCTCCCGAATATCCCGGGATAAGTCTATGCAAATCCCGGAACTGTAGAAAACAAAGAATTTAATAGTCATTTATTTTTGAAATTTTGTATCGTTCTTAAAAATTCCCCTTTCAAGGGTTTCCACAAAGCCTTTAGAGAGTTTACAATCGAAAAATAACACAGTAACTAACAACGAGGTGCCTGAAGTGGATAAGGCAGAAAGTCTCAGAAATAAATTGCATCAAGTTTTAACGATCAGCTCGCAATTGTCCAATAATTGAAAGGCATACAATTTATCAAAAGGTTTGGTTAAAGAAATTGATAGTGTTTGTAAAGAGGCGATAAAGGCTACAGAGAGCATTTTACTTATTGTCGACAATCCAAGCAACATGTGCTGAGGCGCAGCAGTGCTTCTTCTGTATCAAATATGTATATTTGTACTTGAAGTATAAATTATTTTGTATGTGTGTAAAATTTTTCGTTTATTTCCTTTTTTTCTTGAAAATACCAATAAATACATACATGATTTACAAAAAATCGTTCTTCTTTGTTATATTAATGTTATTTTGTATACTTCTATAATACAACAATTACAGACGTGTAACATTTTTGGCAAATAAAAAATTACTAGTCAAAACCTAATGAAATTCGGGATCCCGGGATTGTCCCGGGATTTCGTTTTCAAATCTCGCAAATCCCTGGATCAACGAAATTCCCAAAATTGACATCCATGGTACATATGTACATACATATGTACATATGCATGTATGAACGAAGTGAAGTGAGCGGGCGACTGTTTGCTTGTGTTCCTAAGTTTTTTTAAATTACTTAGATAATAAGTGAATTAAAAAAACAAGTGGAGTTGCAGAAGGACACAAATTGTTGGAGCTCATCTTTTTTTCCTTTTGCCTTTTATTTTCACACCGGCGCGTTGCTATCTACGTGTAACCCCCCGTGTGAACATTTGGTCCTTCGAGCCGTCGCATTTATATGTATGTAATACAGTATACTACTAAAGGTTCATCGTTTTCTTGCGCACAGCATATCGAGCCTTAATTGCACCAGCTAATTTTTACCACAAAACAATTTGCCACATTTTAATAATCGTACACACAACTGCAGACAGCGCATCTTAACGCAGCATACATATACACCATCAACGCTCCTAAACGGAAAGTTCAAGGAAAACTCTTCAACACAAAGGTACGTGGTTGTTTTTCGGGTGCACTTTTATTCAATTCATAGGTACACACATGTACTAGACGTCTGCATGAATGTAGCCGCCAGTACCAGGGACCAGCTTCGGACTGAGGAATCGTTAACCACTTGGTATATACCAGTAGTCCCCGTCCAATCTACTGGCAATGCTTTCGACACACGTATTTAACATTTGCATGTCCTAGGCAGTAGGCCATCGCCACCGCTGCATTACAAGTAGATAGCAAATTACACGCAGGGGGACAATCGCCGTCTCTGCATTACATTTCGCCCGTCTTTCGTCAGTCCCTTCGGGTATAGCTAAATGCATGCAAGGGGGGAGTACAATAAATTTCAACAATCAATAATACAAATTAAACGTGTTAAATTATAGTTATAAATTTACATTTTATTCATTATTCTTCTTTATAATTTATTTTTTTGTAAAGAAATATTTTTGAAAACCATTTTCTTTTAAACATGTTAAATTATACAAATTCACATTTGATTCATTACTTTTCTTTGTAGCTGAAAAACCTTCTCTTGTAAACATGTAAACTATATAAAATTTATTTTTCGTTATAATTCATTTTTTTTTGTAAGGAAATATTTTTGATGAATCTTTTCTTTTAAACATGTTAAAATTTATAAATGCGCAATCGATTCATTATTCTTCTTCTTAAAAATTTTTTTTTTTCTGTAAAGAAATATTTTTGAAAATCCTTTTCTTTTGGCGTTTAATAGCTTCGCGTAGCTGCAGGGGGCAATGGGGTGCAGTGGTGCTTCTGGGTATGCGGTTACAGTTGCACGGCTGTACTGAATCCCTACTCTAACGTCCACGTTCGTGCACCCTGGGCAACGTGAGCAACCCATGAGCGAGATAAGGTAATCAACCCGTGTTGAGCCTTGGGTCAGGGCTAATAGAGAGGGAGCTTTAGCGGAGCCACTCCGACATATTCGGTTTAAGGGTCCACTAAAGTCCGCAGCATCTTTTCACCAGGAGGTGCGGCTGCAAGCGGGCGTCTGTCTTGGAGCAAGCGGCTCGCAATATAAACGAATTTAAAATTTCAACCCCCAGCAATGGATTGTGCGCAGGGCTTGGGACCCGCCACGTAAAAAAACAACTACTTATGAAAAACAAAACAATGCCTCGGTTGAGACCTCCCTTTTTTGATGACGACCACAGCAAACGTTTAAAGGACAATGATTTGAGGGCATGCACCTGGAATGTCCGGACCCTTAATGGGGAAGGTGCCTCCGCCCGATTGGTTGATGTCCTCAGCAGAGCAAAGGCTGACATCACCGCCATCCAAGAGATGCGATGGACGGGGCAAGGGAAACAAGGGATAGGCCCTTGCGACATCTACTACAGCTGCCATGTAAAGGAGCGCCAATTTGATGTCGGATTTGTGGTGGGAGAGAGACAGCGCTGTAAATTACTGTCGTTCACTCCGGTGGAAGAGCGTCTTGCTACAATCCGCATCAAGGCGAGATTCTTCAACATCTCCCTGATTTGCGCCCACGCCCCAACGGAAGAGAAGGACGATGGGACTTAAGATCGCTTCTACGATCTCCTTGGCCGCACGTATGAGCGGTGCCCCACCACGATATAAAAATCGTGCTTGGCGACTTCAATGCCAAGGTGAGCAAGGAGGGCATCTTTGGTTCCACAGTCGGAAAATTCAGTCTCCACGACGAAACGTTCGATAAGACACGAAACCAAATCGACCATGTTGTGATAGACGAAAGGCATGCTTCCAGTGTCCTAAATGTGCGCACGATCCAAGGAGCCAACATCGACTCGGATCATTTTCTTGTTTCAGCTAAGATCCGCACGCGCCTCTGTGCAGCAAAAAGCGCGCGCAAATGGACACAAGGAAAGCTCGACGTCGGAAAGCTGCAATCGCAACAGACAGCCAACCACTTCGCCACCAGACTTGCACTCCTGCTCTCTGATAGTAATAATCAACAGAAGGATACTTCCGAGCAGTGGAACCATATTTCTCGCTGTCTACATACCGCCGCTGAAGAATCCATCGGATTTCAGCGAGCCCGAAAGAACAACTGGTATAACGAGGAATGTTGCGCCGCTACGGAACGTAAAGACGCTGCCTACAGGGTCACACTGCGATCGGGCGCTTCTACAAGAGCTGTGGGGGAGCGTTATCGTGAGTTGAAGAAGGACGCAAGACGCATTTTTAGTGAGAAAAAGAGAGAGGCCGAAATGCGTGAGTGCAAAGAGCTTCAGATGCTGGCCCACAGGTATAGCGCCCGTAAATTTTTACAGAAAGTACGGCGGCTAACAGAAGGTTTAAAGACCGGGGCGAATTCCTGTAAGAATGAAAACGGCGACCTTGTGACTGATGTCCACAGCATACTTAAATTATGGAGGGAGCACTTCTCCACACTGCTTAATGGAAGCAACTGCAACAACCCTGGAGACGATGTTGAACCCGAATCCCCAATCAATGATGATGGACGCGATGTATCATAACCCGACTATGACGAAATTCGGAAAGCGATAGCACGGCTGAAGAACCACAAAGCCCCCGGGGCCGATGTGTTACCTGCTGAGTTATTTAAGTACGGCGGAGATGAGATGGTTAAGTGCATGCACGAGCTCATCTCTAGAATATGGTCGGAAGAACGCATGCCTACTGATTGGAACTTAAGTGTGCTCTGCCCAATCTACAAAAAGGGTGATCCTGCAGTTTGCGGCAATTATCGCGGGATTAGTCTTCTTAACATCGCATATAAGGTTCTGTCGGGTGTATTGTGTGAAAGACTTCAGCCCACCATCAATGAACTGATTGGACCTTATCAGTGTGGCTTTAGACCTGGTAAATCTACCACCGACCAGATATTCACAATATGCCAGATCTTGGAAAAGACCCGAGAAAGAAGAATCGACACACACCATCTTTTTGTCGACTTGAAAGCCACCTTCGATAGCACAAAAAGAAGTTTCCTATAAGCCGCAATGTCTGAATTTTTTATCCCGGCAAAACTTATACGGCTATGTAAAATGACGTTGAGCCACACCACCAGCTCCATCAGGATTGGGAAGAATCTCTTCGAGATACCAAACGAGGAGATAATTCGACCCGCAGCCCTGAATCGGTCAGGCACTATCTTTTATAAGAGTGTGCAATCGCTGGCGTACGCCGATGACATTGATATCATCGGTCTTAACAAACGCGCAGTCAGTTCTGTGTTCTCCAAACTGGCAAGACGAAGTATCTCCTGTCATCAAATAGACAGTCGGCGCATTCACGACTGGGATCTAACATCGCTGTTGACAGTTATAACTTTGAAAAAGTAGAGGACTTCGTTTACTTAGGAACCAGCATTAACACCAATAACAGCGTCAGCCTTGAAATCCAACGCAGAATCTCTCTTGCCAAAAAGTGCTACTTCGGACTGAGTAGGCAATTGCACAGTAAAGTCCTCTCTCGACGGACAAAAACCATACTCTATAAGTCTCTCATCATGCCCTTCCTATTGTATGGCGCAGAAGCATAGACGATCACAACATCAGATGAGAGGGCTCTTGGAGTGTTCGAGAGAAAGATCCTTCGAAAGATTTATGGTCCTTTGCGTCTTTGCGACGGCGAAAACCGCGTTCGATGGAACGATAAGCTGTACGAGCTGTACAATGACGTAGATATAAAGCAGCGGATTAAGAATCACCGGCTCCGCTGGCTAGGTCACGTCGTTCGAATGGATGAAATAGCTCCAGCCCTGAAGGTTTTTAATCGCCTCTAAATCCATAGCTGCCCCAGGCGCTGACTTCTTTTTTGTTAATGAGTTATACCAATACAAAAACTTTGACAAGGTGAAGCCACGTTCTCGAAGTTCAAAAATCATTTATGGTATCTCTCACCGGAAACAGTTTGTTTGGCACAAAGCAAAAAATGGTTGCAGCTCTAGGAAAAGACAATTACTTTGTAGGAAAAAATTATGACTTTGTAATAGGAAGTGAAGAAAGAGTATTTGCCAATGTTCTAGATCAGTTTGTAAGTAAAAGCAGCTATGTTTTGCATAAATAAAGAGTTTCTTCATTCAGACCCAAATTGTTGGGCAACAAACGAAAATTATATTAAAGCTGTTGAAAGATTAAAAAATTTTAAAGTCGTAAACGATACGGCAGAGAGAGGAGTTAAACTTGTAGAAGAGTACAACAAAATCTCATCCAAAAATGAAGAGGACAAACAACACATATTGCAGGTAGTCAAATACTATAAAGGAAAATACCCAAACGCTACAAAGCAATCTTTATTAGAACCATTGGTTATTTAGAAATTTATTGTTTAATTATGATGTAAAATAAACGAACATGAATTTATTGTTATTTTTTTTATTACTTGAAAACTCAATAAAAACAAATTATTCACATTTTTTGAGTCTCCATCGGTTAATCTGGACTTTTACCCCCCTGCGACACGCCTTAGGCTTTTCCAATCATAACCAAATTTTGTATGTGATATCTCCGACCATAGTGCTATCTATTTCGGGTATTAGATAAAAAGAAAAATCACTTTTATTTTTCGTGTCTCCATCGGTTAATCTGAACTTTTACCCCCCTGCGACACCCCTTAGGCGTTTCCAATCGGGACCAGAATTTGCATCTGATATTTTCTACCATAGGGCTACAGATTTCGAGTATTAGATAAAAAGAAAAATCACTTTTATTTTTTGAATCTCCATAGAGCAATTTCAACTTTTACCCCCTGCGACACACCTAAACCATCTGCAATCGGGATACAATTTTTTGTCTGATATCTTCGGCTATATTACTATCGATTTAGGGGTTGAGACTTTGGAAATCTGATAATAACATTTTCTCCATACAAATAAGGACAACCCTAATGTACATGCATAATCTACATTGAATTTTACTGAAATTAATAAATAACTATAAAATAAATGCATACAAATATAATAAAGTCTATACACAGTTGTATGAAAATATGTTCATATGTAGGCGCAAATGTAAAGAAAACAGATTTAGAAAAAATGTTCACAATGCTTTTCATATATAGAATTTTAGATGGAAAACTTAGATATTTGGAAAATGTGTGTAATCTGTACAAGTTTCGAAACTTTAATTGACATGGTTCTAGTTAAAGAATGCGTTATTATTTTATAAAGAATTTACGGAAAGTATTTGTGTTAAAAAACATTGTAAGTGTTGCATACAACTGCAATCTTTTTTTGACTCTGAGGTGCATATATCTACATACATACATATGTACGTATTTATATACTTACATATGTATGTCTATTTATGTGTGGGTATAATATATGGTAGTAAAACCCTTTTATAAATATTCGCTAGCTTCTTCACATCCGTAAATATGCATGTATGTACATACATATGTATGTATATATGTATGTATATTCAGCGTACTTACTGAGTGCAGGCACTGCTCAACTTGGTGATTATCCCTTTTGTGTTTATATACACACAAATATACATGCATATATACATCCATATGTACATGTATATTGTACGTATATATAGAGTGTGCGTCTGCGCTTATGAACAAGTTATGTATGCTTATTAACGCACTCATCTACATACGTATACCCCTATAATTATATTTAACTCAGCTTACATTCCAAAGGACTCAAGCTTAGATTCGCTCAAGTAAACAAAGTCTAACGATCGCTCAGATATTGTCAAATCACTAGCTTAAACTAGAGCCCGATCTCCGTGTTCGAATTGAATAGTCGTCCTATTTTTGTGTTTTTTTGAAAGACTATGTTTAAGTCGGAATTATGTAAATTTCAAAATGACCTTATCGAAAATATATAAAATTATTAAACTACGAATATTGTGAATAAATTCGACTGCTTTTCTGTCTGGCGACGAGGATAAAACAAACGAAAAATTAAAATAAAATGAAGACTTGTAATATTTTAAATGCGGTATTTATAAAAGTGCACTTAAAACCTATGTATGTATGTATGTATACCAAAGTCGACGGAAATAAGACTAACTTATGGAAATCAAACGGCGCAATAGCTTAAAATATTAAAAAACCAACAACTTCATTTTACTACTAAAAACTTTGCGGTAGCCAAAAAAAAAAAGCAAAATCACCGAAATCAAAAATTTTAAATTTTCATATACATATGTACATATTATATACGTAAGTGCATAGAATACATATGTATGTATAAATGTCGCAAATAAATCAAAAGTTTTATAACCCAAAAATACAAACAAAAAAAAATTGCTTAAAAAGTGCATTTGGCTTCAACACTTGAGACTCTAACCGTTAAACATAGCTGTGCGAATAACCTCGGACACGAAAGCAAAAATACCGAAATCAAAATTTTTAAATTTTCATATATTATATACGTAGATAAGTGCATAGAATATGTATAAATATACCAAGTATCGCAAGTAAATCGAGGGTTTTGTAACCCAAAAATACAAAAACGAAAAATTGCTTAAAAAGAAGGAGGCTGTGTCAGAGACACGGCCATTAAGTTTAACGTAGAATACGCCATCCGATAAGACAGAAAACATATGTATAATGATCTATTTGTTTATTTGAAAATTTCTTTTTGAGAATATAGGCTTATGATAGGAAAAATAGGATAAATATGTTTTTAAATTAACATTTAAATTTCTCGCAAAAACTAAGTCAATGGTTGTGTTATCAATAGTTGTGGGAGCATCATTTCGAATATAATCCAAATTAAACGTATCGCTCATAAATTTCGCCAATCTAGTATTTGAAGTGATTTCTGTGTTAAAATCACCACCAATAAGCAGTAGTTGGCAGCGCTTTCTCTGCCTTTACTCTACTTAAATTTTCCCGCCTAAAATTATGCAATAAAATGAACGTCTATTGACCACTACCAGAGAACTTGTAAGAAATGAGAAGGCGCAAATGTTAACTAACATTTTTTCAAGTTCTAAATTGAAAATCCAAGATAAAGGGATTCACCATAGAAATAAAGGAATTCCCCACAGAAATAAAGGGACTCACCACTTCACTTGAACTGAACTTATTTTACGGGGACATTTGCACATTTTCTTAAACATTTTCGTGTTGCTATAAGCGAATAATTTAATTCATAAAAACATAAATATGCATTTGTGTATACATACCGTTTATGCAAATTTAAAAAAATACCAAATACCTAAAAACTAAACAAAAATAAAAAGAGTATACTCGATGTTGGAATCGAACTTCGAAAATGCAAACTGATAAATCTTCATTCTTATGTTTTCACAGTATATAAATGAATGGAATTTTGCACAGAATGATATTATTTATCATATTTTCTGCCTTTAATAGGGTACGAGCTCTAGCGAACACAAAATACTTGTCTTATAAATAAAATAATAAATACATATTTAATAAAATAAAAATAAATGAAAAATTGTAACAAGTTGACAAATGCTTCTGGTAGTTGAGCACGGGCAAAAAAGTGCAAAAGTTTGCGGCCGTCGTCTAACACGTCGACACCATAGCAAGCGTAAATTTATTACGGACAAACAAGTACTTGAGTTACAAACAAGTCATAACTGGACAACTGTTCTTTCATTGTTTTCTGTTATTTGCGCCGGCAAAAGACAAAAAGCGAAATCGTTGAACATACATATGTATGTATCTGTTTGCGTCTTCATTTTATAGTAAATATAATATTCAGAATATTGGTTTATTTTACTGATTAAATTCATACTTTAATTGAACAAATAAATGTAAATATGTTTTTGCTTCAATTTGCATAGGGAAGTACATACATATGTACATATGTAGCACGTATTTATGTACATACATACATAGGTACTTCCTATGACATATTCATCTATGTACTTACATGCTCCACATACCTCATCTGCTTATACATATGTATGTATATACTTACATATATGCATATTAATATTTGTACATACATACTTATGAGCATATGTAGATGCATAGTTATACAAATGTATGTATGTAAGTAGGTAGGTACATATTAGACGTCTGCATGAATGTACTCATTGGCCGTTTAAACACATTCACACGTAAGCGCAACATTCTACGCATTCTGCTCACAGCAAGCGAGATGACTGAATGAGTGTGCAGATAGCTGAGAATACTGCGCTCAGTCGCATTCAGAAAGAGAGGCATTCGTTGTACAAAGAGTGGCAAATATGTTGTACAACTAGTCATGCGCATTCGGACGTATGAGACCTTATCCGGGTGTATGAGACCACATTCGACTGAAAAATTTTATGACGGCGCCAATTTTTGCAAATGATAGCGGCTACATTATGAAAGCAATTAAATAGAAAAAATTCAATAATTTCATGTCTCTTCATATATACGTACATACATACATGCATAATCTACCTTGAATTTTACTGAAATTAATAAGTAACTATTAAATAAATGCATACACTTATAATAAAGTCAATGCACATTTGTATGAAAATATGTTCACATGTAGGCGCAAATGTAAATGGAAAGAAAACATATTTAGAAAAAATTTTCACAATGTTTTTATATACAGAATTTCTTAAGACTCTCATTAAAATGTTAGAAATTTTCAATTTCTAATTAAACCATTAGAAATTTTGGATGGAAAACTTTGATATTTGGAAAATGTTTGCACTCTGTACAAGTTTTGAAACTTTAATTGATATGGTTCTAGTTAAAGAATACGATATTATTTAACCCTTTCGCTACAAGTTTTTAACGGCTGCCTTGAAAAATCCAATTTCTTCAATACTTACTCTTATTTGCCCTAGGAATGACAATCTTTATTCGATTTTTTAATTTTTTCACCCTAAATGTGGTTTTTGGAATGTATCCATATGGATACAACTGTTGCCAATGGTAAAGAAAAATGCTAGAATTTTGTGTTGTTTTCAGTTTCAATTTTTATTTGTTTCAATAGTTAAAATACATAAAAATTCATTTAAATAAAGAAATAAATCGTAAATATACAAGAAATAAAAATAATACACTTCAGACTCTTATAAACTAAAATAAATACAGACAAAAATCATACTTACTTACATACAATATTGATTTTAAGAATTTGATAGATAGTGAAAATCCCTGAAGCAATCTCTTGATCCATTGGGAATGCACAATAAAACATCGCATTTGGAGCACTTGTATCTTGTTTGTCCGCTACATTCTTGGAGTTTACATCTTCCTTTATCCTTCGTATGTTCCGGCCCATGTTGATTTCCGTCATATCGTACAGAAGTCGATGGTGAAGCCTTGCGAATTTTTCCGGAGGTCGTTGGACTTATGGAAATATCCTTATCTAAACATGATGTTGGACGTCCACGTTTACGAGAGCATGCCTGTTGATTTGAACGAGCTATTAGTCCATTCGCAATATCATTACGAAAGCTCAACAGGTCCATATATTTATTTTTTGACCCACTGCTTTCATGATCCATCCTGTATTCTAGCCACGAATTGCATACTGCTAAATCAATAAAATGGTCAAATATCTTTAAAGTCCACTTTCTAGATCTTATGGAAATTCTGTACAAAGACAACAGAAAATCCAATTTATCTACCCCACCCATATTTTTATTATATTCGCCTACTATGTTTGGTTGCACTATTTGATTTTTTTCTTTTTTTCAGCGGAAAATCGGGATACTGCATTTAGGGGTTCATGACCATGGATTGATGAAACAAGTTGCACAATTCCTCCGTCAAGCCATCTGAGAAGAAAAATATTATCTGCTCTCTCTATACGGTAGTCAAAACTGCCTCGGCCTTCTTTTTGCAACTGCTTTTCAGTTTTGAAATCAATTTTTCCAAATCTATTTCCTCTGATGGTACCAGTAGCCCAAATGCCTTTTTGGCGTAGAACCGATATTAAATTTAAAGTGGAAAAATAATTGTCGAAATAAATTTTGTGATTTTTTTCCTCAGGAATGGTTTTAGAGAGGTGAAGGACTATATCAGAGCAAAACCCTAACTTCGAATCAGTTAGTATTGTGCCTTTTCCTTGATAAATTTCGAAGTCGTATATTATGCCTTTCGAGCTGCATAAGCAAAATAGTTTTATTCCCCATTTGATGGGTTTTTTGGGCATATATTGCCTTAAACTAGTTCTCCCTTTAAAGGGAACCATCATCTCATCCACACAAAGGTTTTCATCTTTTGGGAGAGTGTACATTTTCTGTGTAAATGTATTTATAATGGGACGAACTAGATATAGTTTATCGCTTTGTAGTGAATTTGTTGTAAACTTTAAACTATTTCTCAAATTATGGAACCTTTGTCTCGGCATATTTGCGGGAAATAATGGTATGACGGTACCCATTGTCCAATACATGCTCACTCGTGGGTAGCCAATAGTACCAATCATTATCTCTAGAGCAAGAAATCTCAAAAATTCTTGAGTAGTCAAATTTACGGATTTCCCATTTTTTATAATGGATGCCTGGTTTGTTGAAGACACTACCTGCTGAATAAGTTCTTCGGTAAAGTACTACAAAAAATACTCTATAGGTAATTTAATGGCTTTCTTTGTATACGTTTCAGTGAATATAGCCTCTGGAGTTGTCCAAGAAGCTTTTTTCCAACGAAATTGGTCAACCTTTTTCAATACAATCTGTGGAGTTTGGAAAACAACACTATCTTGAACTACTGAACTATCTTGAACATGAACTGAATTGCTCTCTACTAATTCAACTTCCCCAGAACCCCCATCATTATCAACATCTATATCCTGTATGTTTATCTCGTATGGGCCTTCTCGGGAAAGCTCTTCTAATAAAAAGCTTTCATTGTTCTCAAACGCATCTAATAAATTGTTAGCCACGTTGTTTTCATCCAATTCATCTTCTAAGTCAGAAATATCGGAATCAACGAAAGTAGTTAAAATCTGTTCAATTTCGTTATCTCCTATATTTCTAGGCATTTTATTTTAAATTATATTCTTGTTGGAAGAGCTTGCAGCAAACGTCTGCACGATAGCAGCATCAAACGCAAAATGAAATGTTTGTGTAGTGCGTACATCGTTTACATCCAAAACATACGTTTGTATCCATATGGATACAAGGAATATTTAAAAAATCGGCAAGGCTTTCACAGATACCAAATTAAAAAAATAAGAATGCAAAGTTTTAAAATGAACGTTTTTCTACACATTTGATAGGTTTAAAACGAAATATATGTTTACATATACATGTAGTTGCCATAAAAGATACCCCCTTTCTCACCAAAAAAAAAAAAAAAAATTGGTTCCTTTTTTTAAATGCTTGCTGTTTTCTATTATAGGAAAAAATAATAAATATTTTTATTTGAAGTGTTTCCTTAGACCATAAAAAATCATATTCAGTTGAAAACTAAGTTGTTTTTTTAGTGTGGAGATTGCTAGCCGCTCTCAAACTTTGGTGTATCCATATGGATACTATATAGCGAAAGGGTTAATAAAGAATTAATTCATGAATGATCGATGACTATAAATGAGCGTAGCGAAGAGAAAAATTTGTACATCCCTTAAATCATAAGCAGAGAGTACCCATATTGGTCTCTTTTTTCTCTGTAAGTACACATATTTATGATCGCATGAGTGCCTGAGTTGAATGAGTATCGCATTCACATTCGTGTAATCCGGCTAACAGAAGAAATGAATGTGCTCATGCAGCCCTCTAGTACATATGTATGTAATCAAATAAAAGTAAATACAACATCTTGTATATACATACATACATACATATGTGTAGGTATATACATATGTATATACAAAATTTTTTACATATTAATCTATGTATGTACACACATACATGCTCCATCTATTAATTTACATACATACATACAATGCATAAATATACATAAATACATACACATGTATGTATCTCATCATTTGCACATGCCCATTAAACTATTTCATTCATATAAATTGGCTTCATTTATAATTCGTGCGCACCCTGCACACTTGCCCCGCTACGCGCATGTGCCGTCCACAAACCATTCTTGTTCGCGACGATGACAAAAATTATAAAATCTTCAATTTGACCATCCGCTGATGTCGAAATGAAAATTGGCACCAAAGTGCTGAAATCTCTTTCCCTTCCCACACTTGCATTGTCCACACAAAAATTATGAAGTCTGAAATTCTCTTCGCTAGTTGAAGATCGACAACAAAGTGCATAAAACCCTTTCCCTTCAAGTTGTCTTGTCTATCGTCGCAAGCAAAAAGTAAATTTGCGCGAGTTGAACAAAAGTGCGCAGCTCGAATTAAGCAAATAGTTTCACTTGCGCTTCTACCCGCCCTTGCTCCATAATCATTCTTCTTCTTCTTTTGCATGATGACAAAAATTGAAAAAAACAAATATAAATCAACCACCAAATTTGCAAATTCGGTGGCTGCTGGCATCGAACTCGTGCCAAAACAAAAACGTTCGATTATTGCTTCAACTCTATTCATCACACCACAGAGCTTCTTACTGTCGTTTGATCTTAATTGCGGTTTTAAGCAGTTTGCTGAGAAAATTTGGATTTTGCCAATTCGTATACAGTTTTTGTTGTTTAAATGCGTTCAACACTTCTTCGCATCAATTTTATTCCTGATGAGAGTTTATTTTTAATTAATAGTTCAATTTGCATTGTTATTAAGTCCGCCCTTTATGTAATTGGCGCTTAGCAGCAGAGGGTTATATTTTTATACCAAAGTATAAAATTTTAAGTAAATTTCTTCGATTATGAGTGCGGGCAAATATATTTTTATGACGCTGGTAAGAGGGATATACTGTAAACACAGTTATGTATGGCAGAGAACAAAGTACATATGTACATAAATATTATTTTTTGCGGAGACATATGTACGTGAGAAATCAATTAAAATAAGAAATTAAAATGTTATTTCAAAATTTTAAAAAGTTGAACTTAAATGCTGTCTCAAAAACTTCAGTAATTTATTTGAAAATAAATAAAAGAGCATTCTATGGAAACTTTTCGCGAAATTGTATTTTGACAAACCGAATACAAATTCTCACAAAACATCTTAAAATTGTAATCGTGTAACAAGTGTGTACAAGAACAATAATTTTAGACTAAATTATTACATAATTCATATTTAAAAGTAAAATAGGGAAATGAGCACGAATTTACGAATTCGCATTGTGACTAGCCAAATACAAATTAAATAAATTCAAACTCTTAGTAATTTTTTTTCAATACCTTAAAAGTACCAATGAGGTTCATTACTCTTAAAAATCTATATAAAATAATATCAATTGCCTTTAATTAGAAATTGTCAATATTTATTTATAACACGCATGCGTGTGAATGGTTTTACCAGAGAACTTGTAAATTCTATTTTTAGACTGTGGTTGGTAACTTTTGGTGGTGGATGTTGTGTTTTCGTTCTTACTGTGGTATCTTCAAGTCGAAGTGGTGAATCCCTTAATCTGAAATCTTTCAGAAGTCAAATGTACTAAAATAATTTAACAGTAACATTTGCGCCTTCTCATTTCTTACAAGTTCTCTGGTTGAACTTTGTATTTTGCCATGTCCAAGGCAAATTCAATAGGTAGCAGCAGGAGAAAAATTGAAAAAAAAATATTTGAGCTCTGTATATTTTGTTTTTGCTTTTAAAAGCTAAAATTTCAAAAATATTTTATCAACTACCTGGAATTGTACTGAAAGCATTCTTATCACATCGAAATTCAAAATTTGAAACTTTAAATTAAAATAAAACATGAAAAAAGTTAAAAAAAAAGTTTGCTGCGGCTACCTATTCGATGTGCCTTGGCCATGTCCCATAAAAACATTTCGAATTTCGAACAATACTACATCAAAAGACAAATTAAATAAAACAATAAAATCCGTAAAAATAAATATAAACTTAAAAAGGCACTGACCTTAGCAGAGGCGTTAAGAGAAGCGCGTAGTATCCAATTTTTACGTGGAAAGTGAATACATTATAACTCACTATCTAAGAGATGTTGCAACAATTCTTTCCCTAACAAACGAAAAAGAAAAACAACTAATCTCAAAGGTTTTGTACAACAAATTGAAAGGCCGAGCATTGCACGTTATCCAACAAGTCAACGAACCTAATTTTGAAGACATCCTAAGCAAACTGAAGGAAGAATTTGGCGTTAAATCAACATTTTTAAATTTAAGAAATCATGCGATAAATGTTAGGGCTACGAGTATCGAAGATGTACACAATAAGCTTGGAGGTATTTTACAGACAATTCAGAAGTCTCCGCATTAAGACCACAAAACCTACAATCTGCCACCGCACATAGTCCTATTTTATGAAGATGGTATCTCAGCCAGCAGTAACCTGTCAAGTACCCGGTGAGAGTTCTAAGACCCTCTCTGCTGAGATTGAGAAGTTTTTCAGAGGTTTTACGGGATGGACTTATGAGCCTTTTAGATTGTCGGTTCCTCTTTCTTGAGTCCTCCCACTTTCTCAGAATTTCTGCTGTTTATCCCCTAGAGGGAACGAAGAACGGTTGAGGACCGTAAAAGCTCTGTTGGGCCCCTTTTTTTTTTGCGAGAAAGTCCGGCATTTCATTGCCATCCACGCCCTCTTGACCCGGAACTCAACACAGAGTAACTCTGTTGTTTGCTCCTAATGAGTCCAGTGCCGTTCTGCAGCAGTCTACCAGCTTTGACTCCATAAGGGCTGCCTGGCTGTCAGCCATATTGTTGATTGTGGCTACAATGGTTCTTCTGCGAAGACATTCGTGAGCGTTCAACTCTACTGCATGTATTTCCGCCTGAAGAGAGACTACGAGAAGCGCTACTTTACCGTTTCTGTGGCAATTGTCTTTCACAAACTCATAAAAGCGAGCAATACAACAGCGAAGGAAGTTGCCGTCGACGTGGCGAAAAACACCATACCACGCTTCATATCGACGAGGCTCAACGGAAAGTGCGCGACGTTCCAAAACCTTGGAGCCTCCGGAATCTGGAGCGAAGACTAGGCCTCGCCGCCAAGATAATGAAGAGAATTAATTGACATAGTCTGGAGCAAAGACCCGTCCTCTCCGCCCGGCTATTTTCCGACCCCCCTTCCAGCACGAACGAGCCGGCACATTAAAGTCGCAAACTCGTCCAGCAATATCGCGTCCAGCAAGAGCGCAGAGCGGAAACCCGGCCTTTCCGCCTGCCCCAACGCTATCGAAAGTCCGCACGTTCAAACGAAGATGGTAGGTCAGTGAAAACTTCCGCAGTGGGTGGATGGGGCAAACTACCATGGCGAGACCAACGCTATGTCCAACGGTTGCTATTGCCCCGACGGCAGTGGTGAGGACCGAGGCGATGGGTCGGTTGCATATGCTTCGAGCCCTAACCGATGGTCATGCGCCCATAACCATAATCTCCGCTGATCTAACCCGGCTAGAAAAAACTTAATTCGGCGGGCAAACGGGAGGCTTACTTTGCCTACGAGGGAAGATTAGCCAAAATAAACGGGTGACGGTTCATGCGTTAGTTGCCGCCAACTACCACCGCGTAACCCCCACAGCCAGCGTGAACCCGGCCATCGCAACACCCTACGTGCACGTCCGTCTGGCCGATCCTCACTTTTTCAGTTCCACACCGATACGGCAGGTACTCGGCACTGACATATATACCGACATTATGTTGCCCGGACTTCTTCCCAGTACATTCGGGCCCCTGTTGGCCCAGAGCCCCATATTTCGATACGTCCTCTCCGGCGTTGCCAGAGCATAGGATAATTAATAACATGGCTTTGAATTAAGTATGTATAAACCAAAAAACAATAAGTATAAATAAAATTGTATTCGAAGTATAAAACATTGAACTACATTGATTTATTGTTAAAACGGAAATGCATTTGAATTATAACCACGTATGTACCTTTCGTTTACTTTCTCTCCATTCGGTTAGCGTAAATATAGCTATAAAGACCCTGGACGCCTAAGAAGTCTGAGATCAAGGACCCTCGAAGGAGACCCAGCCAGTAAGACCGGGATCTCGAATATTTTTAATTAACTTTTCTTTTAAATATATATTTAAAATGTATTCCAGATGTGGTAGTTGCTTCGACATTGCTTGCCGCAAGGGGGCTGGGATGTTTGGATTTCCGACCCAAATATTTTGCGCCACCCCAATTTGCATTTATATCTTTGTATCTGTGTGTACGTACTATATAACTCACATGTTCTTGCACGGTTAACGCCCTGCAGTGAACTATTATTATAATTCAGCCCTCCGTACGGTAGCGAAGTCAGGGGAAACTTGACAAAAGTTCACCGTGCGGCGGTATGAGAAAATAGTGAAAAAGTAATCACCTTCACTTCTCCATAGAAGGCTTATGAACTAATAACACAGTAGCTACCACATCGCTCAAGGTAATATAATTTTGTTCAATAAAGATTGTATTTTAAATCGAATATCAAAGTCTTTGATTTAATACTAGTCACGTCACAATCTTTTTCGTTTTGCCTTTTATATTCACACCGGCGCGTTGCTATCTACGAGTAACCACAATAAGCATAATAACACATGCAAGTTAAATATAACTGAATATAATTTATAAATAAATATAAAAATTATATTAAAAACAATATAATATTAATATTAATCTCAACAGAATAATAACAGCAAAAAAAAAATAAAATACACTATAATAATAAAACAAAGTAAACAAAAAATTTCCTAAAGATACAACTATTTGTTCATTTTTCTGTTGGCCTAGTAAATGTTAATATTTTACAATTTTATTGAGCTCAAGGCCAGTTTATGGAAGATTTTTGTGAAAAAACAACAACAGTTTTTAATGGTTGAAGTTATAGGACTATTTTGGAAATCACCACATTTCCTCATCAGACTTCTTTTTATTATAAAATTAAATTAAAAATTAACCACTTCTCTCAAGCTTTGAACCCGGGACCTCGGAGTTGCAGAGCTAATACGCTACCTATTGTGCTACGCTAGCCGAGTTGGCTGTTGTGTTTATTTCATCTTCCTTAAACAAACCAACTACAAACAAGAGCAACTGATCTGCCGCTATTTAACTTGTTTGTGCGGTTGTTGTTTGTGTTTTTATTTGCAAAATTCTGTATAAGGTATTTTACTTTATAATATAATGCATTTCTAAGGCGTGCTCATCCTTCCAGACAAATGTTTGTTCATTTTTCTGTTGGCCTAGTAAATGGTAATATTTTAAAATTTTATTGAGCTCAAGGCCAGTTTATGGAAGATTTTTGTGAAAAAACAACAACAGTTTTTATGAAAAATTAAATTAAAAATTAATTTAATTTAATAATAAAAAGAAGTCTGATGAGGAAATGTGGTGGTTTCCGAAATAGTACTATAACTTCAACCATTAAAAACTGTTGATGTTTTTTCACAAAAAACTTCCATAAACTGGCCTTGAGCTTAATAAAATTGTAAAATACTAAAGATACAATTTAAAATAAATAAATAGTGAAATAATAATATAAGTTAACAGACTTCTTTTAAAAAGGGAACTGCTATAAAAATAAAAAATATACAGCCGTACCGAGAAGAGGCCTGCGCATGGATGCCAACTCGCCTCGCGGTGGTTGGGTGCGTTCCGACTGTGCAAAAGCAGCAAATATGCCTGAGAGCTGGAACCGAAAGCACAAACGCGGCGATTCTGATGAAAAGCGCAATTGAGGAGCTAAGACAAATGGTTGACGGCAAAGGCACGTCAATCGACAGATGAAAAATGTCTTAGCCTGCATATCCAAGCTCTGTCAAGTAATACGAAGCAGCGGCACTCCACCAAAAGAAACGTCTGTAGAGACGAAATCAACTCAGACGGAGTCCAAAGCTGGATCCTGCAAACAGGGAAAAGGGATTAGAGCTTTAATTGATGGGGGCCTGGTCGCGGAAAGACCGACGTAATCTATGGAAAAGCAGTCACGTGTTCCTTGACCTTGTAGGGAGTCGGAAGAACATATCAAAAAAAGTAAGCTTGAAAATAAAAAGGGCCAATGAGAAGCAAATTAAAGAAAAAAGAGGAAGGTCAAAAAACCCGACAGAAAAACTGGGTCATGAAGCAAATGATGATAAGTGGACCAAAGTCAGTAGGCAAAAGCGCCAAAAAAGTAAGAGCGCACATTGTTTTTAAAAGCAATGGAGAATATTCATACGCGGACATCCTTAGGATGGTTAAAACGGAAGAGAGCCTAATAAGTTTTAGCGACGGCATCCGAAAAATGGGGAAACGATAATAGTTCATTCTTAATTAAATAATACATTCAATAACAATTTAAACGATTGCTTAGAATACCAAAAATTAAAAGCCAAAGAATTTGAGATTTGATTGAATTCTCTTAACGTTCTATGAAGAGGAGCATAAGATGCATACACCGTTCTAACTCGCTCTAAAAAAAATAAATCATTGCTCCGCAAGTAAATACAAGGCAGAGTGAAGGAAAACTTCTTCTATCTTGTAAAGACTTCAAATGTATTAATGCTCGCGTTAGAGCAAATCCAAGGAAAGTATACACGACCGTCTTTGGATGAGTTTTATTAAGCGAATGAAAAAATATAAAAAATTTTAACTGACAAAGAAACTACAGTTACATTTCCAAATAAGAGTAAGTGATAATAAATTGCATAATCATGTAAGTGAATTGTTTACACAGTGGTATTAAAAATACATTTAAAATACTCTAACAAACACCCACTCAACTCAAGTACATACTCGTACATTGATTATAAATTAATTACAATAATTTCAAATAACAAATCTAGGTTCAACAATTTAAGACTCCGCCGAAGGAACGTATTTTAGATCTATGTATATTATTAGACTCATATTTTTCGCTCAAATAATGATACTTAATATCAATATGTTTACTTCTTTTCTTTGTGACTGGATTTCAAACAAGAAAATCTGCTCCCTGGTTATCACAGTAGATGTTTGTAGGATTACTACAATATTCTGCTAAATTTAATTCTTCTAACAGCTGTCGACACAAAATAATCTCCTTAGCGCCCTCGCACATTGCTATATATTCCGCTTCAGTTAAACTCAGCTACTTTGTTTTTTTTTTATTCCCAAGCAATAGGTGCACCAGCAACAAAATTAACATATCAACTGTACGACCTTAGACCAATATCGTTGGAACCCCTGTCCGCAGCAGTAAAGCAAACAAGTGATTTATCCATCTTGTAGTACGTGAAACTTGCATTGTCTGTTTGTTTTAAATAACGTAGAATATGCTTCGCTGCTATAAAATGTTCCTTATGTGGATGGTTATTAAGCTGCGACAATTTTGATAGTGTGTGAGCGATATCTGGACGTGAAATGACGGCCAAATACATTAAACTGCAAATCAAGGATTGAAAAAACTGCGTTGCAATTATCCTTAATACATTTCGATAATACAGTACCACTCGGATATGGAGTTGAACAGGGCTTAAATTCAGCCATATTCCATGATTCTAATAGTTCAACTATATATCTTTTCTGATGAACAGTGATAGCGCCTCTTAGTTCATGTCTTTCTATTTCCATCCCAAGATAAAATGAAATCGGGCCTGGGTCAACCACATCAACAAATTTTTTAAACTATTTAATGGTTTCATTCATAGTAGACTGATCCGAACAAGCTAACATTATATCATCAACATATATGTATAACTATAATAACAATTTCACCATTTCTTTCCATAATATAAACGCAATTATCCGACGAACATTTTTTAAATCCAATATTACATAATATTTTATTAAACTTCTTATTCCACTCTCTTCCAGCCTGCTTAAGACTATATAGTGACTTCTTTAATTTGCAGACCTTGTCATTTTTATTTTTCTCGACAAACATTTTAGGTTTATACATATATATTTCTTCAGTGATTACACCATTTAAATAAGCCGCAACAATATCTATGTGATTTATTAGCAACTTGTGCTGTACTGCAATCGCTAAAATTAATCTTATTGTAGAATGTCTGGCCACAGGAGCATACTTTTCATGGTAGTCGATGTTATATTTTTGAAAACAACCTTGTGCAACCAATCGAGCTTTGTATTTTTCGACGCTACCATCACTTCTCCGCTTCGTCGTAAATACCCATTTACAACCAATAATATTTTTAACTACGGGACGATCAACTAATTCCCCAGTTTGATTTTTAATCAATGCCTCGTATTCAGCTTTCATTGCGTCCATCCATTGACTTTTATTTTCATTTTCTAAAGCTGACTTTACTGATATCGGATCATTAGTAATAGCATTTTCAATAACAAATATTTTTCTGGGTCTACCAACCGCTCCAGACCTATTTATTTTTGGTTTACCTCTTTTTCGTTTACCAACAATGCTCTCAACCTCCGCTTCTTCTGTTGAACTCAAATTGATTTCATTACCAACGCATTCATCATTCTCAACATGAACTCTACACGTAGGATTCATTTCGTGTACTTGAAAATACATTGCTACAAACTGTTTAGTTGCAACAATACTATCTTCATTCTGCTCTACATGTGATTGGTCGTCTTCTAAAATAACTTCTGGTAAAATAATACTTTCAGCACCATTTGTCGAAATTAAGGAACGATGAGACATTGCAATAGGCTCACCTTCCGAACATGAGTTTTTGAAAAAATTTACATCACGAGACATGACTATACTGCTTCTTTGGCTATCATATAACCTATAAGCTTTGCTTTGGTTCGAATAACCGACAAATATTAACTTTCGACCTTTCGGCATAAACTTCGACTGATTCTGTTGCTTTGGTAGTGCTACTGCTTTACAGCCAAATGATCTAAAATGTGCAACAGATGGTTTTCTACCAAACCAGCACTCATAAGGTCTTTTACCTCCCAAAACCTTTGTTGGAGCGCGATTTCGCAAATAAGTTGCCGTATTTACTGCCTCCGACCACAAGCTTTTACAAACTTTCGATTCTTCTAGCATACAACGACTCATTTCGACTAAAGTTCTATTTGCTTGCTATGCAGTCCCGTTCTGCTGTGGCATATAAGCAACTGTTGTTTGATGAAGTATTCCATTTTGCTTTAAAAATATATCAAACTCACGGCTTAAATATTCGCGACTATATTCGCTACGCAAAACTTTAATAAATGATTCTGTTTCTTTTTCAGCTTTGGCTTTGAACTCTTTAAATACCAGATATCAGATTTTTGCTTCAAAAAATACTTGTGTAATCATCTATGAACGTTACGAAATATAACGATCCACCCTGTGAAGAATTTCGCATTGGTCCACAAATATCTGTGTGTATTATCTCCAATTTACCTTTGCTAAGTACACTGCGGTATGAAGGAAAAGACTTACTTGTAATTTTACATAACGAACAGGTTATACAAGCAAAATCATTAGGCATTTTAACGTTCAAACCACGAATCATATCCTTATTAGATAATTTACATAAGTCACGTGCATTTACCGATGCCACAAATCGAAATCTGTTGTCTTCTCACAACTTAACAACGCATATTTTAGTTTAACTAAAAATATACCACAGCTTTTCTCTGCTTCGAAAATTAATGCGCCACATCTAGTGTAAGCAAATACATTATTTTTAGTGAATTTAACCGAGTGTCCATTGCTTATAATTTTGCCAACCGACAAAGAATTTGTCTTCAACCCGGGCACAAAGAGTACTTCTGAGAGTGTAATATCAGTATTGACTGATTTCAGTTTTACATTACCTATACCTTTTGCCGAAACGCTCTCCCCCGACTCCAATATGACCTTGTTCGATTGCTCTCTAAATGATGTGAGCATTGCTCTATTGTTACAGATATGTGATGATGCTCCACTATCTAAAATTCACAGGTTACTGCTATCTACTAAGTCATCCTCCAGGGATCCAAACACGACTTCTGAGTTCGTTGCTGTTTTGAATTGCGCTCTCACATGTTCTCTCTTCCCACAGGCATAACACTTTATGTTATTTTGAGACTGTTTGCTCCATGGCTTAACCTTTGATTGATGTTTACCCTTCATATGATTCACTGCATATACAACTTGATCGCATTGAAAACGTACAAGCTTCTTAAACAAGCTCACCATTTTAGCTGGTCCTTTAGCTCTATAGGTGTCCGACAATTTCAGCCAAGCAATTTTCGCCGTAAGACAGGATTTCAAATTCAATAACTCTGATGGACTAACGCAAAGAGTAATTGAAGCAAGTGCCTTTCTGTCATCTTCTAACCAAGATGCTTTTTGCTCCGGAGTTGCTGTGCTGCTACATGGTGTTTCAATAACGTGCCAGTAATCCAAAGTCACCAACAAACTTTTCATTTGGACCGACCAAACTGAATAGTTTTCACCATTTAACTTTTCTATCTGCGATAATACGCTTGCCATTTCTATCGACCAACGAAAAAGACTTTGATTTGCAAACATAAATTCTTATGACCTCGTGTATTTTATAATAAAGCCAGCTCTGGGCCCATAACCAATGTTAGAACAAATTTTAAGGAAAGTAATACACGACCGTCTTTGTTTGAATTCTCTCAAGTTTATTAATGTGACAATGGTGATATGGCCTCCAACCAGTAGGAAACAAATATAAGTGGTTAGAGGTAACAAATAAATGATGTAACTTATTAATACAATAATACAATAACAAGAGGCTAACCATAAGGGTAACAAGTAAGAGTGGTTACCAATAATAAGTAGATAACAGAGTCGGTAACTAATGCAATTTATCTGCCGAAGTGAACGGTCGTGTGTTTGTTCCCTCTCGCTATAGAAAATTCAACTTGTGCTAAATGCTTTTAACATTGTGTTTAATTGCGATAATTGCCTACATAACTCTTCAAACTTGGTGTCATCAGTTGCATATCCGACTAAGGAGGTTAATGACCTAAAAGTCTTAGTCTCGAAGCTGATTAGTGGGGCCTTAAATGCTGATAAAATTTAAACTACTAAAACATTAATTGTTGCTGCTAAGGCCAACTAGTCCGTGCCCACCAGTTCGCTTTCAATTGCTGTTTCTTGAACTGATGTCAGTAACAACACGAATGCTCTCTCGGCTTTATCATATTCACGTGCAGTTGTTGGTGATAATTTAGTTTCTTCTTTGCGTACTTCTACTTCTCTTGCTGCTGCTCTTGCTGGTCTGTCGCCTCAGTGTTCCCACTTTAGCACTATTGTGCTAAATCTAGCACTATTTTCGGAAAATTCCATTTCTATTACTCCTACCTCCTTAAGCTAAAAAATCTACCTCTTTCTCTAAACTGCTTTCAATCTAACTTATTTACCTATATTTTATTTTTTTAATTCACGTTACTTGGCAACTTTGTGAATGGAACGTAAGTGAATATGACAGCGGTCATTATTTTTCCTTGTTTAAAACATGTGTTTGGTAGAGGTGTCAAACTATCGATAGTCTCACCATCGACTGTTTTCAAAAAAAAATATCAATACTCACGGTAGTCAATAAAAAAACGAAGCTATCGAAGGTGCTGTCGATAGTACTATCGAATTTATAGTTGCCGATGGGAGTGCTGTTGCTACAGTTTTAGTTGAAGGATTTAATTTTTCTTTGAAGGCCTTCATTCCATGTCCTATTTTTTATGGAATAAGCTTCAATGTTACATATAATGTTGATAACAAAACTAAACAAACCATGCAGCATTTTTAAATTAATTTTTTTTAAATGTTGGCGACCTTTCCATTGTTTATTTATATATTTTTGTCAGCTCGAGGTCAAATTTAAATTAAATAACAGGTGTTACATATGCATACATTTATTTTTCAAAACTACAAGCAGAATTAATAAAATTTGCTTAAAAATTAATTCTCGTATTCATATTTTAAATTAAGTCGAAACGAAATTAAGTTTTCAACTTAATCTCACAATAATTGGATATAGTGGATAGTGGATAGTCCTGCTAAACTATCGATATTTTTGATGGTATTAAAAACACTATCAATGAATACTGATAGTAAACAAAAATTTAAACTATCGATACTATCGATGGCATTATCGATGGCACACCTCTACTATTTCACTTCACCACCGTTTTGACAGCAATTCATTAAATTTTGTTGGAAACACTATAAAATGGGTTCATAGTCATATTTATGACTAATATATATAAAGAAGTGTAATATAAACTATATTATTAAGTTTGAACACTATGGATAAGTTTGTAATAAGGTTTGTTACATATAAATTAAGATATTATACATACTTATGTATATAAATTACTGAATTCTTAGAAAACGCACAGCTACCTCTGGTAGGTCTGAAGTGGAAGATATTTCTTCCGAGGAAGAAGAAAACGCAACTCCACGAAGAATAAACAAAAAGTACGACCAAAAGTACAAGAAGGATTGGGAGCTTACAAAAGTGTGGCTGACACAAGTAAATGGCAGAGCATACTGTAAGTTGTGCAACAAGTCTTTATATAACAACATTTTTAATTTGGACCGCCATGCGAATTCGAATAATCATACAAAGACTGAAACAAATTTGTCTGAAAATCCTTGCACACAGATAAGTTTGCTCGACTGTCTACAAAAGCTGCCTGCTGCTGAAGTAGATAAAATTCGCAAAGAGTTAAAACTGGTGACATATTGTGTCCAACACTCACTGCCATTTTCTATTATGGACTCAATGCCCCAGCTTTTGAATGAGTTTGCTCCTATTGATAAACGAGTTAAATGTGGCTCAACAAAAACAACGGAAATTGTCAACACCATTTTGGGACCGTATGCATTGAATCTTATCGTTGAAGAACTTCGTCTTAGTCATTTTTCGTTGATTATAGACGAAGGGACAGATTTGTCTATGACAAAATGTCTAACAATTATTGTTCGCTTTGTTCCAGAAGGAGAAACTAGTGTTGCCGATCGTTTTTTTGGCCTTATCGAACCTGAAGATGGTACTGCTAATTCATTATATGAATCGTTGACTAACTACGTCAAGTCTTTTGATATACCATTACAAAACGCGATAGGGCTCTCAACAGATAATGCATCTGTAATGCAAGGCAAAAACCAAAGCGTTAGGCAAAAATTTAAAGAAAATAATAAGAATATGTTTTATTTAGGATGCACTTGCCATTCATTAAACTTGTGCTCTTCATATGCTTCCAGATGCTTACCACCGCAACTAGAAAAATTGGTTAAGGATATATATTGTTTTTTTTCTACTAGCGCCAAGCGGCAAAAAGGATTTAGAGAATTCCAAGAACATTTTGGTACTTTGCCTCATAAAATTCTTGGCCTTAGTGCTACACGCTGGCTTTCTTTGGAAGCCGTTGTCGATCGCGTATTGGAGCAATGGTAACCCCTACAACATTTCTTTTTACTCTTCTCTTTCGAAGAATTACGTGAATCTAGTGCAACATCTATTTTGGAACAATTGAACTCCACAAATAAAGCTTACTTTTTGTTTTTAAGATACATCTTAAAAAAGATTAACATTGTAAATAAAAAACACCAGGCTGAAGGTACATTGATTCATTTATTATATGCACAAATGGAAACTTTTTTCAAAGACATTTTACAGAATTTTGTAAAAAGAGATCAAATATCTTTTACAACCGATTACAAAAATAAAGACCTCCATTTAGTTGAATCTGAAATGTTTTTTGGTTTAGATTGTACCGACGTTTTAGAAACTGGAGAAATTGATTCTGATTTAATTAGAAAAGATTTAATAAACTATTACATTACACTTTGCAATCAAATTAAAAAGAGATTTGATTTTTCAGACAACAAAATAAAACTTTTAGAATACTTTGATCCTAAAATAATACAAAAGGGCAAAATGCCGACTATAACACAACTTCTTGAAGCTTTTCCTTTTCATAAATCAACACCAGAAGTTATGAACAATGAATGGAGAAATTTAATAGTATATGATAATATTAAAATAAATAAAATTTTTGAACAAGACATTTTAAAAGGGTGGATAAATTTATCAAAGGAAAAGAACATCCTAGATGAATTCCTATTTAAAAATTTATGTGAATATATGTGCTCATTGGCTGTTTTGCCTCACAGCAGCGCATCTGCAGAGCGTTCATTTTCTGTAATGAATACCCTTAAAACAGCAAAACGTAACCGTCTAACAACTAAATCTGTAAGTAACCAAATGTTTGTAAAAGAGATGTGCGAAAACGTTGAAATATTTGAGCCATCAAATAATTTGATACGATTTTATAAAAAATTTAAATTTGTTGACGGAAAATTTATTGTTATTTAGTTTATAAATTATAAGATAATTATCTTAAGTCAAAACCAAATATCAACTGAAAGCAAGGCACATTAACCAGGTAACAGCAACAGAGCAGCTGGTTTAATTTTATTTGGCCCTCGAAATGTCAAACTGTGTTTACGTTTTCTGTTTACATTTTGTACGCGTGCTCTGCTAATGTAGATTTGTTGGCCAAAATTACAAATTAAATTTATCAATATGCATTTTACGCTGCTGCGTTGTATGGACACTTTATTATTTCACTACACTTCTATTTAATTGCACTTTTTCACGTATTTTCTCCACGACGTGATTGTTCTCAGCTGGAAAATAGTTTTCAATTCGTTTTGTGTATGATATACCGGAGGTTTTCGAGCAACAACAAAATACGTGGCGTTGTGATTTTCTCTCTGCTGCTGCTACCTGGTTAATGTGCCTTGACTGAAAATGATTTTTTTTGTGAACTTTATTTTTTTATACTTATATTACACTAACTGACCCCGCAGACTTCGTACTGCCTGAATCGATAAATAAAAGACCTACACTTTTGTATAAAATAAACTTAAAACAAACAAAAGGAATCCGTAGTTAATAAAAAAAAATGCTCGGTATGAATGAAGTTTTATTATTATTTGCGATTAATTACACATGATGTTGCTTACTTACTGAGTTTTCCTGAAATACTGTTTATTTATAAGGTTTCCATTTGATATGGACAGACACACACAGTTATGATACAGTCTGTTTAAGCTTTCTGATAAACTAAATTTTTGACAGGGAAATAGCCGTTGGTCCAGCTATTCTCGAGTTTTAGCGAGACTTACGAACAGCAATTAATTTTTATATATAAAGATATAATTTTAAGAAACATGAACTTTTAAAAATTTTGTTAAATTGCTAAATTGTTTATTCGATAAACAAAAATAGTATTGCCATTGAATTTTTTTACTCATTAAATACATTTTTAATTTGATGAACAAAAATGTGCGTTTTAGCTATTTTTAAATCTACCTCCTTTTTTTCAAATCTAGCACTTTTTTTTATAGCAATCTAGCACTAAAAAGAAATTTGAAGTGGGAACACTGTGTCGCCTACGTGCACTTCGGTGCTAGCTGAGAAATTTTTGCCGAAGTCTGCTGCTGTTGTACCGGACCAGAGAACGTACATTACAGAGAAGCTTCATTCCGGTCTATTCCGTGATTCGTTCCTCTACTGTGAATTGAGCTTGATTCTAATAGGCAAGTACACCACAGGTAGTAAGCAAATTCACCAATTAGCAGAACTCATCAAAAGTTAACAGTTTTGAAGCGAGAAGTCTAATTGAGAGAATTTATGTATATATTTTACAGTACGATCTCTGGTTGCAGGTATATTAATTTAATTTATTTTATTTTGATTTTCTATTTAGTAATTATTACTTTTGCTACTCTTTTTGCAGCAAAACTATTTTCGTAATACATTTTTCTCAAATATTCTCTAGTAACCATATGATTTTGTTTTTTTTTTCTTTTCAAGGTATGTATATCTATTTGTATGAAATTATGATTAACTATTTAATTGATTATTATTAGTTGAAGATTTAAAATAAAAGCTTTATTTTATACTATAAAAGGTGGATCCTTATGGGAAGACATCGAAATCTAGCAAATAGCATGCAAACACCGCCGAAATCACAAATTCGGTAGCACACGTATGTTTTTATATACACACAAATATAAATATGTATGTATATACAGACGTATGTGCATTTGTTCACGTGCCCGCAAACCGCCCTTGAGCTCTAAATGTTAGTTTCTGCTCGGATTTCCAACAATTCTGCTGCGTGACAAAAGCAAAAAACCACCACCATAAATTAGAGTTGGGTGCAAATAGTTTTCGTTTCGCACTATGCAAGGAAAAATAGCAGTAGTACAAAAAGGTACTATTTCACTCTCAAAACCATGTAACTAGGAGAAAATCAATAATACATATATAGCGGCATAATAAATATTAAGTTTAGATATTAGGTAATAAATATTTTAAGTAATCTGAAAGCAAAAATGTATTATCAATTTCTGTTGCTACTTTTCTCAAAGTGTAGATTTCCTACTCCGACTACTTACTTACTTAATTGGCGCAACAACCGCCTAAGCGATTTTGGCCGAGGTCAACAAAGCACGCCAGCTGTCCCTATCTTTTGCTAACTGGCGCCAATTGGAAATCCCAAGTATAGCCAAGTCTATTTCCACTTGGTCTTTCCAACGCAGAGGAGGTCTTCCTTTTCCTCTGCTACCACCAGCGGGTACCGCGTCAAAAACCTTCAGGGCTGGAGCTATTTCATCCATTCGTACGACGTGGCCTAGCCAGCGGAGCCGCTGGTTCTTAATCCGCTGCACTACATCTACGTCATTGTACAGCTCGTACAGGTCATCGTTCCATCGTACACGGTATTCGCCGTCGCAAAGACGCAAAGGTCCATAAATCTTTCGAAGAATCTTTCTCTCGAACACTCCAAGAGCTCTCTCATCTGATGTTGTCATCGTCCATGCTTCTGCGCCATACAAGAGGACGGGCATGATGAGAGACTTATAGAGTATGGTTTTTGTCCGTCGAGAGAGGACTTTACTGTGCAATTGCCTACTCAGTCCGAAGTAGCACTTGCTGGCAAGAGAGATTCTGCGTTGGATTTCAAGGCTGGCGCTGTTATTGGTGTTAATGCTGGTTCCTAAGTAAACGAAGTCCTCTACTTTTTCGAAGTTATAACTGTCAACAGTGATGTTTGATCCCAGTCGTGAATGTGCCGACTGTCTATTTGATGACAGGAGATACTTCGTCTTGCCCTCGTTCACCTCCAGACCCATTCGCTTCGCTTCTCTATCCAGTTTGGAGAAGGCAGAACTAACTGAGCGGTTGTTAAGACCGATGATGTCAATGTCATCGGCGTACGCCAGCAATTGTACACTCTTATAAAAGATGGTGCCTGACCAATTAAGTTCTGCAGCTCGAATTATCTTCTCCAGCATCAGGTTAAAGAAATCGCACGCCAAAGAGTCACCCTGTCTGAAACCTCGTTTGGTATCAAACGGCTCGGAGAGGTCCTTCCCGATTCTGACGGAGCTGGTGGTGTTGCTCAACGTCATTTTACATAGCCGTATAAGTTTTGCCGGGATACCATATTCAGACATTGCGGCATATAGGAAACTTCTTGTCGTGCTGTCGAAGGCGGCTTTGAAGTCGACAAAAAGATGGTGTGTGTCGATTCTTATTTCTCGGGTCTTTTCCAAGATCTGGCGTATTGTGAATATCTGGTCGGTGGTAGATTTACCAGGTCTAAAGCTGCACTGATAAGGTCCAATCAGTTCATTGACGGTGGGCTTAAGTCTTTCACACAATACACTCGACAGAACCTTATATGCGATGTTAAGAAGACTAATCCCGCGATAGTTGGCGCAAACTGCAGGATCACCCTTTTTGTGGATTGGGCAGAGCACACTTAAGTTCCAATCAGTAGGCATGCGTTCTTCCGACCATATTCTAGAGATGATCGGTGTAGCTCTTGCGCCACTTTTAAGAAAAAACTCCGCCTTTTACGAGCCGTCGTTTGCAGATAACGCATTTTCCCAACTCTCTTCTAATTGGGCACAAAATACATAACACAAATATACAAGATATTCATTCATTTAATGAACAAACCGCAAAATATATTTTTTTACTAAAAAGCAAAAATCAGATGTAAACAAATATTTTTGTTTTTATCAAATGAAAACAAAGTTTAAAATTTAAGATAAATGAAAAAAATCAAATTATAATTTTTACCGAGGTTACCTGTTAAATATGCCTTGCAGAGAACCTATATTGCTTAGAGAAGGTACATGGCGTTTCGTTCCCTATGGCAAGTTTCATCGGTTCACCGAAATCCAATTAGATCCAATTGGATTTTGATATCAAGATATATTGTTAGCGGAACGGAACGGGACTTGCACCTTCTTGTTAATGTACGTTCTTTGTGGAATATCGCTACAATACGATTCAACAACTTAAAATTCGCATCAATTACGAAGTTCACAAGCCGTGTTATTTGTCGTATGTCTATAGTCCGCTATTAAAATAACAGTGAAACGTGTGAGCACACTGTGGTATTTCGTTTACTGTTATATGTGCTATTTAAGAAATTGGCCGTTGCGGTCGAGTTGGTAGCGGTGCGTGCTATAACTCGATATGCCGGTGAGTTCAAGGTTCGAATCTCAGTCAGGGCAAACCAAATCTTAATAATAGAAAAAGTTTTTTCTAATAGCGGTCACCCCTCGGCAGGCAATGGCAAACCTCCAAGGGTATTTCTGCCATGAAAAATAATAAAAAATTAAGATAAATGGGAATTTGGGTATACATATTTTAAAGAAACGGAATGCCTAAGTTTATTATAAGCGATTTATTGCTAATTAATTTCTTAAATATAATATATATAATTGTGGCGCTTACACTATATAGCTCAGTGTTTGGCCAATCTTCTCCTACCATTTGTGGTGTGCGTCTTTTATATTCTACCATAAATGGAGAGACCTACATTTTTGTGCCGACTCCGAACGGCAGATGTATTTTATGAGAAGCTTTTTCATGGCAGAAATACCCTCGGCGGCTTGCCATTGCCTACCGAGGCGTGACCGCTATTAGAAAAAAAATTTTCTATGATTAAAGTTTTGCTTGCCCTGACTGAGATTCGAACCTCGAACTCACCGACATATCGAGTTATAGCACGCACCGCTACCAACTCGACCACAGCTGCCCCTAGAGTGGTAGAATACCACTATTTAAAAGGGTTCGGTTGGCTTTTACGACATTAATTTAACTAAACAATCGACTCTGGGCTTCTAAATAAAAATAGAATGGTCTAAAGAAAATAGCAAATAAAAATTTTATTTTTAAATTACTTTTTATTTAATTTTCAGCGATTTGTTTAAATCTTTAAAACTGGACTATTTTTTGCTTTTAGAAAAAAGATTTTAGATCTGAATTGAACATTTTTTTTCCAAAGTAATGCAACTTTAGAGATGTTAGGTGTATTTTATTGACATAGAGTCAGAGATTTATAAAAAAAAGTTGTATTTAAAAAAAGGAAAAGTTTGCATACGTTTGTTAATAAAAAAGCAAGTTTCGCGAAAATCATATATGCAGCTTTTTATAAATTAAAAAAAATATATGTGATAGAACATACGTACATATGTATATCTGATAATAAAATCACCGAGAGACCAAAAAGTGGTGTCTCCTGAGATATTGATTTTTTCGTGAAGCATTGTCTGATAAAATCAGTTACGCTGAAAACCTTCTTGTATAAACAAACCACTAGTCCCTGCTTGTTAAAACTATTATAATACCCTCACAAAACTCACCTTACTGACTGTTGTGAGGTTCCTGACTATTGTGAGGTTACCCTTATGCTGTTGTAAATTCAAAAGCTCAAATGCTTATAACTTTCGTTCGTAATCAGTGTCGTGTGTTGATTTTTTTTTTAAATAAAAAAATATTCAGGAATGGCGGAGTTATTGCTTGTTTGTGCAGCAGTATTGGAGTGAAGAGAATGCAAGGAAGGGTGTAAGAGATAGGGATCATTATATAACGTCCCATTAGAATCTACAGCTTTTAAATACTAAAAAAAATTGTATTTTTAATTTCATTACAATAAATGTATTTTAATAAAAAAAAAATCCTTTTATTTCTTAAATAATAATCGTGTGTGACGCATATTTTTATATGTATTTGTAGGCACCATATGTACAAATGAACATACTTAGTTAAAAATCTTTGAACCATTTGAACCAAACCGAACCGCTGATTAAGTAGCTATAGCTTTTAGTTAAAATGTTTAGTCATTCATGAGAAATAATAGTGATGAAAACTTTTAATTTGTTATTGCTTTTTTATTAATATTCATATTTCATTCACTTTTTAATTACATTTTTAAGTTAAGGCGTTACTATGCTACATAGAGGTTTCGAAAATGAACCAAACAAAAACAAACCCCATTTGCTCATGGACCATTAAATCACTTTTGGTTTATATAAATAATAATAAGGCAGGTTATTATAATTATTTATTTGCGCCTATGTTTATGCTATTGTCTTACGCTTCTTTTTGACAGCATACCGCTTTTCACCTCGTGTGGTGATTTTGTTGAGCTTTTTTCTTATGAGGTGTGGCCAAGAATAACCTCACAAAATATACCTCATAAGAAACCTCACACATTTTTGTTCACAACTCAGTTGTGAGGTTTCATTAGAATATGGCTGTACGGCTACTTTTTCTTTTGCTAATTGTATTGGTGTACATACATAAAAAAAATACATACCCTGGAAGCCAAATCCAAGGCTAATTCATTGAAGGTTGTGGAATCCCTGCAAAAACAAAATATAAGTGTACTTTGTTTTTGCTTTTTTGTTGCGATTGTCATAATCAGCTGACTGTTTCCAAAGTAAATAGACTAAAAAAACGTAAACAAAAAAAAGCGGGGTTTAACAATCACGACAATAAAGCAATAAAAAGATCACATTCGCCGCTGAATTGACTTCACCTTGAATGAATTCGCCTTGGTCAAGTCTAAGCAGTTTTCTCTAAAATTTAAAAAATTTACACAAACATTCACAACAAGGCGAATTTACCAAGGTGATGTTGAGGTGACAGTTGGTTTTTTCGCTTTATTCGCTTTGCTGGACTTAATGATAAAGGGCTTCGTTCTGATTGGCTGGCGATGTAAATCACCTACAGAAATTTGACATTCAGTCCAGCAGAGCAAAAACAAAATATGTAGTTTGATTATTAGTGATAATAGTTTGTGATGACAACAATGAGAAGTTTGGTTGCCAGCGCTAATTACATTATAAGCATAAAAATTAATAGTTGCCTCATCTGTTAGAACAAATTAGATATATTATTCACCTATATGAAATTTTTGTAGATAGGAAAGAGATATTTTTTTTATTTTTATTTTATTTAAATAATGAACAATTATAATAAACAAATTATTATATCAACTAAAGTACGCAGCACTAGCATCATAGGCTATCGGCTGGGAAAGAGATATAAAATCACACCGACAAGGGGAAACTAATCAGTTTTTTCCAAAAATTTTCCAAAAATGTGTAAGCAATTTTGAAATTATAAAAAATGATTATTTGAGCACTTATTTCATATTCTGCTGTCTTGTATGGTACACACTTATACATATGTATGTATATGTACACATGTATGTAGCATGAAGTAGTACAGTACAAAAAAGCAATACAATAAACATAGAGTATTCAAGTAAATTTTTAAGTAATTTGAAAAGAGAATAGTTAAGGAGTATCTGAGGTCTAATAAAATTCCCTCAAAAGTAGTTTTTGACGGATTGAAATAGTGTGGAGTGTCTCATGGGTAAGGCAAGAAAGATGCCAATGTTCGATCATTTAGCTGGCTTTGCAGTGGTCATATGACAGCTAACACGTTTCCGATCATAAATTCAGTACATATTTTAAAATAATTGTATACTAAATTAAGGCATCATATAGCAATATTAAAAAAATGGAACTACTTCTTAAAGGTCCTTACACTAAAAGTAGATTAAAAAAATTAAAATGTATTCAAAATGCTTCTTATAAAAAAAATAATGGAAATATCAGTTTTTAAGCCCAATAGATCCGTTTTGTGTTTTACTTAAAAGGGAAATATGTAAACATATATGTAAATATTTGATCTTTTAAAGAACTAAAATTTGTTGATTAGGTAGGTTAGGTAGGTTAGGTTGGAATGGCTGGGAAGAGAACCCTCCCTTGCAATTAGGCCTAGCGTGGCCCATTGTACTGCCATATGCGAATTCGCTCCTCAATTCTCCTGCACATCGGGCTCAAACCATTTTGTTGACTTGATGAATTTCCATAGTGCTTTTGGGTTAATTAGCGCTATCTCCGCGAGGCTTTGTAGAGTTGGTCTGCCAAGAGTGCGAAGTCTTCTTCTACTTAAAGCTGGACATTGGCAAAGTAGATGTTCCACGTTCTCTTCTTCTTCGTCGCAACTGCGACAGTGCTCCGGAGCATTTACTCCTAGTCTTTTCGCATGAGTACCGATTAGACAGTGTCCTGTGAGGGTTCTTGTTAAAGTAGAGACTTCGCTTCTTTTTAGCCCCAGAAGGGTTGATGTGCGCCTTTTATCGTAGAACGGCCACGTGAGTTTGGAGATTTCGCAGTGTGGGAGAGTACCCTAACGTTCATTCGCCACCTTTGTGGTGTTGTATTTAACTTGTAGTTTAAAAGTGGCAAGTGGTATACCTTTCCTTGCCAATTCATCCGCTTTACAGTTGCCCTCAATATCACGGTGTCCAGGCACCCATATGAGTTGAATTCTATAATGATGAGCCATCCCCTTTAGAGATCTGCGGCATTCAGTGAGAGACTTTGTATTGTCTATACAGGAGTCTAGCGCTTTCAGTGCAGCTTGGCTGTCAGAAAATATAAAGACCTGTTTATTTTCTTTAGGGTTTTTGATTAGGTGCCGCGTAGCCTCCTGGATGGCCAGCACTTCCGCTTGGTACACGGTACAGTGGTTGGGGAGTCTGAACGATGTTTCAAGTTTTGTTCAGGGGAAAATAATCCTCCCCCGGCTACCTCTTGAGCGACTACATCAAGGGGTGGCAGGTGTAGTATGGTATTTAGAGCATCAGTGTGTGAGGAGCTGAAGGCTCCACTTATGCAGAGCTCCGCTCTTCTTTGTACTCTTTGCAGTTGTTTAAGCGTTGTTGATTTTTTAGCGTGGGCCACCAGACCAAGGCTCCGTATAATAGGATTGGGCGGACGATGGCTGTATAGATCCAGTGTACTATCTTAGGGGAGAAACCCCATTTTACACCAATAGCTTTTTTGCAAGTGAAAAGCGCCGTAGTGGCTTTCCTTATTCGCTCCCTTGTATTGCCTTTCCAGTACAGTTTATTGTCTAAAATAAGACCCAGGTACTTCGCGGTGCTTTTAAGAATTAGGCTTTTGCCATCAAGTTTCGCGGGATTACATTGTTGAATGCCCCCGCAATGTCGAGAAATGCAACAAGTGCGAATTCTTTTTCTTCTAGGGATTTTTCAAGCTTGGAAACTAGTGAGTGGAGTGCTGTCTCCGTGGACTTGCCTTTGGTATAGGCATGTTGCGCATTAGACAATAGGGATGGACTAATCGAGCTCCTAATATACATCTCAATTAGTCTTTCGAAAGTTTTGAGTAGAAAAGAGGAAAGGCTTATAGGCTTAAAGTCATTTGGTTTGGTGTGTGAGGCTCTACCTGCTTTTGGTATAAACACTACCTTAACTTCTCTCCATAAAACGGGTATATAGCCGAGGCCTAAGCAGCTGGTAAAGATTGTTTTTAACCAAGGTTTGGTGTGCTCCATGGTATGTTGTAGCTGAGCTGGGTAAATACAGTCTGGCCCCGGACTTTTGTAGTGTTCGAATTTTTCCATGGCCCAGCAAATACTTCTGTCGCTTATTATCTCGTTTATAAGCTGCGGTCTGACATTCCTTTGTTCTGACTTATTTCCGAGATCATTGGTGGACTCTGAGAAATGGTTGTCTAGAAGCAGATTAACTGTTTCAACGCTAGAGTCGGTCCAGGTCCCATCTTGCTTTTGAAGAAAACTGGGTGCCGTCGGTGATTTTGCCAGAACTTTTCGAAGCCTTGAGGCTTCGGTTGTGGTCTCTATCTCGCTGCAGAAATTATTCCATGAAGTGCGCTTTGCATTCCGCGTGTCTTTTTTATAGATTCTTAGTATTGCTTTATAATGCGCCCAGGAAGACTCCTGGGCATCATGCTTAGCAGCATTAAATGCTTTCCTACATTCTTTACGTAGTCTATTTAGGTCTGAGGTCCACCAGGGGGGCCTATATGTTTCTTTTACTTTCTTATTGGGGCATGCTTTTTGCAGTGCTGCGTTGCAGTTTTCAACAAAGACACATACTAAATGGTCGAGTTCCTCTGACGTCCTTGGCTTAGTTGGTGGTTCCGAAGGGAGTCTCTTGAATAGCAGTTTTCTATAATAACCCCAGTTTGTTTTTTTGATATTCTGCATCACCTTAGGGATGGGTGGTGAGTCTGATATAGTGAATTCTATAAACCTATGGTCCGAAAAAGAGTGCTCTTTCAGGACCTTCCAGTTTAATATGTGGTTACTAAACTTATCAGTACAAAGAGTAATATCTAGGACTTCTTTACGACTGGCTGTTATAAACGTTGGGTTAGTGCCTTTGTTGCATAAAGCTAGATTTGTATTAAGTAAGTAGTTATAGAGTGACTCACCTCGTTCGTTGATGTTGGAGCTACCCCATTGCGTGTGATGGGCGTTAGCGTCTCCTACCATAATGAGTGTTGTACTTAGTGGGTTTGTGTCCCTCACTAGTTCCCTCATGGGTTTTAGCGGCAGAGGCCCCTCGTGGTCATGAGCCAGATAAAAGGAGGCCACTCTGAGCTTTTTCTGCGCCAGTTCAATGCTGACTGTGGTTATGTCTCCATTACTATACTGTGGTAGAATAAAAGAGTTTATAATAGTTTCAACTAGAATACAGGTACGGGGCTTCCCTTTACCTTGAGCTCCGAACAGAGCATATTTCGGGGTCTTCAGGCCAAGGATCCTATCACCAGTGATCCATGGCTCCTGGACCAGAGCTATGTCTACTTCCCCTGACGCCAGTTGAAGTAGGAGCGCAGCGGACGCTGCTTTACTGTGATGAAGGTTTATCTGAACAACCTTCATCACACGATACCACCTTCTCCACGATTGTCGTGTCCGCTTCCTCATCACTGAGTAGCTCGCACTCCGCATATAGCGTACTTAAGGTTGCGCCTACCTCCGATCCGGATGAGGTGTATCTGCTCAGATCATCCTTCGTCTTTTCTTCTACCTCTATCTCGTGGTCGCTTGGTGGTTCCTCCGCTTCCACACAATTTGCCAGGTTCACCAGGGCTTCGGTGTCGGTTTTGTAAACCTTAAGGGTAATCTTCCCGAACCCATAGTTTATCCTGTTCTCGCATTTAGCCAGGATTTCTATGCTCTCATTGTTTAGCAGGAGAACCACCTGCATCGTCGCTCGATCTGTCGGTTTGGTGTTTACCACTCTCCAGTTTTGTGTAGGGAGGTTTGGGTTAAATAGTTGCACCATCTCCAGGATCTCAACTGGGTCCGATGGTGTAACTGGTACCCAGGCTCTTGCTCTTGGACGTGACGGTATGTCCTTTGCGTCTACTACCTTGAGGCAGGCTCCGCGGTACACTTCGCCAACTTTGTCGCTGGCCGCTTTGTACATTTCGACCGATCCGTTATCGTCACAGGCGACTAGCTTCACGTTCCCCTGGAACCATCCAGCATCAGAGCATGATGGCGGCGGTCCAGGGTTCTCTTTCAGCACTGCTAGTGCTACTTTGGCTAGGGCGGCATTAACCCATTTCCATTGGTGTCTCGGTATCCTACCTTCCTCGTTATTGCTATCAATGACGCCTATAACTTTTCGATCTTTAGCAATTTCTGCGAAGAATCGAGTCCATGCGCCCTGCGTTTTGGCCCTTTTCGGTGCTAACGGTTGCAGTTCCTCTACGGATCGTTGTCGCTTGGTAGCCGCTGACTTGCCGTATAGATTGACATCGAAGTCTGGAATAACCAACCTAGCCCACTCGATATCCTCTTGAACCTTCACGAAGTCCTCCTTCGATACCTGCTCCTCCCTGATCGGTGAGGTGGCTTGACGACGGAGAATCCGTGAGGCTTTTCGTCTATCTCGGTGGGTGGCCTTCGACGGGTTTGGACGAATGAATTCCTTGGCCCTATTGCTCGTTAACGGGCCTTGCCTGGGTCTCACTACAGTCGTCCCGCCAGCCGCTGGTCGCTGAGTGACGAGATTGCTGCAGAAAGGCACAGGGTGCTCGCTGTCGACAGTTTGGGCCTCCTGGCTCGTACCACTCTTGCGAGTGGCATTAGCCTTCGGGCTTCTCGGACCAGGGGGTACCTTTGTCCTTGTTAGCTTTTGTTATTGAAGGTTGTGTGTTCTTAAGCTCGGTGGTGCCGTAGCTTTATGTGTTGCGGAGGTTGCAGCTCCTGTCGGCCTTTGCTTGGGAGCGCCGCACTCCCTTGTTGGTGTTAAGTTTTTATTTTTAAGATTATCCATAATAATGACCCACGAGTTGCGGAGAAAGGGGAACGTCCACCCGGGCAGAGATCCGCTGTACCCGGGTAAGGCTAGTTAGCTCCGAAGGTTGCCCGGTATCCGGAGCACTCCGTTTGAGACTGGGCTTTTGTAAGGGCCCCCAGCCAGGCTGATCCTCGGCACGGGTCGTTTGACACCTTGATCCGGCCCTGTAAATATACAAAAAGGGGAGGGGGAAGTTGGGTACTGGAGTAGGCCTGAGTAGGAATTGCGGGTATGAGGGGTTTTGGAGGGGTCGCCGCTCGAATTAGCCGCCAAAGCGTTACCAGGTGTCACCACGGGGAGGCCCCTAGTACAAGGGGGGTGTCAGTCACCGAGTGACTGAGCACCTACGAGTCGACGATTTGGAGTGTCGCGTGTGTGCAAGTCGAGCACCCCCATCAAAGACACCCTTGTTGATTAGATTCTCAAATTATTAATTACTTAAATATACTTTATTAAAAAGTGTATAAGTATTTAGAACATGTAAGAGTAATTTAATGTGGCTTAGGAATTAAATAATGGTATGTGAGTTCGTTATAGCAAACTTACAATAGCAAAATTAAAATCTCATGTTTCAGCATTTTTTTTGGGTTAGTATTTTATTTTAATAATTCATCTCATTGCATTCAAACAGAATTCAAATCAAAAATGTATTTATACAGTTATTATATAAAATTTATGAAGTTTTGGCCAAAATCTCAATTTAGCAAACAAATAATATTTTTCTTGGTACACAATTTTGTTGGCTTTTAAATTAAACAAGGGAAAGGGCAAGTCCCTGCTGTTGAAAAAAGCCCATCAGTAAAAAATAGCATATTATTTAAGGAAACAGTAGACAATTAATGTAAATGCTTCTCCGAAATTCTCCTCTTTGTTTTTGGATAAGTTTAGTCTTTTGGGATCATTTGGAGAGCGCGCTGTCTTTTTGTCGAATTCGAATTAAACATACTGTAAAATGTGACATCTATGAGTGTTAATCATTCAAAAGAATGTAAATAAGTAATTTTATATTAAATTTTGTGTCTGAATTAAAACGTTAGGCCGCGTTTTCTCGAAAACAGCTGTGACTGACTTTTGCGGTTATGCCGGGAAGCCACAGATATAACAGATATTGTATTATTTTCACCTTTAAAATTCTGAAACAATAATTTCGTATTTATATGAATTACAATCAACTGTTTTTTTGCCCCGCACAAATTTGCAACTTCTCTTCAAAATGAAATGTCATTTTGCTCTCTCAATTCCACCTTCCTTGCAAGTTTTTTGGACACTGCGAACGCGATTTGACAAAAATCGTGATATTTCGTAACAATTCGTAACAATTATCTGCATCGCGAGCACTCTTATAAAAAGCTTTATAGGTTTTTTTATATACATGTTTAAACTTATATAAGTTTGAGAGGCAATAGGTCACTTTTATGCAAAGGTTTATTGAAGGAAATGTTCTTGTTCGTTACACATTTGCTCCGCGTTTAATCTCTGTTTTGTTTCCAAATTGCATGAACATTAACTATAGTCATTCTAGAGCTTCTTTCATGTACATAAACATACATATATGTACATATGTGAATAAGTTTTTCAAAGTGATTTTTTTAAAGCTTTCTACTTGCACATTTCTTTTTCTGAGTAATGCAACAAAAACAACAACAACAAATACACATTTTTAATTAACTGGGAAAGTTTGTTTATCCGCTAATTTGTTAATGTAACTCAAATATTAACTGATGTGCTAGAATTACGATAAACCTATTTTCTGACAAATTGATTTCATGGGAGATTATGTTTTCTTTTTTGACAGTTGATGATTGCGGCTATATATAAAAGAGTATAATACTATAATGACAATAACACTATGCAACAAAGTATTTTTTTTTTCACTGGGTTCACAGTATGTAATTATGATTCGCCAACTTAAAACTATATGTAATATTGAAATAAAATTGTTATATCACATCAAGTTTAGTAGTGAAACGCATTTATTGAATTTACATAAAATTATATAAAGCGGTGACATAAATTGTTATTCTACATTAAAACATCTTTTTTTTTAAGATTTTCTTTCCTCTTGTAGTCAGTAGTGGCAGTATCCCTCTGGAGGCTCCAACAATAGTCTGCAAGCATGGCTGGCTTCCATCTACCCTGATAACACTTCTCGTACTCTGCAATTTCTTGATGAAATCTTTCAGCTGTAGCTTTACCTCCAGTTTGCAATAGAATCCATTATTTAAATCTCGAGCCTAATATTTCAGATTTTTCTTTGGTTAAATCCAAATATCTAAAAAGGTCATTTAGTTCTGATTGAATAATCAAATGTGGTTCTGTATTTTTTCATCTATAAATTCCTTTTCACTATTAAAAATGCCTGCTTTATCTTCTTCTTCAAGAGGACTCGATAAACTTGACGAAATACAAAATCTTTCCGGTACTGGAATGTCTGGAGAATGTGGTAGAGGCATTGACACTGCTGACACTGACACAGTAGCATACTTCACCGAGTGTTTTGATTTTTTTTGAAAAACCTTTCACAGTTGTTAAACAGAAGTAACAGTCGTCTACGTGATTTTTGGGTTCACGCCACTGCATTGGTGCACCAAAAGGCATCTGTTTAATATTACCCTTGTACCAACCCGTCAAATATTTATAACAATTTAAACATGATTTGTTTTGATTTCTTATAGCAATTTAAAAATAACCTTCGTAACATTTTTCAAACAAAGGCGAAATTGGCTTTTTAGGAATGTGCTCATGTTTTCGGCGCTTTATAAAAAAAAATTTTATTTTAGCCAAACCCTTGTACAATCTTACAAAAAAGTATAGCACATTTCATTTTAGCAAAGCCAAACTAGACTCATTTAATACATTGAAAATCAAGCAACTAGAGGCACCCATATTAGCGATATACGATAAAAAAAGGCCGATGGAAAACTTCATCCAATATGATATTATTCAAAAAGAACAACAAGTATAGAAGCTAAGTATCATAGTTTTGAGTTGGAGACGATAATATATGCTCTCAGCAGATTTAGAGTATATCTGCAGGGTGTTCGGTTCAAATTCGTAACAGACTGTAATTCCCTGACATTAACCTTAAACAAAAAAGAACTGTTGGAAAAACGCGGCAACCCATGAATGGGATCCGATGTGTCGAAGAAGGCTGGCAACCCATTCATGTGATGCTATGTGAATTCACCTTGTTATTGTCAAAAAAAAAAAGTACAATATTCATATGTGTACATATGTATGTACATACAGCATTCGTTAAGTTTGATATACATATGTGTATATATATTTTTTATGGTATACACAAATTCTTTTCTGTTTCGTTCATTCTGATTCGTAGACTGAAACTGACAAGCCGTGGAAATTAAAATATAATCAAATTACAAATTAAATGAGTATTTTTGAGCTTAAAATAGAAGAAAAAAGTTGTACGAGTATTGATTTTGCTAACATATTGAGAAGACAATTTTGGAGATTGCTGAATAAATGATATTGGTTGATGCTGGTTGCTTCGAACTGTGTGGTTGTTGTTGCTGTTGATTGCTTTTGTGCTGGCTTGGTGTTGCTGTACCGCTTGTGGACTCAAATACTGGGTGTTGCTGTTGATATTCGTGAAAATTATTATATAAGAACTAAATCCAAAAATATCTAGATGGGCTCTGGAGTTACAAAATTGTGTTTTTTACTTTAGAACATATAGCGGGGAAACGTATGCAACACGTTGACGCGTTAAGTAGGAGTACAAACATACCGTTAGTCGATACGAATACTTTCGAAGAAAGCTTGATAATATGTCAGAAAAAAGATGAGATTATTCGAAAATAATAGATGTTTTGCAAAAGTCGGAACACTCTCAGTACGAAATGAGAAACGGGGTCGTTTATAGCAAAAGTTGAGGTAATATTTTGTTCTATGTCCCAATGGAAGACAATGTGCTTTATAAATACCACGACGAGATGGGTCATGTTGGGGTCGATAAAGTAACCGATCTAGTACAGCGTAGTTACTGGTTCCCGGAAATTCGAAAGAAAGTAGAGCGTCACATCAAAAATTGCTTATAATCGATATCGACTGGTTCCGGGTCGTTGAAAAAGTTAATAGAAACTTGTCTTCAATGTTAGCAAAACTGGTAGTGAGCGAGAAGGGTCTGCATTGGGAGAAAGTTTTAGATATGGTAGAGTACACGATCAACAATACGAAACACAGAGTTATAGACGAATATCCAAGCGTAATGTTATTTGGCATACAACAAAAAAGAAAAACGATAGACAGTCTGAAAGAAAATATTATAAGCTACTAAGCGGGCACCTCATCGATACCTGCCTACCTCGATGAGTAAGTGTAGGCTTATCGTGTTACTGGGGGCTATGACACGACGGACATACGGACGCCCACACTCGTGCAACATATGGACAAAAATTTAAACCAAAAAAAAACAAAACTTAAGAAACTAGCGGGCTCTCATACCGCATCGCAACTGGTAAACCAGGCCGAGCTTAATATCGGATATACTGGCTACCAGGATAAGTCACGAACTGGACAGACGGAGGTCAAAGGTACTAAGGGTAAACAACTTAGACCTGTGACGTGGACAGAAGGTCTGCACCGAAAGGGAAATCGAGGGGCTCTGCGGGTACCTCGGTATCCACGTCCTCGAAAAGTACCGAAGGGGACTGGACACCCTGCAAACGGACAAAGACAGCCGATACTGACTAAGGCATTGCTACGGCAGGAAAGTCGCGAGCGTGTGCGCTACGAGGATACCTCGGTAACCTAGAAAAATACACCACAGCCTTCGACGAGTACAGGACTGACATCCGGACAAGCACTAAATTTCAGGGAGGTACGACAGGCATTAGGACTGAGTGGTGCTGGGCCTAAATGGTACCTTCGTTACCTCAAAGAAGGTTTATCGCCTCAGGAGGCCAAACTGAAGGCGGTAGAGAGGAAAAAAACTCCGGAAGTTATGAAACGCGTTGCGGCGGAAAGCAACCCGCCGAAAAAACCGAAGTTTGAGGGTGGCATACGCGTGCACCGATATCCAGGGCAGTGACCAGGAAGCCTGGTGTTAGCTACGCTAGCGCCGCCTAGGGCTACAGACTGGCTATTCTGGCGAAAGACTTCCCAGAGGTTGCACTCACTCGCGAGTAGCTGGGGATAATAGAGGATGCCATCGTCGAAGAGATATGGAGAGCTGGAGAACTGGAGGGTCTCCATACTAATCTGTGGAAGATATTCAGGACCAAGGATGAAAAGGCAGGAAAACTGATGAAAATCGGGATCGACGACCGATCGCTGGATGCTATCAAAAAGAACAATTGTGTCATAAGGTGCAGGTTTGGTAGCATTGCAGTGCACGTTCACAAATCCCGTGCAGAGAAGATAAAAGCACCTGCAGTTGTCACGAATCCGGGTTATGACACAAAGATACCGGAGGAGGTGATCAAAAAGGTCACAATCGAAGTCGCAAGAAGCGAGGTTGTCGAGGAAGTCAATCTTATACCTCACGAAAGTGAGGGTTTTGACTTCTTCGACCTCACTATGGTAAACATTGACGACTCCGAGAAGGCCGTTCTGTCAGAGATTGACACTCTGACGACGGACGAGGAGGAACGGCTGTAAAATGTCGGATACCAGCACTAGGATAGCGCAGATTAATCTGCACCAAGCGAGAGCTGCCTTGGCAGTAATCGCCATAACTGCCCTCAGGAAAAGACTAGGAATAGTGCTGGTCCAAGAACCCTGGGTCGTCAGAGGTCAAATTAAAGGCCTGGCGGTAAGCAATATGCAGGTAGTTTGGAACACCAGGTGAGCAAATCCCAGATCCTGCCTAATGATAACTAAAAGTTTAAAATTCTTTTGTCTTTCAAATTTTCTGACAAAGGATCTGGTCGCAGTCCAAGTCCCGGTCAATACCAACGGGCCCAGAAGGAAGTTGTAGTAGCCTCATGCTACATGCCAGGAAACGACGTACTTGCACCACCGGTTCAAGTCAATAGACTGGTCAACTGAGAGATGAAATTACCCCTGATATTCGGGAGCGATGCTAATGCGCACCACGAGGCTTGGGATAGCAGCGACATCAACCAAAGGGGTGAGTACCTTCTTGAGTTCATTCTTAGTAATAGACTAGAAATACTAAATGTTGGGAATACACCAACATTCGTTACCCGCAGGCGTAAAGAGGTCCTAGACATAACTAAAGGGAATACTCTGATGAAAACGATAGTTAAAGACTGGATAGTTTCTAACGAACCTTCCATGTCTCTGACCATAGAATTATTAGGTTTGATATTGCAGGAACTGCTCCTATAAACAGAACATTTAGGAACCCCAGGAAGACAAACTGGGAAAAATTCTACACTACCCTGAGCCTAAATTCATCCCATTCAGGGCTGATAGGTAATATCAGGAGCCCGACAGATCTAGAAACACTGGTAGAAAACTGCAACAAAACACTCATTGACGCATATGAGAATAGCTGTCCCTTGAGTATAGTCTCCTCCTCAAGGGATGTTCCCTGGTGGAGCAGACAACTCAGCAGTCTCAGAAACAAAGTCCGTAAACTTTTGAACCGGGCAAAACGAACCGGAAGTTGGACGGAATATAAGCAAACTCAAACTCTCTACAACAAGGAGCTGCGAAATGCACAAGCTTTAGAAGCTTCTGCGAAAATATAGAATAGACAACAGAGCCCTCCAGACTCTGTAAAGCAATGTCTAAAAGCGGCACTATCCTATCGGCAAGCCTTAAGAAGAGTGATGGAAGTTATACTGAGAATGAAGAGGAGAAGGTCAAATTACTTCTGAATACTCACTTTCCAGGATCCGTACCTCTATCAGAGGAAATACCGAGTGAGGATGTAGGTAGAATAAGCAAGAGCAACTGGAAGCTGGCGGAAAGGATCTGCACAGAACCGAGATTGAGGTGGGCGATACATTATTTTAAACCATTCAAATCAACGGGATAAACTATTTTAAACCATTCAAATCAACCGGACCTGACGGAATCTTCCCAGCCATGATACAGAGGGGACTAGACTTCATCATTGGACCACTATTAAAAATAGTTAGAACAGAATGGCACTGGGTTACATACCCAAGACCTGGAGAAGAGCGAAAGTTGTGTTTATCCCAAGAAGGGCCCTCTTCATCCAAAATCCTTTAGGCCGATATGCCTCACATCATTCCTTCTGAAATCCCTTGAAAAATTAGTGGACAACTACATAAGAACCACAACTCCTGTGAGTTACCCACTGCACGCCTGTCACCATGCTTATAGGGCGGGCCGCTCTACAGAAACCGCCCTCTATCAACAGGCAGGAGAACTCAAAGATAGCCTGGACAACAGGGAAACAGTTGTAGCTGCTTTCCTGGATATTGAAGGGGCTTTTGATAATACGTCACATGCGGGCATAAACAGGGCCTTAAGCAGCAGGGGATCAACGATACCCTAGTGACATGGATCAGCATGTTGATCAGTACCAGGAAAATATAAATCGGCACAAACACTAGGACCAAGATTATAGCCAATACAACAAGAGGCTGCCCACAAGGCGGAGTACTATCTCCACTACTGTGGAACCTTGTAGTAGATGAACTACTTCAAAGGCTAACGGAAACTGGTCTTACCTGCCAGGGTTATGCGGACGATATAGTACTATTAGGCAGAGGAAAGTTTCTAGACACTCTGTGTGACAGAATCCAAGTGAGCCTTAGTGTTACCAGAAGATGGTGCACTACTGTTGGACTGGGAATCAATCCATCCAAAACCACTGTGGAGCCATTCACAAGGAACTATTAACTTAATGGCCTTTAGCAGATTCATCTTGGAATAAACATAGAATACCAGAAGGAAGTAAAATTTCTACTGGTAATACTAGATCAAAGACTGCTGTGGAAAGCCCACATGGGTGAAGTGGGGAAGAAAGCAGTAAGAATCTTTATGGCATGTAAGTCCATGGCTGGGAAAAATTGGGGCTGCTCCCCAAAAATACTCAGATGGCTGTACACGGCCATCGTACGACGTACAATCATTTATGGGGCTGTTGTCTGGGTAAACAGAACACACCAGCAAGGTGCCATTAAAACACTAAGCAAACTGCAAAGGCTGGCTTGCGTCAGCATAACAGGAGCTATGAGACCTTGCCCAATGTCAGCGCTGGAAGTTTTACTAGACCTACAACCTCTTCACCTACATATTCGAATGCAAGCGAAGAGGGCCATCCAATGGATGACGGGTAACAAAATCGGAGGAAGATCAACACTCTAACTGAACGATATCCCGAAGTAGCTATACCGAGAGATACCAAGAAACCCGAGTTAAGTCTCACAAAAAGATTCAAAACCGAATTGAGCAACAAAAGAAGCCGGGTGGGTTCCTCGGAAACGCGCGCGTCATATAACCTCCAGCGTAACTTTCGTGGACGAAATATTGCTATTCTATCGGACAGCCAAGCAGCTATCAAGGCCCTCAAATCTTTCCAGGTAACCTCAAAACTGATAACGGAGTGTCTTGATAAGCTGAACACACTTGGTCTTACGAACCGGGTCTGGGTTGTTTGGGTACCTGGTCACGCTGGTATCTTTGGAAATGAGATGGCGGACATGCTCGCAAACAAAGAGGCATCAACTCTATTCTCAGGATTAGGGCAAGGGACCCTATCAGCCTTAACGAGGAAAGAGGAGGAAGCCCTCAGTAAATCACACTGGGACAATCCGGTGCCTGGAGCACTCCAAATCCCTTCTGGGTAGCTACAACCAAACAAGATTCAGAGAATGCATGAGCTTGTCAAAGAACAACTTGAGAATGATCACAGGAATCCTTACAGGACACTGTAGGCTGAATTATCAACTAAATAAACTGGGAGTTTATTCGCCGAAACGTTGCAAATTCTGCAGGGAAGAGAAAGAAACTTCTAAACACCTCCTGGAGAAGTGCCCCGCATTGACGCACAAACGTCAAAAATGTTTAGGTGAATATCTGGTTACGGACGATGGGATAACTTCAAGAGACTTAGGTTCAATACTAAGATTTATGTCGGAGGTTGGACTAAGGGAAATTCTTTAATCCAAGTAGGGGGCACAATAGACCTTAAGGTCGCAGTGCTATCTCCCCAACAACGATAATAATAATAATCTAAAGTCCTAGGCAATGACCGATATCTTGTCGAAGATGTAGGAGATTTTCAGCAAACGCATGTTCCCTTCGAGGGAGTGTGGTCTGTCGCGCACCTAGAACCATGGTTCAACGAACTAAACTTCAAATGATGATGGTCTTCAAAACGAGTTTAACGATGTGACAGGTGACAATAACATCTCAAACGAACAATCAAATGGTAGCTCAAACGTACAAATTAATAACGAAAACGATAAGGGAAAAATAAACACTGACCCGACTGTACTAAATACGAACAATATGGTCGTCACCAGAATTACGACAAATAGGAACAGGAACTCCTGTCAAGATGGCCGAATTGTGGATATATATTATACATTATATAGCATACCAAAAATACTATAGGTCTAATAAGTCTGTTACCTTTTTGCTTTACGATATTGGCATTTAGCTGCTCAAAATGACGTCACATCGGCAAAGTTTGTTTAAAATTTCAACACGAGTGAAGTGAATATTTGGTGTTCTATAATTCTAAAGGTTTAATTAAAGTTGTTTGTGAAGTGCCACGCGATTTTATTATATTATTCGAACTTATAAAGCAATTCTCCAATCAAAATGAGAATACGTTATTGCAGGTGTGGCGTACATGCGCAGGTCGTAAATTATTTTTGTTAGCTGTCGGCGCAATCTCTTCTATATCAATCTTGATACGAATCACCACTTGGGATTAGAGCTGTAAAAGTAACGAAAAGTTCGGGTACTAAAACACTCAGCACCCGTTACTTTCGTATCGTTACTCATTGCTTTTGATACAATCAAACACTGGTATGTTTCTCGAGCTGGAGAATCATCGATGTTTGCGTACATTTATGGCCTCAACTATTCGAAAGAATATTATCGTTTAACATCTTAATGAAAATATAAAAATGCAAAATGGTTAGTTATGAGAAATAATTTGTTTAAATGTTTTTTTTTTACATTTTTAATTCAGATGTAAAAGTGAGAGCATGGTAGTTTTTTAAATAAATGTTTGATAAATATAAATATGTATATTTAGACGCAACGTATTTTTGTAACGATTTCCAAATTGCGAATGCAACATTGCCTTGTGCGAGAAAGAAAGAACAAAAACTTGTACATAAATCGGCAACAGCAAATGATACCGAAACGTTGCCGTGCAAGGTGTAAGATGATACCGCTGCGTTAAAAAGGAGTATATTCATAACTGTTTCATTCCGCACAATATAAACATGTTGCGTAGTTCTTATTCGTTTATCGAATCTAATTGACATCTACATATACGGAATATGCGAGTACTGAGTTTATTTTGTGAGTAACGATTCGAGTCAGGCATTGTACTCGTTTCTCCGTAACGAATACACACGGTTTGCTACATCTCTACTCGGAATAATGGATTTTTTTTACGTTGCATAGTGTAATCTTTAATTTGCCGGTTGCACAACATACATATGTACATAGTTCATATTTTGTTTGGTAGATCTTTGTAGTTGGTATTTTTATGTATCTAACAACGGCAGGTGTATTTTATGAGAATATATACACTCGGGGATTAAAGATTTTACATGCCCGGCTGAGCTCCAACCTTCGATCTCAACGGAATATCGAGTTATATCAGGCATCGCTACACAATTGTCCACAGTGGTCGCCTAAATAAATTTCACTCCACCTTCACTTACTGACAAGTTTTGACTAATTATTTTTCTTTTATTTAATTTGTAAAATTTTGCTTAGAATAATGATTGTTGTATAACAAACACTATATACATATGAAAGTCCATATTTCCAATTGTAAACAAAATTTGGAATAACTCAAGAAATTTTCTTCTTAAAATTGCTTAATATCTTTTCGAGCACACAGTTTTAAAACCCATTCAATTTATGTATAGAAAAGTGCATTTTTTAAACCAAAAGTATCACTGGGCAACGTTAGTTAAGTATGCCACATGAACTATGATAGCTAAATAATACTGTTTTTATACCAGAGCGTACTTGTACACAAGGGTATTATAACTTTGTTCGCATAACGGTTGTTTGTAACAGCAAAAAATAATCGAGATGGATATAATCATATATGTATATACTAAAATGATCAGAATGAAAAGAGGAATCGATTTAGCCCTGACTGTCTGTCCGTCCGTCTGTCCGTGGCTACAATAACCTGAGTAAAAATTGCTCTTTGGACAGGTTAGGTTGGTATTGAAATTGGTTAAGATCGGTCAATAACCACGCCCAACTCCCATATAACGGAAGTTTTGGAAAATGCAAAAATTTAATTTTTGGTATTTGGAGCGATTTTGTAGGTATCTCAATAACGATGTAAGGTATCGTCACAAAATGTGGTGAACATATTGTCCTTTATACGATTAGCATTACCGTCAATAATTTTTGAAATCGGACCATAACCACATTCTACTTCCATATAACGGAAATTTTGAAAAATGCAAAAAACTTCGTTTTTCAGTATTTATTGGAATAAATTGAGTAAAGTTTAATACTAGCTGCGATTTGAAACAAAGAAACGGAGTTTTTAGGAATTTATGGGCACCGCCACCATGTAGAATAAGAAAATATAATTAAAAAAAAGAATGTGGCGACTTCCTTTTGGTGATTGAAATCAACCTCATCGTGTTTTAATTATGTTTCGATAAATCGAAGATTTCCTAGCAAATAACCAGCAATCGAGCTAAATTTACTTCTCAGGGGTGTGTATTTAAATTAAAAACAATAGCGATGACTGATAAATTTGCAATTGCAAATTCACTTGGAGAAATGGGTGTGGATTTTCTATCCACAGCCACAACTTCTCAGCTGCGCCGTATATTGGACAACGTTATCGGCGCGGGGGATAGTTCCCAAGCAGAGCTGGTAATGAAGACACTATGGATGACTCCACATCCAACACTGCGACCACCGAAAATCTGACCAACGACGCTTCCGCTGCTAACAAAAATTTCGCTGCTGCTACCGACGCTGACACTGCCGTGGCAATAAATGCTACCGCTTTACACAACACTACAGCCGCTCTACTAGACACCGCCGACATCGCTGTCTTTGCCACCACCGCCGCAATTTCTGACTCTGCCGCTGCCGTCTCTGCCACTTAAAAGCCACAGTTGATGTAAATAATCAAACACCAATTCAATTATACGGTCAGCTAGTAGCTCTACGTAAACGCGTAGAGATGTTAAAGCTTGTAAAATAAATCGAGGGACGGAGCACCCTTCCAACCCAACAACGTCGACTCGAATTTTCTGAAGTGGAGCACGCCATTCCAAAAATCAGTGGGGACGACGTGACTATCACTGTTCATCATTTCCTCCACTTCGACTTCGAGGAATTCATGGAATTCTCTGGCGATGACGAATGCTTTAAGCTGCTAGCTCTCCGACGTTTCCTGATTGGGGCAGCACGCATTTTTTTAACAACGACAACGGCCCTGAGCCACACGGAATTAAAAGAGGCACAGGAAATTGAATTCGGAATACACATCAGGAAGGAAATGTATAAGATGATGTCACAGCACCAGTTGGTGCAGGAATATGCTGTAAAAGATAACCTCAAATACAGGGGAATTGGAGGCAAAAATATTAATGTAATTTTCAAAATACATGGTATCATACAATTTTCTGAAAGGTCTGATGAAATTGAAATAAATGTTTTACGAGATGGAGATATGATAATTCCAATTATTCTAAGACGTGATTTCCTTAATATATTTAATATTAAATTAAAAAGAGTTATACGTAAATATCCTAAAGAAAAATTGTTAGTGATAAGAAATTATATTAAAACAGGCACCAAAATGTGTAACCGGTTCCGACGCATACGTTATTAATGCAATACCGAATTCAACTGAAAATTAATATGTTCAGAAAAAGAATACTGATGAAAACTGCCGAGTGTCTAAAAGTACCACCGCGTTTGCCTACCAGACATCTTTTATATCGATATTTCTTGTGACGAAAATAACATTGACATAGACTGTAAACTTACCAATATTCAGGAACATGAGTTACTTTAACTTACCTTAATCCTGCCTATAAAGCCAAGACACTTAACCCTTTCGAACCTGAAAGCAACCAGCAGGAAAATTCCTGGTTTATTGATTACTATAGCTTTAGTATAGGCCTTAAAAGTGGAAAATTTTGAAGTGGAGTCTCTACCCCCTCCAGGGGGGGATAAGGGGGGTGGGACATATGTGTCCCATTCGGTGTTTTGAGCGGGACGTATAAGTCCCGTTGGGTCTCTATATCACATAACTCCATAAAAACTAAACAGTATGTTGGATATTTTGTATCAACTAAAAATGATTTATTTCATTTATTTTGAAGGAAAAGTTAGTAAAACTGAAATTATATTTCATAAAAATATTAGATAAATCATCGTTTATGATAAGGTGCGAAACAATTCTTACATAGTGGAATTTGACACTCTTCACATATCGTTTTAGTGCGTTTTTCAATATTATTGAGGCGACATCCAGCACATCTTCGTCTTGTGCCTCCTTCAATTGGTAAATTAGTAGCGGTATTCCTATAAGTCTTCTTCTTTTTGGAAATGCAACCAGGCCTTCCACTGCGAACATTGGCTGCCGTTTTCTGACCTTCAACAATGAGCTCTTCTGCTAAAACTACTAGAAAATCAATCAATGGCGTCTTCTTACGACGTAACTCTAAATATATTATCCATGAATTTACAACAGACATCATCAAGAGGCGATAAAAAACTTTTTTCCACCACTTATTGGATTTTCGGTTCAAATCATATAAGCCAGCCATTTGGTTCAGTCTATCGACTCCTCCCATAATCTCGCGATAAGATTTTATCATTTTTGGACATGGTGTAGGTATTATTTGCCCATCCCTCTGCTTTTTTTCTACGGTTGCCATTTCGTCATCATGGCAGTTGCTTAGAAGGATTACTTCTTTTGTATCCAAAAGTTTGTCTAAAAAAACAGGTTTATAGTACATTTTTTCGTAAATTACTAAAAGTTAAAGAATGTAACATTTTTTCGTAAATTACTAAAAGTTAAAGAATGTCGGCAAGCTCTAAACGGGACATATTTATACCAACAAATAAACCTAACGGGACACATAAATCCCATAAATAAAAATTCCCATAATAACACTTAAAAACTGAAATATTACTAGATTATATTATTATATATTACTTACTAATATTACTTACCTAATTACAGTGATCCAGAACACTCTTTTGAATACTTATATTCACTAAAATCACTGAATATTCACATGAAAATAGCAATTGATGCAAGCACAGTAACATTCCGAAGAAAACTGAGCGTCTTCTGTTTACAATTTATTTATTTATTAATTCAGTCAATGAATACAAAAATTCTTACTGACTATGCTTACTAAATGAATAACATAAAACTTATGACTAATACAAAAGTAGGTAGCTTGTATATTAAAGTGACTCTAAGATTAAATTTTTCAACACCAACGCTGGAAGCGATATGTCGATGTCCACTATATGATTAAGATCATTTATCTCTCTAAGGGCACGACAAATTGGAGCATTCATAGAGTACAGTGACTTTGAATAAGGCAGATAAAAAAGTTCAGAACGACGTAAATTTCGCCTCGGAATATTAAATGGTATTCTCTGCAGAATATCAGGGCAATCAACAACCCCAGTAATAACTTTAAATATGAAGGAGCAAGATAATAATTTTCTCCTATCCTCAAGTAAATTTAACTTAATTAGCTGACAGCGTGCGGGGTATGAAGGTAACGGCTCAGTAAAGTTGAGGGATCGTAACGCAAACCTAATAAAAGTCTTTTGCACACGTTCAATTCGTTTAACAGGCCCAAACTGGAAGGGTCGCCAAATGTTGGCGGCATATTCAAGGCGTGACCTCACAAAAGCAATGTATAGGGTTTTTAGTGTATATGGGTCTGAAAAGTCTGAGCTATTTCGACGAACAAAAGCTAACATCGAATAGGAGTTAGATACAATGTAGTCTATATGGCTTTTAAACATCAACTTCGAGTCGAAATAAATGCCCAGATCCTTGACCTGAACTACAGATTTAAGAGTATTGCCGAGAAGAGTAAATGTGGTATTAATTATATTTTGCTTTCTGGAATAAATCATGTGATAACATTTACTAGTATTTAGAGGTAGCCGATTTCGCTCGCACCAAGAAGTTACCCTGTTAAGATCTGATTGAAGGAAAAAGGAGTCCTCGGTATTTTTTATAGCGGAGTAAACTTTGAGATCATCAGCATACAGAAGAAATTTTAGCACACAAAAAAACAAAGAGCCGTTACCTGAACTTCAAAATACCAGACGGGACACTTTTAAATGAGTTTAAATGGAAAATTAAGAATTTAGTTATGAGAAAACTTTTTCTGGGATGTATGTGTCCCAACAGGTCCGAAAGGGTTAAATATGAAATGACAATTCGCCTAAAGACTGACGTCCATTTTCATTGCGCTTCCCGCCGACTGTCCTACTCGGAACGGAACGAAGTGCGGACGATTATAGACGAACTCCTCAAGGAAGGTGTAAAACGTAATAGTGACTCGTATTAGTTAGTTAAGAAAAAGAATGGTGAAACCCGTATGTGTGTAGATTATCCACAAGCTAACAATTAGAGATTATCCATAATCACTGATAGGCGATTGTATCGAGTACCTACAGAACAAACAATTTTTCTCATTATTAGATTTAAAAATCGGGTTCCACCAAGTACATATGGCTCCCGACTCGGTACCCTTTACTTCTTTTGTGACCCCTAACGGTCAATTTGAATATTTGAAAACGCCATTCAGGCTGAAAAATGTACCGGCAGTTTTTCAACGATTTGTTAACCGCATCCTCCGAGATATATTAGACGAAAGAAAAATTATAGTTTATATGGACGACATTATTATTTCCACAATCTGCTTTGACGAGCATAAAAATATTTTAAAATCCGTTTTAGAGCGAATTACTCTGGACACCCTGTAACTTAACTTAAGCAAGTGTAAATTTGACTACAACGAAGTTGATTACCTATGATATAAGGTAGGATTAAGGTGTCGGGAATACTACCAAATAACTCTCACCTCAAAAGTATACAAAGTGCACCATATAAATTTGACGATAAACGCCTTTTCTCAATTAAAATCAAGACTGGAAGAAAACCCTATTTTGGCAATTTATAGCACTCTACGTACCTCAATGGAAATGGAATATAATGTTATACAGTTAATGCATGAAAAAATAAGTAAACACTCTGTAAACAAAACTCTCAACAAATTAAGCTTTTATTATTGGTTTCCACGAATGCAAATTAGAGGTGGGTAACTCAGCACTGAGTTGAGTTACTGAGCTGACTCTTTGCGATGAGCCGCACGCTCAGACTCACTTCTCAAAAAAATTGTGACTCAGTAGCTCAGTTATAAATTTCAGCCATCCTACTGAGCGGCGAGTCGATGAGTGTGTCAGCACTGAGAATCAAAGATGAGCTGATACGAAGCTCTTTGTTTTGTGGAGAGACACTCTGTAAAAAATGTCATTTGGGAGTTTTTTATTGCATTTTTGGAGATTTTCCAGTTTTGGCGTAGAATACGTCTTACCTTACGGTATGGGTACCAATGTCAGGTTTTTATTGTTGTAATCTCTATTTCTTTAATTATAAGGAAACGGCTCGATTAATTTTTTTTTTTTTTTTGTATTCAAATGAAGATGTTAGCTTTCGTTTGACATACATTTCATGTTGGTTGATATCTTCCTAATATTTAAATTTCTCAAATGAAAATTGTATAAACACATGCACACAAATATGTGTGTGGTGTTTGGTTGAGTGTGTAGTAGTAGTTTGTAGCGTGAATAGACGTTCATTTTCTTGCATAATTTTAGGCGGGAAAATTTAAGTAGAGTAAAGGCAGATAAAGCGCTGCCAACTACTGCTTATTGGTGGTGATTTTCACACAGAAATCACTTCAAATACTAGATTGGCGAAATTTATGAACGATACGTGTAATTTGGATTATATTCGAAATGATGATCCCACAACTATTGATAACACAACCATTGACTTAGTTTTTGCGAGAAATTTAAATGTTAATTTAAAAACATATTTATCCTATTTTTCCTATCATAAGCCTATATTCTCAAAAGTAACTTTCAAATAATCAAATAGATTTGGGTCTGTTATTTATCATTTATCTTTACTATTGATAACTACCATTGACTTCGTTTTTGCGAGAAATTTAATTGATAATTTAAAAACATTTTTATCCTATTTTCCTATCATAAGCTTATGTATATCATCAAAAGTAACTATCAAATAAAGAAATTCATTTGCTTGTATTATTTATCATTATAATTTATCATTATACATATGTTTTCTGTCTTATCGGATGGCGTATTCTACGTTAAACTTAATGGCCGTGTCTCTGACACAGCCTCCTTCTTTAATTATTTTCGCCACCTTTGAGGTATGCAAAAAGTATAAATGTAAACGCAATAAAAATAAGAATACGAAATAAATATATGAAATCAACATGATCACAATTATAAAATACGAGAAATTCAAATTTTGCAAAAATGCGTAATAACAGCTTTTAAACATGCATAAAACAAATAACTATAAAAATATATGTGATGAACATGCGATTTTCATATCATATTATCTGTGGTGAGAATAAAGAGTGACAGAAAATAAGAACTAGCGCGAAAATGTTTCTTTTTGGCGCGTTATCAATTGTGCCGTCACTTTAATTATTCAACGTGCACCTCTCCACGATAACAGTGCTGCCGTAGTTCCACAGAGCGACACTATTATGAAATGAGTCGTAACTCAATTGTGCTGTCACTTTAATTATTCAACGTGCACCTCTCCACGATAACAGTGCTGCCGTAGTTGCACAGAGCGACACTATTATGAAATGAGTCGTAACTCAATTGTGCTGTCACTTTAATTATTCAACGTGCACCTCTCCACGATAACAGTGCTGCCTAAGTTGCACAAAGCGACATTATTATGAAATGAGTCGTAACTCAATTGTGCTACCTCACTGAGCTGACTCACTTAATTGAGCAAGAGTCATTGAGTCAACTCGCGAAAAATTGCTGAGTTACCCACCCCTAATGCGAATGAAAGAAGAGGGGTTATAAAGAACAGATTAAAATGTATAATGTATGGCAGCTCACCCCAATCAAGGGAGAGGACTTTATACCCTATTCCGAAGACGCCGCTACATTTTGATACAATTCCCATTGATCATTTTGGACCACTGTCGACATTACGGTCGAAAAGAAATCATGTACTAGTAGTTGTTGACGCCTTCACAAAATTTGTTAAGCTTTATCCTACTTATTCCACTAGCACCCGAGAGGTTATAGCAGGCCTTCAGAAATACTTCAATTACTACAGCTGACCAAGACGTATCGTGAGCGATAGAGGGACATGTTTTGTCTCTAGAGCTGCAAAAACATCGGAGCACTATCGATAGTATCGATGTTTACATTTTTTTTTTTGAAACATCGATGTTTTTGATGTGTAAACATCTATAGCCGCGGTAGGGCAAATCTCTTACGCTAATACTACCATAAAAACTCCATATAAAAAAAAGTAAGACGTTTTTGATTGGTCAAGAACGACTCTGTGTGAAAATGCGTGTGCCGTCTGACGTATGTGTTAGTATTATATTGACCCAGAAAGCAAAATCAATTATCTTTGTGTTGCATGCAATTAGGCGCATAATTTTTATAAACTATGTGGCTTAAAGCATAGGGTGTTCTCTAAATTTAGATTGACACAGTTTAATCGGTTTGCTGGTGCACGGGAATTAGGAAACAATTTTCAGTGGCATTCACTTATCTTGGGTGGAGATTTTAATTTTAATTTCGCGGAAACAGAAGCGGTACCACTCAATAAATTTTTGTTTGATGCATTCTTTCTATTATTCATAGTTTTATACTTAAGCACCAAAAAAATTAATTTCTCCTTGAAAAATTGCAAATTGCTCATTATTCTCTTCCCACTATTCTCCCCCTATTCTTTGTTTATTATTACTCAAGATATTTCATTGGGATTGCGCAATCTTGTATTCTATCATTCTTGGTTTGATGGAACAAAAAACCTGTTTGATTTGTCCGAACATACACCTGTCGACTTGACAGCTTTGCCAGATAGAAATGCAGTGAAGAGAATAATGCACGAGTTAATGCCAATAAAGGCTGTTTAATGCAGATAAGCTCCCATGTCTGTCTTGGGTATTATCTACGTTCTTTGGTATTGACACAAAAAGCAAAATTAATTATATTTAATCGGGAGCACCCTGTACCTTTGAGTTGCATGCAATTAGGCGCAAATTTTTACAAACTGTGTGCAAAGAACGTACATTATCTACGTACTTTGCTGAGTGAATTAGAGCACAGCGTGTTCTCTAAATTTTGATTGAAATTCCCTTATTCGCTTTGCGTTGGTACTACTTTTGAACAGCTGATCGCTTTGTGTTTCTACAACTCAGCTGATTGGTGTTCTTTGAAACAATAAATTAAACGTTTAAACTGGAGGTATATAACCGAAATGCAGGTATTATTCATGTTTCTAAATAAATTACAGGGCAAATACTAATATTAATTATTATTGTAGAGAACATCGCAATCATTAAGAAGATCCAGAAACGCTGGATATCAACGTGCCTACCGAGAACGTCAACGCCAAAAAGAAATTAATAGGCTACGTGGACATTTACAGCAGCAACAACAACAGCAACAACAACATTTACAACAGCAACAACAACCAAATTACCAAAACATTGAATTGCAATATGAGCATTATCTTAACCATGTTAATGCCCATAAACAATTTAAATTAAAAATGATCGACAACGACTTTGGATACGCATGCGCTGTGTGTGATAGATTGTGGTTTAAAAACGTCCTTAAAGCAAAGAACATAATTTATGTTCTTTGCTTAAAGCTATGCCTGCTGGCCGTTTTTTCCAGACTACTTACCAGTATTGAATCAAAGGTGTACGTTTCTTATTTTAGCTATCATAAGCCTATTTTAACTATTGCAACATAAATAATAAAATAAATTAAATTTTAAAAATTAAACAAGATAAATATGTATGATTGACTTAACCCTTGAATGCCCATGATACCTTTAAAGATACAACCATTATTAACGAGATTGTAAAGTATTATATAGGGGTTAATATTTCTAAATACTGCAAATTAACAGTTTACACATCTACCTTGAGTTCAAACACTCACATCTTTTTTTTTTACTATCGATGTTTTTTGAGGATATTTTACCTCTATAAATTTTATCCGTTGCTGATTTGTGGAAAAGACGACTTTGAGGTAAGCAAGATTTATACAAATTAATGCGTACTTTAATTGGTGTTGGTGGCTTGGAAGGATGGAGTGAAAGAATCTTCAGCAAAGCTGGTATTGTTGTGAGTGATAAAAGATCTTCACTAAAATCGTCAAATGTGGACAAAATCATTTTTATGAGTAAAAATTATTGGTTAATGAACGAATAATTGTTTAAGAAAGTTGTTTCTTACAAAAATTAATTTGGCAGTCCGATCTCTAATATTAAAAACTAAGACTAAAAAACTGAAATGTACCTTGCATTATTGCAATTATTTAATTTATTTAACAAGATACTTATAACACAAATGAATTGTGTGGTTTCTAAATGAACATTTTCATATTAGTTTTGATTTTTAATTTCATTTTAAATAATAAATGTACCTAATATATGAAAAAATATAAAGCGTATTTATAACGATTTCCATATAAAATGAAAAGTTGCTATTCCCACGAAAACCCGATAGTATCGATACTATCGATGTTTTATTAGCAAAAACATCGAAACATCGATTGTTTCAAACATCGAGTGAGAGGGTAAATAGAGTTTTAAAGACTATGCTAGGCAAAGACATCATTTAAAGTGTAGTCTGGTAGCACTCGGAGCATTTTATAGGTGATCCTGTCCTGACCTCCTGCAAAGTTTTTATTTTTTTCCTCAACGTTTCCGCTAAATCTTCATACGATATTTCTAAGCTACAGTCCGTTGTAACTTTCCTGTTTATAAGGTAAGTTACGTCACTGGGCACTACTTGCTGTTTAAGCATATTTAGAAAGTTAAGTTTGTCTTCACCTGACCATTGCGCTCGATTAGAGCTCTGATAGTCACCCCTCACAGCCTTCACAAATTTCCATGCACCTCTAGTGGTGGGTTGGTTATTAATTTCAATTATTTTTTTATCCTCAAAGTTATTTTTTTTGGCTTCTTTAACCATTTTTTTCCACAAGATCTTTGTGCTGGCTACGTTGTAGAGGTTTTCTTCCGAGGGCAGATTGTTGCATTTGTAGTTTGTAACTATCAGTAATATGAAGGTTTTCTCTGTTTCTTGATTTGGGGTTTTTGTTCCCTGTCACAGAATAGGTAAAAATTTGGCTTGAAATTTTCCAAGGGCTTCCTCCTATCCTGAACTGATCAACGGAGCACTGAAGATGCAAGTTAGAGTTGGTAAATGAGAGGTCTAAAACAGAGCCTGTTGATTGGTTTAGGTATTTTTTGAACGTGAATTTGCCAAGAGACATTAAAAAGTCTAGTGATTTAATTTTTGAAGTCATTGTGTAGAATGTCGAATCTATTACTCCAATTTGGGAAGTAAGTTCCCATAACCTCTTTCCTGGAAAGTTTCCTAATTGTTCTAATACGACTGTTGGATAATTCTCTCTGCCAAGTCTCACACCTACTTTTGTCAATGCAGTTGTGATAGTCCCTCCCACAAAGGATATAACCCTCACGCTTGCATATGCTTTACATTCTTAAAATCCGCTACTAAGTCATCTGCTATTTGATTTACATCCAAGCTGCGTGTGCCCTAGACGGACACACTTTCTACATTGCCTAAGAGGCGGGATAAAAAAGAAGACATAAAACTTTGTGTATTCATATTTAATGAATTTGGGGATATATTTGCCTAAAAAACCTATTTTGATGGTGGTGGTTGGGACAAACGTTTCTCCCTTATCGCTCACTTCCCTTCTTGTAAATCGGTGTACTGATGAAATCTGAATGGTTGATACTGCCAATTTTTTAATATCTTCCGCGCTGTATTCGAGGAGAACTCCTCTAACTACACCGTACGATTCGAATGCTGTATTTGGGACAAATGCACGCACGCCTCGTTTTCTAACTCATCGCTTAATAAAAATATGTTTGCAGCAGCTGCAGACTTGAAAGTGACCTTGAACAAAGTTCTGTCAACTGCAAAAATAAGGTCAATGTCAGAGAAATTTAAACATTTAATTCTGCTTCTAAGGGCAAGTCCTTTTTTAATTTTCTCGTTATTTATTTATTTACAGTCCGTTGCGTCAACTAGAACAAAGTACGAGCTTTTGAAAATTTCTGGATACATATTCACTTCACGTGTGCCCCCAAGCATGTTTATACGAACACCTTTACAAGCATTATCTAAAGTAATGTCAACCACGTCCATTTCGCCATCATTTGCCACGCTTTTTTTGTTACAGTGTCAAGCACACTATCACCAGTACTCTCTACCGCAATTTCTGTAACATCCATTATGAGATCACTCCCGCCTTTTTTGAGCTTGTTCACTTTTGTGACCAACTCACTATTTCAACTTTCTGAAATCAAAACACTTTTTTCACCAATGCAAAAATCGTTAACTCGCTAAGCCTTTTTTGACTTTTTATTATTAAAATTCGTTGTGAAGGCTTCGAAATCTTCGGCCCTTTCCAATTGATGATGATAGCTAGCACAAAATAGAAGCACTAACTGCACAGAAATCTGTGAGTTTTTTTCACAAAATTTAATGCTATACTTAAGCAGACGACACGTCCAAACACCCTCGCAGTAACGCTGCGAATGTAATTAATTATTTAAGTAATTTGTGATCGAGGTCGATCATAATGTCTGATTAAACGAGTTGTAAAGCAGCTAATGCAACCCTGCTTCTATCTAGACAAATATCACATCTCTACACTTAAAACATCCCTGTACCATTATGTAAATGCAACCATGTAGAATAAGAAAATATAATAAAAAAGATTTCCTAGCAAAACACCAGCAATCTAGCTTAATTTACAATATTTATATTTAAGTATTATAAAAAATTTTGTTTTAGTTGCTGGCGATACATTCATATAAATTTACAATATTTATATATAAGTATTATAAAAAAATTGTTTTAGTTGCTGGCGATGAGAGAATCGTACATAGGGTCAGCGGGTTATGATCCTTCAACTTCAAGGCTTCATATATTACATAGTGGCACTATTGGAAACTATTATAAAAAATCCAGTGTATGCAAGACACTTTAAACAGAAAGCAGCATTAAAAAAATGCAATGCTGGGGTCTAGTTTTTAGGTTATTTTGGTCCAAATAGCCGTCAAAATATATCTATCAAATACATTTATTTTCAACGCAAGCAGTGCCAGACGCATCATACTGCAACGGATCCTCAGAAGCATTGCTGCTGGTAAGACTCACGTGATATGCCTTCAAAAATGCAAAAAATGGTCGGAACGAATTCAATTGTTTGCATAAAGTGGCATGCCAAAGCTCTGTTCCATTTGAATATTAAAAACAAGACCCGGCCCTTCCCCGTTTATTATAACACAAAGTCCCATTTCTGATTATGTACATATTTACATGGCCGCTGTGGTCAAGTTGGTAGCGGTGCGTGCTATAACTTGATATGCTGGTGAGTTCGAGGTTCAAACCTCAGTCAGGGCAAGCAAAATCTTAATAATAGAAAACGTTTTTTCTAATAGCGGTCACCCCTCGGCAGGCAATGGCAAACCTCTGAGGGTATTCCTGCCATGAAAAAGCTTCTCATTAAAAACATCTGCCGTTCGGAGTCGGCACAAAATGTAGGTCCCTCCATTTGTGGTATAATATAAAAGACGCCCACCACAAATGGTAGGAGAAGCTCGGCCAAACACTGATCTATATAGTGTACGCGCCAAAATTATATATATATATACATACATATATACATACGTATGTATTTTCCCCAAATCGCGTTAACCCATAATTTGTATTAAGTTCGACTTGTTATGGACCACATATAAGAAAAATGTTCAATCAGCTACTAACATTATACTACCCACTACTTCTTCATTATATCACTAAGGGCCGGTTTTTCAGTACTGGTTAAAACTAAGTTTAGTTAAATTCAGTTTATATTTAAACTTTGTTTTCTTGCGCTCAATTAAATTTGTTAAAACCAAAACGAAATAGTCAGCACGCAGCTGATAAGTTATACTAAGTTTAACCGTGCGTAATCGGCCGTTTAAACTCCGTTTAAAGTTGACTGAAAAATTGCATACTGAGTTTAAAATTAGTTTAAACGACAAACATAGTTCAACTTGCACTAAAAAACTGGCCCTAAGTGCCATGAATGTATCGTATCATTTTATTTTTGCTATCTTGCAATACCTTGTGTTGCTGTCAATTTACATAAAAGTGTTTGTTTTTAAAATTTGTGATTTTATAAATTTAGAAATATTTTTATTTAAAAAGGAGTTAAGTAAATGTAAAACGAAAGTCCAGCAACACTAAAACTATCCGAATTCATTTCAATTTAAGTGTCTGTCATAGTAAGAAAGTGATCAAATCCACTTTACAAATATATACTACTTTAAATTAAAAACGCTAATACTTTAAAAAGTACGAGAACTCTCACCTTGGGAGTGGTGTTTCTAGAAATGGGAGACTGCTTTCATACCCCTCTTACCCCGCAATTCGTTCGTCACTATTCTTAAGCCGAATTCTATATCATTTTTGTATCTCTGTCATCCAACTGTCAATTTACCCTCATATTGGTTATAACGAACGCCGTTTATTATAATTTATATTAATTAAGTAAATTATGGTGTTAACGAACAGAACTGCCTTCATTTTTGTTTTGCATACACCCGTTTTTGTTCTATTTCTATTGTGTTCCCCTGGTCTATTTTATTTGCATCAATGTTGTGCTTTATGAACTTTATAATAAAGGCGTGTGTCGAAAATGTGTTAATGTTAACATAGAAAGAAATTCCAGCGGTTTTCATAACGTAAATTAATTATTTATGAAAGAAATGGGAGTTTTAATGTATTTCTTATCTTGAAAAGATGGGACCGAGCAGATATTGTTAAAGTTTTCGGGCGCTTCTTGTATTTTTAAGTGACGTGTTAATCAGCAAACGACGTCGAATTGGAGAAGTAAAAGTTTTAATTTTTTATCAGGTGCGTTGTTACTTTCATTTGCTATTTTAAACGAAATTAAATAACATTAATATATTTGCTTTCCGGTATATTAATTTTCAGGTTAAATAAAAACCGACAAGATTACAATTAAATCTATATACGTAAATAATCTTAAATATCATTCAAAGAGTAACTAAACTACAAAGATAAAAAATAAATATAATTGTTTTCAAAACTGAATCTGATTATCCGGAAGTTTCAAAACTGATCTACTAAGAAATGTTTGGAATGATTAAAATTGATGGTTTGAAAATTAGCCAAAAGTCTTGATTGCATTGAAACGACCAAACATTTATTGTGTTAAGTATATGTGTACATTTGTATATTTTCTTTGATTAATGTGCCACATTGCTTTAAAGTGAATATTACTTTTTCAATTACTAAGAATGGGAATGTTTAGTTACTCGCCCAATGGTTACATAGGTGTGGGCTAGAAGTAGAAAGAAAATTGCACATATTAACCGATAATTAAGAAGCAAAACTATCCAACCTTTCAACGACACTTATTTCAGTCCTCTAGACATAAGACCTTAGGGAATACTGTGGTAACGGGGTAAATCAATATTTTGATCCGCTATTTTATGCAATTCCCGGCCAGCAATCAGTGTTTTTAGCAGAAATTAAGGTTTGATTTAATGGCTATATTTGCATATGTGTGTATGTATATACACGTATATGTACATACATATGTACATATAAACAATTTTCTAATATGTTCGATTATTTAAACATTACCAATAAAACCCTAACATACCATTAGTAATACCATCAACTCAAAGGAATTATTGCCATGTGTTAGAATAAATAAATAAACACTTATGTCTCGGCTAATTAGAAAATCCCCTCTTAACTGACGTTTGATTGAAAAGAGGGCGTGGTCATGTCATCCCTACAATAGGTAACGATTAATTAATTTATTTATTAATTAAAGACGCCAATCCGCAGTATACATCGTTGAGAATAAATTATTTATATAAAATAATACTAATTAACAGAGATAAATCCACTAGTGGGTAAAGGAGATATAAATTTATTAAATTAAATTAACGATAGGGAAGTAGTGGTTTTTTAATATTATTTAAAAATACAGGGTATGAGGTGCCGTAGAAGTCGACGCCGCCGTGGTGAAGATTAACCAGATTGGCAATTCTGTTATGCGGTCCATGAGTAACATAATTTTTCAGGTTTTAATAGTTTTTAACAGAAGGTGACGCGTGAGCGTGAGTCCAGTTGGAGCGAAATCAAAACTGCTGAGTACGTCTGGAGCATCGAGGTAACCATTTGATACCTTATAAAAAGGTAGAGTTAAAAGCCATGGTTTTGCAGAACTTGTCTTGAATCCTCTCAATTCTCCTAACAAGGATATCTGTGAAAGGTGACTAAATAACGGTACCACATTCGAGAATAGGCCGGACTAGCGCTGAGTAGAGGTTCACCATAGAATATGGGTTAGATAACTCTCTCCCCATTCTTGTGACCGTTTGTAATCCCCAGCCTTTGATGCAATCAACTTCTTGTAATCTTTGGACATTAAGTTTATAATCAGCCGGCACACTTGTATGTGAACGAGAGCAGGACATAACAGCACACTTGTTTATATTCAGATCCAGTTTGTTAGCAGTACACCATGCTGATAGTTCGTCAATGTCCTGCCGTATCGTTAGCGATTGTCCTGAATATTTTCAGGTCATCCGCGTAGAGCAGGATTCGGAGTGAAGGTTATTCCCGATGTCTTTGACGAAGATGTTGAACAGAAGTGGAGTTAGGTGGGACCCCTGTGGGACACCTAAAGTTACTTCATATTCAGTCGAAAGATGCCCGTCGATCCTAACCTGTGGGCGCCTATCTGCTAAATATGAGCAAAGCCAATTTAGTGCTTTTCCCTCCACACCGTAATCATGCAGTTTTTTATTAGCACCTCATGGTTAACTCGATCAAAAGCTTTGCTGAAGTCTGTGTATATTGTATGTTTCCTAAGGCTGTTGTTCATTGCGTTCAGTATATATTTGTCATAAATAAAGATATTAGATGAGGTCGATCTGCATCAACATGGTGGATGGTACGTCACTATTACCGCGCTTCTTATTCGTTTTACATTCTAGTCTGAGGTTACTAAACCGTGTGAAGTTCTGTTTATTTTTCTTTTCTTAAACTGTGAGTGAGCTGCTTTCTTGTGTTTAACTTTGTGTATGAGCTCGTAGGAGAACCAACAGGCATAGTCGATGTTGTTCTTCCTATAGACTTCTTCGAGTTTGTTATAGATCCAGCAGATCTTGTCATTAATAGAGTCTATTTCATAGAGTTCAATCCAGTTCGTCCTGTTAAAGAAAGCGTTAATGTTAGGATAGCCACGATTCTGTGATACAGATCACATCATATACACTGCCCGCTAATGCGGTCAGAAAATTGCATAGTTTTGTCCTTAGGCCCCGGCATTTTGATAATAAACTAGTGGGTGCCTGGGACCTGTTCTCAGTGATCGAGCGAAAATTCCTTTTTACTATTTTTGGAGTCCCTTTGACATATTTAATCGTTTTACTTGTGTCATCATTCTTAACTAGTGAGGTCAGGCTTGAAGATAATTTGGGTATCTTCTTGCGGCTTCAATTTGAAGATAGATTTGGCATCTGCTATGGGCTGTTTGTCGCCCCAGCCTGCGGAGTTTGATGCTAGGAGCAATGCCAGTAATGCTATGGGGCAATACAGCAGACAGGTGAGTTCTATCATCTTCCAGGCAGTCATTACTATTGACTTAATTCGACACATCAACGTTAAATGCAATTACATTAAATTCTCAACGCTTACGATCGTTAATTTCAGAAATATTATCCTCAGATGACGAGATACCATCGACTGAGTTTAATTTGTGATCTTACCGTGCACCTTTTGTCCGTCATAGCATTCTGTTTAGACAGTTTATTTACCTCGTTTCTGAGATCGTGCAGACTGCCCTCGATTGAGGTTTTGAAGCTTTGAAATTTGGTTTCGAATTACTTGGAGAAGCGTCGAAATTGCCTCTGTAGCATTTGCTCGAACTTATCAAGGTTGCAATCATCTGAATCATCATCTGACATATCCACACTAACCTCACTTGCAGAAATACCCTTTTTTATTTTTTTGGTCAAGTCCTTGAATTCATCAGTATATAGATTTCTACATTTGACGTGATACCATTTTCGACATGATGAGCAGAGAACGCTAGAAGAGTTATCTCGTACGACGTTGGAGCAGCCGCCACCGACACTCTGAACATTTTGCTTTTGCTGACGCTTATTTAGGCACAAGAAGCAATAGTTTATAATTAATTAATTATGGTTACTATGATTTATTTAACAAAAACAGAGCACGATAAATACGACACGTCAAGCCAGCAGCCCTCTAGCGGTGTTATAATTGGTGTATCAAATTCAACTGCTCACGTATGCACAGATCAACCGAGTAATTGCTGTAAAGCATGTTTTTAGTTTTTGGTTTTGCAAAAATGCAAGCGAGGGAATCGTCTTCGCCTGACGCTTTTAGCAAACACTTTGTCTACTCAACCAGCACGCCTCGGAGTAATGGCTCACCCAGCGAATTAAAAAAGTATTTTGTAACAATGTTCTCCCTTTCTCTGGTATCCAATAAAAACTTAGTAACCTCTCCGAAAATAGCCGAAAACCCAATTTAAATAGCTTTTATAAAATTATCCACAAGTGCGAAATATTGAAAGTTGCTTTTAGAAACGGTATGGCACGGGTGCACGGATTAGGCAGTTGTCTCTATTAAGAATTTTCTCCATATCGTCGTTTTGAAATTGACGTGAAAGTTTACACATTACAAAAATAAAAATACATATACATACATATATATAAATTACTTAATGACTCTACTCGTTAAAAATTGCACAAAGGTTTAGAAAGAAAAGTAGGACAACTATACGACAGTTATCTTTACAAATGGTTCGAAGTTGAATGGCAGAGAGGGAGCAAGTCTCACGGTCTTTACATATGGTTCGAAGTTGAACGGCAGAGTGGGAATAAGGGTCTTCCCGTAGAACCTATCTCTGAACTCTTTTTTTTCGACTGCCGGACAACTATAGTGTTTTCCAGGATGGGGCTTTAGCCATTCAGGAGGCTATAGACTTGTTACAAACCGCTTTAAAAGGCAAGGATAGCCAAGTGGCAATTAAAGGTGTGGGCTCAGCTACGATTAAATCAAAGTTTGTACTGGATTGCCGCCGATCTCTACAGTAGATGGCTAAGCAAAACAGGCTTAACCTCATTTGGTTTCCAGGCTACAGGGACATCGAGAGTAACTGTTTAGCGGATGAACTTGCGAGGGAAGGAACAACCAAGCTGATTCTTGCCAGTAAAGAACGCATTGATATTCCCGTTGGAACTTGCAGCTGCTCTTAAAATAATATACTTATGCTCGTGCAAAAGACAGATGGACACAAACCACGACCTGTAGGACCTCTAGGTTGACTTGTCCCAGATCGAACCGTAAACGGTCGCGTAGACTTTTTCCTTAAAACCAGACGATATATCCCAAGTAATTGGCGCTCTAACAGGGCACTGCCTAATAGGCATCCACGCAAGGCGTCTTGGAGTACCCTTATATAGATGCTGTAGAAGCTGCAAAAATTATGAACAGGAGCAAACGGTCCTACATCTTCTCTGCAATTGTTCTGGGCTACCTTTCTTTCTATGGGCTCCTCTTTTTGGGGACCTCGGAGAATTAGGTAAAATAGACCGAAGATGCTTGATGAGATTCGTCAATAATTCTAAATGGTTCAGAAAGGGGGAGTGAGCGTTAAGCTAGTTTTATCACAACGGGCCTCTACTCCTAATTGAGTCGCTGGATAAACAGTGCAGCCACGCATACTTACCTTCCTATACGGTAGTTTAAAAATATGAAAATTATTGCAGATTTTAAAAAAAAAGGACACAAATATTGAAAAGGGCTTCAGGGAACAAATCGTGATTCTAAATCAGAAGTTCCCGGCCTTTAAGTTTTTAAAATTGCAAAAAATGCAAAATTTAGTATAGGTTACATATAAATGGATTATATGATTTAAAAATTGTTTTATGTAAATTCGTAATTAGTTAACCAGAATTCTCATATAAAATTACGATCTCGGTATTTGGTGATTTTAATTACAATAGTCCTAGGTATTACTCGGCTGGTAAACGATAAATTTTGATTCAAGTTACTTTTCAATTTACCAATATACTCACACCTTTCAGACTTGCCCATCAAATTTAATTATATTCTTGAAGGTATTTAAGGTTTAACTGGACAGTGAAGTCGAGCAGCTTTCCATATATTTTGAAAAGAAGATCGCTTCTTTTCTTTTAAAAAATATTCTATAACAACTAAAACTATGTAGATCAGTGTTTGAACGAGCTTCTATTACCATATATTTTGTTGTTTTTTATATTGTAACACAAATGGAGAAAATACAGTTTAATGCCAACTCCGAACGATTGAAGTGGTTTATAAGCAGCTTTTTCGTGGCAGGAATACTCGGAAGTTTGCCACTGAATGCCAGGGGTGACCTTACTTACTTAGTTGGCGCGTAAACCCCTAAGCGATTTTGGCCGAGGTCAAGAAAGCACGACCTATCTCTTTACCGGCGCCAATTGGAAATTCAAAGTGTTATAAATACAAGTGTAAACCTACCTTAAGAAGTAACTATAAGAATCATGTATACCAACCATTAGAACTAATACCGATACTAGCATTAAGTGTAATTTCTATTTATCGAATAAACTCGAGTCATAATTCAACATTACAACACAGTGCACATGGTGGTGTAATCATTTTTTATTTGACTTACACATTTCTGTCGAATTATATTTGGAGCATCATCAAGTGAAAACGACATGACTCCACCACAATCAACTACTACACCGACAGTCGGGTCTACGATACCGGAACGACCCGGATTTATGTCCGGCCAAGGACTGTTACTTCGGCATATTTTATGCTGCTATAACAACAAATACAACTACACCCAACGATTGCACCAGGAAATCAGCATTTTTTCACTTTGAAGAATTCGAAAAGGAAAAAATTCAATGGAGTCGTTGGCAAAAACGCTTAGAAAGTGCGTTTGCAATAAATGAAACGCAAGAGAAAAAAAAGTGCACTTGCTTTTACACCATATGCAACGTACGACCAGTTAGCACCAATAGAGCCGGAAAATAGAAAATACGACGACATTTGCAAAATAGTGTCTGAAATATTTGAGCCGAAGCCACTGGAAATCGTGGAAAATTATCGCTTCCATTTGAGCCGCCAACAGGATCACCAGTCGGTTGACGAATTTTTGATCGAACTAAAGAAAATTGCTACAAATTGCAATTTTGGTACATATCTCGAGACTGCCTTTAGAAACCAGTTAGTTTTCGGTCTAAGGAGCAAAGGAATTCGTAATAGATTGCTGAAAAAAACCCATTTGACACTCGACAGCACATTAAAGACAGCACGTGCAATGGAATTATCCGAGAAAGGCAATGCAGAAATGATGCATAACCTCAAAGATGTTGGGTATGTATCACATAATGAAAAAGGAAATCGTTTGGCAAAAGAATATCGGGCGAAGTCCACCGACAAAGCACGAGCAAAAAAAACATCGATAAAAAAATCGAGCAAAAGCTTTTATCGTTGTGGAGGACCGCATAATGCGAAACAATGTACTGAAAAAAATTTATATTGCACGGAATGCCGCATAAACGGCATACAAAAAAATTATGGATAGTGTCCAAGCGTAAACAAAACTACAAAACGGAGGCAAACTGCACCGAACTTCGCGAATCAGAAGAGATTTGTCACATCGCCGGAAATAAAGCTAAGCACGCAGACAGACAAAAGTTTTGGATTACAATACATTAAAATCTGTCTTTATAGATTTCGAAATTGACAGTGGTGCACCCGTGACAATTATGAGTAAAAGCGGCTACAATCATTTGGACGCATAGAAGAAACCCAACTATACGAATCGGATATAGACTTGGTCAGTTACACTGGAAACAACATCAAGGTGTTCGAATTTGTTTACGTCAACGTCACTTCAAAAGGGAAGGTTCACGATCTATATACATACATTGCCGATTCAAAACGCCATCCGCTGTTGGGTCGCGAGTGGCTAAACGTTTTGCCGCTGGACTGGAACAAAGTTTTACGCGGTGAACACACACTTTCGAAAATCGAGGAAAATACATCACTGCAAACACTAAGGTGAAAGTATCCACGGGTATTCGACGCAACTTCAATGGACTAACTCACAGGGGTAAAAACACGAATTCACTTGAAACCGGAGATAACACCAATTTTCAAAAAGGCCAGGCGACCAGCGTTCTCAATGCGTGCGCGTATCGAAACAGAAATGGAGGATTTGGTTCCAAATGGGGAGTTGAAAAAAGTTGACACCAGCGAATGGGCAACACCAATCGTACCAGTACCAAAAAGTAATGATAAGGTTCGGATTTGTGGCGATTACAAGATCACCGTAAATCCTCGCATTCTTATCGAAGAACATCCACTGCCGTCCATCAAAGAACTGTTTTCGCAAATGTCTGGTAATGAGAAATTCACAAAAATCGATCTCACCAAAGCATATCTTCAAATGGAAATGCATGAGGAGGTCAGAAGATCCTAACTCTTTCGACACACAAGGGTCTATATCAGCCAACAAGACTGATGTACGGAATTGCAACCGGGCCAGCGAATTGGCAACGCGAGATCGAAAATATACTGAAAGACATTGACGGAGTTACCGTTTTCCTCGACGATATCAAAATAACAGCACCAAACGATAAATAACACATTGAACGATTAGAAACCGTACTACAATGCCTCGATAGACACAACATGAAGGCAAATTTTAACAAATGCGAGTTTATGGCCGACTCAATTACATATTGCGGGTATAAGATCGATCGACACGGAATACACAAAATGGAAGGAAATAAAGATAAGGTACCATTCCTTTGGGATGAGAAATGCAAAATAGCCTTCAATACTGTCAAACGTAAAATGTCTTCAACGGACTATTTAGTGCATTACGACCTAAAGTTACCGCTCGTGCCGGCAACCGACGCAAGCCCGGTCGGAGTTGGCGCTGTTTTAAGCCACGTATACCCAGATGGTACAGAGCGACCGATACAATTTGCGTCGCAGACATTGACACCAACGCAACAACGTTACAGCCAGTTCGACCGGGAAGCATACGCTATAGTGTACGGCGTAAACAAATTTTACAAGGATGTCTATGCCCGACACCTTATACTTCAATGTGACAACAAACCGGTAACGCAAATTTTCTCCCCGCAAAAGGGACTTCCGACCTAATCAACGACAAGAATGCAACACTATGCAATATTTTTGTCATCATTCGACTATGAAATCAGGTACCGAAAATCAGTGGAACACGGAAATGCAGATGCATTTTCAAGGTTACCGCTAGCCAATACTGCATCAACAATAGCTGAAATCGATATTATCGAATTAAGCTTTTTACAAAATATGCCGGTTACAGTACAAGATTTGGCTGAAGCTATAGAAAACGACAACACGGTCAGCAAACTTGTTCATGGTCTATCAGTCGGAAAAGATGTTGATAAAAATCATCGCTTTGGAATAGATCAGCAGGAGTTTGCACTGCAAGAAGGATGTTTGTTAAGAGGGACGCGTGTCTACATTCCTCCACCATTGAGGAAAACTGTTCTGGAGAACTGCATCAGGCACATTTCGGTACATCAAAGATGAAATCTTTAGCTCGTAATTACATCTGGTGGCCGGGGCTAGACTCAGATGTGGAACACATCATTCTGAATTGTAGCTCGTGTCAAGCAAATCGCCAAAACCCGAGCTAAACCACAACACACATATGGAATCCACCGTCGAGCGTTTTTGAACGAGTACACATCGATATCGCGGGGCCGTACATAGGAGAAATATCTCTTCATTCTGGTAGACGCATACAGCAAATGGCCAGAACTACACATCATCAACAGCATCACAGCACAGTCAACAATCAAAATTTGCCGCCAAATTTTCGCAACGTTCGGAATTCCGAAAGTATTAGTGAGCGACAACGGAACACAGCTGACGTCGTACGAATTTCAGACATTTCTGCGAACAAATGGAATCACACATCGACGAGGAGCGCCGTTCCATCCTGCAACAAATGGACAGGCCGAGAGGTATGTGCAAACGCTTAAAGACAAACTCAAAGCCATGCGCAGCAGTACAAAGGACCTAGACAGAGATGTGGCTCTAATCCTAATGTGTTATCGTAGAATGGTAAACACGACAAACGGGCGTATCACCGCGTTAAATAGACAAATTCGTTCGAGATTGGATTTATTATTGCCAGCAACACCAAAAAAGGTACAACACTTGATTAATCCAGCAAAAAGAGAATTGTACGAAGGCGAACGCGTGTCAGGACGTGAATACTATGACAAAAGGTATCAATTTGGACGCATCCTCAAAAAACTTGGGAAATTACACTACAATGTATTGCTGGATGATGGCAGAATATGGAATTGTCACATTAACCAGATTCATCGAATTGGCGATAACATTCCGGGAGACACAAACAATTATTACAATGAACTACTCGACCAAGCAAGCACAGTCCAAACACCATCGTTATCACATAATCTCCAAGCCGAAGCAGCTGAACCGCAAACTTCGTTTCCGACTCAGTCCACCAATATTCAAGCAGACGAAAATAACATCCAACCAGCGTCTTCAATTCCACCGGGTGAGCCGACAACGTCAGATCCCATCAGACGGTCTCAACGTCAGCGCGTCGCGAAACAACGTCTAACTTACGACAAGAAATTTAAACCCTACGAAGAGGAGGTAAATTGATCTAGATGGAATTTTGAAATGTAATTAGTTCACACTATTATAATTTTAAGAAACTCAGTGTAACCAAAAAGAACACTATTACTTCTTCTGGCGGGGGAAAGTTGTTATAAATACAAGTGTAAACCTACCTTAAGAAGTAACTATAAGAATCATGTATACCAACCTTTAGAACTAATACCGATACTAGCATTAAGTGTAATCTCTATTTATCGAATAAACTCAGTCATAATTCAACATTACAACACCAAGTTCCACTTGGTTTCCAAACCAGAGGAGGTTTTTCTATTCCTTTGCCGCTACCAGCGGGTACCGCGTAAAAAACCTTCAGGGCTGGTGCTGTTTTATCCATTCGAACGACATGGCCTAGCCAGCGGAGCCGCTGGTTCTTAATCCGCTCGTACAGCTCATCGTTCTATCGTATACGGTAAAGGCCGTCGCAAAGGTCCATACATCTTTCGAAGAATCTTTACCTTGAGCACTCCAAGAGCACTCTCATCTGACGTTGACATCGTACATGCTTCTGCGTCATACAATAGGACGGCGTTATTATTGGTGGTAATGCCGGTTCCTAGGTAAACAAAGTTCACTACTTTTTCAAATTTTGTACTGTGAACAGTAATGTGAGTGCCCAGCCGTGAATGTGCTGATTGTCTTGTCTTGCCCTCGTGCACCTCCCGACCCATTCCCTTTGCGCTATATCCAGATTGGAGAAGGCAGAACTAACTGCGCGGTTGCTAAGGCCGATGATGTCAATGTCGTCGGCGTATGTCAGCTGTTGCACACTCTTATAAAAGTTGGTACCTGACCGATTTAGTTCTGCGGGTCGAATTATCTTCTCCAGCATTAGGTTAAAGAAGTCACACGACAAAGAGTCACCCTCTCTGAAACCTTTATGGTTTCGAAAGGCTCGGAGATGTCCTTCCCAATTCTGACAGAGCTGATGGTGTTGATCAGCGTCATTTCGCATATCAGTATTAGTTTTTGCGGCATATAGCAAACTTGTTGTGCTGTCTAAAGCGACTTTGAAGTCGACAAAAATATGGTGTTTGGCGATTCTTCTTTCTCGGGGCTTTTCCAATATCTGGCGCACTGTGAATATCTGGTCGATGGTAGATAGATAGATAGCCCCACTGTTAAGGTCCAGTCAGTTCATTGACGGTGGAATTAAGTTTTTACAAAATACATAAGTATCTCCTGATAATTGGCGCAAACTGCAGTCCTCAAGTCGATTGCCGGCCGCACTTATGGCCAAAACAAAAAAACGTTGGCAACATACAAGGCTATTGAACGCCAATTCTGGACGGTGATCGGTTACCTCCTGAAGTTACCTAAGGACCACTGGCACCACGAAGCTAGTGTGGCTCTCAAAGCAGAATAAAGAAACTTGTTCGCGTTGGAGGCGCCACCCAGTCACATAAGGGAGTACCTTCCCACCGGCATTTAGACGATGTCAGGGCGACATTCACGGGGAGTCCGTCTTTAGCTTCATTGACTCCCGACCTGTAAATGCCGCCATAGGGGTACAACCTCCCCCTGTAGCAGCGGAAGCGCTCCAGCGTCTCGCGTTACTCTTGCCCAATTAAGATCCGGATACTGTAGTAAGCTAAACTCCTTCCTATCCAGAATAAACCCTGACATCTCTAAAACCTGCTCTTCATGCAGAGAGTTCCCGCACGACCAACCAACTCAACTAACACCCCACTCCCTTCGGTCAAACCTTGTTGAAAGTGACCGTTTTCTGCACCTTCTGTTAGTTGAACTTAACAAAGATTGATGATGTGAGCGCCTTGGACGGAGTCTTGGTAAGCACTTCAACAACAACCCAACGTTGCTTTCGTTGTTCTCTAGTACGCTTACGTGCAAGGGGTCTCGATACCGTACAGCCTTTGGTTTGCCCACAAGCTTCACACCTCTGATAGTTTTAGTATTGCCCGAATATGGACCTGAATTTCCTGAAAGGTTGGGTTCAGTTTTTGGGATCCTGAGACCGGTTTTTTATTTGTTGACATTTTATTTATTTACGTCCGCACAGCCCGAAAGACAAACAAGAAAAGGGACGGAAATATCCGCTGTAAACCCTGCCAAATATCGACTCAATTAGGAAGTAAATACCAGTTGTGACGCGGAACCCCCCTGCCATAAATCGTGGGAAATCCGGGCGAAATATTATCCATTACTCGTTTTGACCACTCTTCCCACATTGGCAGTCGGGGTTATAACCGGAGTCTGCGGACCCGAGGAAAAGAGGTTGCTTCACCAAACAATATATTTATTTCGCCACTGCAGAGACCAGGAGAAGTCCAAATGAATGGATCTCTATCTTTTTGCTTTAGTAAACCACCCTGAACACGGCCAATATTATATTTTTTGTCCTATACAAAACGTTCTGGTTGGTTCAACTTTTAAGGAAGGTAAGGGATAAAAAAGAGTTCTTCCAGAGTGATCACAGTATTAGTTGCTGCAACCTAACCAAAACAAAGGTTTATATCGCGTTCATATTTTCGAGTTTTACAGCTCGGTCTTGTTTTGTGCTGCACAACAAGAATAAAATAAGTGCTTTCCGATTAAAATTAATCCACGAAAGTCACATACCACATGGTTTTGAAACAGTGGTACAGTGCAGTTTCATTCATTCGTCTAGTGCGGCCTTACCTTAAATTTAAATTATATTTCTTTGAGTATCAACTATGTATATATTTTCTTTTACTCCTGATTCCTTTTTTTATTCCTGAGCGTACTTGTACACAAGGGTATATTAACTTTGTTCTCATAATGGTTGTATGTATGCGACAGTTAAAAATAATCGAGATATATATACCAAAATTATCAGAAAAAAAGTAATCGATTTAGCCCTAACTGTCTGTCCGTGGTCACGATAACTTGAGTAAAAATTGATATTTCTTGATGAAACATGACTTTAAACAAAGAAACTGGATATCTATGAAATTTTGAAAAATAGGCGTTGCCACGCCCACTTATGACAAAATTTCCGTATCACAATTTGGTGAACTAAGAAATTCGAGGATGAGCCTGCAGTGTGTGCCAATCTTAGGAATGTTGACTGATTTATTAATTGCATTTATTTACATAGACCAATTCTAAGTATTTCAGTTTTTAGATAATATTAAAAATTTGAATAGAATTACATATTATATCTAAAAAATTATCTAATTACTAAAGTCTTACGGTAATTGAATAGTAGTTTCTTAAATTTTATGGTGATTAAATAATATAATTTTTGAAAGTTCATTATATTCTCTTACTCCCTCATGCCTTCTATGTATTTAAGATGCTATCAAATTTGAACTTTTCATCTATTATTATTCCCAGATATTTGATTTTGGTTATTATTTGTATAGGTGTATTTGCGATTTTAAAGAAAAATTCATTGATCTATTTATTCAAAACAATCATCTATTTAGTTATCTCTACATTAATTTTAAGCCTTTTTGACATAACCACTTGTATATTGACTCTAGATCTGATTGAATTTTCAAAACTGCTTCATCTGGGTACATATGGTCAATAAAGCGTCATCCGCAAATAATCTTATTTTGCGGTGGCTAAGACAATTTTTAATATCATTTATGTAGATTAGAAAAAGGAAAGCTGCAAACATATAACCTAAAGTTTTTTGCTTTCTTCCGATGAGGTAGTTTTGGAACCATTTAAGCACTACATTTTGTACCCCAATTCTATAAAGTTTCCTTAGTAGAATGTCTCTTTCAATTGTTTCAAGGGCTCTTTTTAAATCAGAAAAAACTGTAATCGTTTTTTGTTTATTTGATCTGCTTTCTTTCCATTCTGCTATTACCAAGTCGAGTGCTGTTTCACATGAATGTTTTGGTTCGAAACCCGATTGACCGCTTATAATAATTTCATACTTATTCATTCTATCGAGCAAATGTTCTTTAACTATGGTCTCGATAATATTTTCATCGTTCGACAACGTATTATAAGTCGTATCTCTCCTGGTTTAACTGTTTCTTTAATTTTTTCTATGGGCATAATTGTCGAAATTTGCAAATATTCTGGGAAAACATCATAATTTAAAGTTTTATTACCTAATTATGTATGTATGTGTAGATTCAGTTCTCATAAATTCTTCCACATTTATAGGTTTAAGTTCTTCACATGACCTTCAACTGGTGCAATTTGTTTCGATATTATTACAAATCATTAACATACTCTCACCAAAATAACGGTTTATCCAGTTATAATTGCATAATCATCTCCAATGAAAAAAAAGAAGGAGGCTGTGTCAGAGACACGGCCATTAAGTTTAACGTAGAATACGCCATCCGATAAGACAGAAAACATATGTATAATGATAATTTATAATGATAAATAATGCAAGCAAATGAATTTCTTTATTTGATAGTTACTATTGATGATATACATAAGCTTATGATAGGAAAATAGGATAAAAATGTTTTTAAATTATCAATTAAATTTCTCGCAAAAACGAAGTCAATGGTAGTTATCAATAGTAAAGATAAATGATAAATAACAGACCCAAATCTATTTGATTATTTGAAAGTTACTTTTGAGAATATAGGCTTATGATGGGAAAAATAGGATAAATATGTTTTTAAATTAACATTTAAATTTCTCGCAAAAACTAAGTCAATGGTTGTGTTATCAATAGTTGTGGGAGCATCATTTCGAATATAATCCAAATTAAACGTATCGCTCATAAATTTCGCCAATCTAGTATTTGAAGTGATTTCTGTGTTAAAATCACCACCAATAAGCAGTAGTTGGCAGCGCTTTCTCTGCCTTTACTCTACTTTAACTTGCCCGCCTAAAATTATGCAATACAAAGAAAGGGCTGCACGAGTACATTTAACTCGCCCAACAGCAAACACTCAACCAAACACCACACACATTTGTGTGCATGTGTTTATACAATTTTCATTTGAGAAATTTTAATATTAGGAAGATATCAACCAACATGAAATGTATGTCAAACGAAAGCTACCATCTTCATTTGACTACAAAAAAAAAAAAAAAATTAACCGAGCCGTTTCCTTATAATTAAAGAAATAGAGATTACAACAATAAAAACCTGACATTGGTGCCCATACCGTAAGGTAAGACGTATTCTACGCCAATATAATTTATAGAAATTATTTTTATTTGTGAGATATCAGTGCTCATATTACCAGCATCTTTAAGATATTTCCAAATACCTGTGAAAAAGAGAAACGAAGTAAAGCTTAAAGAAAAACAAGTTTAATTTTTGTAAATTGATAATTTTTTGATGTGAAGCATCGAAATTTTGCATCAATGCAAATCGATGTATTGTATGTAAACCTGTTTTCGATAAAAATATTATTATCCAATTAAAAGTTTACAATAACAACAATAAAATGTATCAGTTATATTTTTTAGTTATAATTAATCTTCTTTGGCCGCTGTTAGAACTAGTTTAGTTTCACTTTTAATAAACGAAGATGAGGCGCATAGCTTTTGCTTTCACTTGCATTCCATCCTTTACAGCTCAACCAAATATTAACGGAAGGCGATTCTCCACGCAATATTTTTAAATAAATTTGCGTGCCTGTTTTCTCTGCGTAATTTTTCTGACAAATTTATATTAATGCGACTTCAACCACAACGTAATATTCACCCATGAACCAATTACACTATGCAACAAAGTAAAAATTTTTTTTCACTGGGTTCACAGTATGATTCGACCTTAAAACTACATATTTGAAACATTGATATAAAATTGTTCTATCACGTCATAACAATAAATTGTTATTCTACATTAAAAAAAACTTTTTTTTTTGAACGATTGGCTTTCCTCTTGTAGTCAGTAGTGGAAGTATCCCAATGGAGGCTCCAACAATAGTCTGCAAGCATGGCTGGCTCCCACCTGCCCTGATAACGCTTCTCGTACTCTGCAATTTCTTGATGAAATCTTTCACCGTGTTCATCACTTACTGAACCCATGTTTTGATATACGCTTGTGACCTAATGCTGACATTAATCCATGAACATTGTTGCAGAACACTAATCCATCTTCATTTGAATTAAAGGTAGCTAAGGTACTGGGACGTTTTCGATAAAGTGTAATTTTAACTCCAGCTTGCAATAGATTCCATTGTTTTAATCTTGATCGTAATATTTCAGATTTTTCTTTGGTTAAATCTAAATCCCTAACCAGGTTATTTAGTTCTGATTGACTAATCAAATGTGGTTCATAATTTTTTTCGTCTATAAATACCACTTCGCTATTAGAAGGGTCTTTTTCATATTCTTCTTCAATAGGATTCGGTAAACTTGACGAAATACAACATCTCTCCGGTACTGGAATGTCTGGAGAATGTGGTAGCGGCATTGACTCTGATGACACAGTAGCATACTTCACCGAGTGTTTTGATTTTTTTTGAAAATCCTTTCACAGTTGTTTATTTATGAATAATCTAAATGTTTTGATGACTTTTGTGCACACTACCCTTAACTAAGTGTAACAAAAAGTAAAAAAAGTAAGATTACGGTTATTTATGTTTTGGGACGTGATATCTAAATATGATATTGATATTGTTTTCTGTTGATAACTAAGTACTTACTTACTTAATTGGCGCAACAACCGCCTAAGCGATTTTGGCCGAGGTCAATAAAGCACGCCAGCTGTCCCTATCCTTTGCTAACTGGCGCCAATTGGAAATCCCAAGTATAGCCAAGTCTTTTTTCACTTGGTCTTTCCAACGCAGAGGAGGTCTTCCTTTTCCTCTGCTACCACCAGCGGATACCGCGTCAAAAACCTTCAGGGCTGGAGGTATTTCATCCATTCGTACGACGTGGCCTAGCCAGCGGAGCCGCTGGTTCTTAATCCGCTGCACTATATCTACGTCATTGTACAGCTCATCGTTCCATCTTACACGGTATTCGCCGTCGCAAAGACGCAAAGGTCCATAAATCTTTCGAAGAATCTTTCTCTCGAACACTCCAAGAGCTCTCTCATCTGATGTTGTCATCGTCCATGCTTCTGCGCCATACAATAGGAGGGGCATGATGAGAGACTTATAGAGTATGGTTTTTGTCCGTCGAGAGAGGACTTTACTGTGTAATTGCCTACTCAGTCCGAAGTAGCACATGTTGGCAAGATAGATTCTGCGTTGGATTTCAAGGCTGACGCTGTTATTGGTGTTAATGCTGGTTCCTAAGTAAACGAAGTCCTCTACTTTTTCGAAGTTATAACTGTCAACAGTGATGTTTGATCCAAGTCGTGAATGTGCGGACTGTCTATTTGATGACAGGAGAAACTTCGTCTTGCCCTCGTTCACCTCCAGACCCATTCGCTTCGCTTCTCTATCCAGTTTGGAGAAGGCAGAACTAACTGCGCGGTTGTTAAGACCGATGATGTCAATGTCATCGGCGTACGCCAGCAATTGCACACTCTTATAAAAGATGGTGCCTGACCGATTAAGTTCTGCGGCTCGAATTATATTCTCCAGCATCAGGTTAAAGAAATCGCACGACAAAGAGTCACCCTGTCTGAAACCTCGTTTGGTATCAAACGGCTCGGAGAGGTCCTTCCCGATTCTGACGGAGCTGGTTGTGTTGCTCAACGTCATTTTACATAGCCGTATAAGTTTTGCCGGGATACCAAATCCAGACATTGCGGCATATAGGAAACTTCTTCTCGTGCTGTCGAAGGCGGCTTTGAAGTCGACAAAAAGATGGTGCGTGTCGATTCTTCTTTCTTGGGTCTTTTCCAAGATCTGGCGTATTGTGAATATCTGGTCGGTGGTAGATTTACCAGGTCTTAAGCCACACTGCTAAGGTCCAATCAGTTCATTGACGGTGGGCTGAAGTCTTTCACACAATACACCCGACAGAACCTTATATGCGATGTTAAGAAGACTAATCCCGCGATAATTGGCGCAAACTGCAGGATCACCCTTTTTGTTGATTGGGCAGAGCACACTTAAGTTCCAATCAGTAGGCATGCGTTCTTCCGACCATATTCTAGAGATGAGCTGGTGCATGCACTTAACCAGCTCCTCTCCGCCGTACTTTAATAACTCAGCTGGTAACCCATCGGCCCCGGGGGCTTTGTTGTTCTTCAGCAGTGCTATCGCTTTCCGAATTTCGTCACAGTCGGGTGATGGTACATCGCGTCCATCATCATTGATTGGGGATTCGGGTTCAACATCTCCAGGGTTGCAGTTGCCTCCATTAAGCAGTGTGGAGAAGTGCTCCCTCCATAATTTAAGTATGCTGTGGACATCAGTCACCAGGTCGCCGTTCTCATTCTTACAGGAATTCGCCCCGGTCTTAAAACCTTCTGTAAGCCGTCGAACTTTTTGAAAAAATTTTCGGGCGCTTTTCCTGTCGGCCAGCATCTCAAGCTCTTCGCACTCACGCATTTCGGCCTCTCTCTTTTTCTCACGAAAAATGCGTCTTGCTTCCTTCTTCAGCTCACGATAACGCTCCCGCACAGCGAGCGAGTAGACAGCGAGAAATATGGTTCCACTGCTCGGAAATATCGTTCTGTTGATTATTGCTCTCTGAGAGCAGGAGTGCAAGTCGAGTGGCGAAGTGGGTAGCTGTCTGTTGCGATTGCAGCTTTCCGACGTCGAGCTTTCCTTGTGTCCATTTGCGCGTGCGGATCTTAGCTGCCACAAGAAAATGATCCGAGTCGATGTTGGCTCCTCGGTTCGTGCGCACATTTAGGACACTGGAAGCATGCCTTCCGTCTATCACAACGTGGTCGATTTGGTTTCGTGTCTTACCATCTGGAGACAGCCACGTAGCCTGGTGAATCTTCTTAGGCTGGAACCTGGTACTACAGACTACCGTGTTTCGGGCCCCGGCGAAGTCGATCAGTCTCAATCCGTTATCGGACGTTTCGTCGTGGAGACTGAATTTTCCGACTGTGGAACCAAAGATGCCCTCCTTGCCCACCTTGGCATTGAAGTCGCCAAGTACGATTTTTATATCGTGGTGGGGGCACCTCTCATACGTGCGCCCAAGGAGATCGTAGAAGCATTCTTTAGTCCCATCGTCTTTCTCTTCCGTCGGGGCGTGGGCGCAAATTAGGGAGATGTTGATTGTGGCGAGACGCTCGTCCACCGGAGTGAACGACAGTACTTTACGGCGAAGTCTCTCTCCCACCACAAATCCGACACCAAATTTGCGCTCCTTTACATGGCAGCTGTAGTAGTTGTCGCAAGGGCCTATCACTTGTTTCCCTTGCTCCGTCCATCGCATATCTTGGATGGCGGTGATGTCAGCCTTTGCTCTGCTGAGGACATCAACCAGCCGGGCAGAGGCACCTTCCCAATTAAGGGTTCGGACATTCCAGGTGCATGCCCTCAAATCATTGTCCTTTAAACGTTTGCTGTGGTCGTCATCAAAAAAGGGGGGTCTCATCCGAGTCTTTGTTTTGTTTTTCATTGGATGTTGGTTTTTACGTAATCTGTATTACTCCGTTCATGATATTCACCCACGCCGCCGTCAAAAACGCCAAATCGAAATTTCACACAAGGAAAATATTGTAATTTGAGTTAGCTTTTTGCGTACGGCGTTCAATTTCCCTTGTGAACCCTGTTACACTCTAACGTTATGTGAAAAAATATATATGCCCCATTGAGGAGCGCCCAAGTGTAAAAATTAAAGAAGTTACAATCCCTGAAAATTACGATACTTGTTTATTGTATTCGTTTACATGGTATTGTTTCATTACAGTTCTTCAACATTGAAGTTTACTTAGGGCCAGTTTTTCAGTGCTGATTTCAACTCAATTTAAACTAAGTTGAATTAAACTCAGTTTAAATTTAAACTTAGTTTCCTTGCGCTCAATTAAATTTGTTGTAACCAAAACGAAGTAGTCAGCAAACAGCTGATATATTAAACTAAGTTTAACCGTGCGCTATTGGCTGTTTATACTTAATTTAAACTCCGTTTAAATTTTACTGAAAAACTGCATACTGAGTTTAAACTTAGTTTAAAGAACAAACAGAGTTCAACTTGCACTGAAAAACTGGTCCTTAGGGTAGTCACAGTACGGCGCAAAGTATATTGTAATTATATTCTTGCATTGCCTTTACAATTATTTTCTAAGACTTTTTGGTATATGTATGTCTTATTCGCTCCATACATTTTACTAAAAGAATAAACTTATCGTAAAATATTCTTTAAATTGGGGATTTTGCCATTTGTTTGGCTTCTAGCTTAGTGTTAGAATTTTTTTTGTGTCAAGATTGTTGATCATTTTCTTCACTATAAAATAAGAATTTGATGATACGTTATATGGAAGAAAATGCTCAACAATCTTGACTCAAAAAAAATTCGAATAAATAAACGGCTGTTTCTACTTACTTACTTAATTGGCGCATCAACCGCCTAAGCGATTTTGGCCGAGGTAAACAATGCACGCCAGCTGTCCCTATCTCTTGCTAACTGGCGAAATTGGAAATCCCAAGCATAGCCAAGTCTTTTTTCACTTGGTCTTTCCAACGACGAGGAGGTCTTCCCTTTCCTCTGCTACCACCAGTGGGTACCACGTCAAAAACCTTCAGAGCTGGAGCGATTTTATCCATTAGAACGACATGGCCTAGCCAGCGGTGCCGCTGGTTCTTAATCCGCTGCACTATGTCTACGTCCTTGTATAGCTCGTACAGTTTATCGTTCCATCGTACGCGGTATTCGCCATCGCAAAGACGCAAAGGTCCATAAATGTTTCGAGTAATCTTTCTCTGGAACACTCCAAAAGCCCTCTCATCTGATGCTGTCATCGTCCATGCTTCTGCGCCATACAATAGGACGGGCATGATTAGAGACTAATAGAGTGTGGTTTTTGTCCGTCGAGGGAGGACTTCACTGTGGAACTGCCTACTCAGTCCAAGGTAGCACTTGTTGGCAAGAGAGATTCTGCGTTTCAAGGCTGACGCTGTTATTGGTGTTAATGCTTCCCAATCATGACGGAGCTGGTGGTGTTACTCAACGCCATTTTACATAGCCGTATAAGTTTTGCCGGGATACCAAATTCTGTAGTTTTTAGCCAATTGTAATTTGCACTTTAATTGCACTGAAATTGATTGGGCTACAAAACTCCATACTTACCCAGAATTTTCCTAAAAATCCTGAACAGTTTGACATTTTGATGACAATTTTTAAAAATTTGTTTTATTTTTGCGAAATTCGTATAAACTTTAGAACTTTTATTTATATGGCTTCGGTTATAGAATTTTAAATGAAAAGTATGAAAAATTAATAAATGAATATAAGGGTCAAGCTGTAATTTAAAATTTTTTTTTGCAAATGATATGTTCGATACTGTACATATGTATGTATGTATTAAAAAATATTGTCCGCCAATTTTTGTACATATCTGATAACAATTTTTTTTAATATAATATAATAATTATATTTTATAATTTCTATTATTTTTTCCAGGGGATGCTTTTTCTCCAATTTGTTCCCAGGTACACTGTAGCACTTGATGACGCTCTACGATGGGGAAACTACTTTCTAAAATATTTGGCAACAAAGAGATGCGAATTTTAATGCTTGGTCTAGATGCTGCAGGCAAAACAAGTATCCTTTTTATACACAGAAATATGTGTTATTTATTAAAAATGTATCGCCTGCTCCGGTTAAACGTTAATCGGATGTGTACAAACATACTCGTATGTTAAGTGCAGCTTAAGGTCATACCACAAATAATAAAATTAAGCTAAATAGTAGCTAACGGCCAGTTGTTTTTATCACACATGGTGAAAACGACTTAAGTATATTCACGCTTTCCTGGCTATGCGGTTACCTGGTAGCTTAGTTATTATTTTTCCAGTTTAAAACAACAAAGAAAACTAAAAAAAAACTTAATTACCTTATTTCACAAAGGCCTTTACGGAAAATTTTTTTGAAACTGCGATTCTCACAAATGGTAGGATTTATTGAAATACACCTGAAAGTGTTGTCATCTAAAACTACGGAGTCACACGTATGCCCTTTTCCCTGTAAAATATAAAATTTGTGGGTTTAGAATCTTTCTGAATTTAGGCAACCATACGTAAATTAAATTGAATAAAATGGTATTTACAATGCACAGAACACTTCTTCATGGCGTATGTGGTAAACTAAATAATAAATAAAAAAAGGTCAATATATTCATAGCAATTACAGTAATTAAAGGATCATTAAAGGAATCGCAACCATTGAGGATTAGGATTAGGTAATGTTAGTTTAGGTTGAAGTGGCTGCCAGCCATCCGGCTATCATTTGATTGGGCCTATTATTGCACCACTCGAATGGGAAATTCCCCCAACTCAAAACCGTGCAGATTTTACATATTTTTTTAACTGGCGTTCTCTATCCTTGCCAAATCAGTCAAGTCAGGGCATAATTTTACTGTTACTGGTACTTATAACAGGTAAAAAACAAACTGCTCAGCCATCTCGTTTAGAAAATTGAGGCAGGTTGCTACAATTTTATTTATTTATTTAAGTTAATTAGTACACTTAAGTTCTTATAGGCTAAGTAGACATAAATTAAGTTTAATAAGCAGTTATGAAAATAAGTATAAATAAACTATTTATAAAAAATATTCAGTAAATTCGAAAAGCGATCTTTTGAATATGAAAAATCTATCTTGATAAGTTAAGAGACTATTGAAGTCAATCAGAGATCTAGAAATAGGAGCATTTCGAGCATAAAGAGATTTAAAAACCCAAACATTGAAAATTTCCGAGCTTATAAGTGCCCTGGCCGGAATATTAAAGTAAATCCTCATCAGTCCACAGCACCATGGAGCAAAACGAAAATGAAAGACAATGATTTCAGGTTAATCAATAAACACTGCGATTGGGATAGGATCCGAAAAACGTATTTTACGCAATGCAAAATGTAAAAATACTTTGCGTTCAATTCTGGCAATATGGCACACATAATAGGGTGACCAAATGTATATTGCATACTCAAGTTTGGACCGTACAAAAGACGTATACAAAAGTTTCAGCGTATACGGGTCGGTTAAATCCATACTATGACGACAAACAAAAGCAATCATAGCGTAAGAAATAGTTATAATGAAATTTATATGACTAACAAAAGTTAACTTCGAGTCAAATATTATTCCCAAGCCTTTAATTTGACTAACTCGCCCCTGACGAATTGGAGAGGTACCGATGACATTTAGAAAAGGAAATTTGGAAACACTTTTTTATGTTCAAGGATAGATGATTGTTGACGCACCAGTTTCCAACCTTATCTAAGTCCAATTGCATCAATTCATAGTCATGATGGGTTTTGATCAAGGAATAGATTTTAAAATCATCCGCATAAAGCAGAAATTTTGCTGAAGAGAAACAGAAACTTTATACACAACCACGCAACGACGAATTTGCAAGTAAGATGCGATCCATTTAAATAAAAACCGAGTGAAAAGCAATGCTGGCCAATTTCTTTATTAGAATTACGTGGGAGACCCGCCCAAAAGCTTTGGAGAAATCGGCCCCTAAAAAAAGCCATGTTGCTCCGGGCGAATCATATTGATAACAGAAAAAACAATTTGTCTTGGATAACGGAGTGAAAGAACTTTGCAGTTGCAGAAAGCTTTGAAATAGGCCTATAATTGCTTATATCGTTTCTATTATCACTTAAAAATCGGTGAGATGAAAGCTAATTTCCAAGCACTAACAAAAGTACCCGAAGAAAGATTTGTTAAAAATTGTCATCTTGGGTACACTAAAGCATCTCACTGCTTGAACAAAATTATGTACAGACCATCAGCATCTGTGTTTGAGAAGGGTTTAAGTCGAGTAATGCCACTGGGATTTCTTTCGAGGCCAATACTAAGTTTCCAAAGTCGAGAGATGGTTTTATTTCAAAGGAAACGTTATCACTATCAGATTTCGATCCGAAATTGGGCAAAGAAAAACTCGGAAAAAAGGTTAGCGGCATCAGCAGGAGACTAGCAGTTTTATCGCAGATGAAAAGATTAATAAAGTTCCAAAAAGCTTTTGGATTAGATTTTAAGTTTTGTTGAAATTTTAAAACATAGTTCCGTTGCAAAAATGTATCCAAGCATATAAAATTCTTATTATGCTCTTTATACAAATCGAAATAAGCGGCATATTACTTTTATTGAAATTAGGCAAATATTTGTTTTTCTTGATTCGCAGTTTCATCAAAGCAGCATTGTGTCAGGGCACCTTATACTGATTTTTGTTACCAAAGGAGTTACCCTCCTACAAATGTCTACCACAGTAGATTTAAAAATCTTAAAGCACTCAAATATGTCAAGATGACGAAACAAGTCATCCCAGTTAACGTTCAACAAGAAATTATCCAGTTTCATAAAATCGCAAATCTTAAAATTAAAAGAAGTCATGTGATTAACATAATTAGTATTAGAATATTTATGAAATTCCAGATCAAGTACAAGAGGTACATGTGCATATGCGCAGCACAAGCATAAGACGACTTGTTAATTGCACTTGAGTGAGCAGTGCTGGCATATACAGCAGTTGCATAAATGTCAGCAGATGTTGCGAATGACTTTGATAGCGAAGATACTGGCAATAACGAAGATAAAACAGCAGCCAGAGGTCAACACTCAGGAACAACAACAGCATCGGTTACGAGAGAACGAGCACAGCGCGAATAGTGACTCTTTTCGGTGGCCGTAGAGCACACAGTAATGTGTATGGCGGAGGTCCCAGAAGTCTTTTTACTCCCCTTATCAGCTAGTCGATCGAGCCGCAGAATTGCCATCGCGAGAACTTGAAACAGAGGAGACTGATAAACAAGCAGCATACGAAGCGGAATTCGCACTAGCATCGGGCATTCAGCAAGCAGTACTAGCTGTGCTAATGTCACCTTCATTGTTAATAGCACTAGTAACAATGTCAGGGGGATTTATTAGTTAAGATTTAAAAAACGATATGTTGGTATCAGAATTAGCGATTTTAGTCTGCATTTAATTGTTACTGCATGCAGGGCATTGCATTAGCTTATTTCTTTCTTCATGCAAAGTGTGCATTAAAGAGAACACTTGCGTATTTTCACTACAAATAGCACCGATTTCTTTAATAATTGTTAGCAAGGTGTTTTGGTGCTTAAAAGCACTTTCTTTTGTTGCCCCGTTTGATTTCTTTTTTTATGAGTCGGATGATGCTGAGTCGACAAAAATTTTTTCTCAACCGAAACAGAAGTTGGGGAGTCGAGCGAATATAATTACGCCGCTCAGCCCTACAGTTTTAACAAAAGAAGCGCTTGTCAGACAAGAGAAGAAATACCAAATCAGCAGGCAAAACACCAACACAGATTAAATGAAACTACTCTTTGCCCTTAGCACACAGCACCTTCGGTCAACCTTTTGACCACAAAAGCAAGGCATGTTTATTCCATTTTACTAAATATAATATAGCAATTAAGTCTCAAAACCAAGAATCACTGTCTCAATATTAGCAATTAACACCATACTTATCCCAAACTTGAAAATTTTTATTTAGAATAGAATTTTAAGCTTTAAAAAGTGCAACTTGACTGTCGGAGTATATGAAAGTATATGTTTTTGCCTTGTTCTTAAGTATTCTACCGGCAGAGAAAACACCATCTCCTAACATGTTCTATACATGAGAAATTAGTGCAGAAGTGAATTTTCGCCCCAGGAACTCCACTGGACCACTAGGTCTCTGCCTCAATCGATAACTTCTTTGTGAACCTCAATTGTATACGAATGTTGCGTGGCCTTCTTGACCAACTCTCCATTCGAGCAGCTCCCGCAGTGATGTCAATTGGTAGGATATTAAGTATAGTGTTTTACGCCTCCGCAAGATTTGTGCGTATATCTCTTAATATCAGTCTTGTCTTTTGGAGTGTTTGTTGTTAATGTTTTCTTTTTTAGGCATGGCCACCACACCAATACCCTGTAAAGCTAGATTGGTATTACCACAGCTGTATATTACCAGTTCATTATTTTAGACATCTTTTAGTTTTTCCTGAAATATGTCACACAGAGATTGAAGAATTTAACACATTACCACCACCGCAAGATCATCGGCATAAGCTATAACCATAGATCCTCCCTCATCCTCCTAGTGTTGCTTAGCCCTTACAACCGTATCAACTAACAGTTATTGTACGAGTGATACCAACTGTAGATCAACGCATATATTCGCCAGAGCTCTAGTGGTCGCCGAAAGTTCCATGTTGTTAAAGGAACCCTGAATGTCCTGGAATACTCCTTAACCTGCAAGCAAAAGTTTATTATTGCTTTGATTTAGTGCAAGCCAAATTCTATCTTCGGACTTCCATTTTGTTTAAAAATATTAAATAACGAACTTCTTTAATGAAACATTGGTTGTTAACAAATGGTTCTGTTAAGTATAAATTGGCTAGCTAATATGTTTAAGGCTGAAAAGATTTGCACAGTACATCAAAAAATCTGTTGTTGATCTTCAGCATATTTAGCCAATAAAAACGCTAACTCGGTGTAATTTTTCTTCAAAATTATGAAGTAGTAATAAATTAAAATTTACAATTGAATATATATATTTGTTAAATTTTCTTTAAAGTTGAATGAGTCATTATAATTTACATGGCCAAAAAGATCATAAGTTAAGAAAGTATATTCATATTTATATGAAGCCCAAAACCATATCAATCATTATTAAAAAAATCCAAATTATGTAAAACGCTATATGAAAGTTTTTTTTAGACAATTTATTAAACCACCCTAATTGTAAATCACCTGAATATTTATGTACATACATACATTTGTTATAATGATTATTTTATATACATTCACATAAGAATATATACTACCTACAAATATACATACATATATGTATGTAATGTCAATTTACAACTCAAACTTTATAAAACTTATATTGGCGAAATTTTCTTTAAATACTACTACATATACAGCAATTTTGTATAAACTTAAACTGGGGCAGTCTGTGACGACAATTCCAACTGTAGGGTTTAACGTCGAGACTGTAACCTACAAAAATGTGAAATTCAACGTTTGGGACGTGGGCGGCCAAGATAAAATTCGGCCTCTATGGCGACATTACTACACAGGTATTGTTAATATTAATTTCTTTTAAATATATCATAAATGATTCTTTTGTTTGTAGGTACGCAAGGCTTAATATTTGTAGTTGATTGCGCTGATCGCGACCGGATAGATGAGGCGCGAACGGAACTTCATAGAATAATTAACGATAGAGAAATGAGAGACGCCATTATTCTGATTTTTGCTAACAAGCAGGATCTTGCAGATGGTATGATTACTTTCTTTTGTATTGATTATTTATTTCACTGTGTAACATGTTATTTACGACTATCAAACACTTTGAAGAGTGTTCCCCAAGGCGAATTTAGTAAGCAGCTGATTGAATTGTTTTTTTCTATCGCCGTGGTAAAGCAAATGTAAAAATCACTTGTTTGTTGGTTGGTTGCTCTCAATCAATTAGATATAATATACTTTTCACTTCCGAAAAAAATTACAAGATAGTCAATATCATAATTTAGCGAGTTAAGTGAAAAAATCTGGCTGATATTGTTTTAAATTTACATTTCTATCATAGTAAAAATGCTCGTACCTACATAGAAACTTGTATAGAATATACCAATATCGATTTTAACACATGCTATGCTTGTGCTCGACCGATGCTCACATTATTTTCATAATACAAAAAAACCTCTTTCCCGTAAAACCTGCAACTCTTGGGTCGATTATGGAAAGCAAACAAACTTCGGTTTAGTTGCCAAAACGGTATTATAGATGGCAATTGACCACTGTAAACTGTCAACTGAAACCATTTGTTGGCAACTGCATTTTTGGGGGTTTGCTGTAAGTGCTCAAAGCAAACATAGAAATTTTGATATTTTTAATTTTAATTCCTACCAAGCAACAATTTGAAGTGCTATTCCACAAAAAGGATTTACCCACCCACTAGCTCGGAGTGTGAGAGTTTTTGGCGAAACAAACGCAACACTTTGTTGGAGTCGTTGCCGCGGATCTTCCTTAAACTTTTTTTTATTTTTATTTATTTACTGAACTATATGCAAAAGAACCAGATGTTTTAAGTTACAGTGTAGGTAAATACTTAAACATAACATACGATTTTGATGTATATTGGAACAGTCTCGTTTTCGTTCTGAAGATGGCACAACGCCGAAACAGGTATGTCACAAAACCAAATTTGACAAGGGATGACGGAAAATCGTTCCAATATACATCAAATTTCCACCCTGTCGGAAAATCAGAAAAAATCAAGATACATACAATTTTGTCTTAAATTTTTAATAAAAATTCAAATATAGCAATTTTAACTATTTAAATAGAAATATAAAAAATTGAGTTAGTAGGTTTTTGAGGAGAAAAAAGAGACAAAGACATCGACAGATTAAGAAAAAAAGAGTTAGTGGTAGCCATAACTTTATTCTGCCTGTACCCCTAACTTTATTCTGCCTCACATACTTGTGAGATCGGGATATCGCTGTTGAACGAAATATTCACCAGAAGTGTTTTTTTTTTTAATTTTCCCAATTAAACCACTGGCGCTATTGGGAGCTTTTAATCTTAAAATAGATTCAAAATGAAAACTCCAGGGCTGCTCAACAAACGAAACGATACCATTTTGTTTTGTTAACGAGCAAAATTAACTTAACGAAATGAGTTTGTTGCGTTTCGGCGCCATGTTATCAAAACGAAATCGAATCGTTAATGTTGCAACGTTATAAAATTTCCGTTTTCGTTAATTTTAATGTGCCTAAAAGTATGCAGCGCTTCTGTTTGCGACGAGTGAATCTCCAGCGTTTTTTTTTAACGTTTTAACGTTAACGCCAGCATTTCCTTTCGGTTAAAAACGTAATGAAATTTATTATGATAATTGCTTTAACCATAGTATTTTGAAATGTTTCAACCGAAACAAGAGAAAACATTTCGGAACGGTTAAATTTAACGTTAAAATGCATCCTTGGAAAACTCAAACAATTCTGTTAATAATTACTTGCATTGTAGGCGGTATCTATAGATGATTGAAGTTGTTACTCAAGAGCCGCCTAAAAGATTTCGTGTTTTGTACTTTTCATCGCATGAGTGGAATTCCAAATTTGACAGAAAAAGCAAACGTACTGAGGCTTTATAGTAAAAGTATGCAAATGAATTTCTTTATAATATTTTGTGCTGCTTGTTTTACACATGGAATTTTCCACAACGAACGTAAATAGAAGTTTAAAATGTAAACAAAATAATCATTTTGACACTTTCACCGCATAAGGAGTATATAGAACAAGCAAACAGCTGATGGGAATATACCACCTTCTATAAATTCACCTTGGCCACAACGTTCAGCAAAATAGAAATATGTGAATTTGTGAGTTTTGGCTAACCTTATAATTATATGGCTTTGAAACGCGCTCAGTTTAAATAAGTCACTTCTGTGATACATAAAAAAACGTTTTCTAAAATAGTGGCCGCTGTGGTCCAGTTGGTAGCGGTGCGTGCTATAACTTGATATGCCGGTGAGTTCGAGGTTCGAATCTCAGTCAGGGTAAGCAAAATTTTAATCACAGAAAAAGTTTTTTCTAATAGCGGTCACCTCTCGGCAGGCAATGGCAAACCTCCGAGGTCCCTCGCAGGTCTGCCATTGCCTGCCGAGGAGTGATCGCTAATAGAAAAAAAGTTTTTATGTGATTTGGAGGTTTATCAGAATATTAAATCTCTAGTTATTGAATCCCACAAACAGTTTCTATGCCTGTGAAAGGCCAGATGTATTCCTCCACTGTTGTTCCCTAAGTTTATTAGTGAACACTTCCTTTATGGTACTTGCTCCAATCGAGAAGAAAGTCTATGGTTCTATAGCTAGGTGATCAGTCCCCTCATTGCCCTCGATAACTGTGTGACCTGGTGACTCAGTGTAGGTGTCCACGCTGATGGCAAATATCTCCGCTTGGAAAATGTTGGGAGGCACCCATATGTAACGAAAGTTTAGCCCTCAATACCATCTGGAATCTTTAAACCAACAATGTGCGACCAAGTTCTTTTATCATATACCTCTGTTTTGAAGTATCTTTCAAGTTAGTGACCAGCGATGCCAATGCGACGAGCGGTATATTGGCATCGTGGCATCGTCGCATTGATTGCATCGGCATTGTCGATTACTAACTTGTTACTCGCTTTGTATCGTTCGACAAGGTCGAGGACAAAATGAGCATTGCTAACAAACGAGGCGTCTAAGAAAGAACTATATAAACATGGTAAGTTCCAAACGAAAGATTCGGAAGAAATAAAACAAAAATACGCAGAGAAGGAAATAAAAGAAGTGTCTTATACCGGAAAGTCCACACCAGACTTTACAAGTTCTTCATTTAATATAATATTCGAACGGCATGCAACAACGTACGCCAGATAATGCAGTCAAGAAGAACCACTAGAAAAACAATACATGTATAAATTAACCTGTGCGAGAACTGGACTAATTTTATTAGTTAGAACAACAGGTCAATTGCAATTAATTAATCGTAATTGTGGAGAATTGGCAATTAATTAAACTTAAATTGTTTTATGAATTTAATCTACAATTACATTTTTATAACCAACCGCTATATAATCTACCGCTTTTTTTAGTGTAACTTTCTAAATATTGTAAAATTTTTTGGTTATTTTCGTAGGAAAAGATTAATTATAACATGTAATTGGAATTAATTTAATTAAAGTTAATGTGGAATAACTGTTCAGTTGTAAAATACTTGTTTACTCAATCAACAAGCTGTTTAAAAAATTTTGTGATTAACGCCCAAACACGAAGGAAATACGAAGTTTCGTCAACAAAATAAAAAAACTAAGCAATTCTGGAGAACAATGTTTTTTAATTGTCATTAAAACTGACAAACAAAAATTTTTGATTGGCGTGCTTCAATAAAGCATCTGCTCCATATTTAAAAAAGTCAGTACATTTAGCATAAAAGACTCCTTCAAAAACTCCATTAAACGCAATAACGACTTCTTCGTGCTTTTTTTAATTTTCGCGCTAAAAATCAAAGTTTAAACTAAATTATAGTTATTATATTATAAAACCTAACGGAATTGGATGTACATACAATTATTCCTTGTGTCAATCGTGGATCTTCGTTTACTTTGGACTTCAGCAGATCCCCAGTTTAAATTTTTTGTCGACTCCCTCGAGGCTCGTCATCTACAGAAAAATGTCCCGTCTGAAAACTTCAAAACCATTTGGAAAAAGTATTTAGTGACGGTACAATCGTCCCATATGCACTTTGGCAGTCATTGAATATTTTCAGTGGATTTGGCTTATTTCGAAAACCGAAGAGAATCACATAGCATATATCTGTTTTCGTTGGTGGTGGGAAATATCGTCTGATATTTTGCGTTTTCTTGTCTCCATTTTAACCGTTTGTTCTAAAATTGATTCTCCTTCGTATTCGCGTGCCTTACAATAACAATTTCTTTTATACCTACCTTACATACGCGAACGCGAACAAACTGGATTTGTTTTCTTGTTCTCGTTCGCGGAGGTGAACGACAGAGAAAATTTTTAGACGTTTCCGTTCGCGTTCGTTAGATTAGATTAGATTTTCAATGAGGATCGCAGTGCGACCTGTAGATCTATTGTGCCCTCAGTGCCTTACAACACCTCCCCCAGCCCGAGGGCTTTTATAAATTTCAAGATGGATCCCGGGCTTAGGGAGTGTATGTATTTATCCTTAGGTAACATTTGGGAAAGGTGGCGCTACAGCCTCGCATTCTAGGAATATATGTGAGGGGGTCTCCTTGATCCACAGAAGCGACATAGGTCATTTGACCAGATACCCATTTTGTGCAGGTGAACCTTTATCCTGCAGTGGACTGTAAGGATACCTGTGAGAATTATATGTTTTGTTTTAGGGAAGTTTATAAGTACTTTAAATCGTATGTTGTTATAACCTCCCAATAATTCCTTTGACTGAACAAGTCCTTGAATGCCTTTCCATTGTTGGTCTCTGAACCAATTTGCCTCCTTCCTGAGTGCTTCTTTTATAGCGCATGGCCCTATCGGGAGGAAATGCTCGGGTCCTATAGGGTTAGAAATGGCCGCCATTCTGACCAAGTGATCCGCCACCTCGTTGCCCTCAATACCTGAATGACCTGGCACCCATAGAAGGCGGATGTCGTTTCTTTTTGCCAGCTTATTTAGCCTATTTATACACTCCAAGACCAGTGAGGATTTTATTTCGAAGGATGAAAGAGCCTTGAGAGCCGCCTGGCTATCGCTGAGAATAAGGATTTTTCCCCTCGATAGTTCCTGTGCAGATTAAGGTCGGCACATACGCTGGTGGTATATACTTCCGCTTTGAATATGTTGGGAAAGGCACCCATGGGCAGCGAGAGTTTGGCCATAGGACCAAAAACGCCTACTGCAATACCATCCAAGGTTTTCGAGCCATCAGTGTACCACGCAGTTCATATCGTCCCTCGGAAAAAAAACTAGGAGCTGACGACCTAACTTTTCCCCGGTTTTAGACGACAGAACCTTGCCTTTACCAAATCCTTCTCTTGTAAACTGCAACATAGAACGCTTTACAGCCTTTGACTGTTTGGGTCAGAACTACGCCGTTACCAGTGTCAGTCTCCTCGATTCTGGTATGAAGCAGCTCAGCTATCCACCTGCGGATGGTTGGCTGCACATGTCGTCCTGCCAGCGCACGATCTACAGGCGAAGAGCGCTGAATCCGTTGTTCTGTCTACCCTCTATTGAGAGCGTTGTACCTTAATTCCTTATCTACTATCTTCTCCATGGTATTTAGCATAAATGGAGTAAGGCTTATGGGCCTGAAAGATTTTGCAAGGAAGTAGTCCCTCTTACCTATTTTCGGGATGAAAATTACCCGAGCTCTACGCCATACCTCAGGGAGGTAGGCAAGCGCAAGGTTGTCTCTCATGCTTTTTACTAGGTGCGGGATCCAGAGCGGTGATGATGCGCTCGGGGAAGAATATAAGGGCTGGTTTTCCAAAAGGCGTATATTGTACTATTAGAAGTTAGATGCTCTCAAACAATCCATACTTTACATTATAATAATATATTAGAAATAAAAATCTGATAAATGGCAATTTGGCACAAAAAGCATCAAAACAATATTTTTATAATTTAATTATTTTATTTGTTTACCTATGTATGTTTAATTTTATTCATAATATTATAATGTCAAATGTTTGTACGAGTAATAGCCGTAACAAATAACACACTTTCAAGTTTTCAACTGTTGTATTACGATACCACAATACGACAAATAACACAGCTTGTTAACTCCCTAAAGGCTTTGTTTTGCCCTTGCCATTATAAATGAGCTGGAAAATATCCTCCTCGAGTAGAAATTTATAACTAACGCCGAGGTGCCAACAATGGAATGGCATACAGAGGGTTTTGTAATGGTGGCGAAAAAGGCTAATTCCTACATAGATCATTTAACTCTCCACTGCAGATTTTAAATGCAACAAATTTTTGGTACAGCTTGGAGGATAACACACTTAAGCTTTTATTTCTTTAAGATTGCATTTTGATCAAAATAAGGAATAATTCTGCCTCGCTCAAAATGGAATAGGTGGTGTATTTGATTTTTACTTCATGTATTTCTTTTACTGAATTAAGGTTCAATTAGAGGTACCATACCATAACGCCATAACCATAATCGTAGTCATAACCATAACCATATTTAAACAATCGATTAGTGGCGCCATAACCATAAACAGCTGATATTTGCAATAAACTGAAAGTAAATAAAAATTTAGTAAAGTATGTAAAACGCAACGCAAAATATAAATTAAAACTCATCAAAACAAAATAAATTGCACACGAAGAACAAAAATATCACAATAAACAAGGCGAGTCAGCAATCATTTGTTTATGGTTACGGCAAAAACCAAAATTCAATTGGTCGCTATGGTTATGGTTATGGTTATGGCGTTATGGTATGGCACCGCTAATCGATTACAGTGTAACCCATAAGGTTGGTTGGATCAGCTGTTTTCTATGGTTATGGTTATGGCACCTCTAATTGAACCTTTACTGAATTAATATTTAATATTGGTCTCAACCAGTGATTAAGAATAGTTTTACTTGATGTAGGTGTATTTGCTTCTGTACTAAATATGTATATTTGTACTTTAAGTATAAATTATTTTGTGTGTGTCAAATTTTACGTTTATTTCTTGTTATTTTTGAAAAGACCAATAAATACATACATGAATTACAACAAATCGTTCTTTGTTCTATTAATATTATTTTGCATAATTCTATAAAACAACTATTACAGGCGTGTTAAATTTTTTGACAAATTAAAATTTTTGAATCAAAACTTCGTGAAATTCGGGATCGCGGGATTTTGTTTTCAGATCTCGAAAGTCCCGGGATCAATAAAATGCCGAAAATTGACATCCCTAGTGGATACAGTTGTAGTTGGTGTATTCGAAATTATTAAAATATATAAATTTTTATGCTACCAATATATTCAAAAACAAGTAAAAGCATACAAGTTATGCTTATAGTTGATGTATGAACTTCGTTTATTTTTCAAAACTATTTGTTGATTTCTTAAAATTGTTATAAAGGGGACTTTGATATGAGAAATTAAGGTGGCCGCTGTGGTTGAGTAGGTAGCGTTGCGTGCTATAACTCATTATGCAATTAAAATCTTAATCATAGAAAATATTTTTTCTAATAGTGGCCACCCCTCGGCAGGCAATGGAAAACCTCTGAGCAGCTCGGTCAGATAATGAGCCAAATAGTGTCACCGCTAAATAAATAATAATGTTACACACATAAGCATCAAGCTTCACGAGGAATATACAAAACTAATTAAAATGAAATCATATCTTTTTATATAACTTATATATTTTAATTATAATTGTTTTGCAGCAATGAAACCACACGAAATTCAGGAGAAACTAGGATTAACAAGAATAAGAGATCGCAACTGGTATGTTCAACCATCATGTGCAACAACAGGAGATGGCCTATATGAAGGTTTAACATGGCTTACTTCTAATCATAAGTTATGAAAAACATTAAAAACCAATTAGAGAATTCAATATAAGATTTACATGCTTACCATGCTTTTTAGCAAACGAACAACAACAGTAGTATTTAAGAAAAATTTGTAAAATAAATATAAAGAAATACAAGGAAGTTTGTTTGATTATATACGTTAAACACATAAGTTACATAAATCATATAATTTGTAAATATATGTTTAAATAAATTTAAATATGGAAAATACAAGTGAATGAAAAGTTGTAAAGGAGCTTTCATACATTTTTAATACGCAATTGAAGTGAAAAAGGTTTAAAAGTATAACGTTTAAAACTTGATTTTATGATTATAAATATGGCTGTATCACAATGTATTATAAATTTTTATTGCACTTCCGCTGGATTATAGTTTAAATAAATACTCTTGTTGCCGAATGACAATTTTTGTTTGTATATGTATGCACTAAAATATAACTTAAAAAAGCCTTTACTTTATGAAATAAGAAAATACATATATGTATGTACATATGTACACTAGACCGCCATTAGTGCATATGGGCTTTTTTGTTATTGTGATTTTGATGATGGCACTCCCCACATCGGTTCCTTTTCCCGAAAAAATTTTGGCAAAATTTTATCCAAATCGGTTCGGGGGAAGTGGTGCCTCAAAGCCCCCAGCATTTTTTTTTTTTTTAAGTTGACTGGCCTTGAATAACTCAGCTAATATCAATTACTCATAAAAATGACATTTAAGAGAAATTAAGAAAATGTTACGCCAAGTAATTTTGCCATAGAAAGTTTTTGATTATCTTCAACCGTTTTCTATTTATACCCCTAGCAACAACATTTGCGCCTTTAAAAAGCTCATTTTCAAAACGTTTTATTATTTGTATTAGAAAGGTTCTTATGATAACAATGTATTAATAGTTTGTATTTAATAAAGTGTATTTGTTGCAGTCAGGAAACCTGCGGCGGTAATCTTGAACTACTTGTAGTATGTATTGTTTTTGTTCTTCATTTTTCAATAATATAGAATTATAATCTTGTATCAATTTAACCCCTCTTTCTGCCGTATCACTCACTACTTTTATTCCTTTAATTTTTTCTATTGCCTCATAATTTCCATCTTCATCCCACTCTGATGGTAGCTTTTTTAAAAAGTTAATATTTATATTAAATCTTGTGAAGAAATTTAATGTTTTTTTTTCGAAACAAACTGTTCGATGCCCTCATCCAGGATTTCAGAAATCGTGACATTAGCCTTTTTATCATTTTGTTTAGATGGTGATTCTCTATTTAATTTCTCTATCATTTTTATCTTTGTCGCAGAGCTTACGTTTGAATCGAAAAAGGCAAAGGCGACAGCTTCTGAACTTAAATACCAAAGATGCCTACAAAATTTATCAGAAGCTGTATTTGAGATTTGTTTATCATATTTTCATATTCGTGGAGCTTACTTAAAAAATTAAAATCACAAAAAGGTGCCTTTATTGGTAAAGGAGCTGTTAACCATGCATCAGCGTAAATTTTGAGAAGAAAGATGCAAATTTCGCAAAAAGCCTTTTCTTCTTCCTTCGTAAGCTTAAATTCCTTTCTAAATAAAAATATTTTCAAACTGTATATGGCCTTTGACATCCATCTGGCATGATGCATAGCTCCAGGAGCTTTAATTTTTATACCACGGCTTGGCGTTTTTCCTAAGAATATTATTATAAGTTTTAAAAATTCCACATAATCGGCACGGGGCTGTTTCCCATTTAAAATTTGTTGAAATTTGATATTATGATTTCTGTTTCACTTGCATAGAATATTTTTTTAACTCTTTTGTCACTAATGCCACTGCTAATGTTTTTGATACACATTTTTGGCCACGATTTTTGAAATTTCTGGAAAATGACAACAATAGGGTTTTCGGACTTTGAAATTTTTAAATCAAACACGCTTCTTAAAACTAGTTCATATATATGATGCCGGCATTATAAATACAAAAGATCTTTTTCTAATAGGCTTTCAACAATAGTAGCTGTTTCGTTTATGTGACCGGTGTTTACTGCTGTTGTATCAAAAACTAACGCTTTCACTTTATCTTGCAAACCCCACTCGTAAACAGCTTTATAAATAGCTAATGCTTGGGCTCTTCAAGTGCTTGCGTCTAAAGGTGGAACCTCAAATAATTGCTCTATTTGACCATTGGAGATTATTATAGGGAGCCGGTCTACTTTCTCTTTTCCTTCTAATCCTGGAAGTAGTTTTCCATCCCAATGCAAACATACAGTTTCCAAATAACTATTTTCCATCTTGGCTTTGATTTTATCAACGCGTTCTTTCCGCAATTTTTGTCTAGCAGTACGAACTGAATTTTTATTTAAAATAAAATTGTTTATGCATTTCCCCTGGCTTTCTTTAAAGGTGGCTCTTGTGCAATTTCCATGTCAGAAGCAATATCTTCACAATTTGAATTTTCCGGGTCAGACAACGAAATATCGTTTATTGGAACAGTTCTTAATAAATCGTTAACTTTTTGTGTACTTGTATTTCTCCTTTCCAACAATTTTCTTTGCCTATCTTCTGTTTGTTTTTCTGACTGTTCAAGTTCACGATCGATGCCATGCATATATCCCGGTCTTCCCTCTTTTCTTTGATTCAATATAAATATTTTATCTTCTTCAATTTTTAGAATAGTCAATGCATTTGCATGAGCTATATTAAATAAGTTTTCAATTTTTTTTGGTAAATACTGGCTCCTTTTTTTTTTGTTCTTCTGTCTTTCTAGATGAGTTTTTTTGCAGATTTTTTTGCGCTATTCATTATACAGTTTTTCCAATTTTTCAATGAAGTGCTTCTCTTCTCTAGTTGGAATTCTTGCTTTTTGCCAAAATATTTGCACTTCTTTTATTGTTAAACGGGCACTTTCCCTAAGACTTAGCTTAACAACACGCGTATTAAAAAATATAATTCTCAAAACTTCTTTCGCATACGGTAATTTACTACCAATCAAGCTATTTGAATAGTTTCCAACTAAATAAATACGCTCACGTAAAACCATAGACATTTTCCCTTATTTTTCCGATTTTGCACTGAAAGCTTAAGCAAAGAAATATTGTAATATTTTGCTCCAAAAGAAAAATGTAAAAAAAAATTCTAGGAATCCTCGAAAAAAAGTCAAGAACTTGCGAAAAAATTTCTTGGAAATTAACATCAACAAGGAGACACATCAAATCTGTTAGTTGCTGTGAAATAAAATGCGCATATTAGTGATGGGAAAAGTATCGATACTTGTCGACAAGTATCGACATTTTTAGTATCGCTCAATAAATGCAATGCTTTGAAGCATCTGATAATTCCAGCTACGCCAGTTTCATCAAGTATCGATACTATCACCAAGTATCGACAAATATCGACAAGCTCTTCCGAAGTATCGATATTTGTCGACAAGCAAAATTGACGATATTTCCCATCACTAGCGCATATAAAATAATTTTTGTAATAATATTCATCTTTAGATACAACCAGAAACATATACATACATATGTATAGGCCTACTTATAAATTGCTAGGCGCAAATGTTGTTGCTAGGGGTATAAATAGAAAACGATTGAAGATAATCAAAAACTTTCTATGGCAAAATTACTTGGCGTAAAATTTTCTTCATTTCTCTCAAATGTCATTGTTATGAGTCATTGATATTAGCTGAGTTATTCAAGGCCAAAGTCAACTTTTTAAAAAAAAAAAAATGCAAATTTTTCGAAACTTTGGGGGCTTTGAGGCACCACTTCCCCCGAACCGAGTGGGATACAATTTTGCCACAATCATTTTTTTGGGAAAATGAATCAGTCTGGGGGGGTGCCGCAAGCGTCTTTCTTCTTAGTGGCATTCTAATGTACACCACTTTCACAGTTTCATGATTTTTCATAATTTCATACCATAAATGATTCCTTCAAGGAAAAAATTGTGTTAAACTTGATACTTCGTTTGTATGCTCAGTAACCAAAATAATAAATCCAGACATCATAGTATACAAATATGAAAAGTCTCTGTCTTAATTGATAGTGGATGTGGCTATCAAGCAAAATGGATTTATTGTGCTCGTGTGAGAGCCCATTCGTCAATCCTTAAAAACGGAAAAAAGAAAAAGAAAAACATGCGGGCTGTAGAACCAAAAATCGGGCAACTTTAGCTGTTACGTCAAGTCAAAGCAATAGCGCCTCCTATTTCTTTATAATGCTATATAATGATATTTAATATATGCATCCTTGATGATTTGATGGTGTGTAACTCAGTTGTGAATATTTAAGATTCACATCTATTAAAGATAAAAATAAGATGGTAAGATGATAAAAATAAGATGAAGCATTTCCGAAGACGGACAACGCCAGTTAATCAGTATGCAGCAATTAGGAATTCAGTCCGCATAGCTCTTCTGACAACGCCACCTTTTATGAATTCGCCTTTCGAATCTGTATAATGGTAACCATTAGGCATGTCAATCCCGTGATCCCGAAATCCATGGATCCAGGCCTTTTGTAACTCCCGAATATCCCGGGATAAATCTATTCAAATCCCGGAATTGCAGAAAACAGTGAGTTCAATACTTATGGAGTTCGGTTTCTTAAAAATATGTATGTATACGCACAGTTCTATTTACCTTTAATTAAAATTTTTTCAAACAAAAATAAACCTCAAATGATTTAAAACAGAAAGAGCCGATCTAACAAAAATATCCTTTCATAGTTGTATTGAAATAAGAAAATTTAACATGAGTAACAAAAACAACAAGTTGTATTACGTAACCAACACGACAAATACGACAAAAAACTCGGCTTGTGAACTCCCTAGAATTCGTTTTGCCATTGCCATTATAAATTAGCTGGAGAATATCATCCTTGAGCAGAAAATGAGCCTAACTATGAATGTGATATGAATAGAGGTGCTTGAACTGGATAAGGCATAAAGTCTGAAAGATAAATTGCATCAAGTTTTAACAATCAGATGGCAATTATCCATTAATCGAAAGGCATTTAATTTATCAGAAGGCTAAGTAAAAGTTATTCATAGTTTTTGTAATGAGGCGAGAAAGGCTATGTCCTATAAAGAGCATTTAACATTATGTCGACTATGCAACCAACAAGTGTTGAGGCGCCGCAGTGCTTCTCCGCCGCATATTCTAAATGCAACAAATTTAGGTAAAGGTTGAAGGATAACACACTTAAGGCTTTAATTTCTTAAAGATTGCATTTTGTTTAAAATAAGGTAAAGTTCTGCCTCGCTCAAAATGGAATAGGTGATGTATTTAATTTTTATTGAAGTATTTCTTTTTTTACTGAATGGTAATATATTAATATTGGTCTCAAACAGTGATTAATAATAATTTTTTTAAATGATACTTCTTTGGGCCAGACTTTATTCAATTAAACGTTATAATAAGGAACTTTACGGCCAGTTTTTAAGTGAAAAGTAAAACAAAGTTTTCTTTATATTCTACGCGTTTCGGCGTCTTGTTTTTCGCCTTCATCAGGGAGTCTGCATTTATTTAAAGGCACATTTAAAAACACAAACAATTAGACATAAATATAACTATAAACAAAATGTATATACATACATAGTACATATTATATACATATACATATGTATATCACTTACATTTATTCTACTAAAAACAACCATCATTGTAATCACTTAACAACATAGTATTCTGCGTCATCGCACGTCTGTTCTTCTCTTGCGCATTATTGCTGTTCTGTATGCGCAATTTATGTTGTCCACGTCTTCCTTAAAATTCATCGCGTCTTGTATATTCTCTAATATTTTAATGTTGTCGAGGTCTGCTGTATGTCCGCTGTTTGTCAAGTGTTGAGCTAACGCAGTTGCAGTTTTTTTATTTCTTGCATCTGCTTTATGTTCGCCTAATCTGACGCCGAGCGCGCGCTTATAGAGCAACCTAAACAAGAGCGGAGAGCGTCGCGTTTTCCACCGCCTAGCGCTACCGCTTAGTTGTCGTACTACAACTACAAATTCGCAAAAATAACAAAAAATACAAACATCTGCAGCTAACATCACTTCCTAACGCGCTGTCAAAAGCATTTTCCAACCGCTCGGCGTTGCCGCCGCGTTATTTCCGTCGGCTTCATACAAATTATATGGGCATGAGGAATTTTTGACAGATAAACGACGCTGCCGCTCTTGTTTAGGTTGCTCTGTTGTGCCTATGTAAATTTTTTTGCAAGGCTCGTCAGTTTTCCCTTTGCATTTAATTTCATAGACAACATTATGTTGTTGTTCCTTGTTTATTTCGTCTTTTGTTTTGGTAAATATTTTATTGAGAGTGATGTTTGGTTTATGTGCGATTTATTTGTATTTTTGATGTTTTTGTGAAGTGTTTTACTATCCGTTAGTCCTTGTGTGTATGTTTCTTTGTTTTCATTTCTTGGTTCGGGTTCAATGTTCACTTCTTTCGATTGTCGTTTTTGTTTTGCTATTGCTAATAAATTTTCAATTGTTTTGACTGGGTACCCGTTTTTTATTAATATGTTTTTTATTTTTTCCTTGTTGTCTCTCATGAACGCCTGGTCGCGCAGCTCGTAGACTTTGTTAATAAAGTTAATTGCTGTATTATTTTTTTGTGTCCATGGGTGATTAGAATGAAAATTTATCATTCTAGACGATGCTATAGACTTAGCATACCATTTCGTTGTAATTCTCTTGTCGGATTTATGAGTTTCCATATCTAGGAATGCTAACTTTTGCCTACTTTCAAGCTTAGTGGTGAATTGGATTTTTCGATGTTGCGAGTTCAATACTTTTAATATGTCTTCCAAGTCATTTTTCTTAACTATTCCGAATATATCATCTACATATTTATTTATGTATTGGATATATATATATATCCTGAGATTCGAGAAGCTTTCATTGAGTATTTTGTCAAGTACAATGTCAGCAACATGGGCGATAATGGATTTCCCATCGTCATTCCGTGTACCTGTTGGTAGTATGTCCCGTTGTACATAAAATAATTATCAAATTTTCAGCTTTTCTTTTATTTGCCACGAATTCTTAACATTGTATTTTTCCGAGATAATGTTGTTAAGGGTTTTTCCTATAAGTTTTGAAAGATGATAGCAAGGAACATTGGTCGAGGCAAAAATTGGTCTAAGCGGCACATTAGTTTTATGTATCTTTGGTAGTCCATATAGTCTAGGTGCTGTTGCTGCATTGCATGTCAATTTGTGTTTCTGTTGAATACCCATTTACCCCTTAAATGTGGTGGTGTTATTCCAAGGCTTTGCATTTGAGTAGGAATATAAGTCGTTGTTGCTGTTTTGCTAATTTTTTGTGATATTTGCTATGCCTGCTTGATGATGTAGCAGGTATTTTCGACGTCTTTAAGTCTAATGTGTTGAAAAAAGTGCTTAATGTTGTGGTCTTTATGTTCCGTTTTTGTGTTGTGTTCGGTGTTCGCTCTCCGAAAAATTTTTTTTAAATGATACTTTATTCAATTAAACGTTGTAATAAGGAGCTTTACGGCCGGTTTTTAAGTGAAAAGTAAAACAAAGTTTTCTTTATATTCTTCTACGCGTTTCGGCGTCTTTTTTACGCCTTCATCAGGGAGTCTGCATTTATTTAAAGGCACATATAAAAACACAAACAATTAGACATAAATATAACTATAAACAAAATTTATATACATATGTACATACATATTATAATTTTGCTTATGCAGGTGCATTTGCTTCTGTAATATGTATATTGGTACTTGAAGTATAAGTTATTTTGCGTGTTTGTTAAATTTTACGTTTATTTATTTTTAGTTATTGAAAATACCATTAAGTACATACATGAATTACAACGAATCGTTCTCTTTGTTATATTAATGTTATTTTGTATACTTCTATAATACAACGATTACAGACGTGTTACATTTTTTGGCAAATAAAAAATTACGAATCAAAACTTCATGAAATTCGAGATCCCGGGATTGTCCCGGGATTTCGTTTTCAAATCTCAAAAATCCCGTGATCAACAAAATGCCCAAAATTTACTATCCTAGTAACTATCATAATAAAAATTGGGCAATTCTCAGGTTGTGAAGTTGTTATACTTTCATGACAAATATAAGAAAATCTTACAGTCATGTTTCATATTGCAACGAAAAAACATATAATTATAGGTATTTGTGTTTTGGGAAACAAAGTGGAATAACACGCAAACTAGGTATTTATACGGTTTTTATTTTTATTTTAACCGATGATATGTACATAGTATGTACATATATACTACATACATAGTATACTTAAAGTGGTGGCCATTTCATTTAGAACCAAATTCCAAATGATATAGTTTGACACTCATATTTATTTATTTATTTTTAAGAATTTTCAATTAAAGTTTAGTTAATTATATAACCAAGTTTGAAATTTTGTGGAAAACTAAAAAACGATTTGTAAAAATTTTTTAAGCGTGCAGTTTTATAACCCATTGAATTTTAATATAATATTGTGAAAGTTCCACGTGGCTAGGAATTACCGTTGATTTGTCAGGATTTTTTTTGGTCGCATTTGCTTCCATGTAACGAATAGTTAAGCAAAATTTGTTAGTATAATAATATTGGATTGGCTTTAAACTGCATACTTAAAATTCTTACACTTTTGAGAAAAATTTCAAAATCTATATACAAATTTTAAGCAAATTTCAAAATCTATATAAATAATTTGGTTTATGTTATGAACTGAATTTTACTTGAAAATACTTAAAAACAAATAAATGAATACTGAATTGAAATGAATGAAATCAATACAAAAATTAAAGATTTTCTCGCGTTAAAATTCTATTTTACATAATATTTTATAAACATTAGTATAACCCAAAAATGAAATATCTTACCTATAACGGAAACCCACGACGCGTATAAAAACTTCTCATTAAATACATCTGCCGTTCGGAGTCGGCACAAAACTGTAGCTCCCTTCATTTGTGGTAGAATATAAAGACGCACACCACAAATGGTAGGAGAAGCTCGGCCAAACACTGAGCTATATAGTGTACGCGCCAAAATTATATTATATTATATAACTTTAAATAATATGTGTGAAAAATATCAGCGCTGAATTCCAAATATTGAAGGAATTACAGTATTTTGAACAAGGACGAAAGCGAGTGGTAAGTAAAAACTTGGAGCGCGTATTCTCGAAACCATGTTTTTGAAATATACGGGCGGGTTTAAAAAAAAATATTCAACATGTTCAAGTGATTCAACGTTTATTTTGTAGCTTATAAAAGGCAACTCTATGTGAACCTCAAACATTGTATAACAACTTTGTTTTTGAATATTATTTTAACACAAATAATATTAAAAATAACGTTAAAAATCATATTTTGTTTTTGCACCGGAAAAAAAAATAAAATTCTCAGTTTTGTTAAGGTTCTTGAGGTTCATAGTATAAAATTAATTTAATAAATAAAACGCAACCTTGTATCTTTGTTTCAGACAATAACTGTGAACGCTATCACGCCCGCAAACTGACAACTCCTGTAAGGAAGTGATTCACGCCAACGTGGGTAATTCCGTCATTTTGCAACCATTCGAAGCCAAACAATTATATTATATAGTTTGTTTGTTTAAATGTATCTAAGAGTTTAGTGAATTGTATTGTACATACATATGTATATATTATTTACTCAGAAAACAAAATTTCTGTAGCACCTTTTATGAGCACGATAGATGAATGTAGTAGCCGCTCGGCAACCGTATACTAAAATTGCATTACGCATGACAACCTGTTACTGGCTATCGGCTACTGAAAGAATGTAAATGTTTCCCTTTTGAAATGATCTTTATATTTTTTCTTCGTTAATTCGCATTCATATTTGAACAAAGTTGCCTATTACTTCAAAATGTACTTGTCAAAAAAGTAAAATAAGTATTCTGAGCCATTCGCTATACATAATACAAAAAACAGTTTTAGAAGCCGTCGCTAGTACACTGGTAACTATATAGTAGTCTCCATACATAATAGGGACATAATTAAGTTTTTTTTTTACCAATTAATTAAACCAAAAATACCAAAAGCAAGCTGCAAATTGTGCCATAAAACATGGACCCTAGAAAATATAAAGACGTTTCATGTTCTGCAAAACAAAGTAGAAAGAAAAAAAGGACCCTTCAAAAATTTTTGCTCGGAATATTTCTCTTCAATAGATTTTGTATCTGGTTTGGATAGGAAGAATGTGAATTTATCGCAAGAAGCTTTGCCTATTATTTTTGAAGTCAAACTTTTTCAACCCAAGCCTAGTAAATATGAAGATCCTAGATATTATGAAGATTGTCGAGTGGCACATCTCGAAGCAGAAGTGGAAATGTTTAAAAAAAACATGCTGAACTTGAGAAGCTTCAAGGTAGGTAGGTAGGTCGGTGTATGTGGCTGTCATTGATGCTTCAGCGGCCCACTTATAATTTTTGCAGCTTCTACAACTTCTGTGAAAGGGTACTCCGAGACGCCCCGCGTGGTTGCCCTGTAAGGGCTCCAATGACTTGATATATATCTTCTATTTTTAAGGTGTACAAACTGCGCTACCGCTTATGATCCCACTGGGCCAAGTTTGCCTATAGAACCTACAAGTCGTAGTTTGTGCCCAGCTGTCATTTGCACGAGCATAAGCATTTTCTTTTAAGGACAGCCTGCAAGTACCAAAGGGCATACCACTGCGTTCTTTACCAGGAAGAATCTGCTTGGGTGTCCCTTCCCTCGCAAGTTCATCCGCTAAACAGTTACCCTCGATTTCCCTGTGGCCTGGAACCCAAATGAGAGCCATCTCCTGAAGAGATCGGCGGCAATCCAGTACAATCTTTGAATCTATCGCAGCTGAGCTCACAGCTCTTATTTCCGCTTATTGGCTATCACTAAATGTAAAGACTTTTTGCCTTTTAAAAAGGTTTGCAACCTGGCTATGGCCTCCTTAATGGCGTAAACTTCAGCTTGAAAACGCTACAGTGGTCCGGCAGCCGTAAAGAATAGCTCAGAGATAGGTCTCGCGAGAACACCCCTTCTTCCACTCTACCATTCAGCATCGAACCATCTGTAAAAAACCATAAGACTTCCAGGTGGAGTATAGCAATTTATAGACCACTCCTCCTTACCTGGAATCAACATCGCGAAGTTCCTGGCTGGGACCATAGTAACGACGCAGCGAACAGTGCAGTCCGGAAGAAGCTTCAAACTAATATGGAGAATAATTCTACGGAAGGGCAGGTGCGGAAACTTGAGATGTGGAAAAAACGTCCATTGGACATGGAGCGATACGATTCCCACCAAATTTGTCGAAATCGAAATGCAGAACAAGCCGGAATAAATTGTATAAATTATATTTTTCTTTTGTAATTTAAAATGAAATTTTAAACTTTAAGCAAATAAAAAACTCGACAAAAGGCACAGTAATTTTTTTTAGAGATAAAAAATTTTAAAATAATTTTATAAAATAATATTCTTTATTCAAATAAATTAACGTGAATTAAAATTAAAAAAATTTTTTTTAATTCATTGATCGGAAATTTTTAATCGTGATCTGAAAGAAAAATATTTGCATTGTTGTTTTCACATATATGTATATAATTCTTAAGGCCGATTTTTATATCTCCGGTTAAAATCATAAGTTGTTAGCTACTATTCAGCGCTTACAAGCCGTTATAAGCAAAATTTTGTTAAACTTGTTTTGCAACTTATTTTGGTACAAGCATAAGAAAATAGCACAATTCTGTGGAATACAGCAGCTAGCGACATTTTATGACCTATTGAATGTAAAAGGTATAATTTTATTCAAAAACATCTGAGTTTTAGCGAGTAAGAATAAGTCAAATAGTAAAAACGAAACCGTGATGTCAATTTCCTATTTTCTGTTAAAAAATTAACTTTCTACCATTATTTGAAAATATTTTAGAAAAATCACACAAATGTGAACATGCTGCGAAAATACACCTATGTGCAATAAGCTAGAAGACTTGTAATGAATGAGGGAGAAAGCTGCTTAGTTATCCAACCTTTTATAATTTAATCATGAATAGAAACTAGGTGCATGTGAATTTTGTAAAGGGTGTTTTTTTTAGACGTGTGGTTTTCAATGAGGCAATACTTTTTTGGGAGTTGGTCATTTTGACAGCTGTTACTCGATTTATCCCCGAATTCAGTAAGTAGTCTCAGTCTCTAAAAGAGACAAAAGTCACAATTTTGAACCAGTTGACATCCATTAGTCTCAAGATAAAGCCTCTAATATCAAAATAAAGTCTCTAAATTATGACCTGGTGATGAGCAGGTCACAAAAAATTAAAATAAAAGAAAAATAAAATGACGTGAAAGCGAGGAAAAGCAATAATCTCCAGCTCATTTTGAGACTGAATCCGCTTATTATACTCAGTTTGGTTTGCCATTTCAAGACGCCTTGGAAGAGAATATTCGGCGCGTTATTTCTGACATACGGCCTCAATAGCTGCAAAAAGTGGTCGAAAATTGTATATGTACATATGTATATATAGACAGAAAATTTACATAACTTCAAAGGTAGCCAAATGATATATGTACATATACATACACGTACATATGTATGTACATACATACATACTCAAAATATTTGTACTTATCCACTCATGTAAAAACATGAAAACTTATGTACGTACATACATATGTTGCTACTACTTATGACTGAGTTGTTTAATGTAAGGCACGTGCTGTTGTTACCTGTTTTGAAAACAAATCAAAAGCTTTGCTATTATTGATATGAGTTGGATGCATTGGACTATGAATTCGTACGGTAACCTGAAGGCAAATCCACTGGAACTAAACTGTTTTGGAAAAAGTACTTATTTAAAACCAATACTAGTTGAGTTCACTACAGCAATTTCCTGGGAAGTGAAAACTAAATGTATTTGTGCTTCTGCTCTTACCGCAATATATTGGCTACATATTAAAGCATTGGCGCATAACGTTATCCTAAGTTAAATTCTTCGAGCAGAAAAAATATTTGTGGATTTAGAAGTAATAATCGATACAGTGGGACACTTCAAAATACACGGGTAGTGATGTTATTTTTCTTGTAGGTCTTATCGAGTAGAACGAGAATCCAATTTTGGAATTTGTCAAATACCTCCAAGATCTCGACTTAAGCTTAAAAAAACAGATTTTTCATACTTCTGCGAACTTATTAGCCCATATCTTAGCTAATTTTATTTTTAAAATCACAAAAAGGTGCCTTTATTGGTAAAGGAGCTGTTAACCATGCATCAGCGTAAATTTTGAGAAGAAAGATGCAAATTTCGCAAAAAGCCTTTTCTTCTTCCTTCGTAAGCTTAAATTCCTTTCTAAATAAAAATATTTTCAAACTGTATATGGCCTTTGACATCCATCTGGCATGATGCATAGCTCCAGGAGCTTTAATTTTTATACCACGGCTTGGCGTTTTTCCTAAGAATATTATTATAAGTTTTAAAAATTCCACATAATCGGCACGGGGCTGTTTCCCATTTAAAATTTGTTGAAATTTGATATTATGATTTCTGTTTCACTTGCATAGAATATTTTTTTAACTCTTTTGTCACTAATGCCACTGCTAATGTTTTTGATACACATTTTTGGCCACGATTTTTGAAATTTCTGGAAAATGACAACAATAGGGTTTTCGGACTTTGAAATTTTTAAATCAAACACGCTTCTTAAAACTAGTTCATATATATGATGCCGGCATTATAAATACAAAAGATCTTTTTCTAATAGGCTTTCAACAATAGTAGCTGTTTCGTTTATGTGACCGGTGTTTACTGCTGTTGTATCAAAAACTAACGCTTTCACTTTATCTTGCAAACCCCACTCGTAAACAGCTTTATAAATAGCTAATGCTTGGGCTCTTCAAGTGCTTGCGTCTAAAGGTGGAACCTCAAATAATTGCTCTATTTGACCATTGGAGATTATTATAGGGAGCCGGTCTACTTTCTCTTTTCCTTCTAATCCTGGAAGTAGTTTTCCATCCCAATGCAAACATACAGTTTCCAAATAACTATTTTCCATCTTGGCTTTGATTTTATCAACGCGTTCTTTCCGCAATTTTTGTCTAGCAGTACGAACTGAATTTTTATTTAAAATAAAATTGTTTATGCATTTCCCCTGGCTTTCTTTAAAGGTGGCTCTTGTGCAATTTCCATGTCAGAAGCAATATCTTCACAATTTGAATTTTCCGGGTCAGACAACGAAATATCGTTTATTGGAACAGTTCTTAATAAATCGTTAACTTTTTGTGTACTTGTATTTCTCCTTTCCAACAATTTTCTTTGCCTATCTTCTGTTTGTTTTTCTGACTGTTCAAGTTCACGATCGATGCCATGCATATATCCCGGTCTTCCCTCTTTTCTTTGATTCAATATAAATATTTTATCTTCTTCAATTTTTAGAATAGTCAATGCATTTGCATGAGCTATATTAAATAAGTTTTCAATTTTTTTTGGTAAATACTGGCTCCTTTTTTTTTTGTTCTTCTGTCTTTCTAGATGAGTTTTTTTGCAGATTTTTTTGCGCTATTCATTATACAGTTTTTCCAATTTTTCAATGAAGTGCTTCTCTTCTCTAGTTGGAATTCTTGCTTTTTGCCAAAATATTTGCACTTCTTTTATTGTTAAACGGGCACTTTCCCTAAGACTTAGCTTAACAACACGCGTATTAAAAAATATAATTCTCAAAACTTCTTTCGCATACGGTAATTTACTACCAATCAAGCTATTTGAATAGTTTCCAACTAAATAAATACGCTCACGTAAAACCATAGACATTTTCCCTTATTTTTCCGATTTTGCACTGAAAGCTTAAGCAAAGAAATATTGTAATATTTTGCTCCAAAAGAAAAATGTAAAAAAAAATTCTAGGAATCCTCGAAAAAAAGTCAAGAACTTGCGAAAAAATTTCTTGGAAATTAACATCAACAAGGAGACACATCAAATCTGTTAGTTGCTGTGAAATAAAATGCGCATATTAGTGATGGGAAAAGTATCGATACTTGTCGACAAGTATCGACATTTTTAGTATCGCTCAATAAATGCAATGCTTTGAAGCATCTGATAATTCCAGCTACGCCAGTTTCATCAAGTATCGATACTATCACCAAGTATCGACAAATATCGACAAGCTCTTCCGAAGTATCGATATTTGTCGACAAGCAAAATTGACGATATTTCCCATCACTAGCGCATATAAAATAATTTTTGTAATAATATTCATCTTTAGATACAACCAGAAACATATACATACATATGTATAGGCCTACTTATAAATTGCTAGGCGCAAATGTTGTTGCTAGGGGTATAAATAGAAAACGATTGAAGATAATCAAAAACTTTCTATGGCAAAATTACTTGGCGTAAAATTTTCTTCATTTCTCTCAAATGTCATTGTTATGAGTCATTGATATTAGCTGAGTTATTCAAGGCCAAAGTCAACTTTTTAAAAAAAAAAAATGCAAATTTTTCGAAACTTTGGGGGCTTTGAGGCACCACTTCCCCCGAACCGAGTGGGATACAATTTTGCCACAATCATTTTTTTGGGAAAATGAATCAGTCTGGGGGGGTGCCGCAAGCGTCTTTCTTCTTAGTGGCATTCTAATGTACACCACTTTCACAGTTTCATGATTTTTCATAATTTCATACCATAAATGATTCCTTCAAGGAAAAAATTGTGTTAAACTTGATACTTCGTTTGTATGCTCAGTAACCAAAATAATAAATCCAGACATCATAGTATACAAATATGAAAAGTCTCTGTCTTAATTGATAGTGGATGTGGCTATCAAGCAAAATGGATTTATTGTGCTCGTGTGAGAGCCCATTCGTCAATCCTTAAAAACGGAAAAAAGAAAAAGAAAAACATGCGGGCTGTAGAACCAAAAATCGGGCAACTTTAGCTGTTACGTCAAGTCAAAGCAATAGCGCCTCCTATTTCTTTATAATGCTATATAATGATATTTAATATATGCATCCTTGATGATTTGATGGTGTGTAACTCAGTTGTGAATATTTAAGATTCACATCTATTAAAGATAAAAATAAGATGGTAAGATGATAAAAATAAGATGAAGCATTTCCGAAGACGGACAACGCCAGTTAATCAGTATGCAGCAATTAGGAATTCAGTCCGCATAGCTCTTCTGACAACGCCACCTTTTATGAATTCGCCTTTCGAATCTGTATAATGGTAACCATTAGGCATGTCAATCCCGTGATCCCGAAATCCATGGATCCAGGCCTTTTGTAACTCCCGAATATCCCGGGATAAATCTATTCAAATCCCGGAATTGCAGAAAACAGTGAGTTCAATACTTATGGAGTTCGGTTTCTTAAAAATATGTATGTATACGCACAATTCTATTTACCTTTAATTAAAATTTTTTCAAACAAAAATAAACCTCAAATGATTTAAAACAGAAAGAGCCGATCTAACAAAAATATCCTTTCATAGTTGTATTGAAATAAGAAAATTTAACATGAGTAACAAAAACAACAAGTTGTATTACGTAACCAACACGACAAATACGACAAAAAACTCGGCTTGTGAACTCCCTAGAATTCGTTTTGCCATTGCCATTATAAATTAGCTGGAGAATATCATCCTTGAGCAGAAAATGAGCCTAACTATGAATGTGATATGAATAGAGGTGCTTGAACTGGATAAGGCATAAAGTCTGAAAGATAAATTGCATCAAGTTTTAACAATCAGATGGCAATTATCCATTAATCGAAAGGCATTTAATTTATCAGAAGGCTAAGTAAAAGTTATTCATAGTTTTTGTAATGAGGCGAGAAAGGCTATGTCCTATAAAGAGCATTTAACATTATGTCGACTATGCAACCAACAAGTGTTGAGGCGCCGCAGTGCTTCTCCGCCGCATATTCTAAATGCAACAAATTTAGGTAAAGGTTGAAGGATAACACACTTAAGGCTTTAATTTCTTAAAGATTGCATTTTGTTTAAAATAAGGTAAAGTTCTGCCTCGCTCAAAATGGAATAGGTGATGTATTTAATTTTTATTGAAGTATTTCTTTTTTTACTGAATGGTAATATATTAATATTGGTCTCAAACAGTGATTAATAATAATTTTTTTAAATGATACTTCTTTGGGCCAGACTTTATTCAATTAAACGTTATAATAAGGAACTTTACGGCCAGTTTTTAAGTGAAAAGTAAAACAAAGTTTTCTTTATATTCTACGCGTTTCGGCGTCTTGTTTTTCGCCTTCATCAGGGAGTCTGCATTTATTTAAAGGCACATTTAAAAACACAAACAATTAGACATAAATATAACTATAAACAAAATGTATATACATACATAGTACATATTATATACATATACATATGTATATCACTTACATTTATTCTACTAAAAACAACCATCATTGTAATCACTTAACAACATAGTATTCTGCGTCATCGCACGTCTGTTCTTCTCTTGCGCATTATTGCTGTTCTGTATGCGCAATTTATGTTGTCCACGTCTTCCTTAAAATTCATCGCGTCTTGTATATTCTCTAATATTTTAATGTTGTCGAGGTCTGCTGTATGTCCGCTGTTTGTCAAGTGTTGAGCTAACGCAGTTGCAGTTTTTTTATTTCTTGCATCTGCTTTATGTTCGCCTAATCTGACGCCGAGCGCGCGCTTATAGAGCAACCTAAACAAGAGCGGAGAGCGTCGCGTTTTCCACCGCCTAGCGCTACCGCTTAGTTGTCGTACTACAACTACAAATTCGCAAAAATAACAAAAAATACAAACATCTGCAGCTAACATCACTTCCTAACGCGCTGTCAAAAGCATTTTCCAACCGCTCGGCGTTGCCGCCGCGTTATTTCCGTCGGCTTCATACAAATTATATGGGCATGAGGAATTTTTGACAGATAAACGACGCTGCCGCTCTTGTTTAGGTTGCTCTGTTGTGCCTATGTAAATTTTTTTGCAAGGCTCGTCAGTTTTCCCTTTGCATTTAATTTCATAGACAACATTATGTTGTTGTTCCTTGTTTATTTCGTCTTTTGTTTTGGTAAATATTTTATTGAGAGTGATGTTTGGTTTATGTGCGATTTATTTGTATTTTTGATGTTTTTGTGAAGTGTTTTACTATCCGTTAGTCCTTGTGTGTATGTTTCTTTGTTTTCATTTCTTGGTTCGGGTTCAATGTTCACTTCTTTCGATTGTCGTTTTTGTTTTGCTATTGCTAATAAATTTTCAATTGTTTTGACTGGGTACCCGTTTTTTATTAATATGTTTTTTATTTTTTCCTTGTTGTCTCTCATGAACGCCTGGTCGCGCAGCTCGTAGACTTTGTTAATAAAGTTAATTGCTGTATTATTTTTTTGTGTCCATGGGTGATTAGAATGAAAATTTATCATTCTAGACGATGCTATAGACTTAGCATACCATTTCGTTGTAATTCTCTTGTCGGATTTATGAGTTTCCATATCTAGGAATGCTAACTTTTGCCTACTTTCAAGCTTAGTGGTGAATTGGATTTTTCGATGTTGCGAGTTCAATACTTTTAATATGTCTTCCAAGTCATTTTTCTTAACTATTCCGAATATATCATCTACATATTTATTTATGTATTGGATATATATATATATCCTGAGATTCGAGAAGCTTTCATTGAGTATTTTGTCAAGTACAATGTCAGCAACATGGGCGATAATGGATTTCCCATCGTCATTCCGTGTACCTGTTGGTAGTATGTCCCGTTGTACATAAAATAATTATCAAATTTTCAGCTTTTCTTTTATTTGCCACGAATTCTTAACATTGTATTTTTCCGAGATAATGTTGTTAAGGGTTTTTCCTATAAGTTTTGAAAGATGATAGCAAGGAACATTGGTCGAGGCAAAAATTGGTCTAAGCGGCACATTAGTTTTATGTATCTTTGGTAGTCCATATAGTCTAGGTGCTGTTGCTGCATTGCATGTCAATTTGTGTTTCTGTTGAATACCCATTTACCCCTTAAATGTGGTGGTGTTATTCCAAGGCTTTGCATTTGAGTAGGAATATAAGTCGTTGTTGCTGTTTTGCTAATTTTTTGTGATATTTGCTATGCCTGCTTGATGATGTAGCAGGTATTTTCGACGTCTTTAAGTCTAATGTGTTGAAAAAAGTGCTTAATGTTGTGGTCTTTATGTTCCGTTTTTGTGTTGTGTTCGGTGTTCGCTCTCCGAAAAATTTTTTTTAAATGATACTTTATTCAATTAAACGTTGTAATAAGGAGCTTTACGGCCGGTTTTTAAGTGAAAAGTAAAACAAAGTTTTCTTTATATTCTTCTACGCGTTTCGGCGTCTTTTTTACGCCTTCATCAGGGAGTCTGCATTTATTTAAAGGCACATATAAAAACACAAACAATTAGACATAAATATAACTATAAACAAAATTTATATACATATGTACATACATATTATAATTTTGCTTATGCAGGTGCATTTGCTTCTGTAATATGTATATTGGTACTTGAAGTATAAGTTATTTTGCGTGTTTGTTAAATTTTACGTTTATTTATTTTTAGTTATTGAAAATACCATTAAGTACATACATGAATTACAACGAATCGTTCTCTTTGTTATATTAATGTTATTTTGTATACTTCTATAATACAACGATTACAGACGTGTTACATTTTTTGGCAAATAAAAAATTACGAATCAAAACTTCATGAAATTCGAGATCCCGGGATTGTCCCGGGATTTCGTTTTCAAATCTCAAAAATCCCGTGATCAACAAAATGCCCAAAATTTACTATCCTAGTAACTATCATAATAAAAATTGGGCAATTCTCAGGTTGTGAAGTTGTTATACTTTCATGACAAATATAAGAAAATCTTACAGTCATGTTTCATATTGCAACGAAAAAACATATAATTATAGGTATTTGTGTTTTGGGAAACAAAGTGGAATAACACGCAAACTAGGTATTTATACGGTTTTTATTTTTATTTTAACCGATGATATGTACATAGTATGTACATATATACTACATACATAGTATACTTAAAGTGGTGGCCATTTCATTTAGAACCAAATTCCAAATGATATAGTTTGACACTCATATTTATTTATTTATTTTTAAGAATTTTCAATTAAAGTTTAGTTAATTATATAACCAAGTTTGAAATTTTGTGGAAAACTAAAAAACGATTTGTAAAAATTTTTTAAGCGTGCAGTTTTATAACCCATTGAATTTTAATATAATATTGTGAAAGTTCCACGTGGCTAGGAATTACCGTTGATTTGTCAGGATTTTTTTTGGTCGCATTTGCTTCCATGTAACGAATAGTTAAGCAAAATTTGTTAGTATAATAATATTGGATTGGCTTTAAACTGCATACTTAAAATTCTTACACTTTTGAGAAAAATTTCAAAATCTATATACAAATTTTAAGCAAATTTCAAAATCTATATAAATAATTTGGTTTATGTTATGAACTGAATTTTACTTGAAAATACTTAAAAACAAATAAATGAATACTGAATTGAAATGAATGAAATCAATACAAAAATTAAAGATTTTCTCGCGTTAAAATTCTATTTTACATAATATTTTATAAACATTAGTATAACCCAAAAATGAAATATCTTACCTATAACGGAAACCCACGACGCGTATAAAAACTTCTCATTAAATACATCTGCCGTTCGGAGTCGGCACAAAACTGTAGCTCCCTTCATTTGTGGTAGAATATAAAGACGCACACCACAAATGGTAGGAGAAGCTCGGCCAAACACTGAGCTATATAGTGTACGCGCCAAAATTATATTATATTATATAACTTTAAATAATATGTGTGAAAAATATCAGCGCTGAATTCCAAATATTGAAGGAATTACAGTATTTTGAACAAGGACGAAAGCGAGTGGTAAGTAAAAACTTGGAGCGCGTATTCTCGAAACCATGTTTTTGAAATATACGGGCGGGTTTAAAAAAAAATATTCAACATGTTCAAGTGATTCAACGTTTATTTTGTAGCTTATAAAAGGCAACTCTATGTGAACCTCAAACATTGTATAACAACTTTGTTTTTGAATATTATTTTAACACAAATAATATTAAAAATAACGTTAAAAATCATATTTTGTTTTTGCACCGGAAAAAAAAATAAAATTCTCAGTTTTGTTAAGGTTCTTGAGGTTCATAGTATAAAATTAATTTAATAAATAAAACGCAACCTTGTATCTTTGTTTCAGACAATAACTGTGAACGCTATCACGCCCGCAAACTGACAACTCCTGTAAGGAAGTGATTCACGCCAACGTGGGTAATTCCGTCATTTTGCAACCATTCGAAGCCAAACAATTATATTATATAGTTTGTTTGTTTAAATGTATCTAAGAGTTTAGTGAATTGTATTGTACATACATATGTATATATTATTTACTCAGAAAACAAAATTTCTGTAGCACCTTTTATGAGCACGATAGATGAATGTAGTAGCCGCTCGGCAACCGTATACTAAAATTGCATTACGCATGACAACCTGTTACTGGCTATCGGCTACTGAAAGAATGTAAATGTTTCCCTTTTGAAATGATCTTTATATTTTTTCTTCGTTAATTCGCATTCATATTTGAACAAAGTTGCCTATTACTTCAAAATGTACTTGTCAAAAAAGTAAAATAAGTATTCTGAGCCATTCGCTATACATAATACAAAAAACAGTTTTAGAAGCCGTCGCTAGTACACTGGTAACTATATAGTAGTCTCCATACATAATAGGGACATAATTAAGTTTTTTTTTTACCAATTAATTAAACCAAAAATACCAAAAGCAAGCTGCAAATTGTGCCATAAAACATGGACCCTAGAAAATATAAAGACGTTTCATGTTCTGCAAAACAAAGTAGAAAGAAAAAAAGGACCCTTCAAAAATTTTTGCTCGGAATATTTCTCTTCAATAGATTTTGTATCTGGTTTGGATAGGAAGAATGTGAATTTATCGCAAGAAGCTTTGCCTATTATTTTTGAAGTCAAACTTTTTCAACCCAAGCCTAGTAAATATGAAGATCCTAGATATTATGAAGATTGTCGAGTGGCACATCTCGAAGCAGAAGTGGAAATGTTTAAAAAAAACATGCTGAACTTGAGAAGCTTCAAGGTAGGTAGGTAGGTCGGTGTATGTGGCTGTCATTGATGCTTCAGCGGCCCACTTATAATTTTTGCAGCTTCTACAACTTCTGTGAAAGGGTACTCCGAGACGCCCCGCGTGGTTGCCCTGTAAGGGCTCCAATGACTTGATATATATCTTCTATTTTTAAGGTGTACAAACTGCGCTACCGCTTATGATCCCACTGGGCCAAGTTTGCCTATAGAACCTACAAGTCGTAGTTTGTGCCCAGCTGTCATTTGCACGAGCATAAGCATTTTCTTTTAAGGACAGCCTGCAAGTACCAAAGGGCATACCACTGCGTTCTTTACCAGGAAGAATCTGCTTGGGTGTCCCTTCCCTCGCAAGTTCATCCGCTAAACAGTTACCCTCGATTTCCCTGTGGCCTGGAACCCAAATGAGAGCCATCTCCTGAAGAGATCGGCGGCAATCCAGTACAATCTTTGAATCTATCGCAGCTGAGCTCACAGCTCTTATTTCCGCTTATTGGCTATCACTAAATGTAAAGACTTTTTGCCTTTTAAAAAGGTTTGCAACCTGGCTATGGCCTCCTTAATGGCGTAAACTTCAGCTTGAAAACGCTACAGTGGTCCGGCAGCCGTAAAGAATAGCTCAGAGATAGGTCTCGCGAGAACACCCCTTCTTCCACTCTACCATTCAGCATCGAACCATCTGTAAAAAACCATAAGACTTCCAGGTGGAGTATAGCAATTTATAGACCACTCCTCCTTACCTGGAATCAACATCGCGAAGTTCCTGGCTGGGACCATAGTAACGACGCAGCGAACAGTGCAGTCCGGAAGAAGCTTCAAACTAATATGGAGAATAATTCTACGGAAGGGCAGGTGCGGAAACTTGAGATGTGGAAAAAACGTCCATTGGACATGGAGCGATACGATTCCCACCAAATTTGTCGAAATCGAAATGCAGAACAAGCCGGAATAAATTGTATAAATTATATTTTTCTTTTGTAATTTAAAATGAAATTTTAAACTTTAAGCAAATAAAAAACTCGACAAAAGGCACAGTAATTTTTTTTAGAGATAAAAAATTTTAAAATAATTTTATAAAATAATATTCTTTATTCAAATAAATTAACGTGAATTAAAATTAAAAAAATTTTTTTTAATTCATTGATCGGAAATTTTTAATCGTGATCTGAAAGAAAAATATTTGCATTGTTGTTTTCACATATATGTATATAATTCTTAAGGCCGATTTTTATATCTCCGGTTAAAATCATAAGTTGTTAGCTACTATTCAGCGCTTACAAGCCGTTATAAGCAAAATTTTGTTAAACTTGTTTTGCAACTTATTTTGGTACAAGCATAAGAAAATAGCACAATTCTGTGGAATACAGCAGCTAGCGACATTTTATGACCTATTGAATGTAAAAGGTATAATTTTATTCAAAAACATCTGAGTTTTAGCGAGTAAGAATAAGTCAAATAGTAAAAACGAAACCGTGATGTCAATTTCCTATTTTCTGTTAAAAAATTAACTTTCTACCATTATTTGAAAATATTTTAGAAAAATCACACAAATGTGAACATGCTGCGAAAATACACCTATGTGCAATAAGCTAGAAGACTTGTAATGAATGAGGGAGAAAGCTGCTTAGTTATCCAACCTTTTATAATTTAATCATGAATAGAAACTAGGTGCATGTGAATTTTGTAAAGGGTGTTTTTTTTAGACGTGTGGTTTTCAATGAGGCAATACTTTTTTGGGAGTTGGTCATTTTGACAGCTGTTACTCGATTTATCCCCGAATTCAGTAAGTAGTCTCAGTCTCTAAAAGAGACAAAAGTCACAATTTTGAACCAGTTGACATCCATTAGTCTCAAGATAAAGCCTCTAATATCAAAATAAAGTCTCTAAATTATGACCTGGTGATGAGCAGGTCACAAAAAATTAAAATAAAAGAAAAATAAAATGACGTGAAAGCGAGGAAAAGCAATAATCTCCAGCTCATTTTGAGACTGAATCCGCTTATTATACTCAGTTTGGTTTGCCATTTCAAGACGCCTTGGAAGAGAATATTCGGCGCGTTATTTCTGACATACGGCCTCAATAGCTGCAAAAAGTGGTCGAAAATTGTATATGTACATATGTATATATAGACAGAAAATTTACATAACTTCAAAGGTAGCCAAATGATATATGTACATATACATACACGTACATATGTATGTACATACATACATACTCAAAATATTTGTACTTATCCACTCATGTAAAAACATGAAAACTTATGTACGTACATACATATGTTGCTACTACTTATGACTGAGTTGTTTAATGTAAGGCACGTGCTGTTGTTACCTGTTTTGAAAACAAATCAAAAGCTTTGCTATTATTGATATGAGTTGGATGCATTGGACTATGAATTCGTACGGTAACCTGAAGGCAAATCCACTGGAACTAAACTGTTTTGGAAAAAGTACTTATTTAAAACCAATACTAGTTGAGTTCACTACAGCAATTTCCTGGGAAGTGAAAACTAAATGTATTTGTGCTTCTGCTCTTACCGCAATATATTGGCTACATATTAAAGCATTGGCGCATAACGTTATCCTAAGTTAAATTCTTCGAGCAGAAAAAATATTTGTGGATTTAGAAGTAATAATCGATACAGTGGGACACTTCAAAATACACGGGTAGTGATGTTATTTTTCTTGTAGGTCTTATCGAGTAGAACGAGAATCCAATTTTGGAATTTGTCAAATACCTCCAAGATCTCGACTTAAGCTTAAAAAAACAGATTTTTCATACTTCTGCGAACTTATTAGCCCATATCTTAGCTAATTTTATTTTTTAATTTAGCTAATTTTATTTTTTAATTTTAATTAAGGAACGGTTTAAGAAAGAAGAAACTCAGACCTTTCGAATGATACATATATAGATGTCTTAATAAAGATGAAGAGATTTATTTGTTTTTGCACAACAAACTTAAATTTTGTTACCCTTTTTCTCCTTTTTTTGACTTTGGCGTTATTTTCACACACTATTAAATTAAATGAGTTTTGATTTGATTCAAAGAGTTTAGCGAATATTTCGGCCAAAAATTGACTGAGTTATTCAACAATATTCTGCCATCATATTTATTTTGTTTTTTCCTTCGAAACGTTTTTCGATCGAAGCCATTTCTTGGTGGAAGTGTTCGCCTTGTTCATCACTGAACTGGCCCAGATTATGTGACGACTATATCACGGTTGTAAACGAATTGGATTCTCGTTCTACTCGATAAGACCTACAAGAAAAATAACACCAATTTCCAGTAATTTCGACTTCATTCTTTTTTGTAGCACTGTGTTATCTAAATGTTTGTTATTTTTCTGTTGGCCTAATAAAGGCCGATTTTATTGAGCTCAAGGCCAGTTTATGAAAGAGTTTTGTGTGGAAGAAACTGATCTACCGCTATTTAAACTTGTTTGTGTGGTTGTTGTTTTTGTTTTTGCAAATTCTGTTTTATTTAGTTATTATTAGAATGCATGATCAGTTGCTCTAGTTTGTAGTTGGTTTGTCCACTCGGCTAGCGTTGCACGTAGCGTGTTGGCTCTGCAACTCCGAGCTCCATGGTTCAAAGCCTGCCAGAAGTGGTTATCAAGAATAAATTTAATTAATTTAATAAAAAGGAGTCTGATGAGGAAATGTGGTGATTTCCGAAATAGTACTATAACTTCTACCATTAAAAAGCTGTTGTTGTTTTTTCTACCGTTTATTTGGGCAAAATTAACATTTTTCAATAAAATTAGGAAACAATTTAAAATTTTATTGCAGAAATCGAATACTAGGATAAATTGAGGAAAACACAAACCAATCCAGGCGATCCAGAAAGATCCATAAAAACGTTTATTATTCACATAAAAACTCGTTATATAACAAACACATAAGCTGGAATGGTTTTAGATATCTTTAAACTTGTATCCGCCCTTACACTGCACTCAACGTACACCCGGAGATGCTAACGGACCAAATGCTTCTGGACAGAATAACGTAACGTTGCTCATATGGAGTTTTCGGTACTATTTTTGAACCAAAGAAAAAAACCATTAATTCAAAGATGCCGACGCCTGCGGTAGGGCTATGCTAAAATTTAAATGAACTTTGGAGGTACATGTGTCATTTTTTTTTTTAAATAATTTCAGATGCATTATTAATATAAAAAAAATCGTATCTTTTGCTATAGAACGATGTTTTATTTGCTGTTAAATTCCATTTTTCGGTGTAAGTAATTTCCAGATGCCATTAAAATATGCGCTAAAAAGGAAATATATGTATCTACAGGGTGGCCCAAATAAGACCAGCTGATGTGAAACACAAATAACTTTTTTATTTTTTAACATAATTTATTTTTTCTTTTTGCAGATTATAACTGAACTCTTGGAAATTTACAGTCCACAACAACGCATTAAAATTATCAGTTTTTATTATTCTTCTCAATGATCAATTGTTCTGACGCAGCGAAATTATCGCCGTTTTTTTAACGTAAGATCAGCGCCCACATCTTCCAAGATTAAAAGTTTAGTGGGGCTCCGAAAATCCAAGGGCAATACATCAGCATCAGTCATACCCAATCAAATGCACTGTTTGGTGCGGTGTTATGGCCACAAAAATCATCGGCCCACATTTCTTTGAGAATGAGGATGAAACGACAGAAACGGTCTCCGGGGCTTCTTACAGAACAATGATCGACCACTTTTTGCGGCCAATGGTGAAGCAACATCCTAATTTGTGGTTTCAACAAGATGGAGCCACTGCGCATACTGCTAGGCAAACTATGGACATTCTGCGTGAAATTTTTGGTGAACGTATAATTTCAAGAAATTCAGATTTCCCTTGGGCTCCTCGTTCACCAGATTTAACTGCGCCCGATTTTTTTTATGGGGATATTTAAAAGACCAAGTGTATATTAACAAACCACTGACACTTGGACAGCTCAAGCAGAATATACGGCGCTGCAACCAGAAACATTACGCCGTGTAATGCAAAATGCGCTGAAAAGGGCCAATGCCTGTATCGAGCAAAATGGTGGCCATTTATCTGATGTCATATTTCACACATAGTCCCGTTAAATTTCCATAAAATGTATTTAACATACAAAAATAAATCATTAAAAAAAACCGTTATTACGTATTTAACATCACTAGGTCTCATTTGGGCCACCCTTTATGTATAAGCGCTTAAATAATCCTTTTTTGCTTATGTTTCTGTTACAATAAATAATAAACATTAGCTCGAATAAAAAAATGCGCCTATTTGCATGAAATGCAGCATTATACTACGTCGAATAACTTTTCTCTAGTTCATTTAAGGCAATTGGTGCATATTTAAAGACAACAATTTTGGACATTGAGTACGTTTCAATAGACTCACGTATTGAAACCTTAATTTTTTCTTAAAATATTATAAAATTTGTCCATGAAAATCTGATTTTTCAGCGACCTTTTTGATTTTAATCAATCAATATTTTTTATGCCGGCTCGAGGTCAGGGTGCAGCCTAGAACTAATATTACAAGCGTCAAGTAAGTGTCTGTAGATATATGTATGTGGGCGCAGCTTTCTGTGACACAGAAGCTGCATGGCAAACTAGACGGACGCTGTGTACCTAAAATTAAATTAAGGTATGTATGTATATATGTATGTATTTATGTCTTTTGGCATGTTTACGTTAATACAAATCTTTTGTGTAATTGTTGTAGCCCCTGAAGACGATCTCGGAAGGAGATGGAAATATATTGGGTAAACTAATAAAATAAAAAGTGTTTCAATAATAAAATGAATACCCTGACCTCGAGCCGGCATAAAAATGATTGTTTGAATAAAATTTCTCCATTACAGAAACACATTTATCAATAGCTTCTTTTACTTTTTGGTCTACTACTTGATAGATTTTTTCAAAACCTCTTGAGTGGACGCGAATAGCTTCTGATTGACTTTGTATTGATGTTTGTTGTTCTCGATGACTTGGTTTTGGCCCCGGAGAATATTGTTCCAATCGGTTGCGTCTGGTGACCCTGCCAGCCATTTCCAAGCAGACCATATCCATCACATTATATTTTTTCCTGATTGTTATATTTTTTTTTTTTTGTGAGAATCAGGCACGAAACAACGCGTTCAGAAAACAGCACTCAGACTACATGCTGTCCATTGTACTGTTTTCATGTTCCTATTAATCTGTTTTAAATCTGCAGAATTTACGGATAAATCTTAGCAGATTTTGGGGTGTCAAACAGCTCAGGTGTTCGTCTCTCAACACGTCGCTACCAAATGCTTCATACCAAGTTCTTGCAAAGGCGGGGCAGAAGCACAGAAAGTGTTCCGCCGTCTCTTCCTCTTCAAAACAGGATGGGCATATTGAGTTGTCATGTACGCCTTTAATTTTTAGGTGTCTATACCACGTGAAGTGACCGGTCAGTAGTCCCACAAGTTGCCTGCAGTCTCGCCTGTTAAGTGAGAGCAAGTGTTTTGATAGCCCTTCTGAGATTGAAGGTAACATGAGCTTTGCCCATCTGCAACCTTTCGACGCCTCCCAGTCATTGCTCAGCGAAGTATTCACCAAGTTTCTGATGGGGGCATCGATGGCCGAAGGTGGGTGTGCTATAGCTGGTTGCGGGCCGAGGAACACATGATCCGAGCCAATTCTGGTCAAATGATCCGATGTCTCATTCCCAGGTACTCCCGAGTGATCAGGCACCCAGAGTAAAGCAAGTTCGTTATGTTTACTAACACAGTTTAGTCGAGAGTTACATTGCCGAACTAGTTTGGAAGTAGTTAGAGGGCTGGCCAATGCCTTGAGTGCAGCATGGCTGTCACTGCAGACTCGTATACTTCTCCCCTCCATCTATTTTCCACCACGTAGTCCATGGCCTTGAGAATTTCAAATACTTCGGCCTGGAAGACCGAGGCATATTCGCCAAGAGAAAAGTGAAGTTTATCCCCATTATCTTCTATAAATACTCCAGATCCTGACCCAGGGTCAGTTTTGGAGCCATCAGTAATTCGACAATATGTAAGACCGGGCTCAGTGTTGGTATTGAAACAGCATTCAGCCTCAGGAGACTCAACGTTATAGAGTCTCATCAGCAAATGTAAAGGTGGCGTATTATCCTGTGGCATTGAAAAGACGCAAGTGTCCAAATCTCTGCCGCCAGCAATTTCCGCCTCGCCCCACTCCGTTTTATACCAACATCCGTTTCTTTTAAGTCTGCAGGTGGCCTTTAAGGCATCCCCACGTATGAATATACAAAGTGACGGTAAGTGCAGCAATGCATCAGAGGATACCCTTTGGTGATAGACCCCACGTTTTGCCGAAGACCCGTTTTGACTGACAGAAGGCTGCCAATGCTTTAGAGGTCTTGTGCTCAACGTGAGAAGTCTGAATTCTGAATCCCTTAAGTGTGAGGGAATGAGGCCATTCAATCTTTCCGCCTAGTGAAGAGCACAACACTAGTTTTGGTTGGGTTTGCGGATAGCCCCTTATCATCACACCAAATGTCAATCTTATGCAGTATTGTCGGCGCTTTCCTGCAAACAGCCGACAGAGATGGGCCCGTGACTAAACAGGCCACATCGTCCGCATAGGCCGGAGCGTAGATATTCGAGTCATCAAGACTGACAAGAAGAGAATCAATTACCAAGCACCAAGGATCTACCCCATGCCGTAGAGTAGCAGTGCACATGCTATAGAACATACCCTAGATATTTAAGTTGGTTAGTAATTAACTAAACTGATTTTTTTTTTGGATCAGGCGCGAAGTCTTTTGATTTCGTCTGTTTTTGCGTATTAGGCGCAAAATTTATTTGCATATCATTTTTCTATTGGACCAGAGATATGGTAATATTTCTCGAACCAGCTATGGGGGATCGTGGTAATCCGTTTTGGGAGTAACATAGCTGTTTGTCAAATTCGATGGCGTCACAACCTACTAAGGACCGATTTTTCCTACTTACAAGCCCGCTTTTGTGGTTAAGCATCCGCTTAATATCAAACATTTTTTTTAATAATTATTATTACTGTTTTGTTTTCTTTTTTCATTGTTTTCTTTTTTGTGTTCAATTATTGTTTCTTTTTCGTTTTACATTTTTGATATGTAATTTGTGGATCTTTTTGCCACTAAGTGTGGTCACTGTTACCTTATTGTCTTTAGCCACGATTTCTTTCTTACATAAGACATCGTTCTTGTCATAACGCTCGGGTAAGGTCCTTCCATGTTGAGGCTTCTGATTTGAGACATTTGCTTCTCCTTTAATATTGTTTTCAAATACTTATTCATTTCCGACTTTTATCAAGAAGCTCTTCATAGTTAGAAGCACCTGAGCGATTAAAAAAAATCTCTGTCGGTTTTTTGTTTGTAACTAAGTGAACCGAATTATTATAACGATCTACTGCAATATTAACGAGCACATTGGGCCTGAAGTCTGGGTTCTCGGCCATTATAATAATATAATTTTGGCGCTTACCTTATATAGCTCAGTGTTTGGCCGAGCTTTTCCTACCATTTGTGGTGTGCGTCTTTATATTATATCACAAATGAAGGGACCTACAGTTTTTGTGCCGACTCCGAACGGCAGATGTATTTAATGAGAAGCTTTTTCATGGCAGAAATACCATCGGAGGGTTGCCATTGCCTGCCGAGGGGTACCGCTGTTAGATACAACTTTTTCTATGGTTAAGATTTTGCTTGCCCTGACTGAGATTCGAACCTCGAACTCCCGTGTACATTCTAAATTATTAATTTATTAATTACTCGGTTCATCCATCTACTTCATCATTTTACTTGAATATTCCCTCATAATACAGCTTAAAGGTATTAAGCGAACTGTCTTCTTAATTTAATTTTCTTCAGATTCATAAGCTGCAATTTTCCAAGGTCCTGGGCGAGTGTGGTCATTATAACAATTTATATGTATAGCGCCTTTTAAACACAGATATCAATAATTGCAAGATGAAAAACAGTGTGGTTCCAAATTGTGTAATGCGTGCCCAATTCACTAGTTCAGTTTTTCCCTGCAGGGTAAGCCTACGAGTACATGCATCAATACATATGTATACGATTAGATACGAGTATTTATTTTGTACATACATACATATATACATACATTACTTGTATGAAGTATGAATTTGTGTACATTAGAGCGGGTCCAAAAACCATTCTCTGTATAAAAAATCAAAAACCCCCAAATATATTTTTTTGTCATGCTTTTTAATATTGAAACCCGATGTCCTACTCAAATAAATTATTTGGCATACTTCAGAAATTTGATGCCCGTTGTCGTAGCAGCTTTCTCGTTCCCGCATGACAATTCGCCTTCTTAACTTATGAAGAATGTTGCCTTTTTTACATTTTCCACTAGTAATAGTAGGACATTGTAAACTTCTTCATATTATAAAAATCGTTGGCTAATAAATATTTTCTCATTCATTGACATTTGATTTTGTTATTGCTTGAATTTGGGTAAGTTTTGCAAAAAATTAATGTTATTTCATATTAATATAACAATTGTTCACCCTTCTATGATATATTATTTTACATTGGCATTTTCTGGTCGAGAGTAATATCCAGTTTTGCTTCTATGTGATCACATCAATGAGAAATCAATAAATTTGCAGAATATCTTTCGACAGTCAGCGCAGCGGGTTATAATTCTATACACATAAATTAGTGTCAATCGACTGAATCTTTTTGTTTATAGGCTTCTTCGTACGATTGGTGTTTCCCTGGCCATTTACGAGACAAGACAAGATCTGGTTTTTGTTGAGCATGAGCAAATAAAAGTGGAGTTTCTTGTTATAGTATTCACTTTAATCATGTTGTTTTATTTTCACATAACAAAATTAAAATCTGCAAAAATATGTACAGTGGGTAACATATCTACATATGTTAAGCTCTAACATTCTTATAAATCAAAAGAACAACCTGAGTCCAAGTTTTAAAATAAAGAAGCTTTTCACATTATTGCTGGTGCTAATGTGTTGGGAACATGCAATGAGGGTTTCTATGGAACATGGGCACGAATTTTTAAAAACCAGCTCCACGCTTTTGATTATAGACAAAAACTCCCTGGATGGCTAGGTCAATGTGCTCACGGACACTTCGTTAACCCAAGTAAATGAAGCCTCATTTGCATTATTTTGCGACAAGTATAGCTTTCTTACTACGAAGACAACATGTATGCTGATAAAACACAGAAAAAACTTCAAATATAACCGACTAATTTACCAATGGAGGTACGTGTTACAACTGGATATGTCGCTGAGATCTCAAGTTGGAGTCTTAGGCGATGCATGTAGAACTCCAAATGTATTTCTGCCACGAAAAAGCATCTTATTAAATATATAAATGGTGGTATTGAAGAAATCCATAGCGCTATACAAAAACCGCGCAGAAATATATGTGAGAGAATGCAAACAGCTATTACTTATTACTATAATAACTTAACGATATTCCTCCTACATAAAGGACAACTAATGTCCGTGTTCTATAGTACACTCTTTCGACGGAGTATTTTCGTGTAGTTAGGTAGGAACGCGATCAACAAAAACTTAAAAAAGAAGGTACACATTATTTGTTTTGCTCTAATTTCAACTGACGGTGTTATGTAGATTCACGTATGCAGAACCAAGGCAGTAAGGAAGAGTAGCGAGTATGTAGAGGACCTATAAAACCTGCGAACAAAAACGGTTCCCTCATAATATCGTTACGAAATGCAAGCAAATTATGAGTTAAAACTTACAGTATTTTTTGCGGATAGTTAAGCAATTCAGTACAGAAACGACAATAATTATAGCTTACATACATATGGGTATGTATGTACATATGTATTTATGTATATATGTACATGTATTCGTATCCTTTGTACCGAAGCTTGATTAATATTTTGGCGCAGGAAAATATATCAGTTAATTATAAAATAATTGGAATTTGTTAGAAAACTTACCAGAATTTTTCCAATCAAAAAATAAATAGTCAAAATTAAATCAATGTTGACTTTTTATATTCTATATGAAAATTAGCTTTTCAGTGCTATTTAAAAATTTTCTTTGAAGAATCCATAGACAATTTAACAAAGGGGAAACACTGTTTTTGCTAAGGGACCCGTTTGACAAAAAGTGAGCGAGGTAGCTGTTTATCGAGCTAACCTTTAATAATTGAATCATGTTCAAATACCCTATATGGACATTTAAAACCAATATGTTATTCGAGTAAACTTTTATTTTCTAAAAAGTGTAACAAATACGGAAAATGGCTCAACATGAATATTCGTTTTTTTTTGTGGTTATTTTCTACCACGTTTTTGCAATAGGGATCACATTCTTCACCATTTCTTTGTACTTCCAAAACACAACTATTGATTAAGAAGTGTTAGAATTTAGCTGTTACTAAGTACAGAACCTTTTATAATTGAACCATATATACATATATATTTACCTCCATAAAATTTAAGCCCTCCAGATAAAATTAGGTTCGAATAAAGTTTTTGGTTCAAAAATATATCATTTGGATGAAGACCGACCTACCATAGTGTATATATATATATATATTTATATATATAAGTTTGGATATACTCGTATATGCGAAAATGAATATGCATAAGCTTTACTCGTATATTGTACCCATTGTGCGGAACTACGAATTTCTTTTATTTACTCACCCGGGTATACTAAATTCATCGCCAAACAAATTACCGGTGGTGTTTTTGACATGTTTTGCTTATGAATGTGAAATGTTGATTTTGGTGCTTCCTCAGTTGATGATTGGATGAAGAAAGTATTGTTTAAAGTTCATCACGCTCGATGAAGTCAGTATTTAAGCAAATACGAAAAGTATTTATATCTCTCTAGCATATACATAGACATAAATATGATTTGACTATTTTTTCTTAAGTGTATGTATTTTGCGTTCATATACCGTTCTGCACAGGAACAGCAAATCGCATAAGAGGCTATCGATTATATCTTTTATCTCGTCCTAACTGAGGCCAACTAGAAACTGTAGGCGAAGCGGTGCCAACTCTAATGCGTTCTCGTACGCAGAGCATTTAGTAAGTATCTAGCCTCAGTCTCTAATAGAGACAAAAGTTACAATTTTAGACGAATATATAAAAACTTTAAAAGCGAGGAAAAGCAATAATCTCTGATTCATAGTCCTACCAAATAAATAACAAATTTATATATCCTTACAGTGATAGGACAACACTCAATGTGACAGGTTGTTATTAAGCTTACTAGTGATAGTAACTCACTGCTTATTAAGTGCTCTTATCCAAAGCAAATACCACAAATACTGGTTTCTCAACAAATACTGGTTTATCTTTTGGTACTATAGTGGAAAACAAAACCAAAAATTCAAGCACAATAAAATGGCCTGCCAGATAGAATACGTTGAGTCCGCTCCAACGAGGCATTCAACTGACAAGGCGTAAGAAACGCAAAGGTACGCCACATAAAAAGCGTTGTCGCTTGTAAACAAATTAGTTGTTTTGTATTGGCGGTTAATTTTTTTTGTATGAAAATCAAATATATCTTAAAATTTGTGCTGATATTTACTTTTGTGTAAAGATTATAAAAAAAAATGGAAATAATTGAAAACAACCAATCAGCTAACACTAGCGACGGATTTGAATGCGTCAAAAGTAGAGAGTTGGGCTACTGTTGTACGTTGCGGCATCGCATGTGTTGCGAATGTGGCATTCTGCATTCAACTACATATAATATACTTAGCTGTCAGTCGAATGCTTCGCCGGAACGTACGTAACGTGCTCTATCTGGCAGGCCTTAAAGTGATAGAAACCTAACCATATATGCTTGTGCGGGCTGCGGCCTTTAGACACTATAAGCTATAATTAAAATATTATTATTCTAAAAAGTACTGTGCATTCGAAAGAATAATTATGAATGAAAAATTAAATATGCCAGGTAGTGATTGGCAAACTATTTCATTTAAATCAAGTGCGTCAAATAACAAAAGAAAGCATGTGGCTTCTCCCGAAATAGTTGGTCAAGCTAAAAAACGTGACTGTGCGCTCTCATCTAATCGATTCTCTCTGATTGATATGGATCCTGAAGAATCTGATAATGGTACTGCTGATACAAATGGAATTCAAACTGCTCCAGAGGATGCCCAGCCAAAACCTCCACCGATTCTCATTCCTAATGTTAACAATATTAATGATATGATAAAAAACTTCTGTACAGTAATAACTAAGCAAGAATTTAAGTTTACAACAACAAGGGACGGTCAAGTGAGAGTTATGGTGCAAAATGTTGTTGCTTATAGAAAATTGATTAAATACCTAGAATCTCGTAACACTGTCTTTCACACGTACCAAGTTAAACAAGAGCGTGCTTATAGAGTAGTGATTAAAAACTTGCATTATACAACAAATATTGATGACATTAAAAAGGAGCTCCTAGCACATGGTCACGATGCTCGAAATATTTTAAACATAAAGAAGCGTATTACCAAGGAGTCACTGTCCATGTTTTTTGTAGATCTGGAACCAAAAGAAAACAATAAAGACGTCTATGAAATAAAACATATCAATAATGCTATCGTTAAAATTGAACCACCACGTAAATTTAATGACATTGTTCAATGTCACCGTTGCCAGCAGTTCGGTCACACGAAGGCATATTGTAAAAAACCTTTTAAGTGCGTTAAGTGTGGACTTGATCACGCAACAGCTGACTGCAAAAAAGATATAAACACACCACCGCAATGCGCGCACTGCCTTAAAAATCATACCGCATAATTTCGATTCAAATCAAGTTGCAACTTACGCTAATATTTGCAAGGGTCAAAATAATAATGATAATAGTTTAAATAATAAAATTGAAAACATGTTAATTAAACAAATGGAATTTATGAACGTTCTTATCACCATGATGTCGTCCTTAATGCAAAAGCTATGCAAATAAACCTTAGACTAGCTATATGGAATGCCAATGGTGTTTCAAGTCATCAAGATGAATTATAAATATTTTTAAAATTCTTCTTCTTCTTTCATTGGCTCGATAACCGTCTATGCGATTTTGGCCGAGCTTAGTCAGTTATTTCTCTCTTTCGCTAACTGGCGCCAGTTGGAAATACCAAGCGTACCCAAGTCCTTTACCGCCTTGTGTTTCCAACGCAGAGGCGGCCTCCCTTTTCCTCTGCTACCACCGGCGGGTACCGCGTCGAATACTTTCAGAGCTGGGGCGTTTTCATCCATTCGAACGACATGACCAAGCCAGCGAAGCCGATGGATCTTAATTCGCTGCACTATATCTATGTCGTTATAAAGCTCGTACAGCTCATTGTTCCACCTTCTACGGTATTCGCCATCGCAAAGGCGTAAAGGCCCATAAACCTTTCGGAAAATCTTTCTCTCGAACACTCCCAGAGCCTTCTCATCAGATATCTTCATCGTCCATGCTTCTGCGCCATACATTAGGACGGGCATAATGAGAGACTTATAGAGCGTGATTTTTCTCCGTCGAAAGAGGACTTTACTGCTCAGTTGCCTACTCAGTCCGAAGTAGCACTTGTAGGCAAGAGTGATCCTCCTTTGGATTTCGAGGCTGACATTATTATTGATGTTAATGCTGGTTCCTAAGTATACGAAGTCTTCTACTTTTTCAAAGTTATAACTGTCAACAGTGATGTTTGATCCCAGTCGTGAATGTGCCGACTGTTTATTTGATGACAGGAGATACTTCGTCTTGCTCTCGTTCACCTCCAGACCCATTCGCTTGCTTCTCTATCCAGTTTGGAGAAGGCACAACTAACTGCGCGGTTGTTAAGGCCGATGATGTTAATGTCATCGGCGTACGCCAGCAGCTGCACACTCTTATAAAAGATAGTGCCTGACCGATTTAGTTCTGCGGCTCGAATTATCTTCTCCAGCATGCTGAAAAAGTCGCGAGACAAAGAGTCACCCTGTCTGAAACCGCGTTTGGTATCAAACGGCTCGGAGGGGTCCTTCCCAATCCTGACGGAGCTGGTGGTGTTGCTCAACGTCATTTTACATAGCCCTATAAGTTTTGTGGGGATACCAAATTCAGACATTGCGGCATAAAGGCAACTTCTTTTTGTCCTGTCAAAAGCGGCTTTGAAGTCGACAAAAAGGTGGTGCGTGTAGATTCTTCTTTCTTGGGTCTTTTCCAAGATCTGGCGCACTGTGAATGTCTGGTCGATAGTAGATTGACCAGGTCTAAAGCCACACTGATTAGGTCCAATCAGTTCATTGACGGTGGGCTTTAGTCTCTCACAAAATACGCTCGACAGAACCTTATATGCAATGTTAAGAAGGCTTATTCCACGATAGTTGGCGCGAATTGCAGTATCATCCTTCTTATGGATTGGGCAAAGTACACTTAGATTCCAATCAGTAGGCATGCATTCGTCCGACCATACTCTATAGATAAGCTGGTGCATGCGCTTTACCAACTCTTCTCCACCGTATTTGAATAACTCAGCTGGCAGCCCGTCAACAGTCAGGTAACGGAACATGAATTCCGTCATCATTGATTGGGGTGTCGGGATCATCATCTTCTCCAAGGTGGTCTCTGTGACTACCACTAAGTAGTGTGGAGAAGTGCTGCCTCCATAAACTAAGTATATTCTGAACGTCAGTTACCAGGTCGCCGTTGTCGTTCTTACAGGAATTCGCTCCGGTATTGAAACCTTCTATTAGCCGTCGTACTTTCTGAAAGAATTTTCGGGCGCTTTTCCTGTCGGCCAGCATTTCAAGCTCCTCGCACTCACGCATTTCGGCCTTTCTCTTCTTCTCTCGAAAAATGCGTCTCGCTTCCTTCTTCAACTCACGATATCTCTCCCGCAAGGCTCGCGTTGCGCCCGATCGCAACGTGGCCCTGTAGGCAGCATCTTTCCGTTCCGTGGCAACTCGACATTCCTCATCGTACAAGTAATTTTTCCGGGCTCGCTGAAAACCAAGAGCAAGAGATGTGGTTTCATTGCTCTGAAATATCGCTGTGTTGATTAGAGCTCTCAGAGAGCAGGAGTGCGAGTCGAGTAGCGAAGTGCGTGGCTGTCTGTTGTGATTGCAACTTTCCGACGTCGAGCTTAGCTTGTGTGCCTTTCCGCACGCTTTTTGACGCACAGAGGCGCGTGTGTATCTTGGCTGCGACAAGATAATGGTCCGAGTCGATGTTGGCTCCTCGGATCGTGCGCACATCTAGGACACGGGAAGCATGCCAGGAGTTCGTAGAAGCAATCTTTGGTCCCATCGTCCTTCTCTTCCGTCGGGGCATGGGCGCAAATCAGGGAGATGTTGAAGAATCTCGCCTTGATGCGGATTGTGGCGAGACGTTCGTTCGCCGGAGTGAACGACAGTACTTTACGGCGAAGTCTCTCTCCCACGACAAATCCGACACCAAATTTGCGCTCCTTTACATGGCAGCTGTAGTATACGTCGCAAGGGCCTACCGTTTTCCTCCCTTGCCCCGTCCATTGCGTTTCTTGGATGGCGGTGATGTCAGCCTTCGCTCTGCCGAGGACATCTACCAGCCGGGCAGAGGCACCTTCCCAATTAAGGGTTCAGACATTCCAGGTGCATGCCCTCAAATCATGGTCCTTAAAACGTTTGCCGTGGTCGTCATCTAAAAAGGGGGGTCCTGTCCGAGGCTTTGCTTTGCTTTTCATTGGAAGTGGTTTTTTACGTGGCGGGTTCCAAGCCCTGCGCACAACCCATTGCTGGGGGTTGAAATTTTAAATTCGTTTATAAAGCAAGCCGCTTGCTCCAAGACAGACGCCCGCTTGCAACCGCACCTCTTGGTGAACAGACGCTGCGGACTTTAGTGGACCCTTAAACCGAATATGTCGCAGTGGCTCCACTAAAGCTCCCTCTCTATTAGCCGTGACCCATGGCTCCACACGGGTTGCTCACGTTGCCCAGGATGCACGAACGTGGACGTAAGAGTAGGGATTGGGTACAGCCGCGCAACTGTAACTGCATACCCAGAAGCACCACTGTATCCCATTGCACCCCATTTTAAATTACATTTTATTAATTTCAGAGACACATTTAACTTCAAGATCATATTTCAAAATCAGAGGTTTCGATCTGATTACTGCCAATCAACCAGCTGATCGCGCTCATGCAGGTGCTGCAATCCTAATAAAATCAAGAATTAAACATGAAACCATCGATCCAATTCAAGAAAACTTCTTACAAGCCGCTCACGTCTAAATAAAAGTAAACAATAAAAGTTTTGTAGTCTGTGGCATTTACTTCCCTCCGCGTTTTTCAGTTACTTGTGATCAATACAAATCCTTTTTTGAACAGTTAGGGTCAAACGTTATTGTGGGCGGAGACTTTAATGCCAAACACACATGGTGGGGATCTCGCCTGATTAATCCCAAAGGAAGGGCGTTGCACAAATGTCTCAGTGAAAGAAATTATTCAGCCTTGTCTACTGGTAGGCCCACTTATTGGCCAAGTGACCCTCGTAGAACACCTTATCTTCTAGATTTCGTCATTTACCACGGCTAAACTTAGTTCGGATCACACCCACTTAATACTTAATTACAGCTCTTTTGTCCATACAATAGCTTCTAAATATTCATTAATTAGCCATACCACAAATATAGAATGCTTTCAAAATTATATTAACTCCAAAATTGATTTTAATAAACAAATAAAAACCGGACAACAACTAGACACAGAAGTTGAAAATTTAACTCTACTAATTCATGAAGCGGCTGCTGTATCAACCGCTGGCTCATCGCCTAGCCAACGATCCACAGCAAACACTTTTTAAATGTCAGCTCAGCTTCGTTATTTACTGCAGAATAAACGCAAATTGCGAAGAATATGGCAAAATACCAGAAATCCAATTGGTAAACGCAACTTTAATAAGGCTGTAAAAGATCTTAGAGAACTTATTATTGAAGAAAAAAATAAATTAATGGGTGACTACCTTAAAAGCTTAGATGTATGTAAGAATGCAGAACACAATTTGTGGAATGCAACTAAACATTTAAAACGCCCCTTCAAGCGTAAGTCTATTTTTAAAGACTCCCAAGGTAATTGGAACGAACAGGCTACTGCTTTTGCCAATAAACTGGTAGACACCTTCAAACCTTATGAATTTGCTAGTGACCAACATATACATGATCTAAATGGTTACTTAGACTGTGCATGCCAAATGGACCGCCTCTAAAGCGTATCTCAATCTTAAATAAAATTTCTGAAAAGTGTCAAATCACCTGGGTATGACAATATAAATGCCATTGCCACAAAACTTCTTCCAAACTCAGCTGTTGCGTATCTCACAAAACTATTCAACTCTATCATACGTCTCTATCACTTTCCATCTCAATGGAAGTGTGCAGAGGTTATAATGATCCCCAAACCTGGAAAACCAGAACAATGCATTGGCTCATTTAGGCCAATTAGCTTATTGGTAACTTTCTCGAAAATATTCGAAAGAATACTTCTCAGACGATTGTTGCCAATATTGGAAAGACAAAAAATTCTTCCAGAACACCAGTTTGGGTTTAGACACAGGCATGGCACTCCTAAGCAGTGTCACCGTGTTGTAGCAGTTATAAGGGGAGCATGGGAAAGAAAGAAATATTGCTCAGGAGTCTTCTTGGATGTACAACAAGCATTCGACAAAGATTGGCATACAGGGATTCTTTATAAAAATTAAAAAATTTCTTCGTGCTCCTTATTTCCATTTATTAAAGTCATACCTTCTTGGTCGAACGTTCTATGTTAAAGTTGGGGATGCAAAGTCATCAATTTGCATTATTAATGCTGGCATACCACAGGGCAGTGTTTTAGGCCCTGTCTTGTACACCTTGTACACAGCAGACATGCCTATGGGCAACAATATAGTCATTGCTACTTATCCTGATGACAGTGCAATCTTAGCCTCTGACCTGAGCCCAATCCAATGTTCAAGCTATATGCAAGATTATCTAAATATTCTCAATGCATGGTACAAAAATTGGAATATAAAAGTCAATAATGCTAAGTCGATGCACTGTACATTTACAATAAATCAAAAAAAATGTCCAAATGTTTTTCTTGATAATCAGCAACTATCTGAGAGCGAATGTGTAAAATATCTAGGTTTGCATATTGATCGCAGACTTACATGGCAAAAACACATTGCAATGAAGAGAAAACAACTTGATATGAAAGTTATGCGAATGTACTGGTTGATTGGTAGAAAGTCTGAATTGAGCCTTGAAAACAAGATAAGACTGTATAAAGCAATAATAGCACCTATATGGACTTATGGTTTACAAATATGGGGCACTAGCAGTGTTTCTAACATTGCAATTATTCAAAGACATCAGTCGAAGACATTAAGAATCATTGCCAATGCTCCTTGGTACATCAAAAATAAAAGCCTCCTGAATGATTTAAACTTGCCATCTGTGAAGGATAGGGTACGAGTTCTCATTGAGAAATATATAGACCGACTTGGCACACATTCTAACCAGTTAGCCTCTGCACTCCTTGATACTTCAAATAAAATCAGAAGACTGAAAAGATCGCACATACTTGACCTTCCCTTCATCTAATCAAATAAATATAATTGCTATGCATCTGGTATAGCTTATACATACATGTATGTATAATCGAAAGCTTATTACGTAAAAAACGGGTATTGAGTCAGCATATCGAAATTTTTCTAATTCATTGTTGATGTATCCATAAGAGTAGGAACATGGTGTATTTTGAAAGGATTTCCCAACATCATTTGCCAAGCTGGCTTGTAGGGTTTTTTTCCTTTGGCGTTGTGCCTTATTTAGTGTCGGTTTTCGTTCTGAATAGCTTCTTTTCAATTGTCATTGTTCAAAGTTGTTTTCATTTTCCTTTATTAAGTTAGGAACGATCTAGCGGATCTTGCTCGATAAAGTCCGGTAGGTAGTTGTTCTATGGTATATGTCCGCAGGTCAGTGGAGAGCAGCTGCTCACGTATCTCACAAGTAGCACGAGCACATACCCAAAACACGAACACCAAGGTAATAAAAAAAATCGGAATTCTAGCAACCTGTGTACCCAGGCCACAATAACCAAACAATTTAAATAAAATACACAATTATTATTCCTTATGGTTGCATAAATGAGGACAGGTTGGTTATGACATTTATCAGTAAAACTAGCTGACACCCGCGACTTCGTATGTTTAGTTTACTACTTAGTCATATAAAAATGTAATTGAAATATATCTTTAAAACTAAAAATTCACCTTGCATGAGATAGCATTATTTCCAAATGTATTGCAATTTTTTAAATACACATCTGAGTTCTGTTACGAATAAACATATCTTCTTTGGTAGCTATGTATGTATATTTATTTTATGGATATCTCGACTGCAAAGGGTACCGTCTCAAAAACCCTCAAGGCTTGAGCTATTTCATCCATTCGAACGACGTGACCTAGCCAGCGGAGCCGCTGTTTCTTAATCCGCTGCACTATGTCTACGTCGTTGCACAACTCGTTTAGCTCATCGTTCCATAATGCGCGGTATTTGCCGTCGCAAAGGTCCATAAGGTTTTTGTCCGTCGAGAGAGGACTTCACTGTGCAATTGCTTACTCAGTCCGAAGTAGCACTTGTAGACAAGAGAGATTCTGCGTTGGATTTCAAGGCTGACGCTGTTATTGGTGCTAATGCTGGTTCCTAAGTAAACGAAGTTCTCTCCTTTTTCAAAGTTATAACTGTCAACAGTGATGTTAGATCCTTATTAGACCTGCAATATACCTTTATAATTTCATCAAAACAGGTCAATAAATACAGATTGTTTGAACATTAAATTTGACTAAAAATCGTTGATAATTCGTTGATGATTTATAAAATTGATTATATTTAAATAGTCAATATGTATTGCTGAGACGTTTCGATTACTCAGATTACATAACGATCTTATTAAATTATAGTTTCACAAAATAATAATAATTATTTGGCGCTTACACTATATACTCGTAGATATCGTAGAGTTTGGCTGAGCTTCTCCTACCATTTGGAGTGTCGCTATGTTGGGCTCCGAACGGCAGATTTTTTTAATGAGAAGCTTTTTCATGGCATAGATACCCTCGGAGGTTTGCAATTGCCCGCCAAAGGGACAACTGTTATTAAAAAAAAATTGTCTATTATTTAGAATTTAAATGCCCTGCCTGAGTTTCGAATATTTGATTTCAGCGCCCAACTCAGTTATAGCATGCAACGCTACACACTCGGCCACAGCGGCCATAAAATACTTATACGTAAATAAGGCTGAAAACCAAACAGCATATTTTTACAAAATCCTTAAAACTTTGATTTTAAAGAAGTATGTATAAGCAGGAATTCCTAAAGACGTACATATTTATTATTAATCGAAAAAATGGATTGCCATTCTACTAGAATCGAAAATTTTCAAATCTGGTCAGTTCAAAGTCAGCTCACAATAAAATTTTTTTAGCAGAACTCTAAATATACACTTTAAATTATCTAGCAAATGTAATAGACACATGTAGCGTACCTAAGCAATTTATGATCATTAGCGAAAAATTTCTTATCATAAATCTTTGCTCACACGCAATCCAAATTCCAATGCATACTTACAGTAAAACCAAATCGAATTCATAGAAGTTGGTATCGATGGCGAAAAGGCGAATTCGAAGTACATGAAAATGCCAATTTCATAAACTTTCACAGCACAAGGCCGCCTGCAGGCTTTCTTTCTGGGGCGGTTTTATGTAAAGTCATACGTAACAACCGAGAATAGTATCGTTTTATTTTGAGTATTCAGCATATTGTATTAATTATTTTAATACTGAGCCAACATTAACATCCAGATTGTGATGAACGTTGAGAAAAGCTAGAAAATTGAAATGATCTCTTTTCATAAATAGTTGATCTCAAAAAACTGTTAGGCCCCGCAAAGTTGAAAACATTCTTTCATTCGCGGCAGTTGTAACAGAGAAACAGCTCTGATTCTAAGTACTTGATAAACATTTGGAAAAGCATCGGAGTTAGAAATGTCCAAAGCTTCAAATGAATTTTGAATATTTATATTAGCGATGTATTTTCAGTTAATCTGAACTTCACTTGTCCGTATTTCAATCAAAATTACACAAAATATCCCGGTGATTTAGAAATCAACCTTTCAAATGCGTAATGAAAAGAAAGATCTTGAGGAGGTAGTAGTTTAAAAATTGGCGCTGCTCGTTGACTGCAATTTTTTTTATATATTTATTAGTTTTCCTTCACAGAATTAATTTTTTGCTTGAATCGCTATTTTAAAGATGCTCACTTTTTTAAAAAGGGTGTCCCCAATAGCCGCTGAACTCACAATACCCTTCGTTCGCCTAATTCCAATGAAAAACAAAGTTTCACCATTAGGCTAACTCAAATAAAAAAGTTTTACAGATATCGAATTATCGTAAACTAAATTATGGCAAATTGTTGCGCATATTTCCCTCCAACAGGGGAGGTTTAATCCCCCAAAAACCTCCCCTTGATAAAATCTTTTCTATTATTTCGTTCATAATGTAAACAGAAAATTTCCCAATTCGTTTTGCTGATATTTTCATGTGTCAGGCAATATGCAGAAGAAGAAATCAGCTGTTTTATAAACTTCACCTTGTGATAAATTCGCCTTGCAGTAAAACCTGACTTATAAGGAAAAATTTATTAAAACCCACTCTTAGTTTTAAAATAATTTATTATTCTTTATCGTACAAACATTCAAATTTATTTATGACATTAATTGATTAAAAATGACCACCACAGTATTTTTGGCATTGTAGGAAATATACATTTTGGTTTGCTGGTTCCATAAAAAGCACATTACTCACTGTGCGTTTGTCAATTAGAACAAATTCAGATATTTGTAAAGAAATTATCATTTCGAAAAACTAATCAAATAATATTGAACCATCGTGATATTCATTAAGATCTGGAATTTTTATATATTTTTCCCGTTTTGTGATTGATTTTTCTCACGTGAAGTCTGAAATCGTAATTTGCCCTAACTTATTTTATGATTTCTTTCGTAATTTTTTTACAGTAAATCTTCGATTTGTGTTTTTTTATATACCGCGCGCGCGTTCTTACGCACGGATGCGATAAATTTATAACCTCGAGAGATTTTTTTTGGGGATGATGAATGATTTAAATATTTATCTTTCTGCCTTTTCTTCTTAGAGGATAACGCGAGAGTTTTTCCATTAATTTAAATAAGCTCAGATTTTCAAATTTTTGTTTCCTTGATTAACAGCATAAGTTCTGTTTTTCTCGGGTTAACACATAGCCTGAGAGAATTTTTTCATCGTTGAGGGAAAAATATCTAATACCGAAGCGAGGGGGTTGACCCTTTTGTTGAGACCCAGCATAATATACATAGTTCAGTGCCACCAGATGACGAATGCATTGAGCATTTTTATGTGAATCAAAAACCAGAATTTGTGAAAAATGCATTAATATGTATTTTAATTACCTTATTTGAGTTTTATTTTGTAACAAGTGGCAACCCTTTAATATATCTTTTAAAATGTCTTAAGGGGTAAAACTAAGATTCCTGTAGTGTTTATAATTACACCCAACTCTCTTTTTACACGTTAGATACGTTCCTCAGAAATCCGTGTAAAAAGAAACCGTGTAAAAAAAGAGGCGTTTCCTATAGTAAAATGGGGGATACGTTCCATGTGATTTGAAAACCGTGTAAGATGAAATAAAGAACTATATTTACTTCGAAAAACCGTGTAAAAAATTTTGAAAACTATAGAATTTCAGATATGCATACAAATTGTTCATATGGCATTTGATTCAGCATTAAAATACATAATTCATACTGGTGAAAAATTGGTAGATCAAGCAAAAAACAAAAGAAATCTGTTAATCCAGAATTAAGAACAGAAAAATTAGAATAGAAATAAAGAAAAAATATTTACATAGCTACATAATTATTCGTCGCTGCTATGTACATATGTTCATTTCAGCAATGGTGCCAAGTGTTGTAAAAACAAACATAATTACAAAACAGTGATTTTGAAACCGTACTAGATAAAACAATTTTTACAAAAAAAATTTGTTTCAACCGTGTCACTTCAAACCGTGTAAAAAGAGAGTTAGGTGTATCTACTTTGTTAATTAAAACTTGTTTTAATATTATTATTTCATATACAAATTTGTCTTTTACCAATTTCGAATTGATTTTTCTATAGATTACTTGATGTATGAAATAATTTTAAAAAGTTATAAAAATAAAATATTTTAAATTTATAATTCTATATTGGCGTTCCTGCAACAACAAATTCCGCTACTATTACATTTGCGAACCCATCTAATCGGTGTAGTGAATTTAAAATACACTAAAACAAGCTCAACAACAAACTTTATCCAGCTTGGTTTATTCTTGTTGAAGGACAATTTGAAATCAATAATAGTCAGGACGATAATACAAAATTTGAAAACGTACTTATCGTTTTACAACGTGAAACAATTACCAAAATTTTGGATGTTATCAATCCACCTACTTTTATGAATAAATACACTACAATTAAGAAAACGTTGTGTGAAAGATTTTCTCTTAGTAAAAAAAAAGATTAGAACAGTTATTTTTAAATACAGAATTAGGCGATGGTTCTCCATCCGAATTTTTTCGATATATGAAGTCTCTAATAGGTTCTGATTCTATCGTCAGTAACAAATTACTTTTAAATTGTGGACCCGAAAATTACCACAACTGTTACAAATTCATTTAACTTCAAGTAATAACCAAAACAAAGATGAAAATGTTATTCTTGTGATAAACTTTTTGATTTATTAAATCAACCTCACTCTTCTAAATCCTTCCAATAACAAGTGTTGAAAATAACATTGTCAAACAATGTATTAAAAATTTAACAGAATTAACTATTGAAATTATGATCACAGGAATTCTTACAGTACACTGTAGGCTAAACTATCACCTAAATAAACTCAGAATATATTCGCAAGAACGTTGCAGATTCTGCAGGGAAGAGAAAGAAACTTCTAAACACGTCCTGGGAAAGTGCCCTGCATTGATGCACAAACGCCAAAAATGTCTAGGCAAAAACCTGATTACGGACGATGGGATAACTTTCAGAAACTTAGGCTCAATACTAAGATTTATCTCGGAGGTTGGACTAAAGGAACTAATCCAAGTAGGGGGCACATTAGATCTTTAGGTCGTAGTGCTATCTCCCCAACAACAATAATAACAACTGAAATTGATCAAAATTTAAACAAAATTACTGCTGATATTATTGAATTACAAATTAGATAAAAATATAAGTCATTTTAGTTCAAAAAGATTTTATAGATCAAGAGATAATATTATTCAAACCATTTGTTGGTATCATGGAAAATCTAAAAATAACGCTTTTAAATGTAATTAACTTTGTAATTTTATTTATTTATTTATTATCAGAAAAATAATAATTGTGTTATTATTTTACTTAAGAAAATAGGAGCACTAGCTGCCAAGGCCTTCGGCTCGCTGGTCAATAAAGTTAGATTTTGCTTAACATTTTAAGTTTGCTAAAGGATGAATAAAACATTTTGATGTGGTTTTTGTCAGCTATGTTAAGGAGATCGGAAGGAGTGGCTACAGGAAATATGGATTGGCGTATTGCATTCAGTTTAGTGCAGTCGTCGAGTAGATGGTCAATGGGAAAGTTTATGCTGCCGCAGAGAGGGCAACTGGCTTTCTTTCCCCGTTGAGTAAGTGTGAGTGTGTCAGCGAGCCACATTATTTTTATTTTAGTTTGGTTAATTATGAGCAAATATCGTATTTTGTTCAATATAATGCTACCATAACTTTCGTTTTGCAAAGCTGTTACTACTGAATTGCTATTCGTGCAAATTATATATTTTTCTTTTGAATTTGTGGCGAAAATATTTGCTTATAGGTCCGCCGTTGCGCTGCAAAAGTTGTCTTGCACGCAAATTTTGATCCGTTTGTATATGTAGATAAATTTCCATTGTGATTGAAGCTAAGATTTTGTGTCTAGAAAAAGTTGTTGGTATTGGTTTACAGATGTTTTATTTTTAGGAAGCCTGAGAAGTTCAAGAAGAAAAGTTGTTGATTTTAAGTTCCAGAGCGCTGATTCAGCCACCGGCTTTTGCTTTGGACCAGTTAAATTAAGCTGCTTGGTGTAATTTTCGGATTTGATGATTGTGGATTCTCGAGTAAAGCCACGCTTTACATTGCTACAACGGATAAGTAATTAAACTTTTCTGCCCTCTTTTGTTTTTTGGTTCATTTCGACTTGATATTTCTAGTGAGCAATTGCTTCCCCGATCAAAATCTTCGTTTTCGCTTTCTTCAACGGCTTCTTCTAACGCAGTATTGAAATGATATTTGGAATTACATAATTGTAAAAAGTAACAAAGAATGTTTATTACCTCCCGGCGAGTCTACATCGCAGCATTTTAAGCACTTTATTATTTCCGGTACAATTTATTCTTGAAAATGCACCTAAACGTCCTTTCTTCCTCTGATTGATAAGAAACTCCTTATCAGTTTGGTTGCTGATCATTTTCAATGCTTTTTCGTGAGCTATATCAAATAAATTTTCCAATTCTTCGCAAAATCTCGACTCTTTCGCTTTTTGGTGTGCAGAATGGCGTTTACTGCTTTTAAAAAGTGAACGCCATCTCATATATAACGCTTCTAACTTCGCAACACTACATATGATGTTTAGGCTAGAGAGGGATGCGTGCTTTTTGCCAAAACACTTCCGTCTCTTTTATCACAAGATATGCACTCTCGCGAACACCTTATTTTATTTTTCTAATATTGTAGAAAAAAAAACGTAACACTTGCCCATTAGAAGGCAACTTGGCACCCGTAATTTGGTTTTCGATGAGGCCCACTAAATAAATATTAATTTTTTGTCGCGATACCATATTGAAACGAAAATATCAACTTCAGTTCTTGATCACTTGAAAACGTAATTTATTTTATGCAATTAATTTGCTTATAATATTGACAAAAAACCCAAAAGTTACTATATATAGCGAAAAGGGGTTCTTGGCCCCTATAAATCAGTTTTACTTTTAACGGCACCAAAATCACTGTTGACCTGTGTTATGATTATAAATGAACGAACATGAATTTATTGTTATTTTTATTTATAACTTGAAAACTCAATAAAAACAAATTATTCACATTTTTTGAGCCTCCATCGGTTAATCTGGACTTTGACCCCCCCTGCGACACGCCTTAGGCTTTTCCAATCATAACCAAATTTTGTATGTGATATCTCCGACCATAGTGCTATCTATTTCGGGTATTAGATAAAAAGAAAAATCACTTTTATTTTTCGTGTCTCCATAGGGTAGTCTGAACTTTTACCCCCCTGCCACACCCCTTAGGCGTTTCCAATCGGGACCAGAATTTGCATCTGATATTTTCTACCATAGGACTACCGATTTCGAGTATTAGATAAAAATAAAAATCACTTTTATTTTTTGAGTCTCCATAGAGCAATTTTAACTTTGACCCCCCTGCGACACGCCTAAACCATCTCCAATCGGGATAAAAATTTTGTGTGATATCTTCGGCTATATTACTATCGATTTAGGGGTTGAGACTTTGGAAATCTGATGATAAAATTTTCTCCATACAAATAAGGACCACCGTAATGTACATATATTATTGTATGACAGGTTCAGAAAATTACAGTTTTGCTTTCTATAAATATGAATTTCAGACCAGAACTCTCTGTCCAAATATATACATATGCATACATATATCATTTAAAATATTGCAAAAAAGCTCATTAACTAGATTAAGGTTCTTAATTTTTGAAAATATTAAGACATCATTTGCATACATAACGTGTTAAATGTTCTTATGATATAGAATTATTATTGATATTTTGTTAAAAGCAATTGTAAACAGTGTCACGGAGAGTGGAGATCCTTGAGGAATTTCGTTATATAAGTATAGCTATTTTGAGATTGTGAGATTGAGCTTTTATGAGATTGTAGACCCTTTTTCCAACTTTTCAAGTAAATAGCTGATGTAAGATAGTGTGAACGCCAACTCTATCGAAGACTTTTTTAAAGTGGAGACTTAGCAAAGAGACGTGGTTTTTACTTGACAGCACCATTGATGTGAAATGCTCAAAGTGGAGCAGAGCGTCCATGGTACCCTGTTCCGCTTGTAAGGAACTTGGTTTTGAGTAATAAAACTATTACATTCCGGACTTGGGTAATGGGACTACTAAGGCCTGCTTCCATGTCTGAGGGTATACCCCTATTTTAAGAATCATGTTGTAGAGACCTACCAGCCTTACTACTACTTCTTTCGGTATGTGTTTCAGCATTTGGTAAGATATTCTATCGTTATATGGGATTTTTCCATTACATGCCGATATTGCTTTTTCGAACTCTTGAAACAAAATTTCGTTTTCGATTGCTTTGGCTTTAGCTGACATATGAATGTTCCCTCTAAATTCTGTAAGCACTTAATTTTTTTTAGCAACGAAATTCGGCGGAAAATTTTCTTTTTTTGAAAGGGAGGACAAGAAAGAGGCTAAGTGATTAGCAACTCCCTCGGATTTAAAGATTGGACCGGCAGTCGAGTGAATATGGGATATTGTGTTGGTTTTGGAATTTCCAGAAAACCGTCTGACTTCTGCCAATATGTTGCCTCTGGCATCCGATTTGGGAAATCCCCATAAAAGACTCCAAGAATTAAAGTCTCCTAATATAATAAGGGGAGTTCGCAACCTGCTTAGTATTGTGGAAATATCGTAAGAGGTAAAGGTCTGATGTGGTGGTATATAGAATGTAATGATTTGAAATTTGAAACTGATATCGATTTCTATGGCATTTACTTATAAATTAGATTGTATTGGTATGAGTCTATGTGGTATATATATATAAGGATTTCAATTCCTTGTTTGCTTGTGGAAATATGTGGCAGAATTATAAAATACCCTAGGTACTCTCTGGAGACGTTTGCTGCAAAGTTTCAATAAATGAGTTTGGTTATTATTAAAAAACCCTTTCATGTTCAACTGAAGAATACTAAACATTATGAAAGAGAAAAAGAGAAGTAGAGGCTGAAATTTGAATTGGAGGGTATTGAGAGCTTTTGAGAGCTTGCAGTAAAACGATGAGACCAGTCATTGCGTGTCCGACGTCACTCACTCCACATTTGCACTTTCGTCTAGAGTAATTCCCGAATTCAGTAAGCAGTATCAGTATCTTATAGAGACAAAAGTCACAATTTAAGACCACTTGGCATTCTTAAGTTTCAAAATAAAGCCACAAAATAGTGACTTGGTGATGAGCAGGTCACAAAAAATTGAAATAAAAACAAAAGAAAAAACGTGAAAGCGAGGAACAGCAACATCCTCTAGCTAATTTTGAGATGATACGAAGTTACTGAATTCGGGCATAAGGCTCAAAGGTAAATAAGAAAGGGTAGTTCTATTGAGTGTGGTATTGGAAAACTTTTGGAAATTATATTGAAATTGTTTATTACTTTGATTTGTAGCTTGATATAAGTTTGAACCGGTTTCTGAAAGTTAATTTGTGTATTGAGTGTCTTTATTAGTCATATGGTTTGATAATGCAGCCTTTTTTGTCATACTTTGTTTAATTGTTTCGTTTGAGTAGGATTGAGGTTTTAGTTGATTTGATGTTGGTTTTATTAGAAGTGGGAACAGTTTTTGATGAAGAAATTTGTTGTTTCAGTGGCTATTTGCACTTGTTTGACGAGATTTGATATTTTGGGATATATAATATAATTTTGGCGCTTACACTATATAGCTCAGTATTTGGCCGAGCTTCTCTCCTACCATTTGTGGTGTGCGTCTTTATATTATATCACAAATGAAGGGACGTAAAGTTTTTGTGCCGACTCCGAACGGCAGATTTATTTAATGAGAAGCTTTTTCATCGCAAAAATACCCTTGGAGGTTGGCTATTGCCTGCCGAGGGGTGACCGCTATTAGAAAAAACTTTTTTTATGATTAAGATTTTGTTTGCCCTGACTGAGATTCGAACCTCGAACTCACCGGCATATCGAGTTATAACACGCACCGCTACCAACTCGACCACAGCGGCACAATTTTGGATGCTAACAGTATTAGTTTGCATAACGATCGATGGAAAAGAGGAAGATGTTACAGTGGGTAGAGAAAATAGTTGTTTGTAAATGTTCATCGCTTCTCGCATAGAGCATTTGTTTTTGGTTTTTATTTTTAGAATCTCTTTAGTTTGTATGAATTTTTAACATTCTTTGGAGAAGGATGGATGCCTAGAAAGGCAGTTGGCACACTTTGAACGTGTGCAATTTAAAGGGGAGTGAGGGGGTAGATTTCAATTAGCACAAGTAGGAGGTCGTTTGCAATGTTTACCCCTATGACCAAGCAGCTGACAATTTTTGCAGCGCATTGAGGTTGGAGTATAAGGTCGTTCCGATAATCTTTTCCAAGCAATTGTTATATTTTCTTTTTCAAATAAAAGAAGAAGAACACCATTTGGTTGGATTTTTCCATTTTCAGTTCACTGAAATTTGTACACTGATGCTGTTATTGGGCATAATCCGTGCAGGGATTTGGCAGCTAAGAATTTTTAGGCTGTGTTTTTGTTTTTTACTAGCAGTAAAAGCATATTAATTGATATGATGTCATTGTTCATCAGTTTTAACAAATTGTAAACACCGAAACATGAAAACTTTATTTAAATTTGAAAAATGGGATATGCGAGAGAGAATGAAAAGGCGAACAATTGCGTAGCGAACGATGTGCACGGTACGAATAGTAGTCGGTGACCGTTGTAATTTTAATACAAATAGAAATCAACCAAACCAAAATTTTTTAAACTGAAACGTTACATTTTGACGTTGGCTAATAATGGATATAACATTAAGCCATCTCGCCGATCTTAATTTGACTGCATCCTTTTAAATAATTTTCCTTTAACAACCTGTGAACCAGATGACACTAAATCAGTGCAACAACAAATGGTTCACAGAATTCAAAGCAAAGGAGTTCTACCTTTTTCGAAACCTCGTCGTCTAGATCAAATTAAATTTAAAAAAGCGAAAACTGAATTCGAATTATTTTCCGGTTTATAATTTGTATTAGTTTATATTGATAATGTACTTGTTGCTAGTGATAATGAAGATCAACATTTAGAACATTTAAAACTAGTATTTAAATTTTAAACCTACTAAATGCATTTTCGAAACTAATAACTTAGATTTTCTCAGTTATGGTATTATACCACCTTCCGATCGAATTGAAACCATTACAAATTTTCAAAAACCGCTTTCAATTAATAAATTACAAAAGTTCTTAGGTACGGTAAATTATTATCATAGATACATATGTACATATGTATGTGTAAATGTTAGCAGCAGAAGTTAGTCCTTTGCATGAAATGTTGACATTTGCTACTAAACATAAACTTAAACAACTTAATTGGACAGAAAAGACACTTTTGAAAACTTTAAACAACTCTTTATTCAACAAACTTTACTTACTGATTTTCACTTGCTGTAGATGCATCAAATGTAGCAATTGGTGCAGTTTTACAACAATTTAGTAACAACAGTCTATAACCACTTGCTTATTTTTCACGAAAATTATCTTCTACGGAAATGAATTATTTATTTATTTATTTAATACTAGCTGGCAACGGTTGCGCGAGGCTTCGCCACGCGCTTTCTGTTTATGTATATGTACATATGTATAGCATCTGAAAAACAAACATATCTAACAGTGAGGATCAAAATTATCATTTCGCCTTGCATCAGTTTATCTACGAAGTCAACAGCACAGCTCGCTGCGCATGGCCGAACGAAGTAGTAACGAAGAGCAGTTGATTTCCTACTCACACAACTACATATCTTCCCGCTACGACACTGATTTTACATTCGGTTGTATCAATGCTGTACTTAGTGTAGAATTTTTTAGAACTTTACACTTAAATATTTCAGAAATGAATAGGCTAATTTTTAATTTAATTGTAGTGCTAACTGCAAGCATTAATTTAAAAAAAGTTGCATCCCAATCCGTTCAGTAGTGCCCGAGATTAGCTCTTTCCAAAATTTTAGACTTTGTTTTATAATATGTATATATTAAAGGAGGGTGTATATGTATTAGGGGAAAAGGGATAGGATATCTCATGAATATATTTGTAACTGCCGTTTTGAAGCATCCAATCGATGTTACACATTTGATTAAAATTAGTAGTGAGTTCCAAGTTCCGACAGCACTAACAAAATACAATCTAGAGGCCGTCAGAGTTTTGTATTTTGGGACAATAATATTGTGCGTACGGTTTGATTGCACAAATTTTAATTTTCGGAAAAGATAACCTGGTTGACGGTTTCTAATAATTTGCGCACCTTGAGATAATTTTTAAGGGTGCACCCAAGGATATTTTTGGTATATAAGGAAATGTGGTCAAACTTCCTTTTACAGTGGATAAACCTAGCTGCTTACCAAGAGCTAGATTTAACTTGTTTTTAGAATCGCAGCTTAGGGTACCATATACGAGTTCAAAATAGGAAATTTGAGGCACTATAAGGGACTTAACCAATTTGAGTTTTGTGCTTATCGGTAGACAATAACATGTATGGCATAGATTTCTTAATGTGAAGTATATTTTTGTTATGCAGAGACGTATATGGTCTTCGCACGTTAAACGAGAATTCATTTTAAAACCAATATTATTCACAACGTTTTCAAATTTCAGTTCCGTCCCATTTAGAACAATTATCTAGTGATAAACTACTGAGATCAAAACAATCACTTATAACTGGAAGCACCTGTGTTTTAGAAGCATTTAAGCAGATACCATTCATGTGGTCCCATTCTTCAATTCTTACTAAGTCCTCACCAAGACCAATGGGACGTGAGAGGTATATCTGGGTGCCATCCGTATATGTACATATATGTGAATAGAGGCATTTTGACAGCAGTGAACAACGTCATTAATAAATATACTGAAAAGTATAGTGCCCAAAATGGAGCCTTGGGGTACTCCAGAAGTAATTTCTCTGCGATATGAAAATATATCTCCACACTGAACTTGGTGATATCTGTTTGATAGGTAGCTTAATTTCTGTTGTATTGAAGCCAAAATAATGCTTTAATTTTGAAAGAAGGATATCATGATTTACGCTGTCAAAGGCTTTAGAGACATCTAAAAGTACTAAGATGGTAAGTAATTTTTTATCAAAAGCTGGGCGGATGTCATCCATAATTTTTACACGGCTGTGGAACAACTGTGGTTCGATATGAAGCCAGACTGGAACTCATTCAGGAGATTATGAAGAGCCAAGTGCGTCCGTATTTGAGTGGAAATTAATTTTTCAAAAATTTTGGCCAAAGTTGGCAATATGCTGATGGGCCTAAAGTCTTTAGGAGAGACAAAGCTGCCTTTGGCGACCGGAATCACGTTGTCAATCTTCCATTGATTTGGAAAAGTAGAGAAGGTTATGACAAAATTAAAAATGTCATTAAGGGTAGAAAGCACAAAAGGCAATATTAGTTTTAAAAACCGCAAGCTCAGGCCATCTACACCAATTACATTCGATTTTATAGCAAAAATGCACTTTATAATATCTTCTTCAGTGGCTTAACCAAATGAAAATTCATGGGTGGGATCACTTACTAAGCTTTCGTTGATGCTAAATGGAAAAGCAGGTGCATGAGAATTCTGTCTAATGAAGTATTAATTCATTACATTAGCATCAATCTCACAAGTTTTTACATTTTTGGCACAAACACCCAGTGATTTTAAGTTCGTCCACAACAATCTGTTAGGCAATTCATTATTAAATTTTGCACTAAGGTACGCTTTCTTGCTATTTCGTAACTTAGTAGTGACTTTATTTATCAACGTTTTATATGTATTTTAACGTTCAATGGCGGGACTACGCTTCCAATATCGATAAGCCCACCTTCGATTTTCAATAAGGGCTAAAATAGCCGTAGTGAACCAAGGTTTAGTATGGTTTATTGATTTAACACCGCGAATGGGAACATCTTTTTCAAATAAATATTTTATTAATGTAGTAAAATAGCCTAATTTGTCATCAACATTTGCAAAGTGCCAGAAGTGAGTCCAGTTAAGTGATATGGCTTCGTCAGATAGTGCAGATATGTTTATACTTTTGAAATCTCTGTAGGTGAATGTCGACAACGGTTTTATTTTATGTAGTTCAAAGTTAAAATATATTATCATAAGCTCATGGTCAGAAACTCCAGATAAAGAAAATTGGTCAACATGACTTACACTTCTAACAACGCTTACCCCAAAAATATCTAACTTTCAACAGTTTCAGAAGTGTGAGATTTAAATATAACTTTGAAGTTTAGATCAGCTTTTAAATAAATGGCTATGCCACCCCTTCTTTTACCAGTAGTTCTATAATTTCTTACAACTGAATAATCACATAAAGCATATGCACAATTAGCAAATGAAGGTCTGAACCAGGTCTCAGTCACACAAATTACAACAATTTTTAGGTCACGAAAAGTTGATTTCAGATATTTGAGTTTTTCAAGGTTTAAACTTCGAGCATTAAAGTGCCAAACACTAAAACCTTTATGATACACGCATGTGTATTTAAGAGCTAGCCTCAGATTGTCATTGTTATTATGCTTACATAGATTGTTACTCATACCACTGCAGTATAATTAATGCTTGGAAACGGCCAGTTACGAGAAAGATAAGAAAAGGGAATAAAGGGTTAAGGTCAAATGAGGGAAACGCATAGTATACGAGTATCTTAAGAAAATTAAAATTTAACAAAAACAATGAAGCATGCTTATGAAGCATGATGTGGATAAATTCATACATACATATGTACATATATAGTAAGTTAATTATATTGTGGTTTAGGTAGCAGCTGCAATGCGGTCTACACTTGCACGATCCAAAACTTTTGATGCTTCGCAGTGGAGATATTTTCGTACATAAACTTGTCCGCGAATAGAGAATGCACCCACCAGAAGCTTTTTTCTCTTAAGCTGCGTTGCAAATTGCATTAACTCGCGATTCCTCTTCGCAAGGTATTCGTGTACAAAAATCTGTCCATCAGAATTCAGCCCAATATCGTGAAGTGTAAGCGATTTACGGCTTGCTTTTAAAAATCAAGCTATCTCCTTAAACAAAAGTGAGCGATCATATGGTGAATTGAGCTTGATTATAAAAGGGGCAGGCATGTTGTTTTTGCTAGTTTTGTTTTTGCGCATACGAAAAATTGAACGGATGGGCAGGGGAGCTACGTTAATCGACATGCATAGACTAGAAAGCAACGAAGGTAAATTCTCTTCGGCTATAAGCGGAACACCATACATTATTATGATGTATTTTGGAACGATTTTCCGTCGATCCTTGTCAAATTTTTCGAAAAATAACACTGAAGATGGCACAACGCCGAAACCGGTTTGTTTCAAAACCAAATCGGAAAATCGTTCCAAAATACATCAACTTTCAACCTTGTCGGAGTAAAAAAACAACAAAAAAAAAAAAAAATACATTATTACGTCTGTCGTCACCGAAGCATTATCCAGTTCATTAACTTGCAATGACTCTAGCGCACTCACTCTCTCATCAATAGCTTTCATTGCTGATTTTAAGTTGCTAAGTTCAGCTGAAACTACACCAATTTTCTGCATAACACGCTCTTCGCTTTCTGTTATCTTCGTTAAAATGCTCGCAATAGATGCTTCCAATTTCACTTCAAATCTCTCAAACAAACTTTTTGTAGTTGGGCTGTTTACTCCTTTGTTGTCTTCTTTACCTTGAAATTTTAGCACGGGAGTTTTTTGAAGAGAGGCATTGCGCGCACTTTTCCTTTGTGTTGACATACTTGGGCTCCTTTGCTTGCCGAAAACAAATTTTTTATCAATATTTATTAACGTAAACGATGAGTCACCAAACACAGCGACGATGATGCAAAGTTCATCAACTTTAACAAACAAAAATCTTGTATTTATTTCAAAGCCGGTAATTACGTTTTAAAGCGTGATTAGTTGCAGTGGCACAAAAACACGTGAAGTGAGTACTAAATATTTGACAGATAACTTTTAGCCATATACAATTCAATTAAACATTTCCTTGAAGGTAGAATTTTACGATATACATACACTGATCATAAACCTTTAGCACATGTTCTAAATTCAAAAACAGGTAGATCACCCCGACAAATTCGACATCTTGAGTACATTGCACAATTTAAACATGATACTCAATACATTTCTGAAAAAAAAAAACATTGTTGCTGACACACTTTCACGTATTCCAGATATTAACACAATTTTGTCTTGACATCCGCATGTATTAACTGTCAAAAATACAAAATTCTTAAACACACTAAAACACCAGTACAAAAAATTAATATCCAGATGGTATATTATATTAATTTAAACACATTCATATGGATCTTGTTGGTTCATAACCTGTTTCAAAAGAAAATCTTGACATTTGAACTATAACACTGCGTTACAAAAACGAGCTTTAGTTCTGTCCTATGAACCAAATATACTTTTTCGGAAAGGGGAGAAAAAATAAAAATACACGTGTATCGGCGATTTTCATGTACACGTCAGAATTTTTTTTTATGTATAAAAAAAATAAAAAATATTTTTTTTTTTTTTTTCTCCCCTTTCCGAAAATGTATATTTGGTTCTTAGGACAGAATGTGTTTAACGCGGGATTTGTAACGCAGTGTAATTAACAGACGTACACGTTGGCCAGAAGCTTATTCACTTAAAGATATTTCAGCGAACACAATTGCAACAACATTTGTACAAATTTATATTTCCCGTTTAGGAATTCCACTTAATATAATAGTAGATCAAGGATCACAATTTACATCAAAATTATTTACTGAATTAACAAAATTAATAGGTTCTTACAAAATTCATACATCTCCTTATCATCCTCAATCAAATGGGATGATTGAAAGATCAAACGAATCAATTCACTGGTCTAAAATTCTTTTTTAGATTTTATTAGGACTTGTTCTTCTGCGTAATTACTTTACGGACAAATACTTCGATTACCTGGAAAATTAATCGTTTCAAATAATAATAATAACGAATTTGATAATACAATTGAAACACTTTCCAAACTGAGAGAACATTTTTCACACGTTCGTTCAGAACTTGTGCATCATAGTAAAGAATAGTATTTTGTTCCCAAAAATTTTAAAACTTGTGAATATGTGTTTGTTAAAGTTATTTATGAAGGCCCATTTAAAGTTATGGCTTAAGTAAAGAAAGTTGAGCTAGAAAAAAATGAAAAACGGTCCGTAATCTTTACTTGTTCCTAAGTTATCTCGAAACACAATAAAGTATTCAAAATTCAAAAAGGTAACTTGATCAAAACAATTTCCACAGACTTATTAAAATCTGCACATACAATTCCTAATTCTAGTTCACTAACACTTCCAAAGAAAACAAAAAAAAATTACATTTAATATAAATTAATTTCTTTTCCGATTGGTGGAGGAGCATATGTAGGGTTTATAATAATTATACTTTGTTAATTAAAACTTGTTTTAATATTATTAATTTAATATAAAAATTTTTCTTTCAATAATTGTCAATTAATTTTTTTATAAATTACTTGATGTATAAAATAATTTTAAAAAGTTGTAAAAATAAAATTTTTTAAATGGAATAATATAATTATATACATATGTACATATGTAGTTCTCTTATAACACTTTCGTATGATACCCATATACATATTATTAATTAATATACCTTCTGCACGATTTAATTTAATTTGAAGGTGACATTCTTCTTCAAAATATTTTTCAGTCTAAAACCTTCTTAAACTCTTTTCGTCCGACACTTTACTTCCTTACTTATTTGGCACATTAGACGCCTACGCGATTTAGCCGAGGTCACTAAAGCATGCCAGCTCCCCCTATCTCTTGCTAACTGGCGATAATTATTTTTCCACTTAGTCTTCCTTTTCCTCTGCCACCACCAGCGGATATTGCTGGAGCTATTTCAACCACACGCACGACATGGCCTAGCCAGCGTAGCCGCTGGTTCTTAATCTGCTGCACTATGTATGTATGTCCTTATTAAGCTTGTGCAGTTCATCGCTCCATCGTATACGGTAATCGCTGTCGCAAAATCGTAAAGTCCATAAATTTTTCGAAGAAACTTTCTCGCCCTCTCAACTGAAATTGACATCGTCTATTCTTCTGCGGCATACAATAGGACGGGCATAGTGAGACACTTATAGAGTGTGATTTTTGTCCTTAGTAGCAATTGTTGGCAAGAAATATTCTCTATATATTCTAGGCTGACGTTGTTATTGGTGTTAATGCTGGGTTCTAGGTACAACAAATTTTCTACTTTTTGAAATTTGTTACTGTCAAAGGTGACGTGAGTATCCAGCCGTGAATGTGGTGATTCTTCATTTGATGACAGAAGATACTTTGTCTTGCCTTCTCGTTCACCTCCAGATCAATTCGGCTTGTCTTTCTATTCAGTTCGGAGAAGGCAGAACTTTCTGCGCGGTTGTTAAGACCTATGATGTCAATGTCTTTGGCGAATGCAAGCAGTAGCACACTCTTCTTCAGCATTAGGTTAAAGAAGTCGCACGACAAAGAGTCCTTCCCAATTCTGACGGAGCTGGTGGTTTTGCTCAACGTCATTTTACAAAGCCGTACTAGTTTGCGGGAATACCAAATTCAGACATTGCAGCATATGCTCGTAGGCAATTTCTTCTTGTGCTGTCAAATGGGACTCTGAAGTCGACAAAAATATGGTGTGTGTCGATTGTTCCTTTTCGGGTCTTTTGAAAGATCTGGCGTATTATGAATATCTGGTCAATGGTAGATTTAGTAGTCTAAAGCCCCACTGACGAGGTTCAATCAGTTCATTGACGGTGGGCTTAAGTCTTTCACACAATACGCTGGACAGAATCTTATACGAAGGCTAATGCCTCGATGAGACCCCCCTTTTTTGCGGTGCCCCCTCCATGACATAAAAATCGTGCTTGGCGATTTCAATGCCAAGGTGGACAAGGAGAGCATCTTTGGTTCCACAGTCGGAAAATTCAGTCTCCTCACAGAAACGTCCGATAATGGATTTAGAGTGATCGACTACTGCGGATGGAACGATGAGCTGTACGAGCTGTACAAGGACGTAGACATAGTGCAGCGGATTAAGAACCAGCGGCTCCGCTGGCTAGGTCACCGTTCTAATGGATGAAATAGCTCCAGCCCTGAAGGTGTTTGATGCGGTACATGCTGGTGGTGCCAGAGGAAAAGGAAGACCTCCTCGGCGTTGGACCAAGTAAAAAAGATTTGGCTATACTTGGGATTTCCAATTTCGCCAGTTAGCAAGAGATAGGGACAGCTGGCGTGCTTTGTTTACCTCGGACAAAATCACTTAGGCGGTTGATGCACCAATTAAGTAAGTAATCCCGCGATAATTGGCGCAAACTGCTAGATCTCCCTTTTTGTGGATTGGGTTGATCACACATATATTCCAATCAGCAGGCATGCGTTCTTCCGACCATATTCTAGAAATAAGTTCTCGCATGCATTTTACCAACTCCTCTCCGCCAAACTTGAATAACTTAGTTGGCAACCTATTAGCACCGGGGGCTTTGTTCTTCAGCCGTATTATCGCCTTTCGAATTTAATTTAGTCGGTACATCGAGTCTATCATTATTAATTGGGGATTCGAGTTCATCATCTTCTAAAAAGTGGTTGCAGCTGGTACCAGTAAAAAGTATGGAGAAGTGTTCCCTCCATAATTTAAGTATGCTTTGAACATCGGTCACCAGGTCGCCGATGTCATTTCTGCAGAAATTCGCCCGGTCTTGACACCTTCTGATAGCCGACCTACTTTCTAAAAGAATTTCTGGCGCTTTACCTGTCGGCCAGCATTTCAAGCTCTTCGCACTCACGCATTTCGGCCTCTCTCTTTTTCTCACGAAAATGCGTCTTGCTTCCTTCTTCAACCCACGATATCGCTCCCGTACAGCTAGCATTTTGCCCCATCGTAATGTGGCTCTGTAGGTAGCGTCTTTACGTTCCGTAGCGGCACGACATTTTTCGGTGGCTTTACCGGGCTCGCTGAAACCCAATGGATTTCTCAGCGGCGGAACGAAGACAGCCATAAATATGGTTTCACCAGTCGAAAAAATCGTTCTGCAGTTTGTTGCTCTTAATGAGCAGGAGTGCGAGTCGAGCTGCGAAGTTGGCAGCTGCTGTTACTATTGCAGCTTTTCGACGTCGAATTTTACTTGTCTCCAGTTGCGCGCACTTTTTGCTGCACAGAGGCGTGTGTGAATCATTCCCCGCTGTATATTCTTATGCTGGAACCTGGTACTACAGACTACCATGCTTCGGGGCCCAGCGAAATCCATCAGTCTCAACCCGTTTTCGGATGTTTCGTCGAGGAGACTGAATTTGCTTACTGTGGAAGCAAAGCTCACCTTGGCATTGAAATCGTCAAGCGCGATTTTTATATCGTGGCGGGGGCACCGCAAATATGTGCGGCCAAGAAGATCATAGAAGCGATCTTTGGTCACATCGTCCTTCTCCTCCGTCGCGGCGTTGTCGCAAATCAGGTAGATGTTGAAGATTGTGGCGAGACGATCGTCCACCGGAGTGAAGGACAGTACTTTACGACCAAGTCTCTCCTACCACAAATCTGACGCCGAATTTGCGCTGCTGAATGGCAGCTGTAGTAGGTGTCGCAAGGGTCTGCCGAATTTTCCCTCTGCTCCGTCCATCGCATTTCCTGGATAGCGGTGATGTCATCCATGGCAAACGTTTAAAGGAACATGATTTTACCGCCATCAAGGGAAAAAATCAATAGGCCCTTGCGACATCTACTACAGCTGCCATGAAAAGGAGCGCAAATTCGGTGTCGGATTTGTGGTGGGAGAGAGACTGCGCCGTAAAGTACTGTCGTTCACTCCGGTGGACGAACGTCTTGCCTCAATCCGCATCAAGGAGAGATTCTTAAACTTAGCCTTATTTGCGCCCACGCCCCGACGGAAGAGAAGGACGATGGGACCAAAGATCGCTTCTACGAACTCCTTGGCCGCACGTATTTGCGGTGCCCCCTCCACGATATAAAAATCATGCTTGGCGATTTCAATGGTTCCACAGTCGGAAAATTCAATGTACTCGACGAAACGTCCGATAACGGATTTAGACTGATCGACTTTGCCGGGGCCCGAAACATGGTAGTCTGCAGTTCCAGCTTCCAGCATAAGAATATTCACCAAGCTACGTGGCTGTCTCCAGATGGTAAGACACGAAACCAAATCGACCATGTTGTGATAGACGGAAGGCATGCTACTAAATGTGCGCACGATCCGAGGAGCCAACATCGACTCGGATCATTTTCTTGTAGCAGCTAAGATCCGCACGCGCCTCTGTGCAGCAAAAAGCGCACGCAAATGGACACAAGGAAAGCTCGACTTCGTATAGCTGCAATCGCAACAGACAGCCACCTACTTCGCCACCAGACTTGCATTCCTGCTCTCAGAGAGCAATAACGATATTTCCGAACAGTGTAACCATATATTTCGCTGTCTACATACCGCCGCTGAAGAATCCATCGGATTTCAGCGAGCCCGAAAGAACAACTAGTATGACGAGAAATGTCGCGCCGCTACGGAACGTAAAGACGCTGCCTACAGGGCTACACTGCGACCGGGCACAATGCGAGCTGTGCGGAAGCGTTATCGTGCGTTTAAAAAGGAAGCAAGACGCATTTTTCGTGAGAAAAAGAGAGAGGCCGAAATGCGTGAGTGCGAAGAGCTTGAGATGCTGGCCGACAAGAAAAGTTTTAAGACCGAGGTGAATTCCTGTAAGAAGGACAACGGCGACCTGGTGACTGATGTCCACTTCTCCAAACTTCTCCACATGCTTAAAGGAAGCAACTGCAACAACCTTGGAGAAGATGTTGAACCCGAATCCACAATCAATGATGACGAAATTCGGAAAGCGATAGCACGGTTGAAGAACAACAAAGCCTCCGGGGCCGACAGGTTACCAGCAGAGTTATTCAAGTAGGGCGGAGAGGAACTGGTTAAGTGCATGCACGAACTCAATTCTAGAATATGGTCGGAAGAACGCATGCCTACTGATTGGAACTTAAATGTGCTCTGCCCACTCCATAAAAAGGGTGATACTGCAGTTTACGCTAATATTTTTTATGAAAATATTCAACTTTTGATAACTACCTTATTGCATGTGCGGAGCACATATACGGCATTACACATGGTTGTAATTAAAGTATGAATCTACAGTAATTGGAAATTGAAATGCATGTATTAGAAGCATCAATAAATTATCCATCTAATCTGAAGGATGTTTTTAATTGAGGCTATTTAGCGCACTAACAATAAACCAATATAAATATATTTATATACTTAAGTAACTTAGAGTTAAGTCAACAGAAAAAAGTTTATTGTTGCATAAATGTATACCTGTTTTTTATAAAATGAATTTGTAATTTTTTTTTCTTTAAAGTTAGTTTACTATTTTAAGTTGTCTAATTATCTAATAAATCTTTGGCCGCTGTGGTCGAGTTGATAGCGGTGCGTGCTATAACTCGATACGCCGTTGAGTTCTAGGTTCGAATCTAAGTCAAGGCAAACAAAATCTAAATCATAGAAAAAGTTTTTTCTAATAGCGGTCACCCCTCGGCAGGCAATGGCAAACCTCCGAGGGTATTTTTGCCATGAAAAAGGTTCTCATTAAATACATCTGCCGTTCGGAGTCGGCACAAAACTGTAGGTCCCTCCATTTGTGATATAATATAAAGGCGCACACCACAAATGGTAGGAGAAGCTCGGCCAAACACTGAGCTATATAGTGTAAGGGCCAAAATTATATTATATATAATTAAGATTAATTGCAAATGTCATTAGTTATTTTTTATACTGTTATCGTAATAAGCTGATACGTTGTACTTTATATTAAGGAATTATAAATAATTAGTATAAGTTCATCTACTATAAAATACTTAATCTAAAAAAAATGCTTTTTAATTAAAAATATTTTTAGTAACCTATGGATATCCAGTAGGTAACCCATATGGAGGTTAGCGTTAACTAAAAGTAACTAATAAGGCAACCTATAAATAGAGGTAACAAATAGCTAACCATAAGGGTAACCTATATAACTGTTTCGGATAACTATAAGCAAATTATATTTGTAATCAGTTAAATGTATAATGGTAACCAATAGCTAACTGCACCTTTAACCAATAAGTTGATTTGTGGTAGCCTATAGCTAACTATAAGGGTGACCCATAAAGTGTTTAGCACTAGCAAATAAATAACAGAGCCGGTAATAAAACTGGTACTGCTTACAAAGAACTCACAACTCTGTAACCTACAATGTGTTAGCGAGAGTGGAAAAAAAATATGTGTAAATGACTTAAGTAAGAGCGAGTGGGAGCATCACACATAGCTAAACCAGGGTGGGGAAAGTGGTAATTTTTTTCACACGGCTAGAACAAAATTAGTTTGCTAACAAAGGCGCAAGTGAACGCAAACGTTTAGCTTACTTGTTAGAAAACCATTACCCGTCTGTAGGGATATTCCCATCAGCTGATTGCTTGTTCTATCAACGTCTTGCGCGGTGAAAGTGTAAAAATGGTTATTTTGTTAACATTTTAAATTTCTATTTACATTCGTGATGAAAAGTTCCATGTGTGGGTATCCCTTAATTTAATACAAAATTTGTAGAATGTGCTATAAAGTAGTATGAGACGTATTTTTAAAATCCTATTTACTACACTACTCTGATCACCTGCTTTCGAAAATGCTACATTTGTTCTAAAATGGAATGAATAAAAATATAATTTACTACAGTTATTATATAGCAAACTAAATTGTATGCAACAATAAATAATTTTAGCACCTAAAAATTATGACTGGATTTATGCAAATAAATGAAAGGAGACTGGAAAATTATAGGAATACGTATAGAAGAGAAGTGGAAGAAAACAATTTTAAATCGTTATATAGATCGTCGAACGATAGGCGATCCTGGTTTAGAGGTAAAAATAATAAAATATATAAATAGCTTTTTTAGAATTTGCTACTCCGCAAATTCATATACAGTCTCGACTAGTACAAATGAGTGCTTTTTTTCTCTGAGTTCATAGCAGGTTGCTGATTTAAATTAAATTGGTTATTTTCTACTATAAATCCTCAGTACGTTTTTTTGTGTGTCAAATTTGGAATTCCGACCATTCGTTTTTTTAAATTTCTCTGAGATTTTCACTGCAATGTTCACAAACATTTTTACCTATACGAGGATGTGGAGTTTACCACGTGTTCATACTTCACCAAGAATTTCTTTCCATATGTGCATACACATATGTGCGTGCATGAAATTGAAATAGCAAAATATAGCGTTCAATTACCTTACACTACCTTTAATGTAATTTTAAGTTCATCGCACCTACATACATTTGTATGTACGTACGTATGTACATATGTTTAATATGAAAGCAAAATTGGTTTGTAAGATCTGAACGTAAATTGCAATTCAGCACTTTTATTTTGTTTACTAATGAATTACAATAATTATTGTATAGGTCATATTGATGAACTTCATTTTTGTCTGAATATTGCTAAAACAATTGTCAGCAATTTATATTGGTTTCAATAAGGTTAAAATCTAAAATCAACAATAATTTAGTATTTAAGTCAATGATTCTTTAATAAAGTTGTGAGCAATTGTAAAACTAAACAAGTGTGATGCTTACTCCTTATCGCTCTCCGGTGTAACCAAGTTCCAAGTGCTAGAGTTGCATATCATCAAATTGTCCTGGTGCTACTTCCTGGACAATCCATCATTAGCTAGTGACTGGTAAATAGCCTATACACAAATCAACCACAGGTTATCTTGGTGAATCACCTTGATAATCTGAACGACTGAATAGGTTCAGCAAACTAGCTTATACCAAACATTTTGGTGACCCCGACGTGAGTTAAGTAAAGTTATACTTAGGTTCAAGGCCGTGTGCAGGACTCAGCCCACGGGGTGATCGGGTTCTGGGTTGAAATTTCATTCACGAATAAATTTTGATAAATACGATTCACTTCTTTTCATATACCTGAATTTGCCTAAGGGAGGCTGGGTTCAACCCACCAATACGCCCACCCCCCCCTTGCACACGTGCCAGTTTAGGTTATAAAAATTAACCACAAGTGTGTTTTTTCATTGTTGACTACCGAATTGCTTATAGGCTGTGATTTGAATATATTAAATGGATAGTATTGCGCTGTGGTTCAGCGATGAGATTGGGGATGAAAGTGCATGGACCCGGAGGACTAAATGTACATATGTGTTTATCGTGTATTGTTCAAGCAATTTACTAAACTTATATGCAATGTATAAGTATATACAGGTGTTTTAAAAATTTTTGTTTGCCGAAAGCTATATTTAGGTATTTGTTTTCAATTTCAAAAGCAATATCGCACTTGGCCAGTCTACTGTTTCGTTAGTATTGACTGAAGTGTTTAAAACTCTAGAAGTTCACAAGTGTTTCAAATGAAAATCCTTTGGAGTAAATTATTTATTGGCTTAATTTTTTATTAATGTTGATAATGCACTGAGAATCACTATATCAACGCAAGAAATCCTGGAGCAACACACGATGCTGCAGTGTTCAATATGTAGGCGTTAAAACAGCTAAAAGTTTAAAATCGCCACACTGCCCTCCACCTAAGTCTGATCGTCCCGATCAGACACACTAACTGTTCCAAATGACGCAAGCCTTTCCAAATGAACTACTTTCATTTTGTTCCTAGGTCTCCCAACTGTCTGGATTCGATAAACCACGTCATTTAGCCATTTTATGACCTTGTACGGACCTTCCCAGTTGCACTGCAATTTCGGGGACAAACCTTTCTTTCGTTGTGGATTATACAATAGTACCAAATCTCCTTCTTGGAATCCTTCAGAATTCATCGCCTTGTCATACCTGGCCTTCATCTTGTCACTCATAATTGGTGTACGCTGCCTAACAAGATCATGCACTTCTCGCAACTCCTCCTCCAGGGTGTTGGACGTTTCCCTACCATTCTTGCGCGCATCACCAGTAACTTCAAACTTTAGATCGCTTGGTAACCGAAGTTCACTGCCAAAAATTACTTTTGCTGGAGTTTTACCCGTTGTTTCGTGTACTGCTGAACGATATACCATCAGGAACAATGGTATATAGACATCCCAATCTTTCTGATACTTGTCGACTACCTTCCTCAAATGTTCTTCCAAGGTTCGGTTAAATCTCTCTACCATGCCATCTGATTGAGGATGAAGAGCTGTTGTACGAGTTTTCCGGATACCCAGTATCTGGCACATCTCTTGGAATATTGCTGATTCAAAATTTCTTTCTGGGTCGGAGTGTAGTTCTCTAGGCACACCATGTCTTGCAACCCAATTGTAACTGAATACCTCCGCTATCGTCTTTGCTTCTTGGTTAGGAATCGGGTACACCTCAGGCCACTTGCTAAAGTAGTCCATAACCACGAGGACATACTTGTTTCCAAGTCTGCTCATTGGTAAAGGTCCAGCTACATCCATCGCAATCCGCTCAAATTGCGCTCCAGCGTAAACTGCCTCATTTGGCCATGACTTCTAAATTTCGGTCCTTTGGCTGCGATGCACTCTTTACAGTTGCCAATCCATTCTTCTATTGATTGCCGACATCCAACCCAATAGAACCTCTGTTTGATTTTATCCATGGTCTTCGTGATTCCCAAAAGTCCTCCGCTCGCTCCATTGTGGAATTCTTTGAGAACATCGGAAATTCTTACCCTTGGGACAACTATGAGATTGCGAGAGAATTGGCCATCTCCGCTTTCCCAAGTCCTATACAAACAGCCAGATATTATTTTTTAGCTGTTCCACTGCGCCCAATATGCTTTAGCGAGTGGACTTTCTCCTGCCATTTGCTCTTTAGTTGGCCGTATGTAAATCTCCAGTTCATGAATCAGAAGTTCCAAATCCCGATCTTCCTGCTGGCATTGCCTCAGTTTCTCTGCCTCCCAGTCCTCTGCTGGTGTTACTGTCGTTAGCCGAACGTCTATTATGTCTTCTTTGGCCTCAGCTTTTGAGCAGTGCTTACATTCCAGATTGCATGGCCGGCGGGACAAAGCATCAGCATTTCCGTGAGCACTTCCTTTTCGATGCTCTATAGAAAAGTCGTAGCTTTGTAATATCTCAATCCATCGAGCCAGCTGTCCTTCTGGATTCTTGAGTTGTAGTAGCCATTTCAGTGCCGCATGGTCAGTACGAACTCGGAATCGTTGTCCATAGAGGTACTTATGAAAATGATTGACACACTCTATCAACGCTAGAAGTTCTCTCCGGGTTACGCAGTAGTTCTTTTCTGGTTTTCCGATTGTCCGGCTATAGTAGGTCAACACCTTCTCTTGTCCATCAATAATCCGCGACAATACACCTCCTATCGCATAACCGCTAGCATCTGTATCCAAAACAAACGTTGACCCTGGAACCGGGTATGCTAGCATTGGTGCAGTGCACAGCCGTTCTTTCAGAGATTCGAAAGCATCCTCCTGTTCTTTATTCCATTCGAAGGCTCTGTGTTTCCTCGAAAGTTCATGTAGGCTATTAGCAACACTAGCGAAGTTAGGGACAAAGCGACGGTGATAAGTGCACAGTCCAAGAAAACTTCGTAGCTCGTGCAAATTTCTCTGCTTTGGCCAATTTTTGACTGCTTCTATCTTTTCCTCTGCAGTACACACACCCTTTGTAGTGACTTTGTGTCCTAGATAATTCACTTCTTTCTTAAACAACGAGCATTTCTTTGGACTTAGCTTAAGACCAGCGTCCGTTATCCTCTGGAAAACTTTACCCAATACAATGATGTCATCCAGATACACCAAGTACGTTTTCCAATGCAATCCTTTCAGCAAGTGATCCACGAGTCTTTCAAAAGTAGCAGGGGCGTTGCACAATCTAAAAGGCATAACCGTAAATTGCCACAGACCATCTCCAACACTGAAGGCCGTCTTCTCCTTGTCTTTGTCATTTACCTCTACTTGCCTATAGCCGTTTTTCAAATCGAGAGTTGAGAACCAGTTAGTGCCAGACAATGAATCCAGAGTATCGTCGATTCTGAGCAAAGGATAGCTGTCTTTCTTTGTAACATCATTTAATTTTCGATAATCCATGCAGAACCGCATTTGACCATCTTTCTTCTTCACAAGTACTACCGGTGAACTCCATGGACTCGCTGATGGTTCGATCACACCACTTTCGCCCATTTAATTTATAATTTCTCTTATAGTTTCTTGCTTGGCTAGTGGAACACTCCGTGGAGCTTGACGTATCAGCCTTGAATCTCCAGTATCAATTCGGTGTTTCACCAGACTAGTCCTGCCAGGTTTGTTACCATCTTCTATAGCTTCTGATTTTGCTGGAATCTGTTGGCTTTGTTCTCGGTTGATATTGTGCGATCTATCATAGCCAAGGTTGAGCGGAACTTCAACATTGCTGTACGTTATCATTTGTCTATCCAAGTCGATCTTCATTCCCTGATCAAGGAGGAAGTCTACACCAATTATAACTTCGTCCACAATCTCTGCCACAATAAACTTGTGTTCTGCTATCACATTTTCAATCGAAACTTTGCAAGTCACTTCTCCAATAATTTGTGTTTCCTTACCAGTAGCTGTTCGCAACTTTGCTCCCGGCAATGTCCTAACGTTCTTAGTGACCAGATCGGATCGGATGATAGAATGTGACGCGCCTGTATCCACAGTTAGTACTCGCTCATGTCCGTCCACATAACCACAAACAGTAATATTTCTCGCTATCCTACCAATTTGAGATGTGGTGATTATGGGGCATTCAGTTGCAGGAGCCAGCCTACGCCCTCTTCGGATGGCTCGTTTTAGTTTAACGACTGATTAGGAATATGTTCGTCTTCAGCTCTGCGCATACGGCCTACTGAATTCTTACTTCTGTCATAAGCTGTCTTACACTTGCGTGCAAAATGGCCTGCTTCTCCGCTTCTGAAGCATTTTCCAGTGCCAATCTCTTTTCCTGTTGAATCACGACTGATTTTACCTCTGATCGCCTTAAGTGTTTTAAGCATTTCATTCATTACATCCGCTGATTCTACTTCTACTCGGTGTGCTTTATATGCTGGACCACTTAAGAGCGCTGCTGTTTCCTGGGTTTGGGCATATGAGACAGTTTCAGCAAACGTTGTTCTCGGATTCGCATATGTTACTCTCTTCGTATATGTGTCTCAAATTCCATTCACAAACTTCTGCATTTTTACTCTTTTAAGGTATTCTCCAGATGCATCTCCAAAAAATAAATGAGCCAACCTCTCAATTTCGGAAGCAAATTCTTGCAAAGTCTCGTTCGTTTTCTGGAAGCGATTCTCCAGCTCCATCTGATAAATTTGTCTCCTATGCTCGCTACCGTAACGTCTTTCTTCGGCACCCATTAACGCATCGTAGTTATCGCTTTCACGCTCGGGAACAGTTTGCAGGATCTCAGCTGCCGGTCCTTTTAGTGCTACGAATAGTGCAGCAGTCTTGTCTTCCATGCTCCAATTGTTTGCAGAAGCCGCATTTTCAAATTGGAGCTTGAAAACCTGGAAAGGAATTGTACCATCAAAAGATGGAGTTTTTACCTTGGGCGCGTTCATCGGTGTAGCTGTACGATTCAGCTGCAAATTACGGAGACAACCTTTCAACTCTTGCATCTCAGCGTCAAACTTGTCCTGCCTTTCTTCGAGTTGTTCTTGTTTCTCTTTAAACACTTCATTATCTCTGATTGAATTCTCCTTAAGCGATGATATTTCCGACGACACCTGTGATGATATTTGAGAAAAGCGTGCTTCCTGTACTCCCATCTTTGCATCCAATATCTGCGAGATGCTGGCCAAAAGCGAATTTGTATCTAAAGCCGTTGATGCAATAGCACCCTTGTCCCTATCTTCCACCATTTTGCGTTCGTCTTCCGTATCCTCAGGTTTACCCTGGAACTCGTAGCTGCCAACTTCAACTCCTTCCTGCTCCTTCCAGCTCCTGCTTAAGCTCTTCAATCTTCAGCTCCTGAATTTTTGTCATTTTGCGCTATTATCCTTTGGGATATATTTAACAATCCCACTTCTGACACCAATTGTTACGTTTTTACCCTGAAACGCCGATGAGTTCCAAAATCCTTCAGGTTCGACCACTTGATTGTTAAATAAAACACGCTCGGATTTCCTTAATGCTAGCTTTATTTGTTTACAAATAATTGACAACACTCAACAACGCTATGTAATTCACGGATACTTGTACTTGCGCACTCGCAACTTAAAAACACTTAGCTTAAAACTTTACAACTTTACTCTTCAACGTTTAATTACAAACTGAATTACCTAACGCCGTGGCAACGCCTTTTTATACTTCGAGCTGCGTGCACTGTGGCAGCTCTAGAACATTATCGATCGTTATCGAAAGTTCTCGATTGCGATTGTTCTATTTGCATTTTCTCGACGTCTCTATTTCTTTCTCGGTTTCTCTTTCGTATTTCATTCGTGTTTTGGAATATCGCCACAATATATTTATTAATCGACAGTCCTAAGCTAGGGAAATTGTGGAATGCGCAATTGTTATGCTTTAAAATTTATTTCGATGCTTGTTAGGAACCGAAGCCACGCAAATACGGCTGGTTAACTAAAAGTATTAAAAAATTTACTAAAAACTATTTTATCATAACATAAAAGCATATACCAATGCGGATCTAAGCTGCGAAAGACTGAACGGGTGGGTCTGCACTTGAAAAGCCAAAATAAAACGTTCAAAATTGACCACTTGTTCATGTTTGAATTCAACTTGCGTGTGTGTTTGTGCACGTGCGGTCCGGATTTCCAAACGGGTGGTCGCTGCTCTGGGACAGGAAGAGCGCTGAAATATAGCGTGCTGCACTTAAACAGACAAAGAACATCCTTTTATAATTGAATCATGTACATACATGGCCCAAAAGTTTGAGAATTAGATAAAGAAATAATCTAAAATTGAGAAAATTAAAACCCACAAATGCCAAATTTTGCATTAACCTGATTGAATAAGCGATTGAAACCCGTTCACACTCCCTGATTTATAGAGCGGTCGATTCTTACAATAGCATCGATGATCGAGAATCGCTCAGACGTCGTTGTCCTACTTCCAGTCGATCCTCGCAATGTATTGTACTTAAAAAATTGAAACAAGGAACGGAGAAGCTTTCAACATAACGTCTCTGCGAAACATATTTACATACATAAGTAACGGTTTTCACACTTATCTTTTTATTACTAGTACACTATTTCCATGTAAAGTATCGAGCCTTAGTCTCTGGAAATCATCCCGCCCTTCGTTATCAGATATTCGTCCAGGTATTTTTTGCGTTTACGCATCAATGTGGGGAACTGCTCTGGGCATACCTTGCAATTTCCCTCACTTTTCTGTAAAATTTACAACGCCATTGCGAGTATATTCGTAGTTTCGCCAGGTGATAATTCAACCTGCAGTCTTTGCAGCTTACTAAGCACCTTAATGGCACCTAGCTTGTGTTTTCTATATACCCAGACAACAGCCCCATAGATAATCGTGGATCGGACAATAGCCGTGTTTATCCACCAACGCCAACTCTTTCGTGCCATTCGTTTACAGGCTATAATTATTCTTAAAGCTTTCCCCTCCATCCCACCTGTATGGATTTTTCATATTAGTTTTTGGTTTAGTATTATTATACCTAAGCCCATTTGAATTCTGTCACACGGGTGTCTTAAAGCTATTCTTTGCATATCAATACTGTGGTGATATTCCAAAACACGAATGACAGACCAAAGCAAAACCGAGATAATCACAGAGATTTCAAGAAGTCGAAAACTTTCGATAATGTTCTAGAGTTGCCATAGGGCTCAGAGTTTTAAAGGGCTTTGTTACTGTGTTTGACCATTCAGTCTGTAAATTGACTTTTAAGAGTTAAGTTATAAAGCAATAAGCAAAGACTTTTAAAGTTGCGGGCGCGCAAGTATTAGAATCTGCGAATTAATAAGCGTTGTGAATTATTTGTAAATAAATAGAGTTAGCAGTAAGACAATCACAGCGAGTTTTACTTCACAATCCAGTGGTCGTGCCCTAAGGATTTGGGAAATAATCGACGTTTCAGGGTTAAAACGTAACAATACTATGTCATCCGCATCACCCTTGCAAGTAAGGCAAGTTTCCATTAGCTTTTGGAAAATTTCGTCAACTACTAGGTTCCACAATAGTGGTAACCTCTTGCATTATGGTAATGCACCTTGAATATCAAGGAAATCAGCTACAGTTGTCTCCTTATTTTTTATGCCATCATGCAGTACTCCCGTTAATTGCTAGAGGGCGGTTTCCGTAGGACGGCCCACCCTGTATACGCATTGACAGGGGTGAAATGGATAACACAAGTCTGCAAAAAAAAAATAATTGAGAGCTGTTTTGGTTTTTTTGTGTAATTCTTATGTTTTTGGTTGTGCTGAATCCGAAAATAACTTAAATTTTGTCACAGAGTGTCACGTTTTCTGGCAATGTAGGTGTCTATGTTAAACAAGTTATCATCTTAAAATAAAAGATCACTGAAGACTGACAATTACCAAATAGAAATTAAAATGAGCATAAAAGAAGCAACTAACATTATATCTCAGGGGATGGCGCATACGTTAAGCCAAATGAACCCGAAGTCACTTCCACTAATTTCACAACCAAAAATACACAAACCGGATATTCCAGTGAGGCCTATAGTGAACTACACATCGGCGCCGGGCTACAAGCTCTCAAAATTCCTAAAGGCCATACTAAAAAAGACGTTGAAACTTAATAATCAATACGCAATAACCAACACGACAGAACTCATAGATAAACTTGGGGCAGTAAAGATAACAAAAAACACAAAATTAGTATCATTAAAGAATTTCATATATCCTTCGATAACCCTTCCAGAGACAATTGACATAGTACGAAAGACTTTAATTGAAAAAAGACAAAATGAAAACAACACAGATAACAAACAAAACTACTTTAAATTCAACAACAAAATATACAGGCAAACAAACAGGCTCGGAATGGGAAACCCAACTTCGGCCAACCTCATGGAGGTTTTCATGCAAAACCTAGAACAGAGATAAATGAAAGAATTAACTAAGAAACTCGGGGTAACATGTTATGCCAGATACGTTGATGACATTATCTGCGAAATCGAGAACGACAATGAGGAAGAAATATTAGATTATCTAAACAAACAATATGGAAACATAAAATATACGATGGAAAAAGAAATGGATGGAAAAATTAACTATCTGGATCTAACAATCAATATAGATAAAATACTCAAGGAGTTCAGCTACGAAATATATAGGAAACCAACAGCAACAGACACCATCATTCACAAGACCTCAAACCATCCTCAACAGCATAAAATGGCCGCACTAAGCCATTTAACTAATAGCCTGGAAAAAACACCTTTATCAAAAGAAGGATACATGAAGGAACTAAGAACAATATACAATATAGCTGAGAATAACGGATACAAAAAGAATGTTGTGGATAGAATCCGACAAAATAAAGACAGACAGAGAAAAAACGGCGTAGAGAAAGACAAAAGAAAATGGGCAGTACTCACTTACACTGGGACAGACACATACAAATCGGCAAACTTTTTCAAAAAACGAAACATCCAGACAGCATTTAAAACAACGAATAACCTAGGAAAACTGCTTCGAACCAGCACGAATACCGAAGACCCATTTAACATACAAGCTGACCTGCCAATGCCATTACAGCTACATAGGACAAACAGGACGGAAAATAAGAACAATATTCCGCGAACATATAGCAGACTACAACAAAAAGGTACGAAAGACGACCACTGTACCTGAGTCGAACTTTGCTAACCACTTGTTCAGTAATAAAGAGGACAGCCAACTACTTCATGTGCAACAGAAGCGACGCCGCCTGAACGTACTCGAAAATATGGAGATCTATAAGCAAAGAACCTTTGATGGAAGAGAAATAAATGAGCAAATAGATACCTATTCCGACGCAATATTCGAACCGCTTAAGTTGGTATACAAAAGACAGAACAATAGCATAGGTAAAAAGACAGACAACAACACACATAACCAGAACGAAATGTTGCACAAAACTAAAATTACCGACTTCTACCTGTATAAAGGAAACCCGAAGTGAACCGAAGAATATAAAACTGACTCAACAGAAATTTATACAGACGAATTTTATCAGGTATCAAAAAAGCATAAAACATCAAAATTGCAAACATCTCGCAAAACTGAATCCAATACCTGAAAATCAATGGACAGCAATAAATACAGCACAACCAACACTAATTACTTAGAACGAAAGAGACACTGAAGGTGGCACAACGCCGACGGAAAATCGTTCCAACATACATAAAATATAAAAGATCAAAAACAATTTTTAAATTTATAATTGCGTAACAAAACTAATTTATTTATGTAAAATACATTAATTAGTAAGCACTAAACACATTTCTCTTTCTAAGTGAAACTCCTTTTGGTACATTCTCGCTTGTGGAAAGCATCGGAAAGGTCTCTTTGAAGCGTCCAACAGTAGTTTGCCATCCATCTTCCCTGGTATCTTTTTTCCATCTCCTTAATATCTTGGTGAAATCGATAACCTTGCTCTTCACTCACGTCTCCTGGAAAGTAGTCGAGGTGGGAATGAAGAAAATGTACTTTTAAACTCATCCAGCAGCCTAAAGCTTGAAATGTTTTTAGCATTCTTTTGACGATTTGTTTGTAGTTAAGATCTTTGTTATTGCCTAAAAATTTCTTTATGACCTCTTTAAAGGCAATCCATCCTTCTCTTTGAGGATCCGTCATGGTTGTGATGAATGTGGATCAGCCATAAGCCGGCTTTATATCTGGTCCAACGAAAACACCTTCCTTCAACTATGCCTCCGAGAGGCCTGGAAACTTTTGAAGCAATTCCATCTCTTGGAAGTGACTTTACAAATTGCTTCATCAATCCCAGCTTTATTTGAAGCGGTGGTAGAAGAACTTTTCGCCAACTTTAAGCTCCCTCGGAGGTCAACACTTTTTGGTCTCTCTACTATCCCATAGACACAAAAAGCAAGGGAATTTGGTAAACCCAGATTATCGTCCGAGCGCCATGCCTAAGATTTTGAAATCACCGCACACTTGCCAACTGTGGTCTTTATATTTTAATTGGCAAAGAATCAATTCCAAGTTCTTGTAGGTTTCCTGAGGTGTAAGGAATGACCGACAGGAATGGAAGTGTAGAGACCATCGTTGTGAAGCAGAACTGCTTTAAGGCTTCTTTTTGAAGAATCTATGGAACTACGCTACTCTGCTGGGTCGTATGAGATCTTAAATGTATCCATCAAACCTTCAATATTGGTACAATAAACCAACTTGTCCTCTTGGGCAAAGTAAGAAGTGAACATATTTATGTTTGTTAATGCAGCTCACACAGGGTGTTCCTTATTTAGAAATTAATGATAGTTATGGTAAACATTCAAAAAGAGTAATTAAAATAAAATTATACCTATTATTAATGCCTACAAGTTAGCCCAAAAAAACATTTTTTTATAATAAAATTTTGCGTTTTGTAAAATAACCTTACGTTCTGAAATTTTTTGAGTATTTTTTTAGTTTTAAGAACACCTAAATACATAGAAACCAGTTGGAAATATCCAGATAGCATTTTTGTTGCAGACCTGTGTAATTCATAAGAGTTGTGGCTCTTGCCTAGTTGTCTGCTAAGCTGCTTCTAACTATCTTAAAAAGCGGTCCAATGATAAGGTATATGCCCCTCTGTAGCATTGCTGAGAATATTCCATTTGGTCCGGAAGAAGTCTGACTTTCTGTAATTTATTTTTGTTTTAAAATGTGCAAAATAGATGCGACAGCATTTGTCAACATGTATGCAATTTTATATGCGTTTGTTTTGCACTGTAATATCGACGTCGTCCCCTGTAATATCGACAACATTTGAAGTAGTTTCTTGTGTGAGTAAGTTTGATGAAAACCAAGCAAAACGCTCGTTTGCGGTTTGTTAGCATTTGAACATTCTGTTTTTTTGTTTTTGTATGACTTCAAACGTTCTTAAACCCTTTGTTTTAAACTTATTTATTTTTTTGCAAATAGCGGTCCTCTCCCGGCAGGCAATGGGAAATTTCCGAGTTTATTTCTATCATTGAAAAGCTTCTCATAAAATACATTTATCGTTCGGAATCGCCATAATACTGTACGTCCCTCTTTCGGCCAAACATGAAGTTCCCCATGTATGTTTATAGTGCAAGTTTAAAATTATTATTCTCATTAGGCACGTTTTATTTTCTAAATGTATTAATTATTACGGAACATTGCGTTTAAAATATCGATTTTCTAATCATCCAAGGGAGAATATCTTCTAACGGTTTTAACCAGGCACTTAGAAAGCGGATACTGGGCTGCAGTCTATGAACAACAAAGTGAAAAAGCATACATCAAGAAAGTGTGTCCGCATGTATGCTTGCACATACATACATATGTATGTATGTATGTGTATAATATTGAGTATGGTATGGTTTGGTAGGATGTAGGTAAGCATTATCATTTGTTCAAACGTCAACAACCACCTCTGTCTGTCATAAGAGCATTTGTTAAGCGAACGCACATACGCACCTACACAAAATGGTTTTTTCTATCTCATTCATTCATATTCAGTAAACAGAGATGCAAGACAAAATGGTATACTATTTTTAGTTCGGGCTATACTCGCTCCACCTTAAAGGGCGTGGTTCAACTCTGATTCATACCGTTTTTCTGAAGACTTAATATCTGTACATTTTACATTGCGATTTAGGCTTAAAACCTACATACATATGTACATACATACATACATACATAAATACGGGTATTATAATCTACAAAAGCAAAAGTCGATACAGTTCAAACACATAACTAGTGGATACCTACATAGATACTATGTATATATATACATATGTACATATGTATGTACATAGTAGGTATATATTTACCCTGAAAAGAATGCGATTAGTCAAAGCTGAACCTAGGAATAATCGGAAAGGAACATGCGTCTTATGTATACCCACCTACAACTTTTGATATCTTTGGATCGAATTAACTCTTACTTCTTGTTCAAGTATGTACTTTGATTATACTAATTGTTCCCTTTTATAACCGAAGGGGTATATTTGAATTATAAAAGGAGAAATGCAAATTTTGGCTCCAAGAGAGATTCGAACTGATTGCTCAAGGTTTTCTAAGCTAGTACACTTACTTGATCCATTCTTCGCACGATAGAATAAATTATTCGGGCAAAAACTCACATTTAATCATGCAACAAAACTCAGCACTTAATAAAAGGTACGTTCGTTTACAATCTCCAACAGAAAATATCCAACAGCAAAATTTAATGGAATTGTTTTCTCTTCTCTCACAAAAAAAATATCCAAAACAGTACGCGAACGCAAAATTTGCAACGAACAGCTGATTGAATTCTTGTCCGCATCCAAATATGCAAAATGGAAAACATTGGATTAGTGTTTTCTTAAAACATTCTACTAAGGAAACTTAACTAAACTAACATTTACTTGCAACTAGCATGTTTAACACTCATATTTTATAATTTTCACCTTTAAAATTCTTAAACAATAATTTCGTAATTATGCGAACTGCAATCATCTGTTTTTGATCAGCTGTATTGCTGTTGGCAAATTTCTGCTGCCAAAAATTTTTCCAGCAGAAACCAACAGCTTCCCCTCAAATTGAAATGTCACTTTGCTCTCTCAATTTCCCTTACTTTGTTAGTTTTTGGCGTACGCGAACGCTAAAAGCTGATAGTTTTCGAAAACTTTCAATAATTATCCGTACCCGAACTTTCCTAAAATTAGCATGAATTTATTCAGTTTGTTGTGCAGAAGCAAACATTTGACAACATAAAAAACGCAAGTGCAATGCAATCCAGCCAGTATTGTTTCTATCATTTAATACTCGTATAATGAAATTAAAATTATTTTTTTATTTTTATTTTGTTTAAAATACTTTTATAAATCTTAAGTAGTACTATGTATATATGTATGTTTATTGTATGAAAATAAATATAATTTTGCAAAATAACTGATGTTGAGTTGAACGAAGAAATACCCAAATTGAGTGATTTGAGGCAATCGATGATTAAATCACTGAGCGAATCACTGATTGAATTAAAATCAACGTTAAATATGTGAGTTCGAACAAGTTCGATCACTTGAGCGTAAAGACATATGTTTAGTGCAATGATTACGTATGAACATTTTACAATCACCCGTTGCTGTTCTCTGATACATTCATGGATACAGCAATCCCCGCATAAGAGTCTTGAAAAAACCTATGTTTTCGTTTAATATACCTACTGGAAAATTGTAACACAATTAAATGTTATATTACAAAATAATAAGCTTTTTTACATGCGTTAAGATAGAATAAGTTAAAGGACAATAATGACACTTTTTTTTAATTTTTTATTTGGCGCTTACACTATACATATACATAGCTCAGTGTTTGGACGAGCTTCTCCTACCATTAGTAGTGTGCGTCTTTGTATTATACCACTAATGGAGGGACCTACGATTTTGTGCCGACTCCGAACGGCAGAAGTATTTTATGAGAATCTTTTTCATGGCATAAATACCCTCGGAGGTTTGCCATTGCCTGCCTATTTAAACCCGTTTTTACTGCAAAAATAAGTCAAGCATCTTAAAGCAAAATATGTACTAAAATATATTTTCCCTGAGTTAATATTATATGTAGGTGAGAGGTTAATTAGCGATATGTATAAAAAATAAAAGCGCAGATAGGTCATAAATATTCTTATTCAGTTATTAATTATTATCTATTTTTTTAAATGTGAAAATTCACATAATCGGGAAAAGTATATGGTCTATTAAGTGCGTTTTTCTCACTGTAATTTCGCCTTTTATCTACAATCAATTAAAATAATAAGTGAGGGAATTAGATAAGCGGAAATAACGTAAATTGAGACTATTTCGCTGCACGATGAAAAATAATGTCAATTGACGACATTGACTTTTCCGAAGAAAGTAAACGAGATTTTTTCTAAATGCAAATAGAAATAGTTACAACAAAGCTTCAAATATGTTAATTTAAAGTAATATTTTTTTAATGTTTTGTTAAACCGAAAATTTTTCGAAGTTTTTGGGGTTGTAAATAATAATGTAACATCCATTTTTAAAAAGGACCCCAGGCTGTTATGAAACACACCCAACTCTCTTTTTACACGGTTTCTTTTTACACGGATTTGAAGTTACACTTTTGAAAAAAAATTTTTTTGTAAAAATTGTTTTATCTAGTGCGGTTTCAAAATCACTGTTTTGTAATTATGTTTGTTTTTACAACACCATTGCAGAAATGAACATACATAGCAGCGACGAATAATTATGTAGCTATGTAAATATTTTTTCTTTATTTCTATTCTAATTTTTCTGTTCTTAATTCTGGATTAACAGATTTCTTTTGTTTTTTGCTTGCTCTACCAATTTTTCACCAGCATGAATTATCTATTTTAAGTTTTAATGCTCAATAAAATGCCATATGAATATACAATTTGTATGCATATCTGAAATTCTATAATTTTCAACATTTTTTACACAGTTTTTCGAAGTAAATATAGTTCTTTATTTCATCTTACACGGTTTTCAAATCACATGGAACGTATCCCCCATTTTACTATAGGAAACGCCTCTTTTTTTACACGGTTTCTTTTTACACGGATTTCTGAGGAACATATCTACCGTGTAAAAAGAGAGTTGGGTGTACATTCATATGTATGAACGTATGTACCTTCATTAAATACTTCAAACAGCAATGTATTACAACGGTACACTAACGGTACATTTACGACAAAATAATTTAAGTATTCAACATCTTTTGTTATATCAATTAATTTTACCGTTTACGAAATACCGATCAATTAAAAACATATATAACATAGTCACCTTTAAAAAAAGTTGTACACAATTCTTAATGAAGATTTAACAAGCATCTCTCGCCTGCCGTCACCTAGAAAATAACAACCATTAAAATACAGACAATTTAAACAATGGACAAAAATCCTAGACGAAGTTATCATTCTTTCTTCTTGCAAATTGCAATTGTTACAAAACACCCTACTTACCCTGCAAAAATGCGATTAGTCTAGGATGAGCCCGGAAATAGTCGCAAAGAAAAATGGAACTAATACATCTTTTCATCTCTTTGAATGGAATGAACTGCTCCCTTTTGTGCGAAGATACTATTTGTCCCCTTTTATACCCCAATGGATGTAAATGACGACCAGTCTGTTTATGAAAACAAAAATATGAATCAAAGCTTCGAATTAGATTCGAATCGGCTGCTGGCTCTGCTTACATGCCAACAATGAGCATGAAATTTCGTTGCCTTATTGCGAAATAGTACTTGTATATCAATGCATCGTTTATTATAACCGAAAGAGATGAAAACAAAACTAATCTACAAGAGACTAAACCCGAAATACTCTCTTTAGAGATTAGTTGTACAATTTTTTACACCGTACTTACTGCAGACCAACAAAGCAAAACTATTTCAATAACTTTCATACATACCCTTAACATGCATGCAAACATATAAAATGTTTATATAATAATAATATTATAATAAAAAAGGCATTAAATTAAATCAAATATCGTCGGCTTAACGTGCAAAGGTTCTAAGTGCCATTTTAGAAATGTTGAATAAAACAAAAAAAACTGAATAATAATTTAATATAAATATTTTTTTTTTTTTTAATGCAATTTTGTCAACTTTCATATTTTATTTAAGTTAAAAAAATAAAAACATAAAAAAATTGAATGAGCGCCCTCAAATAAGCCTGTTTTGGACTTAGCACATTTTATGAAATTATTTCCACTTTATGTATTGGACTTAGGACATTTTACAAAAAGAAGTATTGCAGTAACAGTTTTTTTGCCAACGGCGTATTTTATTATCACAAAAAAATATTATACAGTCTTACTTCGTTGCTGTCGTTTAAAGGAAAACATAAGTAATTAATGGAAAATCTTTGTTTTGGGTATCCCAAAATATTAATAAATCTATACAGCCTTACTCATTGCTGTTTGTAAATTATAAATTAAACAAAAACAAATAGATATCACTCATGTGGCAGGTCGTCATAATATTGGTGGTAGTCTCTTGGCAAAGAAGTTTTTATATACTGTATATCTGCGTATTTTCTGGCTGTTAATTTTCTTCTTTCTTGGTGAAGCTGTGTCAAATTAGACCATTCAGTTGGCACAACACTTCTGTCCACTCTTTGTTGCAAATAGCTCCATGGCTCTGGAAAACGCAATTTATAAAATATTTCACATTGCGGTGTGTATTTTATTGCACGAATATCGGTGACTTTTGATTCACCTTTTCCGCGACCAGGACGAATTGTTTTTAAATATGGTATGCCCTTGAAACATTTGAAAAAAGTGTGATCCAAATACTCTACCATATAAGGTGTCGGTTTCTTTCGAGCATTGCGACATATTTCAATATACTCTGCTGGTACATTAACAATTCGGTGTTTAATGGCACGCTCGATAACTGAATGGACGCTGTCAGCTTCCATTTGTGTGCGTCCCGTTTCGAGTATTTTTTGCTCAATTGTTACGCTATGTTTAATAGATGTATTGAGCAAAGCGTTACTCATAGAAACATTCCTATTCTGGTACGTGCACCCATCACTATAAAGAATAATTTTCGTATCAGCTGCATTCTCGGTAATTTTTTGAACTATTTTATTTTCGATGAAGTGCACCCAAATGCTAGCAAATTCTTCCGCAGATACTCCACCTTCTACTTCATTCCATATGAAACAATAAGCATTATGACTTATCAAATTGTAGAATACCAAATTGTGGACTTGCAACTTCGTGCGGTAATAAAGGCTGCTTACTTGGGATTTTGGTGCCATTAAGACCGCTTGCAGATCGACAGTAAAAACAAAGGCCTCTTCGATTTTGTCTTTTTGTTTCTCTTCCCTAGCTTCATGTTTTTTTGTCTGGTGAAGATTGTAGACGTCATCCAAAATATCTCCCACAGAATGTCGCGCACAGATTTCACACTGATCTTTTTTAGGGTAGTGTAGGCCCAGATTTTTAACGGCAAATGCATCATGAAACGCCGAAATAGAGAGTGGGGTTACCCCACGTGCTTTACAAAAATCCTCTACGTAAAAATCAAATAGTTGTTTTTTTGAAGACCATTCTGGCAAAAGATATTTTTTGTTAGTTGTTGCACGGCAGTAATGTGATTCCATGGTCGGTAGAGAATCGAAAAATGAATTAAGGTTTTGATGTGCAATGCTACAATTTTTTTGTGGTGCGTTCTGTGTAGTGTTTGTTAAAATCGTTGTCTGTTTGACCCAATTTAGCACCGTACGTTTGCCAATGCTAAGAGTGTTCAAAAAGAATTTTTGGCAAACTTTAACATTTTTTTGCTGTACCCTTACATGATATTGTAATGTTCGACCCCTTCTAGTCTGGTTTTTATCTTTACGATTTCGCATTCTTGCAGGTGTAGTTGCTTGAATCAATGTATTTACGTAAGTTTGTTTCTCTTTCCAGTCCATTTTCCAGAACTGTTTAAAGATAACTTGTTTTTGGTCTTCAGTGACTTCTGCACAGTGGAGGGTAGCAGACCCAGTGGCTTTTTTACACCTACATCGCTCTCCAATAACTCTTGCATTTGTAACTCTCCGATGATTCCACACGCCATTAACTTTTTTTTCCCCCAAGTAAAGTTTGCCATTTTCTCTCAGCTTTTTATTTCTTTCTGCGAACCATGCCTGATTAACAACTTTTCCTCTTCTTTTGCGCGTTTGTGATTTCGAAGGAAGGTCTAGCGACTCGTCCGAATCGCTATTCAAGCCGTAAGGCACCAGTCCCAAAACTATATCATCTTCCTGATTACCATATTCGCTGAAATACTCGTTGTTGTTTTTATCAGTGTCCATTGAAATGTCTAAATATATGCAAATTTTAGTCCAATTCATATTCAATAAATTGAATTTGATATTTTTTACCTTTAAATAATAAATAAATGAAAATATGCAAAGAATTTTGGTTGAGCACCAAAAACAACACACAGCACTATAGGTAGCAATCACATTTTCAAGTGGACTTAGCGCGTGCGTTTTGACAGTAGTGTACATGTCACTTTTGCACACCACTGCTTAAATCACTTTAAAATAAGAGTCGACTATGTTTTTTTTTTAACCTAAGTATTTTGAAATTATCTACCGAACTGCATCTGAATTTCATTTTTGGCCAAAAGTGGACTTAGCACCTTTGCACGTTAAGCCGACGATATGTTAAAAGGGAATTTGGCAATATGTGTTGATCAACGCCAACTGATTTTATTTCTATTTTTTAGAAAGTTAATAACAACAATTAACACTATTTTCTATCGTAATTGGAAATAGCTTTGATTGAAGTTATTTTTGCCCGGGTCCGAGTTTTCTCTCCACGGCCCTGTATAAAACGGCAACAACAAAAAGTAAAATGGTCTAAAGGAAACATATGTATATACATATGTACAAATGGTGAATGCATATGTAAAGTTATTTTTACTTAATAATTCACAATTTTATTGAGCTCGAGGACAGTTTGTGGAAAATTTTATTTGGAAAAAACCACAACAGTTTTTAATAGTAGAAGTTATAGCCGCTATTTCGGAGATCATCACATCTCCTCATCAGACTTATTTTTGTTTAATTATATTTATTCTTCATCACCACTTTCCCAGGCTTTGAACCAAGGACCTCGGGTTTGCAGAGTCAATAAAATTGTGAATTATTATCTATTTAAAGGCCAATAAAAATTTAATTTTAATTTATTTTAAAAAAGGACATAATAAACAGACAAAAACCCCGCGCAATATGTAAAACCGTGTAAAAGAGGTAACTGTGGAAAAACTGGAGACAGAGGATCAAGTGCGCTCATAAATATGTACATAAATCAAATAATCATTTATATACCTCAAATAGATAAAACAAGGACCTATCCACAATTATATCCGTATTCGATAAGTTGCAACTAGGTAATACTATGTTCTGACTGCGCTGTTAACAAATTTTGGCATCATATTTCCAAAGTTTTGCTGCACTGTTTATTGGTTTGACAGTTCACAATTTCAAATACGAGGGCGGTTTGATAAGTCAGCGACTTTTTGAACTTCTGGCGCAGAAACTTGAAATACATCATGACTGCCCATAACCGCCATCTAATAACATACAACTCAATTCAAATTTTGCGGAAAGTTAATTTCGAGTGCTGATTAAGAAATATTTTTTGCAAACACCTAAATCAAGGAAAGGCTTGATAAGTACTCTGGCGACACTGTAGCATTAACTTTAGTAGTTAAGAAGTGGTTTATTGAGTTCCGTTGTGGTCGTATCAGGCGTAGCATCTCAACTGAGTGGGTACATCACATTCGTTCTGTGACGAAAATTGACACTGAAGATGGCACAACGCCGAAACCGGCTTGTCTCCAAACCAAACTTGACAAGGGATGACGGAAAATCGTTCCAACAAATAATAACATTTCACCCTGTCGGACAAGAAATAGAAGAAAACAATATAGTTTCAATAAGTATTTATTTATGTACATACGTAGTTATACAATGGTGAAGTAGATTTCTACCTCTGTCAATTCTTAAGTGGGCACGGATCATTTAAAGCATATTTATACAAGCATGCGGAAATGGTTTTTAAGAAAATTAATCACCCTTACTATCGACACAATTTAACTGACTCAGAAACCCGAGCTTTCAGATTGCTGGACCAACATGAAATCCAGCGTTCGAGTTCGTCGAAACCTCGATTATCATTCTCTCGATTGACTGATCTTGAAACTTAGCGACATTGCTGATCGGAAACTCGGGCATTCCGACAATGTCCGCATAACCCAGGGTTCGAGCCGATCGGAATCTCAGCCATTCCGACGTTGGCAATTGGTATTGACGTCTTGTTATTGACATTATGTAAAATTACAACCATTATATGTTACTGGTCTTATGTCCGTCGATGAAAAGTGTTTCATGGATGAAACTGTTGATTAATTTGCTGGAAAAGATGTGGTCAAAAACACACACAAACAAATTCATTCAAGTTTTTGCTACGCTGCCGCATTTGAATAATGCAATCCTCAAACTTTCAAACTACGAAAAAATAGAAGCCAAAATGCCTTCAATATTACAAACAATTCTTTTTGTAAATTTTGATGTTCATATTTTGAGTCACTGTAATCGCAAAATTTTTGCAGGACATCTTTTTAATAGCTTACTTAACTGAAAACTATGTTAAGTATAAAACAAAGAAATTTTAAAATATGATATGCTGCGCTGGGCAGTAATTGAAATTTTAATGAAATCTGTGATTTTGAGTATTTTGGATTAAATTGATGTCAACAAGAAACGCGACCAGCAATAGAAATTCCAAATATTTATATCAAAATTGGCCTTAATATACATATTCTCTCTAAAGCAGAAAAAATATTGGTAGTGGTTTTTGTTTTTCTATTTTTTCATTTGTCAAAATTTTTAAATTTAACAAAAACCGTATGGTTTTCTTCCGTTCTTCGAGTTTTATAATATATGTATATAAACAAACTTTCAATCAAGAATGTCAAGTTTTTGAGTTATGGGGCCACAAGCTCAGTGATGATCTGAAAAAGTGAAAAAAAAAGAAAAATTTGCTATACAAAAAAAAAAAAAAAATAGCACTAACGTTGTCAAACTAATGTGATCATAAAACAAAACACATTATAAAAAGTAATGCCACTTTAAAGGTGTATACAAGTTTTTTTGATCCGCAGTGAAATCAGTGAATGTACATATTTGCCCATAAATTGAATTTTCATTCGTGGGAATAAACAAAAGCTTAGTACCTATTCTAAATGAAATTATTTTCACAGTGAATGAATAAAACGTTTGTAAAAATGTGTGATAGAACCATAATAATTAATAATAATTGATAATTTCACTGAGCTCGAGGCCAGTTTACGTAAGATTTTTTCTTTTTATTTAACAGATTCCCTGTCCCAATTTTGTACCGTGTCTGATGCGCTTATAAATCATATATGAGATATGGTGATCTCCGAAATATCGGCTATAACTTCGACCACTAAAACTGTTATTGTTTTTTATAAATAGAATCTTATAAACAGACCTCGAGCTCAATAAAGTTATAAACTATTATTAATAATTAAAAATTATATTAAAGTTAAGTTTTTGAGAAAATTGATTTAAATGCACGATTACGTACTTGTATGTGTGTATATCGAATAATAAAAAAAAGAACTTCTTAATTGTGTTCTTTAAAACTATTTAAATATAATTTTTTATACAATGTTGACGGGTAAGGGTTTAAAGTGTTACAACAACGACTTTATATTCACGGTTGGTTTAATTTTTTGTATCACAGTCCTCATTAAAAGGATTGCGACTTCTTATATGATGGTACGCTAGTTATAAATAGTTATATGGCCAAACAACTACCAATAAAATGTAATAGAAATTGTACAAACAACAACTACACAGTCAAGTACAAGTAGCAGCAGAACAGCCGCACTTGATTGGAGTAAATTGTAAAGGGAAAAAAAGGAAATATAAGAACAGCTCACACAACGTAAGCTTAGCACAGTGCGTTTAGATGCCGAATTAAGTATTACGTTTGATGTCGTGGGTTCAGCTCCCGCGGAAGCCAAGACGAAGAAAGTCTGATGAGGAAATGTGATTTCCGAAATAGTACAATTACTTATACCGCTTTGAGTATTGTTGTTTTTTCCTAATAATTTTCTTAAAAAACCAATCGGCCTTAAGGCTCATAAACATTTAAAAGTTATATATAAATATTAAAAGTTATATTTAAATATTAAAAGTTAGAGAATAAAAAGCGCTATACTCTGAGTTAAATTTAATTAACAATATTATTATATACATATACAAAGTAAAATTTTAAAAAGGAATAATTTTTACGGGCGACTTTTAAGTAATAAACAATATCGTTTGTAATTTCTTTTATTTAAATAATTCTTATTATGAGCAATAACAAAAATAGTAAGTAAGAAAAACATTATTCCGTTTATATTTATTTCCGTTTATATTAATTACTACCTTTCTTTTTTTGGCACATAACTGCACATGGTTACATTTTCATGAAAGTCAAACATAGTAGATAATTCTTCTCGTGTTTTCGATGCAGCCATTGCTGGTGGAATATATGCTTTACTTTTCTTCAAAGTGCCAATAATTGTCAATTTCCAGGATAGTAAAGATTTTGCCAATGGAAGAGTAGTGAAATAATTATCCATTGTAATGTTTCTACCAGATCCTTTGTACGGTGCTACCAAGTCTTTGACAACTCTCTCACCAACGTTTTTTTCACGACCCTCACTCAATTTCCCAGTGTAAAGCTGACCAGTAAGTGGATACGAATTTTCAGCATCACGTTTCCACCATACATTGATTCCATATTAAGCTGGCTTTGATGGAATATACTGAGTGAATTCAGTTCGACCACGGTATGGATAAAATTGCTCGTCGATAGTCAGGTATTATGTTGGCTTACTTAATTAATATTAAGCATTGTCCAAATGTCTCGTATTGGAGCAGCTTGAGCAGTCTCCTGACGATAAGCTCGAGTATTAGTATCATCAAATCGAATAAAACGAATGATGTTTCAGAAGCGATTGATGCTTATTGCTGCACGATATAATGGATATGAATACGACTGCCACATATCCATTGTATTGTCAGTATTTGAGTTGTTGGCGTCATAGGTTATTAAAATAGCCAATAATGCATATAACTCCTGCAGCTCAAGATTTTTCCAAACTAATTGTTTTTTCTCCGGAGTTTTTTTCATTGTACGCTGCATATGTTGAAATTTCTTTTTTATTAGTATGGCGTATAATGATATCTGCCATTTCTGAAGTAAAAAATAATTTGAAGGTGTCGAGAATGGACAGAATGTTGTTATTCCTATTAGGTCCACATCTCTCTCGCACAATATTACGCCTTCCAACTTGATGTTCACAGGGTGGTGTCGCAGCCCACTGAGTACCATATTTTGCCGTCATTCCTGATTCCGTCGCTGCTACATCACTTTCTTCATCTTCATCTCCATCTTCTCCATTTTCACTTGCTTCATTATCATCTTCATTGAGTTTAGTTTCATCAGCTATTTCAAAAAATTATTGACATACATAATAAAAAATAGAAATGTTAATTACCTGTATCATCACAATCTGAAGCGGCAGCATAACTCGGTGGAAAATATTCGTCGTCACTATCCAATACGTAGTAATCGTCATCAACTCGATGAATCATTCATCGTATTTGGACTCAATACGATTATTTATTAACAATATTAATTGTATCAATTGTATTAATTAATTTTGTATATTTTTTTCCATTTCCACTGTAAGTTTTGTTCGTTTTTAGTTGTAAGATAAGATAGTACAGATATCCAACCTGTTCACTAAGCTTGTAAAACTACGACTAATCCCGCGGTATCCCAAGGACGGGAATGTTCAAAAACCATAGGGTCTCACTATTGTCATTTCTGTGGGGACCATAAACTGTGTATAATTTCCAAAGTTATTTTAAATGCCACGTAGCCAGCTAATAAGTTTTCTACCTGATACGCTATATGTGGGTACCCGGGTACCCGGTAATTGAACGAATGGTGAAAGTTTGGTCATTGACCTAACGGTTAAATCAAAGGTTGGGCAAAGAAAATTTAAAAATTGCAACCAACTTTGGGAAGGATTACAGAAGGAATGGGACTATATTACTTTGGACAGGTGTCAAAAGGTAATAGAGAGTGAAGCGGTTATTAAGAATAAGGGTTATTCCCCAAAATATTAATCAGGTAAGTAATAGTTCAAAATAATTTTACTCAATTTGTTACAAATATTTGTTTATTTTTACAGATCAAGAAAAGAGCGCTAAATATTTGTCCAAGATAATTTGTGACCAAATAAAATTTACTGATCCTTAGTGTATGTATCATAAGAGAAATCATCTAAATATATGAAGTTAATTTAGTTTCTAATGCACTAATAAATAATTTTTGTACAACATAACGGTGTTATTTTATTTAAATGTAATATTATTGAGTATTCTATTTTAGCAGTATATACATATACATATATGTACATAAGTAAAATTACAAAAAAATAAAAAGAAAGAAATTAACGTCATATCTTCTGGTGCCGTTATATGTAGATATTACTTAACAAGTAAGGAAAGCAAAATTCGGGCGAAACCGGATTTTACGAGTATATACCCTGCCAATGTATTTTTGTATGGGCGGTGCCAAGGTCATTTTTCAAAATATCATAAAACCCCTGATTCTTTGTTTTAAACCACTGCTAGTATAAAACTTTACTTAATTTGCTCCAATAGATACTGGAAAACCATGTTTTTTGCATTTTTCAAAACTTCCGTTATATGGAAGTTGGGCGTGGTTATGACCCGATACCTAGCAACGTTATTGAGATACAGACATTTTATCATAAGTGGGCGTGGTAATGCTCATTTTTCTAAATTTCATAAAAGTTCATTTTCTTTATTTACAATCGCTCTTAACACCAAAATTTAATTAATTTGTTCCAATGGATACCGAAAAATCGAAGTTTTTGCATCCTTTAAAACTTCCTTTATAAGGGAGGTAAGCGTGGTTATGGTCTGATTTCAAATATTTTTGACGATGATAACAGTGGGTGTGGCAACGCCCATTTTTTTTAATTTTATAAATATACATATTTCTTTGTTTAAAACCGTTCCAAATAAATCGATTCCATTTTATCATTTCATTGTATGGGAGCTTTATTTCTCTGATAGTTATCATTTTCATTGTTATTATACATATTACTAATAATAACTGATAGTTTTGCAAATATCTGAACAATCGTCCTCCTATACGTTATAGTTGCCCGATCTGACTAATGATTATTACGTTATTAAAAGGCATCTGACTGCCGGATTTGATCCAAATAGCTCTAACAGACAACCGACTCAGCTTATCAACTTGAATATTTAGGTATATTTTTAGTAGGTTAACTAATATCTCATGGAGGTGGAAATTTCGAATGACTCCGGCTGTACTTAAAATTTTTCATTGGCAATTGCATAGACTCCGAAAAAACTACTCTTTTTACCCTAGGTAGCGCGAATCGAATTAAAGAATAAAAACAGTCGGATGCGGAATTGCTTCCTTTGGTAGAATAATTTACTTTGTTAACCACGTAGCATTTTGCCTTGTAAAAGAAATTGCTCTGTTAATCGATGGTCGAAATCGCTCTTCAGTACTGCAGTGTTATTTACACACATCTATGTATATACATACATATGGTAAGTTAGAAAATACATGAGTGTTACTTCGATGTATTTGCATGTACATACATGCAATATATGAATATATGTAAATATGTAGAAAACAAGCGGAAATCGATAAATATATATATATTATTAAAATCTTTCCTTTTCTTCTATTAACCCCAAAAGGCATATACATATACATACATATATGTATATACTTATACATCTGTACATTTGTATGTAGGCATTATGTATAGCTCCATTTGCTTTGAAACTGTTCAGCATCAATCGATATGACAGTACGAGTAGAAGCCGCAATGTTGAAGAATGATGGGTGTTTATTGGAGATTGCGGCTTGGCTTACTACGTACACCAAAAAGTAAAGATACAAAACTCGATGTCAAGAAGAACGAATCAAAGCAAGCACGATACACGATGCGATGCGACATAGTAGTTGTTGCTTGAATGCTTCGCGGGTGTGATACACTTTTGCTTACATCAGTGGGTGGCACTGCGGGAATGCCTCGTCATTTATGTACATATGTACATACGTACGTGCATATACCGATGTGAGGCTGGCAGTGTGTTTGCGCATTATAGGTGTGCAGAAAACACAAATACTAGTAAAGCATTTATTGTTCAGCCTCTTTTAAGTCGCCCTGTTGGTGGATGTGGTGGCAATGGCGCATAGAGTTGATATACATAATTCCTGCTGTATTACTGGTGATTGCGTGTTTCCTTTTTTTTTGGGGTTGCAGACACATGTCGGTTTTGCTTCTGTCATGGTTTTATGATAAATCTCAAACGGCAAGCCGAAGAGAGAGCATCGTGAATTTGTGGCGAATAAAATTCGGTGTAGTGTAATTATTTAGTCAAGATTCAGAACGCAAACAACGAAAAACTTTTGGCCAAAAGCAATTTAAATGCAAGTTGGTGTGTTTCCATAAAGTGAATTCGTGTGAAAATAGCTTAAAAAATTTGTGAAGATAATTCGTGATAAAGAAAAAAGATTTGTCAATAAATGCTGAAGAGATAGTGAAAAAATATAACAAAGAGACATACTAACAAAATCCTTATGAACATATGTACATACATATGTATGTATGTACATTTGTTTCGAAAAAGTCCAACAAATTGAGCTTGAAAAGGCGACTCCGCTTGTCTTTTTAGTGTTTATAAAATTAAATAGCCAAATTAAAATGAATAAAAATGAGCATTCACCCGGAACTGGTCCTGTCCCGCAAGGTACATGAGTATATGAGTATTCATACATATATACGAGTAGATATTTATGTAGAGAAGTACATACATGTATGTATGTAAAATTATGTGAATATATAGATCATACATACATATGTATATATGTAAGTGTGTACATCCGGGGCACATAATTAAATCTCTGATATGTACATATGTATGTATTGCAAAGTCGTATGTGTTTAAAACCTAGTTAAGTTTATTCCATAAAATTTTTCATAGCCTTTTTTTTGGTCTTTATAATTAAATCATCTGAATGACCGGATTCCTTTTTCCAACATTTTTATATAATTATCTATCACACCTTTAATAATTGGCGGCAAATACTTTCAGGGAAAGTTTTTAAGCTACATTTTTAATTTATTCGTAGTTCAGGCTAAAATTAAACTCGCTGTATGGGGTTTCAGTCAAATTTGAACGAAGTACATTCTTTAAAGTCATTTGTTTAGCTGTTTACTTGTTATTGCTCAGTGTTTGGCTAAACTTCTACTAACGTTTGGGGTGTGCGTCTCTATATTCTACCACAAATGGAGTCACCTACAATTTTATGCAGACTCTGAAAGGCAGATGTATTTTATGAAAGGCTATTTTATTGCAAAAGTACATATGTCCATATATACGGACGATTGCCATTGCCGAGGTAGACCACTATTAGAACAAACATGTCTGTGACTTTGAATATTACATGCCCCACATGTGATTCAAAGCCGAACTATAACACGCACCGCTACACCTTCAGCCACCATCGTTTAGGAGAAAGTAGAGCCAAGTGGCCGCTGTGGTCGAGTTGGTAGCGGTGAGTGCTATAACTTGATATGCCGGTGAGTTTGAGGTTCGAATCTCAGTCATGGCAAGCAAAATCTTAATCATATAAAACGTTTTTTCTAATAGCGGTCACCCCTCGGCAGGCAATGGCAAGCCACCGAGGGTATTTCTGCCATGAAAAAGCTTCTCATTAAATAGATCTGCCGTTCGGAGTCGGCACAAAACTGTAGGTCCCTCCATTTTGTGGTATAATATAAAGACGCACACCACAAATGGTAGGAGAAGCTCGGCCAAACACTGAGCTACATATATAGTGTACGCGCCAAAATTATATTATATTATATAAAGCTAACTAAATTGATTGTACAATTTAAAATGCTTTAAAATTGTCTTGGAAGACATATTATCTGAATATGCTTAGTTTAGAGCAATCGCATAATATTGTGTGTTTCAAAATCCTACCAAAATGGCTAAATAAGTTTACATACTCTTTTCTTCTTTCTCTTGTCAGACCGGGATGATTTTCCGTCATCCCTTGTCAAGTTTGGTTTGCAGACAAACCGGTTTCGGCGTTGTGCCATCTTAAGTGTTAATTTTCGTTCTGTCCAGTATAGGTCTGTTGTCCCGTATTTATTTCGTTTTTTTTGGCCCAACGTGTATTGATGCATAATCGTCAATGTAAACAAATGCTAAGTGTCCTGAGTTAGAATCCAAAACTGTTTATTTTATCTCGCGACTGCCTCGCGTTAAGAACAGGTCCGTAATTTTAATCCGTTTGGGATGGTACATATCTGTCATTTTACCTATGTACGTCTTTGCTTTGTTTTTTTTTTGTAAACAAGCTTTAATATGGCATCAGAGTTGCTGTTTATTTGTTGGGTTATTATCATTCCATCAAATAGTTTTTTGTTTATATATTTCCATATTTTCTAGAGCATTTAGGCGCCGTCCTTTTTGTTGTAAGTACCTTAACAGTTTTCTTTATGTTTGCGGGTGAACATATTTCGTTTACCAAGTGGTTTGCAGAATTATATTCAGGTATAGACAGTGGCGTAGCCACAACTTCGGACGCCTTCTTCCATATACCAACATACAAGTTTCTTGAGGTGGTTCGAGCGAAAGTAGATGTTGACAAGATTTGTTTGATGTTCAGACTAAAATTTGGAAACTAGAAAAATTTAAATTGATCAAATCGAACTTGAGATCGACCATGAGTCTGAGTAGACTGTCAAATCTTGCAATTCTTTTTGAAGAATGATGTAAAGTTGCCAAATTCAAAGACTAAAGAGTATTCGAGTTAAATTAATATATTTCGTTGTTATTCAGATTATGACAATGTGAGTGTAAAACTCTTTTTGATCGATAATAAATTTTGTAAAAAATTCTTTTGTAAGTATTTTTCTAAATTTCAAAGAACAGCGGATATCGTTTTGCCGCCCCCAAGACGTTGCGCTCGGGGCAACAGCCAAATCACAAACACATTACGAACTACGCTGCGACAAAATTATTTTAAGTTCAATAACAAAATATACAGAAAAACGAACGGACTCGGAATGGGTAACCACCCAACCTGAGCCAATCGTGATTTCTATTATTAATTTGAATATAAGGAAATATTTTTTCGATCAGTTTTTCTTTCGATGTTATTAAATTACAAAAATAATCGGGAAATGATATTCGTCTAGAGGTCTCATCGACTGGCAGCTGTCCGTTTTCAATATCCAGTAACTGTCGTGAGAATACCTCAGCTGATTTACATGTTTAATGGCAACTTTAGAGCTGAATCCGCAGTTTTTCCACCTGGTAACAATGTCGCATCTATTCCAGACGAAGAAGAAGATCCCCCCAACTACCTCATTCATCCTTTTCATTATGCGATCATAAATGTCTTTATGTTCACGCGTTAATTTGGGAATGTTCGCCTGAAGAATATCAATGTTGTAACTCTGTTCACGGCGTAAATCCACATGAAATGAAGCAGACGCAGCTCGAGTTGGTGCTGGGATTCCTTAATTCACTAAGAACTTTATTTGCAATAGCTAAGCACTTGTCTTCAATATTTATCAATGCTTCGTTATAAATGCGTTCTGTAAATTCCAAGTTTTCTTTTTTTCAACCTCGCGAATATGTGACTCATGCGAAAAATAGATGCGGTTTATATATCATGCTAAAGTTTTAGCTCAATCGGTCCAGACCATTTTGAGTTTTTGAAGCGTACACAAACCAACATAACATTTTTATATATATAGATTATTTTCACTGGTGTTTATTAAGTATTTTTGCAAATGAAAAAAAAAAACTCCAAACAAATTAACCAATGCCCGAAACGCTCCTGCTATTAACATATATGTAGAATAAATCGATGAATAAACGAGTATATACATATGTATAATATAAATAAATATTTCAAATGCATAATTATCATCTTCATTTTAGTTTTGCACCTCTTATGGCACCGTTCAGATGGGCATCTTGAAAAACGGATATATGTTCACGGGGTTCAGATCCTTCGAAATTGTGTTAATTATGTCTACAAAAGGCACCAAAAAACTTTAATTATTTATAATTAATTTTTAAAGTTAAATCGTTTGTAACTGAATTTTGTTCTTTCATGAAGCATCACCTCCCGTTCACCGACTTAGCAACATTTGCAAAAGTCGAACATGCTAACGTACATCTTCTTCTTTCATTGGCTCGATAACCGTCTATGTGATTTTGACCGAGCTTAGCATAGCACGCCAGTTGTTTCTCTCTTTCGCTTACTGGCGCCGGCTTCCCTTTTCCTCTGCTACTTTCTCTCGAAAACTCCTAGAGCCTTTTCATCAGATATCTTCATCGTCCATGCTTCTGCGCCATACAATAGGACGGGCATAATGAGAGACTTATAAAGCGTGGTTTTTGTCCGTCGAGAGAGAACTTTACTGCTCAGTTTCCTACTCAGTCCAAAGTAGCACTTGTTGGCAAGAGTGATCCTACGTTTGATTTCGAGGCTGACATTTGTATTGATGTTAATGCTGGTTCCTAAGTAAACGAAGTCCTCTACTTTTTCAAAGTTATAACTGTCAACAGCGATGTTAGATCCCAGTCGTGAATGTGCCGACTGTCTATTTGATGACAGAAGATACTTCGTCTTGTCTTCGTTCACCTCCAGACCCATTCGCTTTGCTTCTCTGTCCAGTTTGAAGAAGGCAGAACCAACTGCGCGGTTGTTGAGGCCGATGATGTCAATGTCATCGGCGTACGTCAGCAGCTGAACACTCTTATAAAAAATGGTGCCTGACCGATTTAGTTCTGCGGCTCCAATTATCTTCTCCAGCATGCTAAAAAAGTCGCGAGACAAAGAGTCACCCTGTCTGAAACCTCGTTTCATATCAAACCCCTCGTAGAGGTCCTTCCCAATCCTGATGGAGCTGGTGGTGTTGCTCAAAGTCATTTTACATAGCCATATAAGTTTTGCTGGGATACCAAATTCAGACATTGCGGCATAAAGGCAACTTCTTTTTGTGCTGTCGAAAGCGGCTTTGAAGTCGACAAAAAGGTGGTGCGTGTCGATTCTTCTTTCTTGGGTCTTTTCCAAGATCTAGCGCACTGTGAATATCTGATCGATAGTAGATTTACCAGGTCTAAAGCCACACTGATAAGGTCCAATCAGTTCATTGCCGGTGGGCTTTAGTCTCTCACACAATACGCCCGACAGGACCTTATATGCGATCTTAAGAAGGCTGATACCGTGATAGTTGGCGCAAATTGCAGTATCACCCTTCTTGTGGATTGGGCAAAGTACACTTAGATTCCAATCAGTAGGCATGCATTCGTCCGACCATACTTTGCAGATAAGCTGGTGCATGCGCTTTACCAACTTTTCTCCACCGTATTTGAATAACTGAGCTGTTGCTACATACATATATGGATTTCGCCGCAGTCGGGTAACGGAACATCAATTCCGCCGTCGTTAATTGGGGTTTCAGGATCATAATCTTCTCCAAAGTGGTCTCTGCCACTACCACTAAGTAGTGTGGAGAAGTGCTTTCTCCATAAACTAAGTAAATTAAGCCGTTCTTACAGGATTTCGCTCCGGTATTGAAACTTTCTGTTAGCCGTCGTACTTTCTGAAATAATTTCGGCCAGCATTTCAAGCCCTTTGCACTAACGCATTTCGGCCTTTCTCTTCTTCTTTTGAAAAATGCCTCTCGCTTCCTTCTTCAACTCACGATATATCTCCCGCATGGCTCGAGTTGCGCCCGATCGCAACGTGGCCCTGTAGGCAGGATCATTCCGTTCCGTGGCAATGCAACATTCCTCATCGTACCAGACCGGGCTCGCTGAAAACCAATAGATTGTTCAACGGCGGTACGTAAAGAGCGGGATATGTGGTTCCATTGCTCTGAAATATCGCTGCGTTGATTAGTGCTATCAGAGAGCAGGTGTGCGAGTCGAGTAGCGAAGTGCGTGGCTGTCTGTTGTGATTGCAGCTTTCCCACGTCGAGCTCTCCTTGTGTCCATTTCCGCGCGCTTTCTGACGCACAGAAGCGCGTGCGTATCTTGGCTGCCACAAGATAATGTTCCGAGTGAAATTTGATATTTGGAGATATTTTGAACTAATAAATTAGGTATTTATGAAATTAAAAAAAAGGGCATTGCCACGCCCACTTATGAACAATTTTCTGTATCTCAATAACCGTGTGAGGTATCGTCACAAAATTTGGTGGACATATTTTCCTTGATATCGCTATTATTTCTGTAGAAAATTTTTGTAATCAGATCATAACCACGCACACCTCCCATAGAACGGAAGTTTTGAAAAATGCAAAAACTTCATTTTTTCGGAATCTATTAAAATCAATTAAGTGGAGTTCGGTATTTGGAGCGATTTTGAATTAAAAAATTAGGTATTTATGTGATTTTCAAAAATGGGCGTTGCCACGCCCACTTAGGAAAAAATTTCTGTATCTCAATAACGGTGTAAGGTATCGTCACAAAATTTGGTGGACATATTTTCCTATTAGTGTAGAAAATTTTTGAAATCGGATCGTAACCACGCCCACTTCCCCTATAACGGAAATTTTGAAATATGCTAAATTTTCATTTTTTTGTTTGTTGGAACATATTAATTAAAATTTGTTATTTAATTATAGCGATATCAAGGACAATAAGTCCACCAAATTTAACGATACCTAACGCTGTTATTGCTGTGGTCCAGTTGATAGCGGTGCGTGCTATAACTCGATACGCCGGTGAGTTCGAGGTTCGAATCTCAGTCAGGGCAAGCAAAATCTTAATCATAGAAAAGGTTTTTTCTAATAGCGGTCACCCCACGGCAGGCAATGGCAAACCTCCGAGGGTATTTCTGCCATGAAAAAGCTTCTCATAAAATACATCTGCCGTTCGGAGTTCGCACAAGATTGCAGGTCCCACCATTTGTGGTAGAATATAAAGATGTACACTGCAAATGGTAGGAGAAGCTCGGCCAAACACTGAGCTATATACCATAGCGTAAGCGCCAAATTATTATTATTATAATACTCGTGTGCTCAAAATAAGAGGGTGAAAGCTTTTCAGAAACCACCCATATGACCTATTCCATTGGGTTTGGTGGTCGTACCACACTACTTTCAACAATTGCTCTCGATGGGTTCAATTTTAGAAACTATCATGAGTTGATATATTTTTTGTTTATATATAGCGAAACTATCGGTAAGACTGTCGATAGTTAGGAAAACAGGAATTCAAATTAGTTGAAAAAATCGATAAGTATTGTTTTTGATTATTGCTGAGATGTTTTTAACCGAAAACAAGTTTTAAAAACATAATTGCGTTTTCAATATCAAAACATTACATGAGCAATAAAATAAAAAATATTGTTTTTTCACACTATAGGTTGAAAATAAAAGTAATATAATTCGAATTATAACACTAGTTTAATTTATTGTTTCAAGTAAAATTAACACAAAAAAACATATACATATGCATACATATTGTAAGGATATAAATTCATGATGTTCATATTTTTATTCACTGTAGTCGCACAATTTTTGCAGGATATCTTTTTATTAAAGTACTTAACTGAAAACTATTTGTTTGTACCAGTTATAAAACAAGAAAAAGCAAAATATGCTATGCTGTGCTGGGAAGTAAATTAAATTTTAATGAAATCTGTGATTTTTAGTATTTTGGGTTAAATTGATGCCAACAGCTAAAGTGACCAGCATTAGAAATTCCAAATATAGGTACGTATTAGCCTCAATATAGTCTTTTTACAAAAAAAATTATATTGAAAGTTGTTTCTGTTTTTCTTTTTTTTTTCGTTTGTCAAAATTTTCACATTTAACAAAAAACTCTCTTGAAAAGTATTCGAAATTTTAAATGTGCGTCCTCAAATTAAAGGTATTAGTATCTTATTTTAGAATATACAAAAATTTATTGTCGAATTATCAATTTTTCGAGTTATAGGGCCAAAAGCTCAGTGATGATCTGAAAAAGTGAAATAAATCAAGAAATCGTCAAAAAATCAAAAAAAAAGTCGCACCAACTTTGACAAGCTAATATGTTTTTAACAATCTACAAACGATACCAAATCGAAAGTAATGCCACTTTAAAGGTGTAAAAATCGTAAATACCTGCGTATAACCATTGATCCAGTGTATCATTTTTGGCTGCTTATTTCATTTGTAGTGTGTTCAAAAGCTATTAAGGCGGTAGCCCAATCCTTTAGAAGTACTGTTGCCAAACATACTGATTTGGGAAGGACAATACTGAATTTTTACGCGCTGTACTGAAAATTTTCGATTCGACACTTTTAAGCGCAAACAAATTATTCCACATAATTAAAAAAAATGTTTATTTTTTCGCCCTCATAAGTCGCCTTTTTTTTGTTTTTGAAAATCTTTATTCCTCTTCGTTATCATAAGAGAATCAATCGCCGTAATGACAGCCATAAATTCGTCAAATTAAAAAAATTTGTTTAAGATTTGTATGGCCTTAAATGATAAATAATTAACAATTTTATTGAGCTCGAAAGATGTTATTTGGAAAAAACAACAACAGTTTTAGTGGTAGAAGTTATAGCCGTTACTTCAGAGATCACCACATCTTCACACCAGACTTATTTTTATTTATTATTCATCACCGTTTTCCACGTTTGAACCAAGGGACCTCGAGTTGCGGTTATAACGACTACTGGTATAAATTCTACCACTAAAACAGTAGTTGTTTTTCTAAATAAAATCTTTCACAAACTGGCCTCGAGCTCAATAAAATTACCAATCACAAATTTGAAACATTTAAAGTATTTTGTTTGGAAAATTAAATGAGTTTCTCTCAATTGACGGAAACAATCAAGAATTTTTTTATCAGAGGCATATATTTTATCTCTTCATACCCGCCCGACCAACGCGAGGGGCGCATCCGCTTGACACACAGATACATATATGCTGCGCCGAGTAATGAAAGGCAGAAGTTTGTTAAGTGTCGAGATCTAAAACTGTTCAGCTACAGATCAAATGCTCATCAGCTGATCGAATAGTAATATACTCGTATATTTGCGAGTATGTACATACATATGTATCGATTATTGAGAGTATTGAGTATAGTTTTCTTTACGTAAAAAAGTGAGTCTGAAATATCTAAAGAACCAAAGTAAGTATTAAGATCCTGACACAAACTACGAAGTGGCTCATTTAACTCAAATTTACTTTTACATGGCTTCAGAAAAAGAGGCCGGAAATGTCTTGAAATTCTGGAGGGAACGTTTAGTGTTATTTCGCTAAGAAGAGATGGGCTAGAGATCAAGCCTGTCAGTAACTTGACCAAAAATACAATGCCTAGAATTTCTCTGCGACTAGCAAGTGTAGGTAAATTAATGAGTTTTAAACGACTTATATATGATGGCAGGTTCTACTGAGAATCCCAACGAAAATTTCTTACTTACGACTTTATCCGGTCGGAATGAACTTGATAGCGCGGGTTCCAAACAACAGATCCATATTCCAGTATTGGCCTCACTAACGTTTTGAACAGAGCCGTCGTAATATAAGGGTCACTGAATTCTTTTGACCATCGTCGTACAAATGCTAAAACACTTCTAGCTTTGTTAACTGTAACATTTATGTGAATATTAAAATTCAATTTAGGGTCCATTGTAATTCCAAGATCAACAAACACTTGTTGGAGGTTGTGGTTACATATGTCATAAGAAGCCGGTTGAACTGCCCTGCGGGAAAAGCTCATTACTTTACATTTTTTAAAGATTAGTGGCATGTAATTTACTTTACACCAGTTAGCCATACTATTAAAATCCGCTTGTAGTAAATACCATTCCTCAACAGAATATTACGATCTAAAAAGTTTTACATCATCAGCATACAATAAAATTTCTGAATAATTTATTACAGAAGGTAAGTGATTTATAAAAAGCAAAAACAGAATCGGACCAAGGTGACTTACTTGCGGGACCCCTGAAGATACATGAATAATGTTTGAGGAACTATTTTTAAATAGAACTCGTTGTGTTCTGTCAATGAGGTAAGAAGATATCCTACGAAGGAGATTAGGTTGAAAACCAAGGAGATCGAGTTTATGGATTAGTAAAGAGTGACTTACTCTGTCGAATGCTTTACTAAAATCGGTGTATATAACATCAGTATGCATAAATTCTCTTAATCCATTGGAAACATAAGTTGTGAACTCAAGCAAGTTTGTAATGGTAGATTTACCCTTAGAGAACCCGTGTTGTGTGCTAGAAATTGTAGAAGATATTGAATACTTTAAATGGTCAACAACAACAGCTTCAAATTGTTTAGGAATAGCAGAAAGTTTAGCTATACCGCGATAATTTTCTATAGAGGACCTACTCCTGGCCTTATGAAGGGGTATAATGAATGATTATTTCCAAGCTGAAGGGAAAACCCCAAGCTTAAGAGAAATATTAAATAAATTATTTAAGTGCTCATAAATATGTTTAGCACAGTTTTTGAGGAACCAAATCGGGATGAAATCGGGCCAGCCTTAAGATTCTTTTAAGTTACTCAAATAATAAAATACTTCCTCGGAAGATATTTCCGGAATAATAACAGACAGATTTTAAATGCATAAGGTTTGCTCAGAGGGGAGTTAATAGATTAATTTTACAATTACATTTGGAAATTGATTGGGAGTCACAAGATTCGGTATTATGATATTTCATAGCAGACGGAAAACTAGTCACTCTGAGTTTTGAGTTAACGAAATCATAAAATGATTCGGGGTATTTTATTAAATTCCTTTTAACTTTGCACAAATAAGATCTGTATCATTTTTTATTTAATTCAAAATAAGCGGGTAGGAGAACTGAGTATATGCCTAACATATGTAGTTAGTGTGCAAATCAGTTATTTTGTACTATATAAAAGATCGTGACTTTTTATTTTTTAAATTTCTTAGTTCTTTTGTAAACCGAGGTTGACCTCTGTTTATGTATGCACACATTGTGAAGGTGCTTTTCCTAAAATGTGCGAACATTTCTTTTACTTTTTGTTAAACTGAATAAACAACATAGCCACTTATATTTGCTTTAACAATTAAATTTAAAGTGTGCGTTAAACAACCAAAATACTGCAGTTTGAGTTAACAGTGTCTGTTAACATTATTTTATAAAATATACCCCACTCAGTCGTGACTTTTTTATAATTGCTCGTCTAAATTTTTCGAAGTACTATGTATGTATGTGTCTTACTCATTGGACAACAATCAATGTAATATACCTACCTACATATGTATGTATGTATATTGTTGAATTCAAAATTTTCATTAAGAAAATGAGCTGTGATAACTATATGTATGTACATATGTAACTCACTGTATTACGAGATGTCAAACAACCGGTTGTAACGCAGAACTTAAATCCATCCGCCACTTTCATTTTTAATTTTTTGATACATGCTTGGCAGTTCATACATACATACATAGAATATGGCGTTTTATCGAATGCGCTGTTCTAAATAATGCTAAATTGCTAATAAAAAGCATGGACATTGCGTTTTCAACCTCATTTTCAGCCTTCGCGTAAGTCCTGCAATAGCATAGTCCAAAATTAAAACGCAAATAACGCGATCATCCAAATCGATCTGCGTACTTGAACATATCCATTCAAAACAACCGTTGAACGGTAATAAAAAACGCGTGCATACATACGAGTATATTCAATCAAGAATGATAAATTAGAAGATTGCGACATTTCTACGTCATAGCGTACGGAATATGAGTATGAAGCAAGAATGATAAATTAGAAGATTGCGACACTTTCGTCCCGTTATCTTTTTTGTTTCGACTTGACAGCTGTGTGACGTCATATCATACCAGAATTTCGAGTCAAAAGGGAAAAGAAACAGAAAATTCACATTCGCGTGTAAAACAATGAAACAGTTAATTAGAGGTTTTTTAATAAAAGATGTTTGCAGTAGCAAATGGTAGTAACGACGGGATGAAATCATTGCATTTTCACTATGTTTTGAAATTAAAGTGCTTAAACAAAAGGATATTATAATTTTTTGTTCCTTATCCACTTTTTAAAAATTGTATAAATACATACTAAACTTAGTCAACAACACCGGAGTATAACAATTTCAGATATTTTCATATTCCAATTGCTTTATATTCGCTAAATTACCGCTAGTTTCGATTAAAAATTGCCGTTTTTTAGTTGTTGGCATGCATAGAACCAAAACTTGTATAAATGCTTCACAATTGCACACTGGTGTAAGCGCGTTTGTTTACGATTTCGCCGCCATGTTGGTATTTTCATTTCGGTTCATACCCATATTTCGTACGATATGACGTAGAAATGTCTAATTTATCATTCTTGAGTATGAAGCGAAATGAAAATTCCAACATGGCGGCGTAAACAAACGCGCTCACCAGTGAGCAATTGCAAAGCTAAGATAATATGATACGAAACTCTTTGTTTCGTGAGTGCGCTGTCAAAAGGCGCATTTTTTATAACATTTTCCAAAAGAGCCACTCTGTAGAAATAGTATCTGGGGATTTTTATTTCATTTTTTGGAGATTTTGCAGTTGCTTCGCCACCGTTGAGGTTTGTTAACGGAATGAATGAAAATGCAATAAAAATAAGAGTAAATAACAGATGTTATTTACCTTAATGCCAGAAGATAATATACATACATATGTATATAAAATCAAATGAATGAAAACAATTAAAATATCGCAGAAACTCCTATTTTGCAAAAACTGCTTTTATATATGCATTAAACATAAATTTAGGATATAGCGTGTTTTCTTATAAACATACATACATGTTTAATCATGTATATTAAAATGCGCAATTTACCCAGTTCGCTTTGAAAAAATAGTTTTGGTATATATTTTTAAAATAAAATACAATATCTGTATGTAAATCAAAACCTTCATAGTTTGCTAAAACTTATATATTAAATTTAACTCTTAATTTAGAGATTTCAAGACACATTCTATAAAAAAATAACATTTACTCGCTTTTTTAATCCAAAATAATAGCTATTTCCACGCCTTTGTTCTGGCAGCCCACCATTTTGCGTTTCAGCTGTTCAGCAGCCCATGATTCGGCTTTGTTGCCAGCCCAAAATGTGAGATCATGGGCTCTCGGCAATTGGTACATTAAAATATATGAAATTGTGATATTCCGGTGTTGTTGAGTCAGCTAGTGGTGTATTGTACAATTTTCAAAGTGAATAAGGAACATTAAATTATAAAATCCTTTTGTTAAAGCACTTTAATATCAAAATATACTAAAAATGCAAAGGTTTCATGTTGTCGTTACTACAATTTGCCACTGTATACTTCGTTTATTAAAAACCCTCAATTAATTGTTTCATTGTTTTGCACTCGAATGTGAATTTTCTGTTTCTTTTACCTTTTGACTCGATATTCTGGTATGATATGACGTCAGATAGCTGTCAAGTCGAAACAAAAAAGATAACGGGACGAAACTGTCGCAATCTTCTAATTTATCATTCTTGCTTCATACTCATATTCCGTACGCTATGACGTAGAATGTCGCAATCTTCTACAAAAAAGAAAGTATGACCTTATGTCAGAAACAGCTGGTTTGCTTTGTTTATGCATTTATTTTCGTGAAACATAATACAAATGAATTCGATGGAAACAAAAGAAATATGTAGGTAAAAACTTTAATAATTTAAATACATATTGCTAAATAAACGCATTATATATATTTATAGTGAACTCCTTAAATATGTGGTAACACTCTTAGCAGTGGAGGAGCATTGCGGAAAGCATGCATTGCATGAACCGGAAAGATAAATCGGAGATTAACATTATACGGAAGACATCTTTTGTATTCCTGGCTGATACTTCAGTTTTATAAATGTGAAAGGTATTTGTGTAAATATTTATGGAAGAAAATACACAAATTACTTTATTATAATAATTATAGTGGTCGTCTTTTGTAACCGACTAGCAAAAGAACGCCCAACTCGCTTATAATCAACTCTCTTATATTTGAATACACTTTACAACACTTCTCTGTCAAAATTAATGGTCGTAAAACAAACCAAAAGAGAAATTCTAATAAGAGGCGATTTTACTTACGTCTGCTCTATCATGTTTTTTTTTTTATTATATTGATGTTTAACGAAAATTTCCTAATTTCCTTTAGTACTTTCCAATGAGTATTCACAATAGCAGCACTTGCTGACTTTCCAAAACTTTCAATGAGGTCGGTTATTTTTTAAGCGAGTTTATTTTAACCTGCTTATTTCAACTCAACTCGCTTATATTTGTTGTTGCGGCATATCGAGTTATAGCACGCACTACTACCCACTCGACCACACAAATTATTTTATACTTTCACAGAATATCAAACACGCGAAACTTTCAGAGTGTTAAATCGGCACTATCCTCCAAAAAGTAAGTGTCCGTGCTTGATACTTCAGTTTTATAAATGTGCTAAACTCCTGTCATACAATATTGTGGGTCTTAAAGTTTGAAATCATCAGCGCTTTGGCGCCATTGTTTGCTCTCTGTGTGCACGATACAAATATTACAATTTAATATATCGCGCACATTTGTGGTTAATCCCACTATATTATGGCCGAAATTCAATGTTCTTCCCAAATTTTAAAACTACTCAAACCTGACGCAAAATTGAAGTTATTATAAGACACCTACATACGTAGAATGTAAATACAGAGAAAGAAAAACCTAAAGTACATATTAACTTTACCTAGACCTTTGGTTTTTGCTCAAGACATGCCTTGTAAATGAAATAACAATGTGAAAGTTTAAAGTAAAAAACCAAGCAAGTTATGTTATTATAAGCAGTTGGTGGTAACAATAATGAAATGTATCGAAAACTTTTATAGAAGAAACGTGTGTAAATTAGTTCCAATACGAGTATTAATCATACAATTTTTTAACTGGTTATGTAGTCAAATTGTACATGTTTCATAAAGTTTATAACTCGTCAAAAATATTAGTTTTTGTTTAAATCAATTTTTGTCTCTTTGAAAATATTGGTGACCCTTAAAAGGGTTCTTTTGCCTTTTTAACCACAAAGCGTCGATTTAGCTGCTTAATTCTAAAGAATGTTCTGGATTTAGTTAAGTTAATTTGAATTAATTAGAAAATACAAATAAATACTTTTTTGTAATAGTGATACCTAAAAACATATGTATGTACATTAATGCTATATATGTATATGCATATACATACATACATACATATATAAAGGCATAATATATTTTAATAGAAAATATGCAATAATAAAAAAATTTAACACCTTTTTGTAAACTAACAAGTGGTGACTCACTTGGAAAACTATAAGAAAATAAATATTACAGTCGATCTCTTTTTAAAAAAAAAACAGGGTAAAAATAACCACATTTTTGTTCAAATTTGTTTATTCGTTTCTATTTTGCGAAAAATTCGCGCAAAAAAAGAACTCCGCGTTAAAATAACTAAGTTTCCGCCCGAAGCACATATTTGAGGAAGTAAACAAATTGATTACATACTCGTATATCTATATTCACTATGCTTTGATAAATATTAAAAACCCTTTCGTTTAGACGATTATGGTAAAAAATGCTATTGAGATCACCTATAATTTAAATTATATTAAAAGACGAATAAATCGATATTTCAGTTCTTAAAACAATCTGTTAATAAGCGCTGAGATTTTCTTTCTGCATGTCTTTATATAAATCCTGGTAGCACTCCATAGCATTTTTTAAATCTGGACGAAATTTTGCTGAACGTTAATCATTGGCGCTTACAAAACGAGTTAAAAATATACAAAAAAACGACAATATCAAAATGAATTGCGAACCGCGTTAAAAAAGTAAAACCGCAACAGGGGGTTGCGGAATAACCCGAGTTCAAAAATCCGCGTTCAAAAAGTAAAATCGTTAAAAAAAAACAATGAGGGATTGTAGAAAACTCCACGTTAAAAGAATCAGAATTAAAAAGAATTGCGTTAAAACATTTTAAATTGTAAAGTCTGTTTCAGTTTTTCACTGTTCGCTTATCATAAATTTCGTGCGAAAATTTTCTGCTTACGAACATTTTTTCCCCTTATCGGCAACACTTATTTCGGGCGGAAATAGTCGGCTGATTCATTGAATTTGTTCACTATTTTTTGAGAGGCGAAAAAAAATATATGCGGGTTCAAAATGAAAGTAATTAAATTTAAATTTTTGTATATATAATTGACCATTCCAAGAATAAAACAATTAACAAAGTTCAAAGAGAGATACATTTAGGTATAATACAGGAAAACGCGGACATTGCAAGAGGATCAAAGAAAAAAAGGAAAATGTAGCTGAGTTAAGCTAAGGAGCTAAAGAGTTTGGGGCCTGTAATGAAAAGTGCGTTCAAATAGAAAGGAAACAATTTAATTTTGACAACTTATATTAGACGATTGCGCCAGCCCAATTTCAAAACTATTACCTACGCCTTTACAATATCCACCTTCAGCGAAAAATCGCAGGCGCACACTAAGCTTTCCAACTAGCCGAATATCAAATTGTAGTTATGCTGGTGGTATTAAAGAGGTTAGCAGATCTTATAAATACCAAAATAATTCCTTATTGACTGTAATATTGTATAGATTTAGAAACTTAATAAATTTTGTCAAATTGCTATTGAATTTGAATTATTTGATAATTTTACACTTCATATATACACATTTCAGAGTTGTAATTTCCATGTTCGAATTTTCGAAGCGAAATTTATTCCGAGTGAAACTCACAATAGGCGGATTCAATCCGGGCGAACTAAAAAATTTCGGGTGAAATTTTTTTCGGGCGAAACTCACGATAAGGGTGATTATCTAATTTGACAAGGAGAAAAACAAGAAGCATATCTTCTATTAATGTCACCTATCTATATCTATGCTATTATATAAAATTTATTACATGGAGAATGTTTGCCACGCTTTGGCTCTCAAAGTATTGAATCGATTTAATTTCCCCTACTACGGTTGTCGTCGTCGACACTAATTTGGTACTGGCTAAGCAAAATTGCTGTCGACGTTGAGTACAAACGACGCCATTTTAGTCGACCCGTGTTTACTGACGACTAGAAGAAAATTTGTAAGTATACTTTTTTTTTTGAAGAAATTGTTTGTTAATAATTAAATTGAATTATTACATGTGTATCTGTATTTATTTAGAAATGAAAATGCTGCCAATTTTATTATTTTTTTCGGCTTAATTTATTTTCAGCACACATGTATGTACATAAACGCAGTTTTGTTTAGTCGAAAATATTCTTCAAATTTAAATAAACAAAAATTTTAACAACTAACATGAAAAAATCCAAAATGCTTACTTGTTATCTGGCAAACTAAATACATCAGAGTTCTGCCTTATAATTTTCCTTTTTGTTGCAAGATCTTTTTTGCTCTCTTCATCGCTTGATCTGATGCATCATAAACAAAGAACATTTTTCTGAGAAAAAATTTAATTAAAATATTCACACGAATCCGAACATTAAAAACTTTTGCTTAAAAATTGTAAACAAAATGAAACAGCTGATGCAGAAATGACAAGGATGGTATTTCTACATTGGTTTTATCGTCTCAATAAGTTTAGCCAATACGAATTGTACGTCGATGTGCCGTCAACGTCGACACGATGTGATGTCGACTGAAAAGTTCCAAAAAAATACAAAGACTTGTAAGCATTCAACTATTTGGCCGCCAAATACAACTACAACGCATAACTTTTATAAATCACTTTTTTTTATCGTTAAAGAACCAAGCAGTTGTATTTCATTCGAATAAAGATAAGTACGTAGGCAACGCCGCGTGTTAGGGCTAGTGTATAATAAATATATCTTGCTACATATGCAAGCAAACAATCACCATTCGCAATTTCTGTTGAGCTATTGCCAGATGTGATTAAATCCCGTTTCTTTGTTTTAAATCGCTGCTAGTATTAAACTTTACTCAATTTCTTCCAATAAATACTGAAAAACGAAGTTTTTTCAATTTTTCAAACTTTCCGTTATATGGAAGTTGGGCGTGGTTATGGTCCGATTTCAAAATTATTGACGGTGATGCTAGTGATATCAAGGACAATATGTTCACCCAATTTTGTGACGATACCTTACATCGTTATTGAGATACCTATAGACGTTTTTTTTATAAGTGTGCGTGGTAAAGCCCATTTTTCAAAATTTCATAAAAATCAAGTTTCTTAATTGGCTATCTCTCTAAATATCAAATTTTAATTAATACATACGTTACAATGGATAAAGAAAAAACGAACTTTTTGCGTTTTTAAAAATTTTCGTTACATGGGAGGTGGGCGAGGTTATGATCCGATTTCAAAAATAGTCTACGGTAATAATAGCGATATCAAGAAAAATATGTCCACCAAATTTAGTGACAATAACTAATAATGAAAATTTGTCATAATTGGGCGTAGCAACGCCCATTTTTCATAGTTTTATAAACACCTAATTTGTTAGTTGAAAACCGCTCCAAATACCAAATTTCACTCAATTTGCTGTAATAGATACTGAGAAAACGGAGTTTTTGCATTTCTCATAAACTTCCGTTATATGGGTGGTGGGCGTGGTTATTAGCCGATCTTGACCATTTTTAATACCAACCTGCCCTGTCAGGGCAATCGATGTACCAAATTTCATTGAGATATCTCAATTTTTACTCAAGTTATTGTAAACACGGACGGACTGACAGACAGTCAGGACTAAATCGATTCCTCTTTTCATTTTGATCATTTTAGTCTATATCTGTTTATATCTATCTCGATTATTTTTTGCTGTTACAAACAACCGTTATGCGAACAAAGTTATAATACCCTTGTGTACAAGTACGCTCGGGTATAAAAAAAGAGAGTAAATATAATTTTTTTACTAAATGCGTGTTGAAATCTCTATATTAAAAGATAAATTTAATATTTCAGTGATAACAAGGCAAAACAAGGTTTAGATTTACATGCAAGTATTGTGTTTTCTTTTAAAAAGATGTCCATAATACTATTTTTTCGAAGTACAGGGTATATATTGCATTTGAAAATGCCCGTAAACAAATACGCATATACATATACATACATAAATATTTATACGAAATAACGCTGTAAAAAGTAATTTGATCAATTGTACATCATTAAAAGTACGAAAATAAAATTTCCCATACATATACCATACATATATTTAAAAAAAAAAAATGTAAATAGATGAACGGCTGCCAGCTGTTACTTGATTTATATTAAGTTTGGTTTGTCATTTCAAGACGCTTCGAAAGAGAATATTCGGCACGTTATTGGTGACATACGGCCCCAATCGCTGCAAAAATTAATCTAAAATTGGGAGTTCTGACTGGAATTTATTCGATATTACATTTAAATGCAGAATTACGCGTGGAAAGGCAGATAAAATTGACTGAGGTAAGTACATATATCGGGGGGCAATATTCCGGAGCCTTTCTGAATCAGCTTGCCGCTCATGAACATGTTTTTTAGATTTTGGTGGATCACTCCGAATTGCATTTGTCAAAAGGTCTGTCATCAGGTGCGATCAGCAGCTAAATTACATCAGAATGACCTTAGCAAGTTATAATAGTAAAGCCTCAGCATCATCGAAAAGTGATTTAAAACACATTTGACTCCTGTCAGTTTTTTGCTGTGCCAAACAAAATTTAACAAATTTAACTGAAAAAAAAACTTAAAAACCTCGGATGACATCGATGTTTTTCTCACGATATTTTTTAGCTTCGATGTTACTTTAGTCGATACATCAAACCATTGTGCTACTACATCAAATGATATTAAACCAAGTATAGATATTACCTCTGAAAAACAAAATTATAAATTAAAAAAGGGATTGAAACAATTAATTCTCATAACTTGATTATTACTTATAATGTAATTTATGGATGTTAAAGAAACAGGTAAGCTTGTTAGGTATTTTTGCGATGGTTGCTCTTATATATGCGCGCTCTCTCATTTGTACGCATGTAGTAGTAAAATACGTTACGCTCTTACTACCCGATTAGCCCCTCATCTAGCCCAAAAATGGGCTCACGCAACACATTTGCGCAAAAATCCACTAATGTGCCCATCAATGGTATAACCAGAAAATTCAGTGGTAACAATCTGCTTAAGTTTCACGATGATAAACTATTTGAGGCTTTGCTAAGCCTTGTTGTCTAAAATTAAAACAATTACAACTAGGATAAGAGCTACAATACCCAATTGGATTATTCAGTTGACAATTTTATACCCCTTTTTTCTCATCAAAATGAAGATTTTCATATTCAGTTTACTTGATAAATTCTAATGAAACTTCCTTATTTTATGCAATAATTTTAAAATATGAAAGTGAACAAAAGCATTTCAGTCTTTACGTTAAACTTCTGAGCTTCTTTTTAATATTCAATAAAGTGTTTTAGGTTTATCTGGCTCATAATGTTCTTTTAAATTATTTTGTTATATAAAAAAAAAAAAAGTTTTGAAAAAAGTATTCGAAGATACTTTAAGTATCGCTCAGATTTATTCGATTATAAGTACAATTTAACAATTTCCAGTTAATCCAATTCATAGGTCTCCGTGATGGTCATAACGATTTGCATTTTTGTGCAAGTGAGAAGGTTTTTAACGCAAAATTTTCTTCTACTTTATCAAACCAATCGGTTTCCAAAAATGGTGTAACTGCGATATGTTACAAACTTATGAATTGAGGAGATAACAGGCTGCTGGTAGCAATGCACGGCTTGCCGTACTTGTTTAAGTAGGTTCGCCAGGTTTACAAAACAATCATATTTTTAATTTTAATTTTATCACTGTTTACATAGGGGTACTCATTTACTTCTAACTACAGATATCATAACATCACTAGCGATTAATAAGAAATGAAAATAATATAACAAAACTGATGGTTTGGAATTTCATCAAAGATAATTTCTGCATTGAAGTTAAATGGCTCAGGCCTATATTAGGTGAAATTGGTTTGTCATGGACCGAGTTAAATAAATAACAAAGGCATTATTTCAGTTTATAATTTAATGTTCTTTAGTTTATTTAAGAAAATATTTTAAGTGATAATCAATGTCCACTTATTTACATGTCCGCTGTTCGATACAAAAAAACTCTTCTCTTCGGTTCTTGCACACATACTACTACTTTCTTTTCAAACGTTCGTTTCAATAATGATAGAATATAAAATTACGACAATTGAGCTGTAAGCAAAAATCATTGACGCATTACTAGTATCCTCAAAATGGGAAAGCAAATAAAAATTTGTAAAAAAGAAAAGGAAGACGCGAAGGGTTTATTAGGTGCCTTCATAAGGCAATATTTATATGCAACCATTGTGTGATGTAAAAGAATGAGGTGCAATGTTTATCACGTTTATTGAAAAAATCAACTAACTTCGTAAACAGTAAAATATGAATGATTAAATTAATTTTTTACCATCATTCGCTCATACTTCTCGCATCATCACACATGCTTGCAAACATGTAAGATCGTGTGAGGCGGTTGATTGCATGAAAAGACTATTACTATGTCATGTAATAGGTAGAAGCTGTCAAATCGACAAAGAGCGGACTACCGGCTCTCGGATGTCGCAACCTTTGTTTCATTCGACCGTGCGTTCGTTCATTAATTACAGAGTTTTGGTCGTATCTATGCCAGAGTCGCAGGGTAAAAAAATATAAGGTGACATGGTCTAATTTTGATGTAAAACAAATATTTTAACATAATTTTCTTATTTTCTCCAGAATCACTATAAGTATGTATGTCAGAAACTTTTAGAATTTCTTCTTTATACCAAAATGAGCCCTTAAAGACCCTGAAAACTGTTGCTTCGATCCTTTCATAAACAAGCTGAGCCGTAAGGTACCAGTATACGCAAATTCCACAGTAAATATATAATTTTTACATCCAGCCGTGCTCCCAGTTTCACATTTTAATTCCACAATGTGATTTTAAAAATTTCCTGTGAAAGTGAATTAGTGTGCTCCCAATTTCACAAATTTCTTCGCATATCAGGTTATCCCTGGGTCATCACAGGGAAAGTTGTGAATGTGAAACTGGGAGCACGGCTGATAGTATGAATATGTATGAAGCTTTTTATCGGGCAAAATTGTTTCTCAAAATAGGAAACTTTAATTCCACGTAAATTAAACAAACCATTGAAAATTACATTTCTGTACGCGCCTCGGAAATCTTTGCACTTTCCAATAAGGCATGGATGGCAAAACTGCCTCATTGGAACCGGATTTTGTCACGTAAGGCTTCTACGACATAAATTTACTTAAACAATCGACTTTGGGCTTCTAAATAGCAAATACAAATTTTATTTTTAAATTACTTTTTATTTATTTTTCAGCGATTTATTTAAATTTTTAAAACTGGACTATTTTGTGCTTTTAGAAAAAAAATTTTAGATCTGAATTGAACATTTTTTCCAAAGTAATGTAACTTTAAAGATGTTAGGTGTATTTTATTAACATAGAGTCAGAGATTTATAAAAAAAGTTGTATTTAAAAAAAGGAAAAGTTTTCATACGTTTGTTAATAAAAAAAGCATGTTTCGCGATAATCATATATGCAGCTTTTTATAAATTAAAAAAATATATGTGAAAGAACATACGTACATACATATGTATATCAAAGAATAAACTGAGCGAGAGACCAAAAAGTGGTGTCTCCTCAGATATTAATTTTTTCGTGAAGCATTGTCTGATAAAATCAGTTGTTACGCTGAAAACATTCTTGTATAAAGCAAGCCACTAGTCCCTGCTTGTTAAAACTCAAGGCTTTATTTTCTTTTGCTAATAGTATTGGTGTACATACATAAATACATACTTACCCTAGAGCCAAATCCAAGGCGAATTTATTGAAGGTGGTGGAATCCCTGCAAAAACAAAATATAAGTGTATTTTGTTTTTGCTTTTTTGTTGCGATTGTCATAATCAGCTGACTGTTTCCAAAGTAAATATACAAAAAAACGTAAACAAAGAAAAGCGGGTTTTAACAATCACGACAATAAAGCAATAAAAATAATCAGATTCGCCGCTGAATTGACTCCACCTTGAATGAATTCTCCTTGGTCAAGTTTAAGCAGTTTTCCCTGAAATTCAAAAAAATTTACATAAACATTCACAACAAGGCGAATTTAACAAGGTGTTGTTGAGGTGCCCGCTGGTTTTTTCGCTTTATTCGCTTTGCTGGATTTAATGACAAGGGTCTTCGTTCTGATTGGCTGGCGATGTAAATCACCTACAGAAATTTGACATTCAGTCCAGCAGAGCAAAAACAAAATACATGGACGCGTTTTACTTATATACGCTCACCTCCAATTTGTTTTTCGAAATATCGAAAACCAGGTCTTCCCATCTTCTTTAGTGTTACCGACCAAGGCATATTAATAAGGTAAAAGCATTTGAGAAAATACAACCCTGTCATGTTGTTTGTTATTTTGTTTGGTCAATGAGACGTCAAACAAGAATTGCCCCATTTGGCGAGTATGACAATTAAAAGCAGAAAAATACAAAATATTTACTTAAAACAAAAATTGTATCAAAAGTGACGAAAATGTATTTTGCAAAGGCTCAATATCTCATCGAAGCATTTTCCAATACGTTTTTATATTTATTTTTACACTCCGTAAACACCAAGTTACCTCGTACCATCGCAAATTTGAAAAATAAGTCAGCATTTAGTTCCGGCACCAATACAGATTCTTTGCTGAAGGGGCAGTTCATGAATCTATGTCGTTTGATTATTTACAACCAAATATTTTGTAAAATGTAAATAAACAAAAAAATGTAAACAAACTTTGAAACATGTAGGACCACTGCAAATGAAAAAAATCAAAATATCAACCTTGCTTCTGCTACCTGTTTAATATGCCCTGTTACCGACGACTTTCATTTGTAGTGTTTCAGCAGTGATTTATGCTAGGACATCTCCATTCTTTTACCGATTTGATTATTATTTTTTTATTTAATAGTTTTATTTAGTGAGTACTTTAATAAGCACATTTGAAATTATAAAAAATTATTATTTGTACACACTTATACATATGTATGTATGTATACATAAACATGTATGTAACATGAAGTAGTACAGAAAAAAAAGCAATACAATAAACATAGTATGGGTATTCATCTAAACGCGGAAATGCCTCGTTTGTTTGCGAGGTTTACGCAGTTGCGAGGCATTTGCGAGGCATTTGCGCGTTTAGATGAATACCCATGTATTCAAGTAAATGTTTAAGTTATTTGAAAAGAGAATAGTTAAGGAGTATCTGAGGTCTAATAAAATTCACTCAAAGTAGTTTGATGAATTGAAATAGAGTGGAGTGTCTCATGGGTAAGGCGAGAAAGATGTCAATGTTCGATTATATAGCTGGCTTTTCAGTGGTCATATGACAGCTAACACGTTTCCGATCATAAATAATTGTATACTAAATTAAGACATCATATAGCAAGGAAAATTTTATATTATATAACTGTCCTATTAATCTTTACTAGTATCGCCCAGTGGTCGAAATTCGACAATCAACATTCTGCATACGCAGAAGAAAAAAGCTTTTCAGCATTGCCATGAATAAATTGAATAAATGATATTTCGTTTGACGTATTTGTAGTAATATGCGCCAAGTGACTAAAATCGCACGGACATCGAATGAGTACTTGTGATGAGATGATTTATCTTATTGGATCCTCAACCTATGCGAATTAAATTTGATATCTGTACATGTAAAGATGAGTAGGAACATTTCGAATGAGTTTTGAGTTTTTTTTTTATTAAACCCTTTTTATCTGCCTTAACATCATCGTATCGAATTGAAATATATATTCTACAAATCTGTGAACGATTACTTTCGTTTGATATACGTTTCATTCCGATACGGCATTCATTTTGGTATAACAAAAATACCTTTGCGTATTATCTATCTATATCTACATATATGTATATACATATATACATACATATTATAAAACAAAGTCTAAAATTTTGGAAAGAGCTAATCACGGGCACTACTGAACGAATTGGGATGCACATTTTTTTAAATTAATGCTTGCAGTTAGCACTACAATGATAGATACTTAAATTAAAAATTTGTCTATTCATTTCTGAAATATTTAAGTGTACAGTTTTAAAAAATTTTACACTAAGTTCAACCGAATGTAAAACCACTGTCGTAGCGGGAAGATGTGTAGTTGTGTGAGTAGTAAATCAACTGCTCTTCGTTACTACTTCGTTCGGCTATGCGCAGAGAGCTGTGCTGTTGACTTCGTTAATAAACCGATGCACAGTGGGGTATTTGTCCCTGAAACTGTAGATCAATTCAAACGTACATTTCATTGAACAAATTTGGATTGATTTATATTATTTGCATCGTTTTTACTAAAAAAAAAGTCAATTCCGAAAACAGCTTAGTGGGAAATTTTTTTTTTTACGAAGGTTTACATAGTATTACCAAAGAGCAAATAAACTGAAAGTTATGTTGCTATTCTTATATTTATATGATTATACATTATTGCTACGGTTTTAAGCATCAGAAATAACAAATTAATAATCATCACTGTCACTACTACTATAATCATCAGTATCTGTACTATCAGATTCATCATTATCATCATCATCAGGATTTGCTGGAGGAGCTGCTGATTTCAAAAGTTCCAAAGCTGTTTGCGGCAAGCTCTTAGATTTTTTTGCGATGCAAGGCGAAATGATAACTTTGATCCACACTGTTAGATATGTTTGTTTTTCAGATGCTTTGTCATCATACAAGAAACTAGAAACTACAGTTGAATTTTTAAAAGTTTTTTAGTTTTTAGCTTACGGTGTTGCGCATTTTCTTTCATACAAAAATTAGGTTTGTTTATGTGTTTATGAATATACATACATATATGTATCTGTGGTCACAAGCGATAACCGCCTAAGTCATATGCCTTAACACTGGACTTAGGCGATTATCGCTTGTGACCACAGATATATAACCATATGTTATATACATCCAGTATATAAAAGGTATTCGCCTAAACGCGTAAATGCCTCGTATATGCGTAAACCTCGTAAATAAACTGGCCAAAAACGCATCTTTTGTTAAAACGGATCGACGGTCACGTTCGGCTTATCAGTTATTGTTTTTATTCAATGAAGCAGATGAAACAAAAACCGTACAACTTCTTTTCAAAAATGGCTTTTAATTAGTTTTTATTAAAAAAATGGAACTACTTATTAAAGGTCCTTACACTAAAAGCAGATTTAAAAAAATTAAAATGTATTTAAAATGCTTTTTATAAAAAAAAATAATGGAAATATTAGTTTTTAAGCCCAACAGATCCGTTTTGTGTTTTACTTAAAAGGGAAATATGTAAACATATTTTGTTATTCCACAACGTAATTAAAGTCAAGATGAAATAGTTTTTTAAGTTAGAATCAAGTTTTTAAACAGATTTCAAGTGGGAACTTTTATATGAAAGCTGCTTCTAACTTTAGCGTCTATTTTATATTGCCAATGTTTTCATTTCAATTTTGAATTTTTTATAAGTTTTAAAATCAGGCCAAGTAATCCTTTAAATATTTGATCTTTTAAAGAACTAAAATTTGTTGATTAGATTCTCAAATTATTAAATTCTTAAATATACTCCATTAAAAAGTGTAGTATAAGTATTTAAAATATGCAAGAGTAATTTAATGTGCTTAGGAATTAAATAATGGTATGTGAGTTCGTTATAGCAAACTTACAATAGCAAAATTATAATCTCATGTTTCAGCATTTTTTTTTGAGTTAGTATTTTATTTTAATAATTCATGTCACTGCATTGAAACAGAGTTCAAATCAAAAATGTATTTATACAGAAATTATATAAAATTTATGAAATTTTGGCCAAAATCTCAATTAGCAAACAAATAATATTTTTCTTGGTACACAATTTTGTTGGCTTTTAAATTAAACAAGGGAAAGGACAAGTCCTGCTTTAAAAAACAAGCCTATCACCATCAGTAAAACATAGCATATTATTGAAGGAAACAGTAGACAATTTAAATGCTTCTCCGAAATTCTCCTTTTTGTTTTTGGATAAGTTTGATCTTTTGGGATCATTTGGAGAGCGCGCTGTCTTTTTGTCGAATTTGTATTAAACATACTGTAAAATTTGACATATGTGAGTGTTAATCATTCGAAAGAATGTAAATAAGTACTTTTATAATAAATATTGTGTCTGAATTATCGACATTTCCAAACCGAACAATTGCATTGTGACTGACTCTTGCACTTATGCCGGGAAGCCACAGATATCTGTACATTGCATGTTTAACATCCATATTGTATTTCACCTTTAAAATTCTGAAACAACAAGTTCGTATTTATATAAATTACAATCAGCTGTTTTTGAGCAGCTGTTTTCTTGCTTGCAAATTTGTGCGGGGCAAAATTTGTGCAGTAAGAATTTGCAACTTCCCTTCAAAATGAAATGTCATTTTGCTCTCTCAATTCCACCTTCCTTGCAAGTTTTTTGGACACTGCGAACGCGATTTGACAAAAATCGTGATAATTCGTAATAATTCGTAACAATTATCTGCATCGCGAACACTCTTATAAAAAGCTTTACAGGTATTTTAATATACATGTTTAAACTTATATAAGTTTGAGAGGCAATAGGTCACTTTTATGCAAAGGTTTATTGAAGGAAATGTTCAATTCGTTACACATTTGCTCCGCGTTTAATCTCTATTTTGTTTCCAAATTGCACGAACATTAACTATAGTCATTCTAGAGCTTCTTTCATGTAAATATACATACATATATGTACATATGTGAATAAGTTTTTCAAAGTGATTTTTTTAAAGCTTTCTACTTGCACATTTCTTTTTCTGAGTAATGCAACAAAAACAACAACAACAAATACACATTTTTAATTAACTGGGAAAATTTGTTTATCCACTAATTTGTTAATGTAACTCAAATATTAACTGCTGTGCTTAGAATTACGATAAACCGATTTTCTGACAAATTGATTTCATGGGAGGTTATGTTTTCTTCTTTGACAGTTGATGATTGCGGCTATATATAAAAGAGTATAATACTATAATGACAATAACACTATGCAACATAGTATTTTTTTTTCACTGGGTTCACAGTATGTAATTATGATTCGCCAATTTAAAACTATATGTAATATTGAAAAAAAATTGTTATATCACATTAAGTTTAGTAGTGAAACGCATTTATTGAATTTACTTAAAATTATATAAAGCGGTGACATAAATTGTTATTCTACATTAAAAAATCTTTTTTTTAAAGATTTTCTTTCCTCTTGTAGTCAGTAGTGGCAGTATCCCTCTGGAGGCTCCAACAATAGTCTGCAAGCATGGCTGGCTTCCATCTACCCTGATAACACTTCTCGTACTCTGCAATTTCTTGATGAAATCTTTCAGCTGTAGCTTTAACTCCAGTTTGCAATATAATCCATTATTTTAATCTCGAGCATAATATTTCCGATTTTTCTTTAGTTAAATCCAAATCTCTAACAGGGTCATTTAGTTCCGATTGAATAATCAAATGTGGTTCTTTATTTTTTCATCTATAAATACCTTTTCGCTATTAAAAATGCCTGCTTTATCTTCTTCTTCAATAGGACTCGATAAACTTGACGAGTGTTTTGATTTTTTTTGAAAAACCTTTCACTGTTGTTAAACAGAAGTAACAGTCGTCTACGTGATTTTTGGGTTCACGCCACTGCATTAGTACACCAAGAATTGAAAATTAAGCAACAAGAGACACCCATATTAGCGATATACGACCATAGACCCGAAACGGAACTACACTGCGACGTGAGTTCTATTGGTGCTGGAGCAATTTTGATACAAAAAAAGGCCGATGGAAAACTTCATCCAATATTTTATTATTCAAAAAGAAGAACAAGTACAGAAGCTAAGTATCATAGTTTTGAGTTGGAGACGATAATATATGCTCTCAGCAGATTTAAAGTATATCTGCAGGGTGTTCGGTTCAAAATCATAATAGACTGTAATTCCCTGACATTAACCTTAAACAAAAAAGAACTGTTGGAAAACACGCGACAACCCATGAATGGGATCCGATGTGTCGAAGAAGGCTGGCAACCCATTCATGTGATGCTATGTGAATTCGCCTTGTGAAGTCGAAAAAAAGTACAATATTCATATGTGTACATATGTACATACAGCATTCGTTATGTTTTATACATGATTCAATAATAAAAGGTTCTGTAATAAAGCAGCTCACTCTTTCCCGCATGACAAATCGGCTCCTTAACTCATGAAGAATGTTGCATATTCTACAGTTTTCACTTGTAATAGTAGTATATTGTAAACTTCTTCATATTAAACAAAATGTTGGCATTACTGAATCATTTGTCTAATTTATACATTTTTTTTATTCGTTGACATTTCATTTTGTGATTGCGTGAATTTGGGTAAGTTTATGTATATAACAATTTTTCATTTAAAATATATAACACATCTTATTTCCAGTGTAATTAACCACAATACATACATATGTAGAAAGCAAACCCTTCTATGGGATAAGTATTAACATTTACTGGCCAAGGATCTGGTGAGTAAATACGAGTTTTGTTTTTATTTGATTGCATCAATGATAAATCTATTTATTTGCAGGATATCTTTCCCCAGTCAGCGCAGTGGGATATATATAATTATGTATAAATATTTCCGTCGCCGATCGACTTGAGCTTTTTTCCTGCAGCAGATAAGTATGTATGCGAGTGTAATCATATCCCACACGACAAGCACACACACGTAAGTAAAATGTAATATAGCAACTGAAACTACTATAAGGAAGTATTCTAATAAATATTTTTGTTTACAGCATTATTCGTGCGTTTGGTGTTTTCCTGCCCAACTGCAAAGCTACCGTCTTCGAACTTTTTTGCTGCCTCAGACGCAAACACGCACACACACGTAAGTTAAATGTAATAGCAACTGCAACGATTGGGAGAAATTCTATTAATTGAACCTCTTTGTTTACAGGTTCCCTCGAACGTTTGGTGTTTCCCTGCTAATTTACTAACCTTAACAAAGACTATACAAAATCTAGTTTTTGTCGATTAAGTGCAAATAAAAAAAGGTTTTATCTCACAGTTTTCATTATAACTATGTTGTTTTATTTTTATTTTCACTTAAAAAATGTACAGGCCTGTTCTGCATTGAACAAATTTAGTCGGAATCGGAATATATAAATCCTTTCTCCTCGATTTGTTGTTAGTTTCTCCATATCTGTCAAGATCAGAGTTTATTCTTTTTTTTTTCGGGGAATCAGAGAATACTTTAAAATCAAAAAATAAATGCAGAACAAACCTGTTAAATATGCAAAAAAATATATATGTGTGTACTTAAGTAGGCAATATCAAAAATTATAATTCAAATATTAAAACTGTGAAAGTTTGTATGTTTGAATGTGTTTCTCGGTAAATACATACATATGTGCGATGGAGAACTGGAATGATGTTTTTACACACAACGGTTGATTATTTTAAAATTAAATTTGTATAATTTGCCAGTTTAAATATAATTAATTCTCTATATGTTTTATTTGTATAAAATAGTGGAGTAAAATCTTGTGGGTAAACGCCGGTAAAAGCTAGTTAAAACATAAATCAAATAATTACTTAAAAACCATCATATTTTAACATGTATTATACTTAGTACTTTTCTAGTACCTTTTCGCAAAAAGGGATCACATTGTTCCCCCTTTCTGCGTACTTCTAAAAGTACATAACCTTTTATAATTGAATCATGTGTTTTATATACATATATGTATATATGTATATTTTTTTCGGTATACACAAATTCTTTTCTGTTTCGTTCATTCTGATTCGTATACTGAAACTGACAAGCCGTGGAAATTAAAATATAATTAAATTACAAATTGAAAGAGTATTTTTGAGCTTAAAATAAAATAAAAGTGTTTTACGAGTATTGATTTTGCAAATATATTGAGAAGACAATTTTGGAGATTGCTGAATAAATGATATTGGTTGATGCTGGTTGCTTCGAGCTGTGTGGTTGTTGTTGCTGTGGATTGCTTTTGTGCTGGCTTGGTGTTGCTGTACCGCTTGTGGACTCGAATACTGGGTGTTGCTGTTGATATTGGTGAAAATAATTTTATAAGAACTAAACCCAAGAATAGCTAGATGGGCTCTGGAGTTACGAAATTATGATTTTACTTTAGAACTTAGAGCGGGAAAACGTACAAACATACTGTTAGTCGATACGAATACCTTCGAAGAAAGCTTGATAATATGTCAGAAAAATATGAAATTATTCGAAAAATAATAGATGTTTTGCAAAAGTCGGAAAACTCTCAGTACGAAATGAGAAACGGGGTCGTGTACAGAAAAAGGGGAGGTAATATTTTGTTATATATCCCAGCAGCAATGGAAGACCATGTGCTTCATAAATACCACGACGAGATGGGTAATGTTGGGGTCGATAAAGTAACCGATCTGGTACAGCGTAGTTACTGGTTCCCGGAAAATCGAAAGAAAGTAGAGCGTCACATCAAAAATTGCTTATCTACTATGTATAACGTTTTCTTCTAAAGACGGGAAACAGGAAGGTTTCCTACACTGCATTCCGAAAGGGGCGGAACCAATAAGTAGTCCACATCCAGTAAAACGACATACATTGGTAGTAATGGATGCATGTAGAATACACGATCAACAATTAGAAACACAGAGTTATAGACGAATATCCAAGCGTAATGTTATTTGGCATACAACAAAAAGGAAAGACGATACACAGTCTGAAAGAAAATATTATAAGTTACGGACAAGATCAATCAGGAAAAGATTTAGTAGAGATACGCAACGCAGGAGGAGAAAAACAGATGAAAGCACAAGACTACAACAAACAATATGTCGACGGGAAAAGAAAACAGCCGATTAAGTATAAATTAGGCGACTACGTGATGTTGAAGAATTTTAAATTGCATGGTTGCATCTCCAGTACACTTCTTCCAAAATTTAGAGGACTGTATAGAGTATCTAAAGTCTTAGGCAATGACCGATATCTTGTCGAAGATATAGAAGATTTTCAGCAAACGCATGTTCCCTACAAGGGAGTGTGGTCTGTTGTGCACCTAAAACCATGGTTCAACGAACTAAACGTTTCAAATGCTGATGGTCTTCAAGCCGAGTTTAACGATGTGACAGGTGACAATGACATCTCAAACGAACAATCAAATGGTAGCTCAAACGTACAATTTAATAACAAAAACGATAAGGAAAAAATAGACCCTGACCCAACTGTACTAATTACGAACAATATGGTCACCAGAAGTACGACAAATAGGAACAGGAGTTCCTAACTGTCAGGATGGCCGAATTATAGACATATAGTATACATTATATAGCATACCACAAATACTATTTAGTAAACACTACCTTTTAAGTGTCTGTAACATCACTAAGCGATACGATTGTACCATCACTACGTGATATCTAAATCTGAATTTGTTTTCTGTTGTTTACTAAGTATACCTAATACGAATCACCACTCGGGATATCGGAGATTTTTTTTACGTTGCATAGTGTAATCTTTAATTTGCCGGTTGCACTACATACATAGCTCACTTTGTTTGGTAGAGCTTTGTAGTTGGTATTTTGATATATCTAACATCAGGCAGGTGTATTTTATGGGAAAATATACACTCGGGCATTAAAGATATTACATGCCCGCCTGAGCTCCAACCTTCGATCTCAACGGAATATCGAGTTATATCAGGCATCGCTACACAACTGTCCACAGTGGTCGCCTAAATAAATTTCACTCCACCTTCACTTACTGACAAGTTTTGACTAATTATTTTTCTTTTATTTAATTTTTAAAATTTTGCTTAGAATAATGATTGTTGTATAACAAACACTATACATATACATATGTAAGTCCATATTTTCAATTGTAAACAAAATTTGGAAATTTTCTTCTTAAAATTGATTAATATCTTTAAGAGCACAGAGTTTTATAACCCATTCAATTAATATATAGAAAAGTTCATTTTTTAAACCAAAAGTATCACTGGGCAACGTTTGTTTAGTATGCCACATGAACTGTGAAAGCTAAATACTACTATTTTTATACCAGAGCGTACTTGTACACAAGGGTATTATAACTTTGTTCGCATAACGGTTGTTTGTAAAATATATGTATGTATCTACCGAAATGATCAGAATGAGAAGAGGAATCGATTTAGTCCTGACTGTCTGGCCGTCCGTCTGTCCGTGGCTACAATAACTTGAGTAAAAATTAAGATATCTCAATGAAATGGTACATACATAGATTGCTTTGCCACCTCCCATATGACGGAAATTTTTGAAAAATGCATAAACTCCGTTTTTTCGATATCTATTACAGCAAATTGAGTAAAATTTGGTATTTGGAGCGATTTTGAACTAAGAAATTTGGTATTTATGAAATTTTGTAAAAGGGGCGTTACCACGCTTTTCTTGAATCGCTATTATTACCGTAGAAAATTTTTGAAATCGGATCATAGCCACGCCCACCTCCCATATAACGGAAATTTTGAAAATGCAAAAACTTAATTTTTTCGTTATCTATTAAAACAAAAAGAATGAAATTCGGTATTTGAAGCGATTTTCAACTAAGAAATTAGGTATGTATGAAATTTTAAAAAATGGGCGTTGCCACGCCCGCTTAAGAAAAAATATCTGTATCTCAATAACGGTGTAAGGTATCGTTACAAAATTTGGTGAACAAATTTACCTCAATATCGCTGTTATTGTAGTTAAAAATTTTTGAAATCAGACAATAACCTGGCCCACCTCCCATAAATCGGATATTTTGAAAATGAAAAATTTCGTTTTTTCTTTATCTATTGTAACATATTAATTACAATTTGATATTTAGAGAGAAAGTTAACTAAGAAGCTTGATTTTTATGAAATTTTTAAAAATTAGCGTTACCACGCCCACTTATAAAAAAACGTCCGTAGATATCTCAATAACGATGTAAGCTATCGTCACAAAATTTGGTGAAAATATTGTCCTTGACATCACTAGCATCATCGTCAATCATTTTTGAAATCAGACCATAACCACGCCCAACTTCCATATAACGGAAATTTTGAAAAATGCAAAAAACTTCGTTTTTCAGTATTTATTGGAAGAAATTGAGTAAAGTTTAATACTAGCTCCGATTTGAAACAAAGAAACAGAGTTTTTATGAAATTATGGGCACCGCCTAACTACCTTCGTTATTAAATAGAAATTCAGTTTCTTTCTGACACTGTAATACTATTAATTAGTACTAAGGCAATAACAGCATAGGAACTTTCGGGGATAAATAATCAAACAACTTTTTATCGGTGCTACACCATACAAAAAAATTATAAGACCAATATGGTTATGATGATTACTACCAAAGATGAATTATAACAAAGTCGGTATATTTTTTCCCACATAGTATTTGCAAAACGGTATCACATAATGGAAATTATGCCGAATTAGTCCACAGTACTTTAGTCGTGTACATGTAGATATGTATGTACTTCTGCTGTACCAATAAGGGAAGTAAATATAAGGACAATAGCTTTTGATTTTAATTAAAAATCAGAAAAGGTAAATTATACTCATAAAATTGTAACATTGGAGAGGCACTAATTGTACGTCCAAGTTCTAAAATTTCGAAATCGACAAAAGAGTTTTTAGCAGCGAAAAAAATACCAACTTCAGAATGGCCCGCCTTAACCCTATCGAAAATGTATGGGCTATACTTTTTGAAGCGGTTTTTAGAAATGGAAGGCAGTTTTAGTGCGCTAAAACTCTTAAAAGTACTATTAACACTGCGTGGTCAAAAATCGATCAAAACGTTCTTAATAGTTAAGCAACTCAATGCCTCGACGACTTCAACTAGTCATAATCAAGGGAGGATCTAACACAAACTACTTAAAACTAATTATAAATTGCCTTCAAGATGTCTGCTAATTTGTATGTGAATATAACGTTATTGACCTTATACTTTTAAATTCGTAGAATGTTAAATTTTTATTTTTTTATTGATTTTTTTTTGTTTATTTTTAGTATTTAAAATTGTAAGTAAACATACCACAAACAAAATTTGTTAGCCGTAAAACAATAATAAAAACTATTGAAACTTAAATGGTCGTATGGTTAATATTATCTGCACTATAATGTCGAGAAAGAGTAGTAACGATCCTAATTCGTTTTCTTATGATTGTGATCAATTGACATTCAAAACACAAGACGAAATTTCACTAAACTTGTCTTTGCAAAGTTATCACCAATATTTTGCTTTTACTGTGGCCCATCAAGACAAAGCTTGGTCCTCACATATTTGTTGTATAACTTGTATGAAGAATCCTACAGATAGGAAGAGTGGATCCTATGTTGTTTACTTGCCTAAATATGATTTAGACGAAACCAAGAGATCACTTCTCTAACTGCTAGAACAAATTTTTTTTTATTTTCCATTTGTAAATTCATCTAAATTATTTCTGCCACCTTTGCATATCAAATTAGGCCCGATAAAAGTGTCGTAAATGCAATGGAACGCAATGGGAGTGGTAAAATAAGTGATAAGTTAATAAAGGATATAATATTCGTTGAAAAATTGAGTGATTAAGAATCGAAATCCTTTAAGAATGTTGTTGTAAATTTTTAAGGTAACCATTAGAGCGACAGTCTGCAAAGATTTGTTATAAAAAGTACTGAATTGAAGCATGTCTCTCTAAATTCACTTTTAAGGGTCGCTTCCACCATCTTAGGTCATTAGTTATCTGACGGATGGTCCTCACATCGAGACTGTGTTCCTGAGAATTTGAGAGCGATGAGCACGGAGAAGGATTCCAAGATAACATTTCAATTTCAGCGCAAATGAAACCAAAATATATTGGCACAATACCGCTGGACAATCAAAGGTGACCATTCAAAAATACAATTTGATAGAAAATCATAAATCTTCATACTACTATTTTATTTGAAAAAAAAAAAGCAATTTACCCGACAAAATAAAATTCATAGCTAACAAATTTTTTCAAAAGTTTTTTATTTACTTACAACCAAATGTTAAAATAAACAAGTAAGGAAAGCTAAATTCGGGTGAAACAGATTTTTATATACCCTCGCTATGTATTTTTGTATTGGTGGTTCCCATAATTTCATAAAAACTCCATTTCTTTGTTTCAAATCGCTGCTAGTATTAAACTTCACTCAATTTCTTAGAATAAATACTGAAAAACGAAGTTTTTTACTTTTTTCAAAATTGGGCGTGGTTATGGTCCGATTTCAAAAATTTTGACGGTGATGCTAGTGATATCAAGGACAATATGTTCAACAAATTTTGTGACGATAGCTTACATCGTTATTGAGATACCTACAGACTTTTTTATAAGTGAGCGTGGCAACGCCCATTTTTCAAAATTTCATAAAAATCAAGTTTCTTAATTAAATATCTTTCTAAATATCAAATTTTAATTAATTTGTTCCAATAGATAAAGAAAAAACGAAAATTTTGCATTTTCAAAAATTTCCGTTAAATTGGAGGTGGGCGTGGTTATGATCCGATTTCAAAAATTTTCTACGATAATAATAGCGATATCAAGGAAAATATGTTCAGAAAATTGTGTGAGGATAACTAATACTATTATTGAGATACAGAAAAGTTGTCATAAGTGGGCGTGGCAACGCCCATTTTTCAAAATTTCATAAACACCTAATTTGTTAGTTTAAAATCGCTCCAAATACCAAATTTCACTCAATTTGCTGTAATAGATACCGAAAAACGGAGTTTTTGCATTTCTCAAAAACTTCCGTTATATGGGAGGTGGGCGTGGTTATTAGCCGATCCTGTCCAAAGAGCAATCTAAATATGTACCAAATTTCATTGAGATATCTCAATTAATACTCAAGTTATTGTAACCACGGACAGACGGACGGACAGACAGTCAAGACTAAATCGATTCCTCTTTTCATTCTGATCATTTTAGAATATACATATATGTCTATATCTATTTCGATTATTTTTTGCAGTTACAAGCCACCGCTATGCAAACAAAGTTATAATACCCTTGTGTACGAGTACGCTCGGGAATAAAAATATCTTAAAAGTCGACAGAAATTTGACCAAAGTTCGCTTTTATTAACACTTCGAGAGCATTTCCGAGCTCGACCCCACTACGATGTAAAAGTCGTGCTAGGTAGTTGTAATGCTAATTCATAACCAAATCGACACCAGGAAAACCGAACCCGAAACCACATTCAATGCTAAACTTTTATCACCTCACTATGCCGCAACAATCAAGAATAACGTATGCTTGGCAAAATGGAAATGGTGCGAGGACAGGCGTTCTAAAAGAATATAAGTCAATTTTAGGCAGAAGCACGGATACATTTATTCTTCTTCTTTTGTGGCACTACAACAAAAAACTTCATTAGTTGCCTCTCTCCTTTGCGAAGGTTCACCAGTTGCTTATAACATTACCCTTGCCTTCGCTGCCCACATACTCGTATTGGTGCCGAGAGAAGGATCTCTTCATCCACACGTACGCCAGACGACGGTCAACATCGACCTTGTTTCTGGTGAATCCAACTTAATGAAAGTCTTTTTCCACTTCAAAGTTGAAACAGCCAACTGAGATGTGCGTGCCAATATGCGAAGACTTTTGGTTTGTTTTATGAAGGTAATTGTTTTGTTCTCGTTTACAGCTAGACCAAACTCTTCCTTCTCTAGACAAGAAAATGCAGCACTGACTGTCTTGTTTTTAGACCAACGATGTCAGTATCAACTGCATACGCCAGCAGAATCATGCTTTAGCAATATATACTGCCATTGAAATTAAGATTGGTAGCTCGTTTGAAGCTTCCAGACATCAGATTAAAGAAGGTAATCTGAAATGGGACCCCTTGCAAAACTTTTTTTTTGGTCTCGAACGATTTGGAGAGGTCCCTCCGGTTTTGGACGGATTTAGGCTGGGACAAAAGGCATGCGCTTCTATAAAGCGTTTTATGTTTAAGGTTGAAACCCTGCTTGGTAAATCTCGATCAGATATTCAAAGCTTGCCAGATTTTGGAAATTACTCAAGAACGAAGAATTGACACATTGCATCTTATTGCCGATTTTGAAACTGCAACACCACAAGAAGCAGTTGAGTTTTTGCTGCAGTGTCGGTAGCGATAATAGGTTTTTAAGCAACACCGCCAGCACTATCAGAATTGGGAAGGAACTGTTCGAACAGTTTAATACCAAACTAAGTTTCAAGCAGGGTGACCTCATTCTTGAACAAGCTGCTGTAGATCTAATTTCAAACTCTCAAATTAAACACTATCTTTTACAAAAGCATGCACTGCAAGCGTACGCCGATGTCATTATCATCAGGGGTCTAATCAACCAAGATTAACGGTTTTTTCAAAACGAGATAAATAATATGTTTGTAACTCGGCGAATGCTTCGTATAAACAAGGTAAAAAGAAGCGAAGGGAAATGGTTCTGAGGTGAATAAGGGCATAAAGTACATAGTCAGCCTATTCACGTTTGGGCACCTATATTACTATTGAAAATTACAAATTTGAAATTCTAAAAGACATCCTTGGAAATCTGCATTAACGCCAATAATAACATCAGCTATAAAATCTTACAGATAATCTCTCGCGCTTTACTAGGAGATTTCGTTCAATACAACGGAACGTAAATTCCGTAACTATTGTTTGCTCCCATTTGTTAATCAACTGGCAAGTGTACTCAGAAAAAACGTCTTGTCCTCTTGTTAATCCGCGAAATTTCATTAAAGAAAATTATCTCCACAATCTGCATATGTACATATGTCAATTAAAGAATTATTATAGGATTGATTTTGGAACGAATTTTCGTCATCCCTTGTCAAGTTTGGTTTTAAGACAAACCGGTTTCGGCGTTGTGCCATCTTCAATGTGATTTTTTGTTTCTATTATAGGTTTGTAAATTAAAGTGGTTGATCTTTATACTACATATCTTTGGTATCATTGAATGCACTAGAAACGGATATACCGAATGTTTTGCAGACATTTCAAATGAACCTTAAGCACATATTTTGCCATCCGCATGAATATACATATGTACATATGTACATAAGTAAGTAAAGAGTTTGTAATTTATATTAGAAAAAGATGCACTTTTACATATAAACGGTATTTTACCGATATTATTACGATATTCATAGCGCAAACATTTCGGAACGAGTCTTTGTAGTAGAAGTGTTCACTGCCGATGAAGATATACCATCTTGATCTGCTTAAATGGTCTTCTGTTTCGGATTTATTATAGTTTTTTTTATTTTGGGATTTTACAGGTCTGTAACTTGCTCCTCAATGTCTATGCTATTTGGGCCAACCACAAGTGTAGTTTCCACTTGATATATCATAGTTTTTTTTTTTTAACTCCAGTTTATTTATACAATCTATCTTAAAATTAGACATTCAGTATTTCTTAAGGATTATGTTAATACTAATAACAAACGACTTTAAGAGAGATATCCAGTGATATTTCTTCTATTAAAAACAATTCAACATAGAATTTCAGAGGCTTAATGTTACATTAAATTATCAATTATTTTATTATGAGAGACTTGTGTATTCGTATTATGTTTTTGAGGCAGGTCTGCAGGTCTGCAGGTCTGAAGGGTTCAATCTTTTTAATCTCCTTGGTTGGGAAGATGTTTCAGTCAGCTTTATTGCGAGGGTGTTGGGGTGGTTTCTTAACTTTGAGTAGTACGACATGCTGAAGGTTTTTATCTCATCCAGTACTGTTGGCATTCGAAGATCATGGTGAATGGTAACATTTGAAACAAACCAAGGGGCATTGGTTATTATACGCAATACTTTCGATTGTAAACGTTGCATGATTTCGATATTTGATTTTGAGGCTGAACCCCAGAGCTGAATCCCATATATCCATACAGGCTTAATAATTGCCTTGTACACCAAGAGTTTGTTTTCTAGTGAGAGTTGGGATTTTTGATTTAGAAGCCAGTAGAGTTCTCTTACTTTTATCCTTATCCCTAATTGCTTCCTCTTTGCAAATATGTGATTTCGCCATGTTAAGCGACGATCAAGATGAATGCCGAGATATTTGACTTCTTCGGATTGTGGCAGTGGTGTGTTATTTAATAGAACTGTTGGACATGTCTCTTTTCTTAAGGTAAAAGTAATTTGGGTGGATTTTGTTTCATTTGTTTTAATTCTCCATCTGGACAACCAATTTTGAATATCGTTGAGATGGGATTGCAAGTATGATGATGCAACTGAGGGATTTTCGTGCTTAGCTAATATAGCAGTGTCATCAGCAAACGTGACGGTAGTGGTATTTTGTGATAGTGGTAAATCTGCAGTAAACATTGTGTATAGCACTGGTCCGAGAACGCTACCTTGTGGGACTCCTGATTGTATTGAGTAGAGTTGGGTTTGTTGATCATTTAGCTTGACCATAAAGTGTCTGTTGCTGATAAATGATTTAAGAATATCATAGAACGTGTGTGGTAGATGTTTTTTGAGTTTGTACAGCAACCCTGAGTGCCAAACTTTGTCAAAAGCTTGTGTAATATCAATGAATGCAGCTGTACAGTATTGTTTATTTTCTAAGGCGCTATTTATTACTTCAATTACACGGTGCACTTGTTCAATAGTTCCATGGTGTTGTCGAAAACCAAATTGGTGGTTTGGAATCAAGTGGCTGTCGGTAATTATTGGCATTAGTTTGCTTAGCAATAGTTTTTCAAAAAGTTTTGAAGTGATTGGTAATAGACTGATTGGCCTATATGATGAGGGTTTGTGTGTTGGCTTGCCGGGCTTGGGTATTAGTATTATTTGAGCTACCTTCCATTGTAATGGAAAGTAACCAATTCTGAGTATAGCGTTAAATAATTGGGTAAGATAAGCTACTCCTGTGTTGGGCAGCTCTTTTAGTATTTTTGCAGTAATCAATTCGTATCCAGGGGCTTTTTTGGCGCTAAGTTGAGAATCAATAAACTTTTTGACCAAAGTTTTTGAGAATTTCTGAATGGGGAGTTCCATTTGGTTTGGTGAATTTATGTAGTCATGAATTTCGTGGTCATCAGACCCTGGGTTTGGTGCGTGTGGTTCGAAGACTTGGGTGAGATGTTTTGCAAATGTAGCTGCTTTTTCAACATCGCTTCTCGCCCATTTACCATCCATAGTTTTGATTGGGGGAACATGCGCAATAGGGTGTTTTATGTTTTTCGTTGCTTTCCAAAGTGAGTAGTTAGTTGTCTCTGTGGCAGACAGATTTGAGATGTGTCTATTGAGCTCTTCGTTTTTGTATTTGTGCAGTGAAACTTTTAAGTTTTTTATTGCAGCATTTAATTTTTTTTTAATGTTTGGGTCTCTTGTAGTTTGCCACATTTTACGCAATTTTCGTTTATATTCAATTTTGAGTTTTATGTGTGTAGGAGTAACGTTAGCTACCTGCCTTGGTGTTAATGTTGGAGTCACAGACCAGGCTGCTTGCTGAACTGATGTATTAAAAAGTTCCACCGCTTCGTCTAAGTCTGTGCTGCATTTGAGAGGTATATGGAGTGGTAGGTGCACATCGATTTTACTGCGAAAATCAGCCCAGTTTGTACGCTTATTGTGTAACATAGGAGGATTACACTTCAAGGATATATGCGAAGTGAGGGTGACTATGATTGGTGTGTGATCTGAGGATAAATCCAGGCACGACTGTATGGAAACATGCATATTTGATATACCCTTCGTTACGCAGAAGTCAATAACATAGGGTAGTTTGTTTGGGTCTGTAGGCCAATATGTGGGTTCACCTGTTGATAAGCACGAAAGGTTATTTGTCTGCTTTGTATTAAGAAGCTCTCGGCCTTTTAGAGTGATTGTTCTTGAGCCCCATTGTGTGTGCTTCGCATTATAGTCGCCACCTGCTAAAAACCTAGTACCAAGTGTTTTATAGAAGTGTTCAAACTGCTCTTTCTTTATGTTATGTTTTGGTGGACAATATACCGCTGCTATTGTTAGTGGTGCTTGGTTATCTTCTATTGTAACTGAAGTTGATTGGATGTGCTCCTTTTCGTATTTGCTATGTAAGTGATGTGCAATATTATTTTTAATTATGACTGCTGTACCACCGCGGGCAGTGCCAGCAGGATGGTTGGTGCTATATATTATAGTGTTTGGGATTTTTAGGTAGCTTTTTTCAGTAAAGTGGGTCTCGCTTATTAACATGATGTCAATATTTTGTTCTGCTATAAAAGCGCTAGTTTCTAGGCTATGCTGTGATAGACCATTTGCGTTCCAAATTGCTATTCTAATTGAAGGAGTCATTTATTAATTTTTGTGATGAGTGTTGTTAACAAGTTTAACATCGTGCCCATTTGCTCCATAAGAGTTTTTAGCATTGTTTTAAGGTCGTTAAAATCATTAGAATTCTGTTGTGTTGGGGTGTGGGTATATGTTTCTGGTTGTTTGCCTTTCAGAACATTAGAATACGTGAGACCGGGTTTCGCTGTAGGCAGCAGTTCTGGGTTTGGTGCTTCTATTACTCTTGTCTTTTTTTCGAAGGGTAGGGTACATTTTTTGCTGCAGTTCTTTATGGACTACACATCCCTTATAGTTAGCTGGATGATTTCCGTTGCAGAGGATGCATTTCACCTCCTGGGATTTTGGTTTACGCGCGCAATCGGCTGTGGAATGGTTGCCAGTGCATTTTACGCAACGTGGGCTATGGTTACAGTATTTTTTTGTGTGCCCGTACCTTTGACATTTAGTACATTGGGGTATTTCACGTTTTTTTCTAGGTGGTTCTATTTTTATTTTTGTGTGTAAAAGGGTTGTGATATTGTACACGTCCTTGTTGGTTGCGTTTTGTTGTAGGTTAATGAAAAACATAGGTAGTGGGATTTTTGTGATTCTTTGTTTAATATTTGAGACATTTATGACCTTGTGTCCGAGACTTACTAGTTCTTCTTTAATATCTTCAGGGTTTGTGCTGTTATGTATACCTTTGAGAACTATATTGAAACTTCTATCAGATTTTAGCTTGTACGTATGAAACTCGGTTTTCCTATCTGCTAGTTCTTTTGTTATAGTTCTATAGCTATCAACAGACTTGGGTTGAATTTTGACTTCTTCATTTTTTATAACTTTTATTTCGTAATCTGTGTTGGCGATTTTGTTTAATAATTGAATTAAAGGTTGGATGTTAGTAACCTGAGAGACAATAATTGGAGGAGGCTTTTGTTCTTTCCGGGATTTTATTTCACTTTGGGTATCGTCGTCAGAATCGCAGTTAGCCAACGCAGAAAATCTATTACTTGCGTTAGATGTGGATGGGCCCAACCAGTATGCATCAATCTTTGGTTGTTTAAGGTTTTTCTTTGCTTTTCCAGGGCTGTCGCGCTGTCTTTTCTGAGATCCTACTACTTGCCATTCGTTTATAGATTTTTCTGTGTTTGCACTTTCGTGTTGATGGGAAGTTGGTTGAAAACTACTTAGTGATGTAGATCTTTGCCTGATGTAGGTCTTTGCATGGGAAATCTGCGTTTTGCCATCGGTGGAATATAATTTATCTTGCCCCCCATATCATAGTGGGCAAAATATTGTATCTGTTAAAGATTTGTCAAGGGACGCATCAGACTCTGTTCAACGCGCCAGCCCGCTCTTTATTTTTCGTACGGTTCATCTTGCACAATGCGCCTTTATTCGTCGTCGACTTTGTTTATGCATCTTTTTTTTACAAGAAAAAAAATAAAAAACCATTCACCGCTCATTTTATTAACTTTCAAGAAGGAATATTTCAGTAAGACTGAAGAATAAAAACAGGTAGTGAAAGCCGATTTTGAGAACTGATTTCTACATATACTCGTACATATGTACATATATGCATTATTAATCGAGGCATTTTATTCTACAGGCATATCGTTATCCACTTATCCAATGGAATGACTTTGCAGTAAAGTAGATTTTTAAGACTTTTTAACACTTTCCTCACTACGATAGAACTCCCATAACATGCGTGCTGTGTGCGCAACAACAACATCATCATCTTAATAATATTAACAACATAAAATGCAAGCATATGACGTTAATCCCGCCGACTGTGGCTAACACTTGGTACTTGTTTGGCTGAATATATTTGATGAAATTACCAGCCAGCCGTAACAAATGAGACCGCCGGTGTTTCGCCATTCCGGGGTTAAGTGCATCAAAAAATCACTACAATCAAATTAGGGTGTGATGGCGAAACAATTGTCCCCAGAGAAAAATTTGTGCACAGATTGACGCGAAGCTTTAATGGCACCCTAATTGAATGTGTAAATAAATTTGTAGATTACTCATAGGGTCGGCAGCAACACTTCACATTCAGATTCAATGACTGAATTGTGGATGTAAATATTCGAAGGCATGTTGCACGCAAAGTCAGCAAAGAATACATAAGTTAAACGTACAATAAGGGAGGTTAGGGGTAGGGGAGTACATTTGCGCATTTGCAATTCACAAAATGAAATTTAATTGAAACCAACTTAGCAAGTGTATTTATTTATTGCAGAAATACTTAGCACACATACAGGCAGAATTTGCTATTCACCGCAGAATCGATTGGTCCCTTGGAATCAGCATTCAGTTGTGAATCCAGCTACAAATGCTGAACAGGCCGGATCTGTTGCAGCTGCGCGTTCCAAAATTCAAAACTTGGGTTTGATTTGCGTTGTCTGTGGAGATACCAGCTCTGGAAAGCACTATGGAATTTTGGCCTGCAATGGATGTTCTGGATTTTTCAAACGAAGTGTTCGAAGAAAACTCATCTACAGGTAAGTCCGCTGATGCAAACTTTCTAGAGAACGAACTATATTTGTATGTACATATGTATGTATGTATGTATATATACACGCACTTATATTTAACATTTATATATACATTCTTTCATTTTTATATACAGTACATTCCGATTAGTTGCAATTGTACTTAAGAATCCTCATTCTTATACATTTTGTGGTAATTACCTTTTAGCTACTAACTTGCTGAACATATTTACATACACACATATGTATAAGTGCGCTTAATATTGCATTTTTGTTATATTTAAACGTCCTTCAGATGGTACGGTATTAGAACTCAGATTATTTCCATAATAAACATGTTCGCTTACATGCAGCTTTCGTGCAGCTAACAGTACCATATACTGTACCTTGTTTGAATTTGAAATTCCAAGCACACTGTCATTTTGTGTCTAAATTATATTATTTCCGTTGTTTTCATAATATTCTGCATACACTTTCAAATGATTAACAAGTAAAATTCCATTGAAGGGATGAAAATAGCTGGCATCACGTATTCACTGAACTAAATTTACTCTATGCATTCCGATAATCCATGGCTTTTGAACGTTCTTCCTACCTTCATCCCTTGGCTCGAATGTTGTATTCGTGCACACTATGTTATGTGGTCACATTTGGTTAAGTGTATTCTTCTTAAGCTCCATATCAATCTCTTGGGATGGGATAAAGTGAGTTGACATTTGCGATGACTAAAGAGAAATAGTAATACATTCATGTTGAAAGCAAAAATTCAATTTTTGTATAACGAAAACGGGGTTTGACTTTATCTCTTAATTTTTTTTTTCACATAATGCTGTCTGACTCTGCGTTGAGAGTACGAAGTACATACATACATGTGTATGCATTTATTTCCAAAAAAAGTTTTTGGAACATCTTTTCTTTAGTTCGTTGTTAAACGCTGGTTTTTTTGGGTCGAGTATGTATTCTTTTCTCATTTCTGGGTGTCTGCAAATCCCGTCTGGAAGGAGAGGATCCAAGAGTATTTCTTTGGGGTGAGGGAAGCTTAAATTTCTTCTAGAATCCAGAGATATTACTCTTGGAATAATATTCGTTCAGTTTAAATAATTATTAAAAAAATAGGAATAATACAAATACACCAAACACTATGGGCCGTAATCATAGTCAGGTTAAGGCGACTCTAAATTTATCACCACTTTTTTTGACAAATATTTCATCGAAAATTATGTCAAAAAGTTGCTACAAACTTTAGAGTCGACTTTAACATGACTATGAATATGGGCCTATGTCATTTGCCAATACTATGCAAAGTAACGCCAGTTACTCGTATCAAGTAAAGACAGGTTCTTCTGCTTTCGTTTTCCGTCCATAGATCTTGCAGAAACCAGCCCTGGTCTTAAAACTATTCGCTGGCTGTCTTATTAAGTTGTGTGAAAAATTCAACAAAAAGCGTTGTAATTATTATAAACAGGTGAAATGCATTAAAAGAGTTAATGAGGAAAAGCGAGCATGCTACGAAGTGACGAAATTGAATACGATTTAGCGGCAACGAATCCGAAAAAAGGAGTTGGACTGGTAATATATACATACGTATATGTACAGTATGCAAAATCCATATTCATACACCACATGCTTTATACCAATTTTGCAGATAGCAAACACATTATCAAGTGAGTTGTGTGTATATATATTTTAATTTATTAAACAATTTTATTATTCTGATACAATTTCGTATTTCAAAAGTACCAAACGTACCAAAAAATAAAAATTAATATTTTATTGGAAATCCTCTTTGGCTTAAAACGGTTATTTATTTTTGTGAGTTTTAGACTCATCTTCTCCCACTCTGAACATAATGGTCTTTTGAAGTCCTGAACGTTCCTGATTGTATTTTTTTTATATGGTATCCAAAGCCTTAAATCGAAAGCCTTACGTTTGGGGTCATTATCCTGTTAGAAGATGAAAAGACCCCCATAGCCCAATTTTTCGGCACTTTGGCGTAGATTTTTGCGTTTGTAAAACGATGCTCAAATGAATTCAGTGACCCCTACATTACAAATGCTCTTTTTACAACGTATAGTATTGGCCTTATACTAGAATATGTTTCCATCGTTTGGAACCCGTGCTATCAAGTATACTCAGACAAGAATGAGCCTGTTAAAAAACAATTCCTGTTTTTTGTCCTTAGGGAGTTTCGCTGGGACTCCACCCTAAATTAATTGCCACTCTAAATAAATCGTTTAAAACATATTAATCTTCCCACGCTTGCTAGTCGTAGAGAAATGTTAGGCATACTATTTTTGGTCAAGTTACTGACGGCCTCTTTTTCTGAAAATTAAACGAGTTCTTTTGATATTTCCGACTCTCTTTTTTACTTAAAAAGTACTATACTATATACACTCAATAAATGATTTATTATATATATAAATAAATCTTTAATACAACTATTACTATCCAGAATAATTTAAAATTGAAATCAGCTGATGAACTTTTTCTTCTGAGCTGCAATGGAAGGTAAAAACCGTTGGAATTATTATTATATTCATCCCAGCACTCACTCCCGAAACACTGTAATATCCCCAAACCTTCACAGATAAAACACCGGGTTTAAACGTGGACATAAGATTTTGTTTATGTAAGCTGATGTTTACCTCTCCTTATTCTAACTCTTTAATCTAACATCTTCAAATTAAATTTCGATTCGTTACTAAAAATAACTTTTTTCCGGAAGCCATACCCCTTACTTGTATACGTTTCTGCAAAAATTATACGTTTTCTTCGATTAATTACATTAATAATTGGTTTTCTTCTCGCGAATTTGCTCCGAAATCCAAGTTTTTCTTGTGTATTTCGAACATATTGTGCTGTTACACTTATCTCGAAGTTTGAATACAAAAGAGCAGAAAATGTAACCTCACTTATGGTTACATCCTCTCTTATTTCTCGCAGTATAAAAGAGCATTGGCGCCTATTTAAAACACATCTGTTCTGATTTCTAATCTTTTTATTATTTTGTCAGCTATTTTTATATATTTTAATAATGTAATGAACAGTGGAGCAACTTCGTTTCAGCGATTTTGCAGTTTTTCGTAGAGATCTTCCATTTTTATATAAATTTAAGTATAAGTAAATTTCTCATTTCATTTGATAATTTCCTTGATTTGCGTCCCATTTTTAAAACTTTAAACTTCTGCAACTTGAAAAATATCACTCTATTTTAAAAGCTATGAATTATGCCGGTAAGACATACATATGTATGTATGTATTATTACAAGGGTGTTGAACGGCCCTGCTAGTGATGCATTCTGCACATATGTATGTACATATATTAACCAACAGAATGCATCGATATTGTTCAATTTAAGGGGTTATACCAGTGTAACTAATGAAAAATTTAGCGATTTTCGGGAGATTTTTTTTTAAAAGATAGTACTCGAAAGAATCTTATGAAGTTTTATGGACATATTAAGGGGTATTTTCACCTATATTTTTTTTTTACAAAAATATTGAAAAATAATGCTGTCTTCAGAGGTGCCAAAAAAAAGTTCCCCAACTGCTGACATGATTCCGGCCGAATGAGTAGCTGAAACATAAAAAGGTTATTAAAGTTAAAGGTATTTCCTATGCAATGACCTAAGATTTTTGAAAAATATCGAAAATTAACAAAATGGCGTAGTTCTGAAGGAAGTGTAGTTTGTTTTTTTTTTTTTAATACCAAATTGACAATTTGACCAATTTGACCAATCAAAAAGATCGTAGGTCATTGTATATTAAATATGTATATTCAATAATACTCAGTTTCAATTTGAAGTAGATCGGTCAATTTATCGTTGAGTTATGATGTCAGCAATTTTAAAAAATGTTGTTTCGAGGAAAACGCGTTTCACACTGGTATAGCCCTTTAAAAACAATGCATATCTTTCCAGAAAGAGGAATTAGTCAAATGTTTTCCTAAGGTGCTTCGCAGAATTGGTGTTATAAGGGTACGAGTATTAAAGCCAATATGGCTATCAGACCATAAGGCGTAACAGCTGCTTTAAAAAATATAATGAGGCCGATATATGACGAAAAAGGCCAACGACTCCAAAAATAAACAACTAAAAATTTAACTTTCAAGGCCTGTAATTTTTATTTTAGTTTATGCAGTAAAATTTAATGTGAAGAATTTTACTTTAAAATATTTTTAGAATACTAAAGTAAAAAATAGGATTGTTTTTGGCTATGCCCAAAGCTAATGCATTTCCTCAACAAAAGAATTGTATGGTAGCTGTATGTTATATTTCTTTGATCTTTACGATTTTCATTATTAGTAAAATATAATAACTGATATATGTGCACAATTTCCAGCTTTCAATGAAAGAGTTATGGTGCATAATTGAATATCTGAATAATCGGCTACCATAAACGGTATAGTCGTCCGATCAGGCCGATTCTGACAAATGATTATTACATTATAAGAAAGCACCTGAAGTAGCTTTAAAATTAGGGAGAGGTTTGCATTCAAACAGACGGACAGATGGACGGACATGACACAGCTCATAATCCTGATCATTTAGATATACTTAAAGAAACTCGTACCTACAAACATTGTACCAAACTTAACATACAACTTCCATGAAAGGCATATAAACTTACATCATACAATGCGCTGTTTTTAATTAACTAATGCCAATAGAAGCTCCAAAACAATAAAAAATCCACATTAGAATTCACTTAGAAATCAACCTTAGAATAGATAAATATTATTTTTCTTGATATCGAGAACTAAGTCCCTTTTTTGTAGAGAACGATATTTCTGTGGTCACCAGCGATAACCGCCCAAGTTCTGTGTTAAAGCATAGAACTTAGGCGATTATCGCTTGTGACCACAGATACATATGTAGTTCTCGACAGTTTTTCTAATAGTCTTCAAACGTTCTACATTAGAGTAATAAATTAGAGTTCGTTCTCTAACACAAGTCTGCAAAAAAAATAATTGAGAGCTGTTTTGGTTTTTTTGTGTAATTCTTATGTTTTTGGGTGTGCTGAATCCGAAAATAACTTTAATTTTGTCACAGAACGTCACGTTTTCTGACAATGTAGGTGTCTATGTAAAACAAGTTACCATCTTAAAATAAAATATAAAAGATTAAAAAATTTTTTTTAATTTTGAATTGCGTAACAAAACTAATTTATTTATGTAAAATACTTCAATTTGGGAAGCATCGGGAAAGTCTCTTTGAAACGCCAACAGTAGCCAACAGCCATCACTAAATCGCTCCACCTTCCCTTTTATTTTTTTTCCATCTCCTTAATATCTTGGCGAAATCGATCACCTTATTCTTCACTCACGTCTCCTGGAAAGTAGTCGAGGTGGGAATGAAGAAAATGTACTTTTAAACTCATTCAGCAGCCTAAAGCTTGAAATGCTTTTAACATTCTTTTGACGATTTGTTTATAGTTAGGATCTTTGTTATTGCCTAAAAATTTCTATATGACCTCTTTAAAGGCAATCCACCCTTCTCTTTGAGGATCCGTCATGGTTGTGATGAATAGTGGATCAGCCATAAGCCGTCTAATATCTGGCCCAACGAAAACACCTTCCTTCAACTTTGCCTCCGAGAGGCCTGAAAACTTTGATATTAAGTATTTGAAGCAATTTCCATCGCTTGGAAGTGACTTTACAAATTGCTCAATCAATCCCAGCTTTATGTGAAGCGGTGGTAGAAGAACTTTATGAGGAGGCACCAAAGTTTCATGCAAGACATTCTTTTAGCCAACTTTAAGCTCCCTCGGAGGCCAACACTTTTTGGTCCATTGATTTGTTCGGTTTCTACTATCCCATATACACAAAAAGCGAGGGAATTTGGTAAACCCAGATTGTTGTACGAGCGCCATGCCCAAGATTTTGAAATCACATTTCACATATATGAAAATACACCACTCTGCTTGGTCGTATGAGATTTTAAATGTATCCATCAAACCTTCTACACTATCGGAGCGCGCACGTTCAGGTTACAACATGTTTATGTTTGTTAATGCAGCTGTAGTGACCTACAGTAAATATACACACAAATACAATAGCTGACTGTGCAATACAGCAGTATAAACAAATGCATAGCTTAGCACATTGACCGCTGCACTGCCGCAACGCTATCGCTGCGCCGGCAGAATATTTCAGTGACATATAATGCTTAGCATGCACTCTTTTAATTGGTTACGCTATTATTGGAAAGCGGAAAACTAAAGTCATTGGAAAAAGAGGTGGAGTTATGGAAATGATTTTCTGTTACATTTTTAGTATAAATAGGCTTAAGTTTTGTTAAATAAAGGAGAATCAGATTAAACAGAACTATCGCTGTTTTGATTTCATTCTCAACTTTCTGGCAACTTGTTAGCTGCCTACTGACTGGCAGAATTCTCCCTGCCTTATAAAGAGGAGCATATAAATAATAACCAAAGGGCTACCACATGGCGATCCTGCCAAATTGCTAGGACCATTTCCTGACAAAATACTAGGACCAAGAAAATTTTTCTTTCGATATTTGAATTTTAACACAAATTTCAACCGGAACATTTTCAAAAACACAATTTTTCAATGAATGATTCAGATCAAACAATCAGCAAAGCTGAGTTTGATAAAATATTCGATAAATATTTAAAGGAACCTTACCGTCCAGAAGGGCAAATAGTAAATAATCCACCAACCTATACACCAACACCAATCACTGCGGGTCCGAAGAGGATTACCATAGAAGAATACAAGAATAGGCAATTAAAAACGCCTAACATTAAGAAGGAAGTCAAAACCCCAAAAAGGAAGAGAGGCGGCAAACAATTCAATCGGAGAAAGCAGAAGGCGATACTTTTTAATAAATTAAATTTAGAAACCAGTAGAGATAAGAAAATTAACATTTTACAACAAATAAAAAATTTACAATAAACTTCATATAATTACGCAAATAGAATACTAAAAAAAAAAAAAAAAAATAAAATAATCAAAAAAAAAAAAAAATGCACTGTACAAATTGCGTAGATTGTAAAAGATATAAAGACAGTTTACCAGAAAAAATTAAGAATAAGACACTAATAATACTATTAGATTCTAATAACTTTAAACTCAGACACAGGAAAGACATTTACTACTGCCCAACTGCAGAAGCGGCATCCCAAATTATAAAAGAAAGAAACAAAAACTATAGCTAAAAAAAAAAAAAAAAAAAAAATAAATAAAAATTATATTTTAATAAAGAAGAATTTTGGCAATATGGGCGGACAAGAATCCAAAATAAGCGATCCAAAAGCAAATGTTATAAATGAAGTAACAGTTGAAGCAGATCAAAAACAAACAATGGTAGAATTGCTATTAATTATAATAACAACAATATTAGTTGCAGATTTTGTCCTTAAAATACATTCAATATATAGAAATAAACTAAAAAAAAATATCACTTATAATATCAAACAAGACCAAATTTAAAAAAATTATGGAACAATGGTCTAAAATTATAGAAAAAATAGAAGTAGAAAAAGAAAATTTTAATAAATCTTACAAATGTTTAAATAAAACAATAAAAGTAAAAGAAGAAACATTAAATAAGCATTTAAGAATATTAATAGCAGCACTAGAGAACATTAGAAGTATACTAAATGTTCACATAACTAAATTAACAAAAGAACATAAAGAAATTGGACTAGGAGTATTTTGGTCATATAGGGACAAATTACTTAAAATAATAGCAAATTACAATCTAGATATAAACATCCCACATACAATCAACACACAAATATTAATCCCAACTGAAAATTTCAACTTTGAGTCCATTCAACAGATAATTACAATGTCTGATTTTAGTCTACAAACAGCTATGAAAGCTATTCCGAGCTTTTCCGGAAATTACAAAGATTTGGAATCATTTCTAAAAATTATTGAAATAATTTATAACAGCCTAACCGAAACAGGCAAAACAGCACTAATAGATTTTGTGGTCTACGTGAAACTGAGTCAAACGGTGAAGACAAACGTAACTGCAATACAAATACCACAAACATTAGAGCAACTAAAAACCTCATTGACTAATAAATACAAATGCACAACAACTATACCCCACATACAAAACCAACTCGCCAATCTCACCCAAAGAAATCTAAGCATAGCAAATTTCAAAAATTAAATATTACAGTTGATATCAGAACTAAATGTACTGCAAATAGGACAGCTAGGAACAAATTCAATAAATTTTTCAAATGAAAGACAGACAAGTAACTACAATAGGAGCAATCAAAGATCTTGGCCCAGAATTCAGCAAAAAGTTACCAAGACAGAAATGGTCGCCAAGTGAACGTTATCCAATCTCAGGCAAACGTAGGCGACCCGGAGGATTACAATACCAATACCACTCCTCCGGGGGACAGGGACTAATTGAAAACATTAATTATAAAAACATTTATGTAATAACACAAAATTTAACCAATTATATAACAATACATAATATAGAATTCAACAAACAAATGACATTCTTAATAGACACAGGTGCAGATATTTCAATTTGCAAAAACCCATTCAATAACAACTTTGATTTTGATACTGACAGTCTGACACCAAATGTAAATTAACAGGAATAACAAATGTAGCAATCTACTCATTAGGTGCATCATATCTCAAATTTTTGATAGGTAAAAACGAAGCAACTATCAACTTCCAGCTAGTAGATAATGATTTTCCAATTGCAACAGATGGAATTATAGGAAGAGACTTTTTAATAAACTACCTTTGTAAAATTGCTTATGAAACATTCACAATAACGATAAACCTCAAAAACAAAGACTACATTTTACCAATAGACACGAAATTACCTTTAAAGAAAAGTATAGAACTACCACCTAGAACAGAAGTTATTCTACCTATAAAATTAAATATACAAGAAGACAGCGTTATTTTCAACCAAGAAATAGAGAAAGGAGTATTTTTAGCAAACTCCATTGCACCAGCCAAAGGAATTTGTCACGTAAAACTAATCAATGTTAATAGTCACACAGTCAATATTAAAGAAATAAAACCTCTAACGGAAAAATTAGCTAATTACAATATACTAAATACACATAACCAAACAAACACATACAACAATGAACGCTTTAATAAATTAATGAAAGAATTAAATTTGAAAAACCTAGATAGAAATACAGAAACAGAATTAACAGAAATTTTTCACAAATATCAATCTATTTTTCACTTGGAAGGAGAAAAACTTTCAGTAAATAATTTCTATAAGCAAAAACTCAATTTAACTGACAAGTCACCTGTATACATCAAAAACTACAGACTACCACAAACACAACAAGAAGAAATACAAACTCAGGTACAGGGAATGATTGACAACGACATCATTGAACCTTCTGTCAGTCCATACAACTCTCCACTACTTCTAGTACCTAAGAAGAGTGAAAACGACAAAAAGAAATGGCGTTTAGTAGTTGACTACAGAAAATTAAATGACAAAATAGTAAACGATAAATTTCCGTTAACAAGATTAGAGGATGTATTAGACGTTTTAGGAAGAGCTAAATACTTCACAACTTTAGACATGACAAGTTCTTTTCACCAAATACCTCTGCTAAACGACTCAAGACCACCAACAGCTTTTTCTACACAAGACGGACATTATCAATTTAAACGTCTGCCATTTGGATTAAAAATTTCCTCAAACAGTTTTCAAAGAATGTTAACAATTGCACTTAGTGGCTTAAAATCAGAAGCATTCCTCTACGTAGACGACATTATTGTTTTTGGATGTTCATTAAAACACCACAATAATAACCTCTTAAAAGTTTTTGAAAGACTCAAATACTACAACCTCAAATTAAATGCAAGCAAATGTCAATTCCTTAAATCAGAAGTAATTTACTTAGGACATTTAATAACAGACAAAGGAATCAAAACCGACCCAGCTAAATGCGAAGTAGTACGCAATTACCCAAAACCAACAAATCCAGATGAAACAAGAAGATTTATAGCATTTTGTAATTATTCATACCAAATTTTGCTCAAATCGTAAAATGTTTAAATTCATTATTGAAAAAAGGAAAACCTTTTATTTGGTCAGAAGAATGCGAAAAAGCATTCAATAAATTAAAACAGAAGCTAATTAGCCCTCCGATATTACAATATCCAGACTTTGACAAACCTTTTATTCTCACAACGGACGCATCTGACTTTGCTTTAGGAGCTATTTTATCACAAGGAGAAATAGGTCATGATCTACCAATATCATACGCAAGTAAATCGTTGCAAAAACACGATATTAATAAACCAATTATAGAAAAAGAATTACTAGCAATCCATTGGGGAATTAATTACTTTAGGACATATCTCTATGGCAGAAAATTCATCGTAGTCACTGACCACAGACCACTAGTATCACTATTTTCGCACAGAAACCCATCATCAAAAATGACAAGAATTAGAATAGAATTATCTGAATATGACTTTGAAATTATATACAAGCAAGGCAAGATAAACACCAATGCAGATGCATTATCACGCATCAAGATAGACAGTGACATACTTAAAGCAATGATTCCAACAAGTAAAACCGAAAAAGAAGATAATAAAAGCATTAACGTTATAACAAGGAGCAAGGCCGCAGAATTAACGAATTAACACACAGGGTGTTCCTTATTTAGAAATTAATGATAGTTATGGTAAACATTTAAAAACAGTAATCAAAATAAAATTATACCTATTATTCTTGTTGGCATTACATTATTTTTTAGCCCGAAAAACCCTTTTTAATAATTTTTTGAGTATTTTTTTTAGTTTTCAGAACACCTAAATACATACATAGAAATCAGTTGGAAATATCTAGACAGCATTTTTGTTGCAGACCGTGTAATCATATACATACTTCAATTGTTTGCTTCGATACTATTAGGTAGCATGACATTTTTTAATTAAAAATTTATTTAATCTTAATTCGATTTCGCTCTTGGTTCTGGATTGAAATTTCATTTACGAAGAAAATATGATGAATACGATTCAATTCTTTGCAACGCAACACTGGAATGTATATAGCTTATAAACGCCTTTGCCTTATTTTTGAGAATGCCTTGAGTTCAATATAATAATAAGAATTATAATAATAATTTTGCACTTACACTATATAGCTCAGTGTTTGGCCGAGCTTCTACCATTTGTGGTGTGCGTCTTTATATTCACAAAATAGAAAATAAATGAGTTCATTATGGGCATGACAACTCTTTTCAATGCGCAACAGTTGTGCATTTTTTTCGTTTGTGATGCTTTTGGTTTTTTGGCGGTTGAAATGACGGACATATTATGGTAAGTTAAATTTTTATACAAGTAATATTTATTTAAGTTTTAATTCACACAATATTATAATGATTGTAGTTATATGATGAAATGTATACTTATAGCGAAAAGAAGTGGAGTGACCAGAGGAAGAAGATCCTTATAGAAGTGAGTTTGCGACATGAACCAGAATTTAGTGCAAAGAAGAAAAAAAGGCATACAATTTGGGAACAAATAATGCGGGAGATTCGGGATGTTGACAGCACATTTACTTTTTCTAAAGATAAAGCGACTAGATGGTTTATCAATATAATGGGCACATATAAAATAATCAAAAAACGTAACAACACATCTGGTAAAAGTTCTACAAACTTGGAATTTTTCGATGCCTTCGGCTGCCGCAGTAGCGTTTAGGTGCCAAGTGAAATGCTCACTTCACACTTTAATGGAAGATTTAAAAGTGATGGCCCTTTGACACCGACCGATACCCGCTCGACAATGAACTTAGATGTAAAACCTTCCGAATCACCACTCCAAGACGTGTAATACAACGCAAACGGTGCGAAGTTCTAAATTTTTTGAACAAAAAATTTTAGGCAGATGCCAAAATTATGAAGAAACTGCTGGACATGGAGACAGAAAAAATTGCGGTGGAAAAAGAGAAAGAAGCTGAGTTTAAGGAAATTCGTTGGACGTTGAACATCCATATATTTTAGTATTTTAAATTTATTTTGTAAAACGCCAAATGCCTGTTCCACAACAACCCGAATCGAGCTTAGAATTACATACATTATACTTCGTTAAGAATCCGTTATCACGATAAGGCACCATAATAAACTTCTCAAACGGATAACCTCCATCGCCCAAAATGGTAATAGGAACAAATATTAATTTCTTTATTAATTATGGTCTTCCTGATAGGACTGATTTTCCATATCAACGTGTCATAGCATGCACCTGGGCAACCGATTAATACATCTATGAACTCCATGCAACTGTCGGCAATTGTTTTGCAAAAAAGTATTTACAGTGAATGTCATTCAAAATCGTACAGGCTCATTTTACTTAGACTTTTTGAAAAAACCTAAAAATTACAATAGGTTTTTATATAAAAAGACATTTTATTCAATTTTAACAAAACATAAAATGTTTTAGGTACATTAATAAAAATAACAGCAGTTCAATAAAGTGATAAGGAAAATTTTCAGTTAATAAAACATGTACAGCTTATTTGAGTATATATAAAAATAATACAGGAATGCATTTGGTTTTAAGTTTTTTAATTTCAATGTTTTGTTGAGAATCCTTTGTTGATATCTGCAGCTTGCAATCGTTTAAGCATGGAAACAACAAGTTTTTTACAATAATGTGCTTTTTTTACGTCTGAAATATTGCAAATTTTTTTCGATCTAAGTTTTCTGTCTAGATGATCCCAAACATGTTCGATGACATTAAAATCTGGCGACTGAGCAGTACTTAAGGGCAGTTATAAAGGGTCCTCATGCGGACTTTATATGCAGTATGCTTAGGATCATCAGCTTAAATGTGTGAGAAATTCCCATCTTTTCAGCGCTTTGCGTAAGGTTGTCCTTAAATATGCTTAAATACTTCCACTGATCAGTGGCGTCAACTTTTTGTGTGATATTCTTGAAACGAAATAACAAAAATCAATGTAACACATAGTGTTAAGGCTTGAAAAATTAGTATATTCCCGGGAGTTCATTTCGAGAACTGAAGACAACGTATAATACAAAATAAACGTTGTATCAATCTTATGTTGCTATGTTTAAACATTTTTTTAGTGAACCTACCCACGAAAATAATCGTTCCGACGCGACTGCCACTGATCCATGCAGCCATCTATAAACGCCAAATTTCCCATTCCATGGGACGACATGCACCCCCATACCATTAGTGATCCTCCTCCGTGTTTAACTGTCGGTCGTACATTTTTGGGATCCATTTATGTATTGGGGTTTCTCCAAATATTTACTTTACCATCAGAAGTAAATATATTAAATTTTGATTCATCAGTGAAAATTACATCATTCCAGTACTCTGCAGGTTTTTTTATGGTATTCAGCCCTATCGCTGATTATGTCGTAGTACTATTTTCATAGATTCTACGAAAAAAGCCATCACTGAGTACGAATGGCTAAGGGTGTGTTTATGTTGGAGCTTCGATAAGAGCGAATATAGCAGTGACTAGGGCATAGCGTAGATCAACGGTTCGATGTAGTGTTTATGTTGAAGCTGCGATAAAAGAGTTTTAATTTGAAGGTGAATAAAGGCAAAAAAATGTCCGATTCCGATGAAGAAATGTTGTTTTTGTCTTCAACTTCTTTATATAGTTTATTTAAAAGTACGCAGGAAACCCGCAGATTTTCTGCACACCCAATTAATAAGGAAAGAAAGATATTTGGCGAGTTTTTTTAATTTGTACGAAGATTTAAGAAGGGACCCCGTTAAGTTTTCAGAGTACATGCGAATGAACACTGAAACCTTTGATTATATTTTATTAAAAATTGAAGGAAGTTAAAAAAGAATGGTACAATTGTCATAGCAGACCTATTTTGGCTGAGGAGCGATTAATGATAACTATCCGGTAAGTTGTTAGTGTTTTATTGATGATACTAAGCAAAAACTTTCAAAATTAATGATAGTTAAGTCCAAAAATATTATGATAAACTTATAAACTAAGCTAGAAATTCAACTAAACATGAAGTCTACTTATGCGTCTAAATTGTTTATATATGTACATATGTATATGTATATTGTTTGTATATAAGAAAGTGTGTTCTGGTTAATCAAAATTTTGATCTTTTGTTAATACTTCATTCAAGTAATGATGTGTGGGATCAGCAGGCTTTTTTAAGAAGTCTTTGCTGATCTCCATTATCTTAATTCGATATTCTATTTTATCGATAACTGAAAATTCACGAATGTGCGGCAGCAAACTTTTGAAAAAATTTAAATCATCATCATTATCTTCGTCTCTTTTGAGTTTTTTTTCTTTCAAATATTTTAACTTTTCCCTCTCCACCTGCAGTAAGGCGCCACCAAAGCTGTCTTCTTGGGATCGTTTCGCATTTCAACGCTTTCCTCGCGATGTTGAGGCTCTTGATGAAGAGGGCGCAATATCTTCCAGAATATTTTTGGGATATTCAACTGAACTTTCCTGCGATGGGTCTACAGGTTGCAAATTTTCAATTTCAATATCTTTTTCTATATCGTCACTTAATAAACTATGTAGTGACTGTGTGTTCTATGACCATGTCACTTATATTTTCGTGGTGTTAATTCATCTTTTAAAAATAAAAGACTTTGAAATATTTCCAATTACACACATTTTGAGTTATCTGGGCATCCCCTGATTTAGGTTCAGGAATTTTCGCCAACGTGGTCCTAAACTTATCACGCAAGTTTTTCCATTTATTACGTACGGCAGAAGCTGAAAATTTACATACATTTTATTAAAAGTTGAAAATTTTCATAAACATATAATTTTTAAAGAACATAATAAAAAAAAATTTCGCGCAGTTTAAAGTGTAATATGTCCGATTTTATATACTAAAACTAGAGTGTGTTTGTAGGTTTGAACAATCAGCAGACCAAAAATTGCAAAAAAGTAAAGCAATGTTGAATAAATGGTCCATATTGTACTTTTTAATTTAATATTTATTTTTAAATGAGCTAAAGGCCAATTTTTTGGAAAAATTATAAAAAAACAACAACACAACAAAGCCGTAGAAAATATACATAGCTCATTTAAAAATAAATAATAATTTGAAATGAACAGATCAAAAACAACAAAAGGTACTTTTTAATTGCATATTCTTAATTTAAAACTCAAAAATAGATAAAGTCTTAGCAATCGCAGCTAACCAAATTTAGTCTATTATACAATTCTTTTATTTTTTGTTCTACATACATAAGTACATACGTAGATATTCCTTGAAAAGTTTCAAAATCAAAAAATTCTTTAGATGCATTTCATCTTGATTCAACCGAGCCATTCGGGACATGACTTTATTTTTCAATGAAACTCATATATGTTGCTCCTTGGTTAAAATAATAAGACACGTGTTTTTTGTTTGCCCCAAAAGAGTCTTTTCTGACATCTATGGCCAATTTTGTTTTAAAGGTAAAATTCGTTTTTGTGAATTATTCGCGAGAACCTTTTTTTCAAATATCCATAACGTTTTCAAATCTTGACCGATTTACACACACATGTTTGTCATATTTTGTTATTTTAATTTTCTTAATAAACAATTTAATTGTCATTGTTAATAGTTATTTATTTAGCAATAAAAAAAGGTGCAACGTTTTTTTTTTTTTGAAATCTAATTTCTCGAAAGAGGTTCTTTTTCTTCGAAATGGCTGTTAGCTAAAATTTTTTGTTTTTGTGCTATGATTTTTTGAAAATATAAATACCTAGTTTTATTTGCATTTTAAATTGAATTTCGATTTTAAATAAGTAAAGTATATAATGTATTAATTATGTTTGTGTCTTGGGATGATTTATTGTTTGATGTATTGTTCTCTGCTATTATCGCAGCTATTATCTTCGCTCTTATCACAGCTCCAACATAATTGCACCCTGAGACGTAGATTCGAAATTCGTAGAGTTGCATCGGTGAGTTCATTCGTAGATTTTTCTATAAATTTCTTACAATAATATATAATAATATAGAAACATAGTGAAATTGTGAGTATTAAATTTAATAAAAATATTTTTATTTAATGCAATTTTCTTGCTTGTTTGTTGTTTTCCATTTGAGTTAAAAAATTTAAACAACGCTTTCGCATTACGCTGGGTTGCTAGAATTTTGAGTGGATAACACCAAATTTAAAAGGAAGGAGGAATTTTACACCCGAAAACCAGGATTTTGCATAGAAGTCCATTTTTGCTTTTCGTTTGTCCTAGTTACTCATTTCCAGCATTATCCATAGAGGGCATAGCCGTGACTGCAATGTATTTTAGACATGATAAATGTTGATTGGACCATGAGTATATCATACCCTTTTCCAAATCACGGCTGGTAACCACCTTCCGCCAAAATCTTAACACCGAAGCCAGCTAATGGATCTCATTCCTTGACGACGGTTTTGGAATACTTCAGATGCCATCTTTTAAAACCCTAACCACATTCACAAATGCGGATTTGTTTAATCGAATATTTTTAGCAAATCTGTATTTTGAAACTGGTAAAATTATACATATATTTCAACAACCGAAACTTTTTCATACAAAGTGTCATCAGATTCCAGATTAAAGGTAAATCTTAAAGGTTTTCACTGAATTTTAGCTATTGTTAAATTTTGCCGCCTTTCTTAAATGAGAAATATTATACTGGCACTCCCAAGGATATTTATTTTGTTTAATAAAGCCAGAATAGAGCTATAAAAGTAAATTATTCTGCCAAAATTTGTGCGATCATTTTGACGCAATATAAAAGTTGCTAATAATTTGCGTAACTGTTATAAAGAAAGAAATAGTTTAAAAATATAGTACTAATCTCTGCGGTACGATTTTTAATGACATTCACTGTAACTTAAAAAATTAGAATTTAAGGTAAAAAAAATCCAAATATTTACTAAAGCAAGGATTGAGTATGTTCTCTTTAGGTTGTGATAACTGATTTCATCATTGATTGGTTGTGAAAATGGAACGACGTTCCCCAGAAAAAAGGGGAAAGGATTGAGGCGCAGCGTTGAAAATGCTTCACTGATTTGATTGTGTTCAGCTGCAGTCTTTAGAAATTTTAGAACAACTCCCTTTAAGCGGCAGATCATCTTTATTATTTTGACAAAAATTGTATATGCAAGGCTACATCAAAACGATCGCTGACGTCTCTAAAAGAGCAATTGTTGCCCAGCTTCCAAATCGTTATTTGTAATGATTTTTCCGATGAAATTCCAATTCGTCTAGTTGTGTATGGAGGCCATCAAGCCCTGCAAAAATTTGAGGACCAGGTTCTCTAATCGGACAATATTTTAAGGTAGCTTCGAAGGGACCTGGTTACATACTGGTTACATGTTATGCAGCATATGACCATGTCAAGCGCACGTCGATCTTCGTTTCTTAGTTCTTTCGTGAATAATTGGTACTTTTGCTTCGGCCAGCAGTATTGCCAAATGTTAAAAAGTTAAATGTAAAATTTAAAGCAAATAAAGTTTTGATTACAAATTTTTTCTATTTATATTAATTAAACCATCCGACTAATATATTCGTTTAATTTTGACACAAATACATTTGTTGCAAAGTTTTACTTAAGCATAATATGTAAAACCCGATTAATCAATGTTAATGAAGATCAAACCAGTACCGCTGCAACTTCACTTTGTTGGAAAAGAGTATTATATTGACAAAACCCTATAAAACTTCTTTCGAAGCAAAATTTCTTTAAGATTTTAACCTCAAATGAATCAGAAACACTTACAGGATTCCCTCTTTTCGAAAAAATTCGAAAGCGGAAGCATTGTTTATTTTGTTTTTGTTGTAGAATTATAATGAATCAAAAAAGTTAATCCATACCGAATTTCATTTGAAAAATTTATTCTGTTATAAAACGCAAAAATTCGCAGAAGTCAAACATTTTAGTAATTTAAAGAGAACTCCTGGCAACCCTGCATCCGTAACCTCAACAGTTAGAGATAGCGATGAATCGTTATTGTAAAAGTATCGATACATTTACTTGCTTTCGGTATCGTCTTATTCGTCAAAATCAATATAATTTAGTAACACACTTTTAAATTGCTTAGTAATTGGAAAAAATATTTGCATATATAGAATATTAAATATTATTATTAAATATGTCTAATAATCTAAAACTATCTGTGATAATAGAAATTTATTGAAAATATATATAAAAAATGATATTAAAAACTTCTACAACAAAATTAACTAACAACAAATTTCTTATTCACTAAACTCCATAAGTGATTCTATCACTTCTTTATGCAATGGTATGGTATGGTATGTGTGGCTGTCACCGTTGCTACAGCGACCCACTTAGGCCATGATTGGAGGCCCGTTGTGATACCACTAGCTAAGTGTTCATTCCCCTTTGCTGAACCATTTTGAGCTCTTGACGAATCTCGCCAAGCATCTTGGGTCTATAGAACCTAATTCTCCGAGGTCTCCAAAAAGTGGTACCCCTAGAAAGCGTAGCCTGCTTCTTGCTAGCGCTGGACAATTGCATAGAAGATGGAGAACAGTTTCCTCCTCTTCATAATTTTTGCAGCTTCTACAGCATCTGTGAAAGGGTACACCGAGACGCCCCGCGTGGTTGCCTATGAGGCAGTGCCCCGTAAGGGCTCCAATGACCTGAGATATATCATCCCGTTTTAAGGTGTACAGACCACGCGACCGTTTACGATCCCATCTAGGCCAAGTCTGCCTAGATATCCTACAAGTCGTAGTCTGTGCCCACCTCTCATTCGCACGAGCATAAGCATATTCTTTTGAGAGCAGCCTGCAAGTACCAAAGGGCATACCAATGCGTTCTTTACCAGGAAGAATCTGCTTGGTTGTCCCTTCCCTCGCAAGTTCATCCGCTATACAGTTACCCTCGATGTCCCTGTGGCCTGGAACCCAGATGAGGTTTAGTCTGTTCTGCTTAGCCATCTCCTGAAGAGATCGGCGGCAGTCCAGTACAATCTTTGAAGTTATCGCAGCTGAGCTCACTGCTCTGATTGCCGCTTGGCTATCGCTAAATATAAAAACGTTGTTGGCTTTTAAGACGGTTTGCAACCTGTCCACAGCCTCCTTAATGGCTGAAACCTCAGCTTGAAAAACACTACAGTGATCCGGCAGCCTAAAGGAACAGCTCAGAGATAAGACTCGCGAGAAGACCCCTCCTCCCACCGTAATACTTCCAGGTGGGGTGTAGAAATTTTTAGACCACTCCTCCCTACCTGGAATCAACATCGCGAAGTTTCTGTCTGGGACCATGGTATCGACGCAGCGATCAGTGCAGTCCGGAAGGAAGCTATACTTACTCAGTATGCTTGAGTGCCCACATAGGGTAGACTCCCATTGATATGTCTCTCTTAGTCGAAGCGCGGCAAGAGCCGCCATCTGTTGACCCACTAAGTCGAGGGGTAGAAGGTCCAGAAAAACATTCAAGGCGTCGTTTGGTGTTGTTCGTAGAGCTCCGCTAATGCAGATAATACTGGCTCTTTGTACTTTACTAAGTAGATTGAGGTTAGCATTTTTGCTCAAGGCAGGCCACCATACGATGACTCCATAAAGAAGAATTGGCCTTACTACCGCTGTATAGATCCAGCGGCATACGCTTGGATTTAGACCCCATTTCTTTCCAATGGCCCTTTTGCAGGAGTATAGGGCCACAGAAGCCTTTTGAGTGCGCTGGACAATATTATTTCTCCAGCTTAGTTTCATATCTAGTGTGACGCCAAGAAACTTGGCTTCCTTCTTTAGATTTAAACGAATACCATTCAATACCGGAGTAATTAACTCCGGTGTCTTATATTTTCTAGTGAAGAGTACCAACTCCACCTTTTCCGAGTTGACGCTAAGACCACATTGCGTGGACCAGTTCCCTACAGCGCAGAGTGTTCTTTGCATCAAATCACACAAGGTCTGCGGGAACTTGCCCATGTATGCTATGGCGATGTCATCTGCATATGCGACAACCCTGGCGGCACCCCATTCCGTCTCCCGCAAGAGTGAATTTACAGTTAGATTCCAGAGTAGGGGGGAAAGTACACCACCCTGTGGCGTTCCGCGAGACACATGCCTCGAAACACGGTTTGCGCCGACTTCTGCTGTAATCTTTCTACCTAAGAGCATTTGCTCTACAAATTCAACCAGGGAGTTTTCTACACCGAGTCCTCTTAAGGCCTGAGTTATGGCCCCCGGATTAATGTTGTTAAAAGCTCCCTCAATGTCAAGAAAAGCTACGAGGCAAAATTCCTTGTAACTAAAAGATCTCTCAATGTAGCTGACTAGGGAATGTAGCGCAGTGTCTGTGGACCTTCCCTTTAGATAAGCATGCTGGTTATTTGACAAAAGTCTTTTATCGATCGTGAAAGAGAGGTGGTTATTAATCAGCCTCTCTAGAGTTTTGAGAACAAAGGATGACAGGCTTATTGGTCTGAGATCCTTCGGGCGCGTATGTGATACTTTTCCGGCCTTGGGAATGAAGACCACTGAAACAGATCTCCATGCCGTTGGTACGTAGTTTAGTTTAAGGCAGGCCCTAAACATGCTTAGTAGCCAATTCGCAGAAGTTTCGATTGTTGCATCCAGCTGCGCAGGTATGATGCCATCCGGCCCTGCTGTTTTATAAGGTTTAAAGCTTTTTATCGCTGAAATAATACTTTCTCTTGAGATAGGGAGATTAACGATTGCGCCCGAAGGGGGGCACTCTATTTCTCTTGATTGTGAGCTTCCAGGAAAGTGTGTGTCGAGAAGCAGCTCGACCGTATCTTTTCCTGTAGCCGTCCAGGAACCATCCTGTCTCTGTAAAGATCCAATCGGGTTTGTTGTGCCCGACAGAATTCTTCTTAGTCTGGCAGTTTCGTTGACGCCTTCAATGCCAGTACAGAATTTCCTCCATGAGGACCTCTTCGCTTCACGTAGGGCTTTTTTATAGACCCGCAGGAGCTGCTTATAAGTCTGCCAATATAACTCCTGACTCAGCCTTTTCGCCCTGTTGAACTGCCTTCGGCAATCTTTGCGCAGCGAGTCTAAGTCGCGGGACCACCAGTGTGGCCTACGCTTTCCCCAAGTTTTGGGGTCAGGGCAGGCTCTGGCCAGGGCCTGCGAGCAGCTCACAGTAAAAAAGTCCACCATGTCCTCCAGTTTACCGATGGTGTTGGGCTCTACCGGTAATGGATGTGGTAGGTTACTTTCGAGAATTTCCCTATAGAGAAGCCAGTCAGAGTTTCTCAGGTTCTTACGAACCTTCGGAGCACTGGTGAACAGATCTAGAGTTATCTCAATATATCTATGGTCTGAAAAGGAGTGTTCATCAAGAACTTTCCAATTAGTTACCATATCATATAGCTTTTCACTACATAAAGTGAAGTCTATGACCTCCTGTCGATTTTTGACGATAAAAGTGGGCTCTGTGCCCCTATTGCATATAACTAAGTTAGTGGTTAAGAGGTAATTGAAAAGAGACTCACCTCGATTGTTAACGTCGGTGCTACCCCACTATACATGGTGGGCGTTAGCGTCGCACCCGATGAGAACTAAACCCTCTGGTCGTTCACTAGATCGCGGAGTAGATCCTGAGGGGGATTCTCAGCCTCATACGCCATATAAGTGGAGGCCAATAGCAAAGCCTTGCCTCCGATCTCCAGCAGTGTTGTCGTCATGTCTCCATTACTATAACAAGGTAAAAGAAAAATGTTTAGATCTTTCTTCGCCATTACGCAGGTTCTTATTTTACCTTTACCACGCTCAACAAGCAGCCTATAGCCCACCGCACCTAGACCACAGACCCCCGAGTTATTAACCCAGGGTTCTTGAATAAGTGCGATGTCTATGTCGTCGCCAAGTAGGCGACTCAGGAGAGCAGCGGATGCTGCCCTAGACCGGTGGAGGTTGATCTGCAGAACCCTCATCATTTGAGGTTCCCATCAACTCCTCCACCGCAACGACAGTGACGTCAGCGCTGTCTTCCCCTTCGCTAAGGAGCAGCTCCTCCTCAGCATACATTCTTTGCATCGCCGATGCCAAGTTTGATTGCGAGGAGGCTCCGCTCTCCGCGTCGGAAAAGTCAGCCTCCGGTTCAGGTCCCTCAATGTCCACCTCCATTGAGGCACCCGCTTCGGAGGCACGCTGCGCGTCACCACGGTACACTCGCAGAGTCACCTCGTCAAGGCCGTAGTAAACACGGCCCTGTCTCTTCTCCAGGATCTCCAAAGAGTCCCTGTTCAGAGACAGGACCACTTGCCTTGACGGCCCATCCGGCTCCTCTACTCGTAGGACCTTCCAGTCGCCCGTAGGTATTGTCGGGTTCATCACCTGGAGCATCTTTAAGATGCTCTCCGGTGATGACGGTGTTACAGGGACCCAGGCCCTCGCTCTAGGTCTGACTGGAATATCCTTCCAGTCGACAACCGATAGTTTCGCTCCGGGGTATACAGCCCCTACCTTAGCAACGGCGGCCTTATACAGCGCCGCAGACCTTGCATCATCACATGCCACTACCTTAACGTGGCCCTGGAACCAGCCGGCATCTCTGCACGCAGGAGGGGCTCCAGGGTTCTCTAGCAGAACATCCATGATGACGTTTGCCAGAGCCGCCTTCACCCACCTCCACTGATTCCTTGGGATCGACCCGTGCTCTTTGCCGCGATCCAGAACCCCGATAAGGATTCTGTCTTTGGCAACATCCGCAAAACTGGGTCTGGCCACACCGGGTCGGACACACTTATTTTTAGGAGCAGGTTGTTGCTCCTCCACTGACCTCTGTCTCTTTGTTGGGGGTACTCCATCTTCAGCCGCTACCCCAGTTGTGCTTCGGTAGTTGGGTAGTAGAGCTTTCGCTCTTTCTACCGCCTCCCTTGCACTCTGAGGCAACGTTTCCAACGGCACCCCCTCGTACTTTTTGAGCGTTCTGGCAGCCCTACGCTTCTCAACGTGTGTGGACCGCCCGCTCGACCAACCGTGAAGGGAATCGCCCGTAGTTGCCATCGCGACGATTCCTTGTTTATAAATTTTTTCGGCTGCTTGCCGCCCATCCCCAGTTGAGCCAGGTCGTGAGACCTTTGCCTTTATGGTGGATTGATGGGCACACTGCGCCAGGGGCCGCGGGTCGACCTGCCGTTTCCAGCATAGCCTTCGCAGCCTTACTGGTGCTTGGCCCCACCATAACGCCCGTAATCACGGGTCGGCTCGGGGTCTCCCCCGGAGCAGAACCGGAGGTGCTCGCTATGCGGCGAAGCGGTGCATTAGGCGCATGCGCCTGCACTGTCTTACCCCGTGGAGGGGAAGACGAAGTTTTTTTCTTAATTGGCCTTTCCATGGTTAATAGGGTCCCCACTCGAAGCCGCTATCCTCACTCGGTGCTGTAGTCGCTATGTAGTCTATGAAGCAGGGAGGCCATGCAAGGGTTGGCACCCACCCTTATGGGGTTAGGTGCTCAGAGCCAGATCCAGCGCAAAAGCGGGAGGGTCGCCTCAACCGCTACCTACAGCCACCAACTAAATGGCGACGAGATCGGAACGTACTTCGAGGCCTGCCAGGGTTTTAACGGGACGGAGGCAGTCACGGCATTAGCCTGAAAGCCATTTCTGCAGGGTTTCACCCCTGCATACTCAGGTAACAGAATACCGCAACCACCAGCTCGGTATCAACAAAACAAATCATTAGGGAGAGGGTAGTCAAGGGACGAAATAAGGTCAGGCCAAGGGGAGGGTTCTCACCTTCCTTTATTTGTTCCCCAGCCGAGGCTTAGGTTAACAGTGCTACCAAGCGTGAAGGAAAAGGAGGAGATTGATAGTGAGAGGTGAAAGGCATCACATCCGAAGATCAGCCGTCGCGTTGCACTTCACTACCCTTTAAGCAAACTTTTGGTAATCTTTTAACGATTATAACCACTATGCTTTATGAAAAGATATCCCAGAATCACTTATGGAGAATTGACGCAATTTTTATTTGATTCTTATTAGGTCCAATAGTTCAAAGAAATTATTTAAAGAAAAATATTGGTACCAACTTTGTGTGTCGCGAAAATAATTGGTATCGAAGAAAATAAATCGATTGCTTACTACACTTAATTGGAAATGGCTCATCGCTTTTCAAAAGCAGTCAGCCGGTTGAATATAAATTGTGAAGTGCTTTTTTTTTAATATGGTGAGATATTTGTGCATTAATAAAATAAATAATTAAAAAAATAATAGTCTTAAGTGCAGAGGAAAAATGCAGAGTTCAAAACAGCATTTGAAGCGTAGAATGAAAGAAAAGAAGGAGCTGTATCCTCAGCACTTTTTGGCGAGCGAAGCGTCAGAACAAATGCGCAGAAGAGATGTCGGCAACGTTTCTGATGCTTCGTGTGAATTTTTTTTATACCTATCCTAGCGAAGCCGAAGAAGTGCCAAAGAAAGTATCCTTCCGGGATAAAATTAGGTCTTGGCAAATTAGGAATAGAATCCCACACAAAAGTTTAAGGGAACTCTTAACAATACTTAAAGATGAAAACTTAGACGTTCCTCTAAGTCCGTCCGCTCTTCTAGATATGTATATATGTACATATATAGAGTTTTGAAAAATGCGATGGTGGGATGGTATTTATAATTGGTAGGAGATATCGACTGAATGCGACACTTGAAACATCCAACGTGTCAAATGGTAAGTTTAATAGTGTGATACTTTAAAAACTTACTTCGCATATCATATTTAAAATACTTATTTAAATTTATTTTTTAGATCTCAATGTCGGCTGCAATAAATGCAAAGATTTGGGAAAACTATTAACGGCAAAATTTACTAAACTAACAGGTAAATTTAAATTATATATAACAATTTATGCATTTAATACATATGTATGTACATATGTATGTATGAATAGTATGCTTAATGGAAACAAGTTGCTATATCAAACGTTTACATTTTAACTGAATTTCATTATATTAATCCAATTCAAAATTACAGGTATGTATAATTGAAAAACAGAATAATTTTCTCGTCGACGTATTGGCAAGGACAAAAAAGCTGTGGAAGCATGTTCTCGCTTCCCATTAAAGACTGAAGAGGATATAGCCAAACTGGATAACGATCTTAATGACATCAACCGATTGTATTGAACGATTTTCATAAAATATCTAATAATACTTTATTTTTATCTTAGATTTCTGCAGTGCAATATCTGTTGCAGGGTGAAGTTGGCAATAATTTTGAAAAAGTTTTGTCAAGGAGTTTCTGCCTCGAATTTAATATGTTTGGTATATCTGGCAAAAAATCTCTCAAAGATTTTCCTGAGGTTTTTACTGTATTCAAAAGTGAAAGAATGTTAAAAGTATTATGTTGAACTTGCAATACACTAATAAGGCTTCGATCGACGCGGAGGCCGAAAAAAGGAAGGCTTTCCAAGTAGTGAAGAAGCGGCATTTCCATATAGTTTCCCTAGAAAAATCGTAAATCGCCAAAATATACAACATTTGCTTTTTACGTGAACATACATACATACATATGTATGTACATATTTTCTTATTTTTTTCTTCTCTAAATGTGTTTTAATGGCTACCTGAATTCGCTCTACGTTTAAGTAACATATAAAAAAAATTATGCTAACAAAAATTTCAACAATATATTTAGTTTAAGGTAAAATAAATAATTAAATTACATAATCAATAATATGTAATTGCTATAAATTTAATACTGTAATGAATAATATACACAAAATAGTAGATAAATATCTTAAAAAAAATATTTATAGTAAAAATCGAAAAAACTTTTTTTAGGACTGTGGATATATGTACATATGTATGTACATATATGTATTTAAAAACTATAATTATGAGTTTTGATTTCTTATGACACGTTTTCCGTATTCTCAGCATCTTACTCGCAAAAACTATGCACATTTTCTTTAGAGATTTTTGGAAAACTTTGTGCAATGTCTGCCCGCTCCCCCATCATAATGTCATGTCAGGGGCTCCGACGAAATCCATGATAGGCCTGTATAATTCTTTGATCAAAAACAAAAAATTTTATTACTTCAAAAGTTCATTAATAGAAGATAAGTGCATCGATAGATACATAAAGTAAATATTTTGGTTCCGAAAATGTATGTATGTATATTAATTCTTGAATGATTTTAAATTTGATCAATTATTAAAAAAAAGAAAAACATAGTATGAGCAAATATGATTTCGAATAATATTTTGAAGTTTACCACAAGCCATACAAAAATCGAAACGATATGTTGAAATTCAGTTTGCCTCACAAGTGTGGATATATTCATGAACCAATTTCTAAAGATCGCGCTATCAGACAACCGTGTATTTAAAATTGATTTTGAGAAACAAGTGAGTGCGTAGTGGCTTTAAAGTTTTTTTTGTTTAAATTTCATTCTTTGTTTCCATATTTGTGGTGATTTTTTTGAAATTGGACGCGTGTAAAACACTTTTTAATGCGAAAATCATATTCCATTAACATTTTATGTTAATTTCCAATAAATTTTACTTATAAAACCTTGTTATAATTGCAAAAATTCATTACACTCAATCACAGCACTTTTTCGGTGTTATTATTTTGTTCTCCAGTGTTCTGTCCAGTGTCTGTTACAGTTGTACTTTTTCGCAATGATGGCTGACTTTTAGAAACCTCTATTAGTTCCCGTATAAAAGTTTTATTTAATCTTGCTCGGCGATTTCGATTTTTTATTGTTTGTGGATAGCTTAAGCGCGTGAACAATTCCAAGCGCGAAACGACACCAGTTGAATGCTGTGTCTGACCTGCCCACGGACAAGGCGCTGCCCATATCTAATGTAGTTGCCTGAATTTGGATATGATACAACATATCGATACCTATATTTTAACATATATATTTTCCGGATTACAATACATATTACCCAGTATCATATAGAATTTCCGAAGAAAAGAAATGTACTGCGTATCGAAAAATTCTCGCAGTCGCATTCTAATTCTTGGCGCGCTATGATATCAGATATGCTTCAAAATGTTTGCAGTTACTTAACTTTACCAAACTATTGGTAGTTTTCCAAACATTATTTATAATCAAGGCTTCCTCTGCTAGGGTATGTTCAAATACGGCATTTGCAAAAGCTAATCAAGAAGTTACCGTTCACACAGTAACTTAAGGTTATTAAGTGCAACCTGAACGATGGCGAATTCCGGGAAGTCTCTACTTTGGTTTTGCCGAATATTACAGATACATGACGTCGATATATTTTGTAAACAATGCACTTCCTTGCATGTGTTTCACATGGCTCAAATACTTTAATTTGTAAATTACATTTATCACATTGTAAACAAAACTTACATTCGAGTGTCATATTCAATTTACACCGTTCGATAAACGACTCACGTAATATGGGATCGTACGATCGTCCACTCGTTCATGATAGTCGCTATTCGACCCCTAAATTACTTTATTAATTATCGGTAATATAGAAATCCAGAAAAGTGCGGAAAAAGTATCGCTATAATCTAAATTTGATTATTTTTTAATAAGGGATTACCGGAGTGCAATTTTATTTGAGTAAGCTTGTTAGTTAATTATGAATCTAGAGGTGTATGGGAACCTCTTAAGCATATTAATTAAGAACACTTGTAAATATTTCTAAATAAAAAGTCCAACATTTTACGGAAACGTGAAATTTAACAGATTTTTTTAATTTTTCCCGCTTTTGCTACCCTAAATACGCCAATTTTTTAAGTCCATATCAAAGACGAATTAATTTTATTAAAAACGCCGTTTTGGAAATAGCATGAGGGTAAGAAAATTGTATAATATTTTAACATATGAAACAGCAACAAACTTATCCAATATGTTACCAAGATATACATACATATGTATTTATGTGGTTTTCGATTAGTGTTGCGCGGTTGAGTGATTTATTGCCAATCGGGCAATATTTTTTTTCAGAAGAAGTGGTTAATATGTGTCGTTTTTACCTTTATGCCTTGCAGTACATAACTATGTTAAGAAGATCAAGAATACGACTCAATAGGGGTATTCGGGATCTGTTGTATTTGCCATGGTATTTTGTATTCGTGGTTTCTGTAGTTTTTAAAGCAAATGTAGTAAAAATCCAACAATAAAATATACGTTCAAGAGTGCAAGCAAATACAATGAGTGGACCCTGCTGTAAATGTAGTTTTTCTTTTGTAAATTTCTCACGTTAGTCGAATAAATATATATTTATTTGTGTGTATTTAAGTTTATCGTTTATCTTAGCAATTTGATTTTTATAATTATTAGTAATAAATGTTTGTTTATTTTGTTGGCCTAGTAAATGTTAATTTACAATTTTATTGAGCTCAAGGCCAGTTTATGGAAGATTTTGTGAAAAAGTAACAATAGTTTTTAAAAGTACAAGCGTCAGAAATTACATGCATGAAACGGCGTATTTTTTGATATCATATAAACCAGGAACGCTACATTTTTAGTATTTTTAGTCGGAATAATTTCTGGATTAGTTTGTTTACAAGAATAAAGTTGAAGTTCAATTTTTCATTCGAAGTTCAACTTTTTAATTTTTTGTAACAATTAACTTTAACACATTTCACATAATTTTCTTTGATATATACAGTATCATTTTTGTTAGGGCATTGTGTTGAACAATTCAAGTCATCAGAGCCCGAAAACTTGTAACAGAAACAGGAAACTACTGTTCTTCTGACCCGTAATATTTAGGACATTCGATTGATCCAAATGTACCGAAAGTCGAAGTTATGCATGTTTAAAAAACGAAACGAACGAGAAAACTTGATTTTTACGAAAAATACGTGTCCCCTTAAATTGACCCAAAAACAACATATTAAAGTTTCGTTTAAATTTAAAATCATGACTAGAAACAACCGGGCATTTTGAAATGGAAAGGGCAAGTTATGATTCTAAGTACTTTATGAACATTTGGAAAGCATCGGAGTAGCAAATATCCTAAGCTTGAAATAAATTTTGGAAAATTCAGCCTGAGAAAATAGAAGCGCGTCTGGTTTGAAATCGTCGATACTCGATGACTCGATACTCGATATATATGTATATTCATATTGATTTTTATTAACAGAGTACATCTTTGCTTGAATCGCTATTTTAAATGGGGCTCGCCTTTTTTAACTCTAGAATACTAACCATCAACTGAAGTTACTTAAACACTAACATTTCGTAAATTTTACAATTTTTTATCCATAACAAAAACATAATTCCTACTTCGAATTATGTTGGAGGCTTTGGTACATAAATTGGTTTGAAACCAAAATAACATACATACATACTAAGGTGTTCGATTATTCGACTTTTTTGTAAAACCGGTTTTCGAATTATTCAAAAAATGGCGACTTGAAAAAAACGGTTCCTAATTTTTAAATCAAGAAAAAACCAGGTAATTTATATGAAAGAAATTTTTTGAAAATAAAATGTAGTTTAATGTCCGAATTTAGTAAGCGGTATCAGGCTCTAATAGAGAAATGTCACAATTAAAGACCAGTCGGCATTAATTGGTCTTAAGTGCTCTACTCTTAAAATAAAGTCTCTCAATTGTGATCAGGTGATCAGCAGGTCTCAAAAATTAAGACAAACACAAAAAATGAAATCTTAAATGCGAGGAAAATTTAACTCACACATATGCCCGAGTTCAGTAACTTCGTATCATCTCAAGTCTCAATTTCAGCTAGAGATTATTGCTTTTCCTCGCTTTCACGTTTTTTTGCTTTTGTTTTTTTTTTTAATTTTCTGTGACCTGCTCATCACCAGGTCACATTTTAGAAACTTAATTTTGCGAATAGAGGCTTTATTTTGATAGTAATGAATTCCAACTGGTCTATAATTGCGACTTTTGTCTCTATTAGAGACTGAGACTGCTTACTGGATTTCAAGGTTTTTCCATTCCCTTATGGCATTTGTCTAAATACAAGTATATGTATAAAATCTTTTAAATACATTTGCTGCATTTTTTCTGCAAATTAATTGGATTTCGAATATATATAATGGTATTATCTTCTTGATAAACACTTTGTGATTGCCGTTTCAATAAAAATATAATGGTTGTAAAATTAGTCGATGTGCTGCCGTAATTCTATTATTTATCAAAGGCTATTACTAAAGAATAAAAAACCGATTTATTCGATATTCGAAAAATCAAGATTTCAAAAAAACCGTACAATAATTTATGAAAAACCGAAGAAAACCGGTTTGAAAAAACCGAGTCAATCACCCTAATATATACATAAAAGAATAAAGCAATCTACTAATCTTATCTGCCGAACGCTACCCTCCGCTACGAATAAGAAAAATTTGCCATCGCTGATTCCTTGTGAACCCGAAAAAAGTTATAGTGTATATCCGAAAAAGCTGCATAAATAAAAAGAAGAATATGTTTAATATAAAAGATCTAGTAAAACGATATTAAAAAGTTTCTTTCCACGTAGCATAACCTTCAATTGCAGATGTTGGTTGCTTACAAGTTTCATCTCGGCTCCACTTTTTCTTCCACAAAGCAAACTCCGGCGCAGATGTTGCCTTGTCAATAACACCTTTGTAAGTTTCAAATTATTTTTCATCTGATACACTAAAATCAACTTCTTTTAATGAGCATATCGAAGGAATAAAGAAAAAAAAATTTTTGTATAATTGATTTGTGTTGAATAAATTGGTCTTACAATTGTATACTCATATGTTGAAATATCATCGACAAAAAGTGTCACTCTGAAAAAAATTTCAGGATTTCTTGTATTATATCCTGTTATTTCTTTTTTATATGCGCTATGTAGTAGTTTTATTTCACCAATAATCGACGTTAAATGTTTGCATACTTCTTGGAATATTTCGCTGAACTTTTCATTTTTATTACCGCTAAACTCGTAATAACTAGTAAAACGGTTTCGATATGCTCAACAACTTTTTGAAAATTCAAGGAAGGGAAATGCAAAACTTTTCTTAAGAACAAAGTAAACGAGAACACTGTCAATAAGTAAGTTCGTTTAAAATCTCCAACAGCAAAGTTCAGGCAAAACTCTTCTGTTCTCTCACAACATAAAATATCCAAAATAGTAAGCAAACGCAAAATTTGCAGAAACTTGCAAGTTCATCGAACACTCGATTGAATTCTTGTCCGCATCCAAATATGTATGTTAAATGAAAAAAATTGCATAAGTGTTTTCTTGAAAGATTTTACTAAGGAAACTTAATCAAACTAACATTTATTTGTTTCTAGTATGTCTCATACTCATATTTTATAATTTTCACATTTTAAATTTTGAAACGAAAAATTCATATTTATCCAAATTGCTATCAACTGTTCTTGGTCAGCTGTTTTCTTGTTGGCAAACATTTTTCCAGCAGAAGCCAACAGCTTCCACTCAAAATGAAATTTCACTTTGCTCTCTCAATTTCCCCTACTTTGCAAGTTTTTTGCGTACGCTAACGCTAAAAGCTGATAGCTTTTGAGAACTTTCAATAATTATCAGCTTCGCGAACATATATATGTAATAATTGATGGTGTGAATTATTATTATTAAAATGTATTTGAGATATACATAAGTAAAAAGTACAATTAAATTAATGTTCAAGAAAAATGTCTGACTGCTTCTCGTGGTGACTCGGCTAGAACTCTCTCCCTCAATTACGTTGCCACATGCGACAGACGTTCAGTGTTACCACCTTACACTCGGCCTTCCTGCAAATCATCTGCCTCAGATGACTCCGCATTATCGTCGTCCTGGTCAGTATCGTCCTCACATAGAATGTAACGCCAAAGTTTCATATTGTCCGCGCTTGTAGACGTTTGTCTTGGACCTTGAAATTCGGCAGCTTTCTTTACTTCGTACCTTCCATTTTGTTTAACTTTGATAATCTCATAAGGACCGATGTATTTACTCGACAATTTTTTGCCGGTTACAAACTGTGTAACTTTAATAGCCACTAAGTCTGCCAGCCGATAGCCATGCTGCCCTTTGCGTTTTCGATCAAAATTCTTCTTGTAGTTCTCTTGTGCCTTAAGTATGTTATTTCTGACCTCTTGCCTGATGCTGTTGCGTTCTTCCTGCAAGGAAGTTATTAATTCGTCTTTTAGGATGTTTAGTAAGTCCGTGTCCGTCTCATTCCGCATCTTTATCCCAAACATAACTTCAAATGGAGTGAACTTTGTAGAAGAGTGTACATGCGCGTTAATTGCTCGTTGTACTTGTGATACATATTTGTACCATTTAGTTGGGTCTGCTGCTGACATTTTTGCCAAAACCGAAAGAATTACTCTGTTAACCCTCTCGATTTGGCCGTTACCCCTGGGTACACCAGCTGTTGTTTCGACGTGTTCAATTTTGTGCGTTTCGCAGAATTCTTTAAATAGCTTCGACGTGAAAGCTCCACCTTTGTCACTGATAACTCGTTGCGGACTACCGAAGATCGTTACCCAAGAATTTAAGTGTCTTAAAACATCTAACGCGTCTATTGTCTTTGTTGCGTAAAGCCAAGTGAATTTTGAGAATCCGTCAACCATCGCAAATATGTATTTGTAGCTTTTCGAAGTTGTGTCTAACATTCCCAAATGATCAATGTGTAGAGTGCAAAGCGGTTTGTCACCCTTGTCGATACAGTGTAAGTAACCGTCTTGCCGGCCTAACTTACGATTATGCGTTATGCACTCTATGCAGTTTGAAATTATTTGATTTACTTTGCGTTCCAACTGTGGTATAAAATACTCTTGACGTATCGTATGTATTGTCTTTTGTGCGCCCATATGACCAAAATTGTGCGCATTTCTGATAATTTCTCTTTCCATGCTTTTAGGTACTGCCAGCAGTTCTTGTCCATCTATCTGTTTGTAAATTAATTGATTTTTGAAAATGTAGTCGGCATACTGCTTATGTTTCAAAATTTCAATAACTGCTGCCAACTGATCGTCTTCTTTTTGTGCTCGCCGAAATTGCGCGTGTATCTCAGATGTTATAATCATCACGGGGTACCGACTTAAACTATCTACATGTCTCATTCTGTTGCCTGCGCGATGCTCTATATTGAATGAAAAATCTTGCAGATACATCAACCACTGAACGACTTGACGAGGTACGTCTTTCTTGTTTGCTGTTTGTTTGAATGCTGCACAATCGGTTACCAAATCGAATTCCATACCTAAAAGGTAGTGACGCAGCTTCTTTGTTGCTAAGTAAGCAGCCTTTACTTCTAAGAAGTAACTATGCAGTGCTTCCTCCTGCTTCGTCGTCTTCCTGCTATAAAAATATACCGGATGCCATTTTTTGTCATGTTGCTGAACAAGCGTTGCGCCAAATCCATTCTTGGATGCATCAACATGTAACTGCGTCTTTACTTTATAATTAAAAATTTTCAGTACCGGTTCTTGTACTAATGCCCTCTTCAATTTCTCTATGGCTTGCAATTCTTCAGTGTCGATCTTGAACAAGGCATCTTTTTTAAGTAACTGCGTTAAAGGCCTAGCTAAGATCGCATAGTCTCGCACAAATTTGCGGAAATATCCCGTCAGCCCGAGAAAAGCCTGTACTCCTCTCACGTTTTTCGGCAAAGGGAAATTTTTTACTGCTTTAATTTTTTCTTGTCCCGGCCATTCATGGCCCAGAAAAACTATTTTCTTTTTTAAAAATTTACATTTTGCCCAATTTATCTGTAGACCAAACTTTTGCGCTTGCGCTAACACTCTTCGCATATTTTCCAAACATTGCTCAGCCGATTGTCCAAAGACTACAATATCATCGACGTATATCTCCATTATGTTTTCGTTTATTAACTGTCTGAAAACGTAATTTATAAATCGTATGAAAACCGCTGGGGAGTTGCAAAAACCAAAAGGTGCTTTGTTGAATTCAAACAACCCTTCCTTGGTCACGAACGCTGTATATTTGCGGCTTTGTTCTTCAACCTCAACGTGAAAAAAACTATTCTTCAGGTCCATGACGGTAAAGTATCTAGCAGCTTGCAATTTTTCAATAACTTCTTCTATTATTGGTACGGGGAATCTGTCTTTCAGTACTAAAGCATTCAGCTTGCGAAAATCAACGCATAACCTGTACGAACCGTCTTTCTTTTTTGCCAACACTACCTTGCTAGCTACCTCTGAATTTGACTCTCGCACTATGCCTTGCTTTAACCACTCATTGACCTGGTTCTGGACCACTTCCCGCTGTGCCTCCGACAACCGACTAGGGCTTTCGCGAAATGATATATTTCTACCACTGGGTATGATGCTCAGCTTTACTGGGCAATGCAATGTGACATCCGATGGTTTATAATCTTCGATTAACCGCGTAACTACTGCTTTATATTGCGACTCTACATCAACGTCTGCGTTACATTCAACAACGTTGTAAATATTGTTTTGCACCTGCTCTGCATTCGTACATTCAGCCGTCTGCACAAAACTGTATCCATCTGCATTTAAAATTACGGTAAACTTTTGTATAAAATCGAAACCAATAATCGCATCTACATTTATTTTCGTATCTGGTACAACTAGAAATGTGTGTCGTGTGCTTAACCCGTCTACTTCCACTTGCGCTTCGAACTTGCCCATTACTGGCGTGGCAATATTTCCCAAACCATACAGCTTTGCAGAACTTTTGCCCATTTCACAGTCGCCAAATTTTTCTTCATACTTGCCTTTTCGCATCAACGATACATCCGCTCCAGTATCAACAAGGCACGAAATTTCATTACTGTTTATTTTCATTAATTTACCTCGAGTTTGGCTTACTAAATTAATGCTCTTTTTAGCTTCTACACAATTATTAGCAATATGCCCTGAGCCATTACATTTAAAACATTTTGTTGGCTCTTTACAATCTGCTCGCTTGTGCTGTGCCGAACCACAATTAAAGCAATGTTTACCTTCGCTTCTTTTACCACCCTTATCTCCTTTGTTTTGGTTATTTTCGTACTGTGATACCTGTTGACGTTTGTTTGGTATGTAGCTTTTTCCCAACGACTCTACCAATTCATAGCGCTTAACTAATTCTTTAAATGTTGGTGCACTGTAAAGAGGATATTTCAGGTCATCACGCAATTGCAGACCATCAGAAATATATTTTATAACTGATTCCTCTTCTACATTTCCCATTGCAGCAATTTTTCGCATACTTAAAACATATTCATGGAAATTCTCTGATTGTTTCTTTCGTCTTTCTCTTAGCATTTTGTGCACTTCGTTACTGCTCAGCTTTCTGTCAAACTCTTCAATCAACACTTCGCATAATGATTCGTAGGTTGAAACAGTCACTGTTTCTAACAACAATTTTGCCGTCCCTTTCATCTTATTGCGAGCGTTGACATATTTTTGTCTCACACTTAAACCATATGCATCTGCATTTTCGTCAAAGTTGCTGAGCCATTGACGTACAGGTATTGACGTGCCGTCATATTCTGGCACTACTTTTGCAAAATTATCAACTGTTACATTATTTCTGCCGCTTTGCTCAATACTTTCTGTCAACGCTCTGATCAATTCGCTGAAATCGCCGTTACCTATGTTTGTTGCCATTTCTCTTTCGACTTCGTTTATCGTGGCTCCTGTTTCTACGTTCGCTTCTTCTAAATCTACTGTTTTTGATGTTTCTGCTGCTACTGCAACCTCTGCTTCTGCTGTTTCAAATTTTCTGCTGTTTATTTCGCTGATTTGCTTTATTTCTGCTGTTTCTGCTGCTACTGCAACCTCTGCTTCTGCTGTTTCGAATTTTCTGCTGCTTCTAGCTTCGGTTCTGCTGTTTATTTCGCTGAATTGTTTTATTTCTGCTGCTACTGCAACCTCTGCTTCTGCCGTTTCAAATTTTCTGCTGCGATCTATTTCTTTAAAAATTCGACTACCGCGTTCTTCGCCTGCTCTGCCTCCTCTCTGAGTTATTTCACCTTTTTTACCAGATTTTTCTATGTCAAATTTATTTTCTGTGATCTTCTTTTGCGCCGGCTTTCCTTTTTTCGCGGAATGAATCATTCTACTCAGTTTCCAATATGCGCACGTTCAAAACGGTTGAGCCCCCATGTAATAATTGATGGTGTGAATTATTATTATTAAAATGTATTTGAGATATACATAAGTAAAAAGTACAATTAAATTAATGTTCAAGAAAAATGTCTGACTGCTTCTCGTGGTGACTCGGCTAGAACTCTCTCCCTCAATTACGTTGCCACATGCGACAGACGTTCAGTGTTACCACCTTACATATATATATAATTTTGGCGCGTACACTATATAGCTCAGTGTTTGGCCGAGCTTCTCCTACCATTTGTGGTGTGCGTCTTTATATTATACCACAAATGGAGGGACCTACAATTTTGTGCCGACTCCGAACGGCAGATGTATTTAATGAGAAGCTTTTTCATGGCAGAAATACCCTCGGAGGTTTGCCATTGCCTGCCGAGGAGTGACCGCCATTAGAAAAAACTTTTTCTATGATTAAGATTTTGCTTGCCCTTATTGAGATTCGAACCTCGAACTCACCGGCATATCGAGTTATAGCACGCACCGCTACCAACTCGACCACAGCGGCCACGATGTCATAAATACGAGTAGGTTCACAACAAATTGACAGCTTTTTAAAGATTTTAAAAATGAAACGGATTTAGATAAAACGTAAATATCTGAGTGAAGCAGTAACTCTTCAAGAGTAGCGCAGTCAAAATACATAAGTGATCTTTTAGCTGTAATTTTGAAAAAGGATGCAACTGGTAGAAAATAAAATAGGCTAAACAGTTGGCAGTTGTACCAATAAAGTGGAAAAATCCCTGTAGTTGTGTCAACATTTCGCGGGGATTGGAACCCCCCTCTTAATACGGTCCAATTTTCGACTACTATTTGCAGCAATTGGGGCCGTATGTCAGCAATAACGCGCCGGCGTCTTGAAATGGCAAACCAAACTAAATATAAATCAAGTAACAATTGCCAAAAAGACCAACTCCGAAAAAAGCATTGCCTCTTTGAAAACCAAACGTCTAAAAAAACACCCTTTAAAAATTTAGCAAGGACCGTACATACAAAAGGTTAATCTTTCTGTCGCTGACTAGAGAGATGTTCACGATTTGGTTAGAATACTAGATCCAATCAATGAAGCAACTCTAAAACTGCAATCTAGCCAATTATTTTTGGGGGATTTTTACATTCTGTGGATGCAACTGAAGCTACAAGTGCAAGCAAATGACAGCGATAACAATAAATAAGCTACTAAATAGTCCTTCAGTTCATGCATGTCTGTATCTGGATCCGCGAATACGGCGATGATTAATAAAAAATCCTCTAAAAATGATGTGTGCGAAGGCCCATTTGAAGCAGCTTATTCGTCAGATCCATAACTTAAAAAAAGGGGTACGTTCCATAGATTTCACTTATTAAACTATAGTTACATCTGGGTTTGCCCAACATAGCGGAACTTTATACAAAAAAGTAGCTGGCACTAATAAGTTGCGCAAACTGTATTTGTGATTCAATTTAGAAATGCCAAATTTTTAACTTTTGATGTAATTTTAAGAAATTTTTATATTATTTTATATTACATAACAAAGGTTTCTAGACAGCAAAATAGTGACAATGGCGAAACCGACACGGCGAATGAAATAAGTTTATCCCCGAATAATCGAACTTCGATGTAAGTTGACGAAAATTCAGTCTCAAAATTCAACATCTCTGCTTGGAAACCTTCTCAATTCAATTGAAGTGTCTCCATCGGATAAATAGTCCGACAATGAGTCTCAAGATAATGAGTTGCAGAGAGACAATCACGAGATCGAAAGCTATGCACCAAAACAGGAGGATTTAGATGTTCCTATAATGGAATATTGGAAAAAAAAACAATACACCCATCCCCAAGGATGCATTTTAACGTTAAATTTAACCGTTCCGAAATGTTTTCTCTTGTTTCGGTTGAAACATTTCAAAATATTATCGTTAAAGCAATTATCATAATAATTTCATTACGTTTTTAACCGAAACGAAATGCTGGCGTTAACGTTAAAACGTTAAGAAAAACGTTAAGAAAAACGCTGGAGATTCACTCGTCGCAAACAGAAGCGCAAACAGAAGCGCTGCATACTTTTAGGCACATTAAAATTAACGAAAACGGAAATTTTATAACGTTGCAACATTGACGATTTGATTTCGTTTTGATAACATGGCGCCGAAACGCAACAAACTCATTTCGTTAAGTTAATTTTGCTCGTAAACAAAACAAAATGGTATCGTTTCGTTTGGTGAGCAGCCCTGCCCATCCCTATCTGTGGTCACTAGCACAAGTGCTTCAATTTTATTTTTAAAAACAAATAGTTTTAAATAAAAAAATCAAATAAATTTAATTTAAGCGTGCGTCTTCACGATTTACGACTTCTTGCATTAAACTACTTATGTAATATTATTGCATGTCACGTATGTATACGTTTGTACGTGCATGTGTATGTTAATGAATGCAGACATATCCACACATACATACATATGTATATGCATGCAATTCTTTTGGTTTTAAGCTTTCGAATGAAATTATATGTACATACATAAATTTTTCTTATTAATCGTATTTTTTATATACAGATACATATGTATGTATGTATATGGACATATATTATGTAATCAACATGAACGTGCATGTGTACAAATATTAGTTTCCAATCGTGCTTTCAGATGAAATAATACTGAAATAATAATGAAAAAGAATTCATCAAAATTTGAAGTTAATTTTTTTTTTTTAATTTTTTGAGTATGCTGTTGCCCATAAAATTTTATTGTAAAGAAGTACTATTTTTAGATGACTCACAGTTTTTTTTACAATTTTTTTACTGAAGTTGTTACGCAATTTCTTCCATGTGGAATGAACGGACCAACGACATTAGTAAAAAATTTGCCAAAAATCAAGGGTAATTTCTACCGCTTTGAAACTTGCACATTATTACAATAAAATAATGGTCTACAAAACTGCGTACTCAAAAATAGGTCAGAAATTCTTAGAAAAAAGTTTCCAATTCTGATGCATGTTTAAAATTTTTTTTTTTAGTTTCCTACAAAGTACGGAACTTGCGCTTATACTTGTATGCTATACATATTTGTTATCATATTTGAGTGCATGTTTTGACGAGATTATAGCAGAAAAAATTACCCACCTAGCACTAACTAAAAAGTTGAGTTTTTCGACCTGCAAAAAATATAAACCTCAAAAATTAATTTTTATTTCGGAGCTATAAAATAACGCTGAAGAATGACTTTTATTTATGATAAAAAAAATTAAACTCAAAAAATAATCATTATTTGTGATGAAAAAAATAATAATCCAAAATTAATGGCTATTTCCGATCAAAACATTACAACTCATAAAATAATGATTATATCTGATCAATAAACAGCAACTCACAAAATAAGCATAACATCAGAGCGAACAATTAACACGCGAAAAATTAGTTTTATTTTTGATCAAAAAAATAAAACTTGATATTTGATTATTTGTCCTGAGCGATTAAATCGAAATATAAAAATTAAAAATAACTTGTAAATCGTAACAAATTCGTATAGAGCATGAGAAAATATACACATGTATATATTTAAAAATGTTCTGCGATATTTGGAACCTTTTGATTTTTTTCACTAAAAATTTTAAAATAGTCATTAGTTTCGGTCCCTGAAATTTACTAAAGAGTTGGTTGAAGCTTATCATTCATTTCACGCTTTATATTCTCAAATCTTCTTATACAGCAACAGATACTTATGTAAACTCAAAGCAACTTTTCGGTGAATTTGTGTTTCTGTATTTTTATCAATGCTTCAAATTCTAATGTTTTGATGGTGTATTTGGACTTTTCAAAGTGTAAGTCAGCCTCACGACGCTGTTGTACCCATCAAAATGGTCTTTGATTTAAAATTTATTTTTTTCAAACAGGACTATTTCTCTTATGATTCATGTGACAATATACCACTTTGAAAGTCCATAACACATCGATATCGCACGTTTTTGATTTATGTAGATAAAATTTAAGAATGTGTAGCCAACGAAAGTTTTTGCAATATTTAAGCATATGTAGGTGCATGAGCGTAGCCTTTTCCGAGAACCGACACTTTTTCTATTTAAGCTCTAATGATTTCATCCGATAATATTTAGCTATTGCACTTTTAATTGGAACATACACCGAAAAAATATTGCCATGTAAAATCAACATTTTGCAATGTTATTTGTAATGTAAACGAAGAAGAATTCTTCATCAAAATTTTTTTTAAAATTTATCATCATCAGTAAAAGATGAATACTGAAAGAGCTCTCGCCGCCGGAAGAGTATCGCTTTCACAAGAGGCGTGTTGCGTTACCTTCTCCGCTTAAGATGGACTTCGATATTTCAGATCAGTCACTCTACAGCCTTTACCCAAAGAAAAATATTTTCAAGCGACGCATTTTTTTTCCTACAAAAATCTGTAAAATGCATGAATGAGAACAGCAGACGAATATATACCATATATATTAAAAAAATATCTTTATTTCTGATCCGCTGTATTTATATCCTGATAGAGTACTGAGAAAAAAAATTGGAAAAAGGCAGAAAATTGGAAAATTTCTGCTTAACGCGCTTAAATCACAAGTTTTTGCTATTTAGAAAATTGAACAATAAAATATAATGGCGTAGTAAATAGCGTCGTAAAAAATGAATCAATGTGAATAAACACAATTTTGAGCTTAACTATGTCAAAAATGAAAAGATTGATAACTCCTTTAGAAATCTAAAAAAATGGCTGGAGCTAACGTTACTATGCCATCAAACTTAGAACTATGGTTTATGCCTTAGAAAACACAAACACTAACTGATGTGATGAGCCGACCTGGACATCAGATTCCATTTGTGTGTAGCGCGAAAAAATCTGCGAGGCTCAGCTTTGACTTTTATTTTAACTGGATAAGATTGCTATAGGTATTACCTACACGTAAAACAGCCTTGGTAGCTATACCTTTTACGTATAATAATAATTGATCTTATTGTTGTTACTCATTATAAATAAATAAATAAATATGTATGACTGGAAACGCAAGTGTATGATATTTGCTTCAATTTTTTGGTGTGAGTTTATAACGTGCTTCATCTGATTTCATTACCGATTGAAGCATAGGGCAAGGTCTGTGCAATAGTTATGAGATGTACCTTACACCTTGACTATCTTATTGGTTGGAAATGAACTTCATACTACGATACTCGTATCAGTATGCTGGAATAGTTTTTAAGGCCGTTTTCAAAGCAGTGAACTATTGATTTTAATGATACTTTTTGTTATTTGACCTTTTTATACTATGTAGTTTGATTTAATTTCCAAATATATATGGATTTACATAAATCATCTAAATTTAATGCAACCTATATACTATTAAGTAACTGTTACCGATTTTGCATATTTTAGATGTCAAGCAGGAACTGGACGATGCATTGTTGATAAAGCACACAGAAATCAATGTCAGGCGTGCCGCCTTAAAAAGTGCCTTCAAATGGGAATGAATAAAGATGGTTGGTATAAATTAAAAGTTATCGAATGTATGTTTGTATTGGATTTGGCATGTGAAAAAAAACGTACGAATATACAAATTATGTTGACGTTGACATTTTATATTTTATTACTATATATCTCGATTAGTAATTACATTAAAATTTACATATGCTACACTATCAGTCTTGTCACTTAACATTTTCAGAGTCTTCATTACTTATAATAGTTATACATACTCGTATATTCGCAAAGAACAACGAACTTCCTAATGCATGTATGTTTGCTTGCGGCGAACCATAAATTATGGGTTATATTTTATTTACATATCCTCGAAAGATGGCTTTAACATTCCCTAAAACGTCAAAATATTTACAATTAATAAGGAACTATATATTTTGTGAAAGCTTGTTCTGACCAAAGTGTATTTAACAAAGTGTGCTAAGTACTGACAGCTCCTGAATTCCGGAGCGTTATTATGTCAAACCTTAGAAAAATTTGTTAACCCCTAAATGTGTTCAAAAATAAAAAAAAGTAAACAAAAAGTTTGTTGAAAAATTATACACATGCACATAAATATATGTATAATATACGAACCTTAAAAAAAATTTCAGCAAATAATTGTATATATGTATGTATAAAGAAAAAATGGTGTCATGCGCAATTTGTAAAGGCAAAAACGGCAACAAATTTCCTTTTTATTCAGTGCCTAAAAGAGATGTACATAAAAAGAGGTGGGTTAAAGCTTGCCAAAAAAAATTTTCCGATTCGGCGACAGTATGTGAAAAGCATTTCGACGAAGCCGATTTTTATGCTGGAAAACGACGAAGGCTGCAGCCAAATGCAACACCTTCGAATTATCTTCCTCCTGAACCAGAACAGCTTAATTTGAATACAAAAGTAACGAAAGTGTTTTGTAAAGACTCTGAATAATCAATTATATTTACATATCTATGTATTTATGTATATGTATGTACATATGTGTATTCATATGTCCATATTAACATACAGAGCATTTTTTCGGAGCGTTACGAAGCACAGGAGGATTGAATGGTAATTTTTCTCCTGTTCAGTTCAAGTGTAGACTACAAAAATATTTATTTGGTAAAATTACGGTGCCCCACTGTATATACTTTTTATATAAAAAAAACTGAATTTAAACAATTTCAGCAAGAAATACAGAACTCCTTCATAAGACGTTAAATGTCAAAACTGAAAATCAGTTGGCTATCTGTAGAGAAGGACTTAGTACACACTATCAGAAAGCAATTTAGTGGAGGAGACAGAGGAGTGGGTCAACATACAACTAAATCAAACTTCAAATGTAAACCCAGTTGAAGAAATGGATTCGCTACATGAAGATTGTTCGGAGTATTTGGCTGGCCTTTTAATCAATAAATAAAATTTGCGTGAAGAAATTTCTAACGAAAGCTCATTGACATGGATTGATCAGCTCGGCGGTACGGAGTTAAAAAATCGAAATTCACAGTTTTAGCATAAGATTAAAAATTAAAAAACCTTTTTATATCAGTGAATTGAAATGATATTTTTTAACATTTAAGTGAATATCTTCAGGAAAAGAATAAAGATGTATCTTTGTCTAAGGAAGTCAAGAAACTATTTTTCAGTTGTAGGAAACACTTTAGAATTAAGTATTTGAATAAACATCTAAAAACCGAACAGCTGGAAAAAAAATTATGGCGAAGTAAAAAAATGCTTTTTTTATGTTTTTTTATTCCAAATTGCAGGAAAAAAAGCTAAAAGTACAGAAAATCTGGAGTGTCTAGAAATGGGTATAGTGATGGGCGCAACCTTTGTTTCGCTCAATCGTGAAGGAAAGTTAATTGTTTGTGGTATAGCTATATCTCGACCTTCATGTAAGAGATTATCCGTTAACATTCCTTTTAGGTATTTATTTTGAGAGTTCCTTTCATTGTCCTTTCAAGTACCTTAAATTGAATACTGAATTATCTCAAGAAACGACAATGAAATATAAAATTTACAAATTTTACCTTGACGTGACAATTAAGAAAGACAACACCATCAAAAAACGTACCTACAAAAATATGTATGTATTAAGGCACATCAAATAGGTAGCCGCAGCAAACTTTTTTTTTTGAACTTTTTTCATATTTTATTTTAATTTGAATTGTCAAACTTTGAATTTCGTTGTGATAAGAATGCTTTCAGTACAATTCAAGGTAGTTGATAAAATATTTTTGAAAGTTTAGCTTTTAAAAGCAAAAACAAAATATACAGAGCTCAAATTTTTTTTTTTCAATTTTTCTACTGCTGCTACCTATTGAATGTGCCTTGGTATGTATATAAAAACACAACTGCCACAGATTCAATAATACACAATACCATTGTACAACCTCAACAACAGACACAAATACACACAACAGTAAGAAATATAGTTAATATGTCTATCGAGAGAAAAATACCAGAGGGAATTTACCCAGAGACCGTAACTGTTATGAGTCCTGAGTCCTGAAAGTTACGTCCAGATTGTTATTTTTTTACTTTTAACCATAAAGTCAAGAGAAATATGTAAAGTTATCGTTTAACACATATAATTAATTTCATCATATTATTTTTTTAAACAGAAATACAAGTATTTTGATGACATATATTTTTTCTGCTCTTCGAAACAGTTATACTTGGACTTTTATTTTTCTGTTCTTAAATATATGGTAAACAATTTTCTTATCGTTGAAAAAAGTCACCTAAAGGCCTTTATATGTAGGAAGGTATAATAAAAGTCAGACATTTATGGTATTATATTAACATTTGACGGACGGTGAAATGTATTATGTGTTAATATAACCGAAGTACTTTTGAATTTATTTTTGAAATCATTTTGTTTTTCACCTTTTTTATCCTATAGTACTGTGCACATTTTCAAGTTGTGACTTTGGAGTGAATTTTAACTTGAGTATAAAGTTTATTGTATGTTACGTGTGTTATATTAATTGTATTTATTTAATTATTGGTATATGTACCTACTTATGTAATTACGAATATTTCCCTACTCATCTAGCAATATGTGTTCACGTTTATGTATATGCTCAGTCGCAAGCCGCACATAGTACGTTGTTCAGGAAAACATATCTAACGAATTAATAATTCTAAGTTATTAATAACAGAAACTCAATCGAAATAATACCATAATAAACACATTGTTACACATGGTTACCAAGGAAAGACAATTCAAAAACACTTAATTTTGTTGTTTTTTTATTTATAGAAAAACGAATATCGAGAATTAGCTACAAAATTCGGCACACAACAATGAAACTTCCTAAATCTAAAATTCTACAGAAAATATTTAAAAATGCAAAATAAAATATAGTACTTTTAGAATATTTTCTTGCTTTTAAAGGACTTTAGGTGACTTTTACCGACGATAACTATTTTCTGCCATATATATACTTTTATTTTAGTACAAAAAAATAAAAGTCCAAGTATAACTATTTCGAAAAGCAAAAAAAATATCTGTCATGGAAGTATTTTTATTTCTGGTTCAAAAAATAAAAGTCTTAAAATAATATTTTACGTTAAATATATGGTAAAAAAATAACAGGCACTTCTTTCTTTTTTTGTCAAAATTTACAATCAAAACAAATTTGAAAAGAGCTCAAAAAATTACGCATTTCGGTAAAGGGAAGTACATACATATGTTTGCTCGACGGCCTTCTCATAATGATTTTTTGGTTTAAAATTTGTTACATAACAGTTATTTTCGGTCCCTGAAATTACCACAATACTTGAATATTGAAATAAAGTGAATCTTCCTTCTACATATTATTTTTAAAATTTTCTCCGACAACCAAAACACGTCGTGACAAATTTATCAAAAAATTTACGAAATTGCGTTACGAATAAACTCACCGATGCAACTCATCGAATTTCGAATGTACTCAGTGATGCGACGTACTCAGCAATAGGGCTGATTATTATTATTAGGGCTGCGACTTAACATTATCTATTGTGCTAACATTTGAAGATAGTATAGCTGTAAATAATACCATGTGTAGTATTAAACCTAGCTTGATTTGGAGTTAAAAGTTCCTTACATGGCGTGATCACAGGAACTGGTGAAAGTTGACATGGGTATTCCTTATCACCAAATATATACAGCTGCGGTCACATAACACAGTACAACAGCTAATCTGGGGGGTGAGAAATTCCAAGTCAGGGTGATGGTACTAGGTCAGTATAGTAAAACCCTCAAAGGGTTTGGCGTTCGTATGTGTCTGTTTTTTTTATGACCTTTTAAATTTTTTCCTTATCTTGATGTTTTTTCGCTTAGTTGTAACATTTTGGCAAAAACGTAGTTTAACATAACTCGAGAACCACTTGTCCGATTTTGATGAAACAAATTTAGAAAAATTAAGAATTACAGTTTCTCTAATCTGTTTCTATACCGTTTTCCTATATGTGCAACACTTTCGAAGTTAAAAATGAATGTATGAAGGGAAAAAAGTATTTTTTTCCTAAAAATTTAAATTTTTTTTTTTTAAATTCATAAAAAATCCAGCAACACTGGTTCTGTAATGTTCACATAAAACATGCATTGTCATTATACTTCTTCTCTTTCTCACACTGGTTCTGTGATTTTTGTCATTCAACAAGTGCCGACGAACGCGAACAGTAAAAGTAATTTTTCTGAAATTTTTTAAAAGTGAACAAAAGAGAACAAAATATGGAACTGTGCAAGCCAGATATAAATAGCTTTTGCTACTGCTGTGGTCAATATGTCTCAACACATAAAAAAAGGGGAAATTTCAGTACTGATTTTGTTCAAACATACGAGATGTACTTCAACCAAAATGTTATAGTGAACGAAAATTGGGTACCAAATATATTGTGTAAAAGCTGCTACAACCGTCTAATGCCGCAACACCATTGCCTCATTCGGACCACATTCCTGTGCCAAAAGCTTCTAGCACAGATATTTCCTCTTTTACGACTGCTCCGACATATCATGCACGTGATGATCCCCCATATGAGCCATCAGTATCCAATGAGCCAATTTTAATAAATCAAAATAAGCTTGATTCAATTGTTGCCAAGTTGGAATTAACACAGCATAAATCGGAAGAGCTGGCTTCCATTTTGAAATCAAACAATTTGTTGGCACCCGGTGTGAAAGTCACAGCTTATCGAAGTCGTCAGGCAACACTCCAAAGTTTATTCCTTGTGAACGATGAAAAAACTTCTGCATATTGGCCGGATGTAGGAAAATTGATGAACGCAATGGAAATAAAATATGAAGCAGATGACTGGAGATTATTTATTGACAGTTCAAAACTCAGCTTGAAGGCGGTTTTACTGCATAAGACCAATAAAAAACCTTCAGTTCCAATCGCCTATAGTACAGAAACGAAAGAAACATATGATGCACTGTAAAATATTTTAAAAATGGTTAACTACGCCAAACATATGTGGCGCATATGCTGCGATTTAAAAGTTGTAGCAATGCTTTGCGGTCTTCAAAGCGGCTATATAAACTATATGTGCTTTTTGTGCGATTGGGACACACGATTTTCCGGTGACCTATATGCATGCCACGGATTCAAACTCAGATAGCACAGCAGGTTACAAACGGCCAATATTATTCGTGAGCCTCTAGTGCCGAAGGAGAAGATATTGCTGCCTCCACTGCATATTAAACTTGGAATTGTTAAGAACTTTATCAAAACTGTCGCCAAAAGAGATGAAGTTTTCTTGTTTTTGAAACTAATTTACCCGAGACTCAGCGAAAGTAAAATTAAAGAAGGAAAGTTATAATATCACATTCATTTCCCATGGTTTTCCATCTTAACAAATTAATTTTTTCCAAACAGGCGTACTAAGTGGTCCAGATATACGAAAGCTGATTAAAAGTGACGCATTCAACAATATTTTGATTGACGCTGAATTGAATGCATGGCAGGCAATCATAGAAGGCTTGTTGGGAAAGCATCGTTCTAACAACTACGATGTTTCTGTCGCAAGGATGTTAAGAGCATTCTCGGAAATTGGTGTCCACATGTCCTTGAAAATCCATTATTTACATCATCGTCTGGACTACTTCAGCAAACAATTGGCTACCGAATCTGATGAACAAGGTGAACGCTATCATCAAGTTGCTATGCCATTTGAAATGAGGTAATACTGATTTTTTATTTTTTCAAACTCATTTTAATAAAACAAAAACTTACAGATATAGAGGCAAAAAGTCGCCGAGTGCAATAATTGCGGAAATTTGCTGGTGGAGTAAGCTTGTGTGGCAAGACAGGGATGATATTGATGATAAAGAATTTTCAGGAGATGCAGAAGGGCCAACAGTGGAGTCACACATTGACATTATGTGTGGTTCAGAAACTGATGATAGCGATGAATGCGATGCCACTAGTCCCGAACAACCACCATCGAAAAAGTCTAGGCAATATTTATTAAAATAAATAAATTAAATAAAAATAAAAAATTATAAAAATGTTTACTTTATTTTTTTAGTAGTTTATGGCCAGAAGTCTGGAGTTATTGGGGAAAATTTATAAAAAAGGCAATAAATGACACTTTTTTGAATAAAAACAAATAAAAACAAATAGAAATTGTAATTCTTAATTTTTCTAAATTTGTTTCATCAAAATCGGACAAGTGGTTCTCGAGTTATGTTAAACTACGTTTTTGCCAAAATGTTACAACTAAGCGAAAAAACATCAAGATAAGGAAAAAATTTAAAAGGTCATAAAAAAAAACTGACACATACGAACGCCAAACCCTTTGAGGGTTTTACTATACTGACCTAGTACCATCACCCTGACTTGTAATTTCTCACCCCCCAGACAATAATCCCAAAAATGTTCCACAGTGTAATTAGCAACGCTGCTGTTTGAATCACGTTACCATTCATAATTCGAAAAGATGACTAGAATAATTAAAACTTTTGGAGGATAATTGACTGACAGTTCACTGCTTTTTAAAAAATATATAGTTTATTATTTTTATAAATGTTTCTTATTTTGCTGTTGGCCTAATACATGTTAATAATGTAGCGTGTAGCGTGTTGGCTCTGCAACTCCGAGCTCCTGGGTTCAAACCCTGGCAGAAGTGGTTATGAATAATTAATTTTATTAATTTAATAATAAGTCTGATGATGAAATGTGGTGATTTCCAAAATAGTACTATAATTTCTACCATTAAAAACTGTTGTTGTTTTTTCACAAAAAAAATCTTTCATAAACTGGCCTTGAGCTTAATAAAATTGTCAATTGTCAATTTGAAAAAGGATCTACCAAAACCTCTCCGTCACATAATAAACAACGCATGATATTTATTTATTTATTTATATATTTATGTTAAAGTAGTACAAAGTAAGACTTAGGTCTTTTAATAGTGGCTGAATGAGCATACACAATTATACCAAACACACACATAAATACACATAAATATACATGTAAAAACATCTGACAAGACACAATTTTTCGATCATTAAAGCGAACGGCGTGTTCCCCCCGATTATAATTTTAAATTAAATAAAGTGTATAATGGAAAATCGAAATTTATTCCTTTTCATTTTTTTATAAAAGGTTGTAAAAAAAGTGGTGAGTGGTCGGAGTGTAAGCTTGTAAAAAATGCAGTGAGTAGCGCAGACTTGTAAATGGCCCTTCTGCGCCAAAACGACAGGCACCTACAAAAAAAAAAAAAAATGGAAATAAAAGGCTGTGTTAATAAACAAAATAAAAGCCGAAAAGTGAAATAAAGCCTGGAAAGAAAGATCAGAAAATCTTTTAAACGGTGCAAAATACAATCTTAATAACAACAAATAAAACATAATTCGGGGGCGAAAAAAGAAAACCAAAACCATATCACTTAATTCGGGCGCGAAAAAGAAGAATAAAACAACACAGTAACTAAAAGATAAGGAGGTACAACACCCGGAGCGCAGGAAACAAGGAGGGGAACATATACAACGTGGGAAGAGGAAAACAATACACTGGGCAAACGTGTATAAACATACATCCATACATTTGCTAAATTAACTCACCCCCTAAAAATCCCTTGAAGCCATCAAAGTGAGTTGTATCTTTTGCACTTTATACAATTATTAAAAATTAAAAAGCGAATTGTTTGTAATTTTTGTAATTTACCCTATTAAGGCGTTAGCTAGTCTATAGCTACAAGTTGGTTGGTTGTTTGAAGCTTTGCCTAGTGCTTTAGTGACAAGGGCCCAATTAGCGCTGGAAGCACCATTTTGCTACGCTATTTTCGTGGAACCTCTGGTATGTCCTGCGGTCTTTAATTAGTGGTTGATTATGTGCGGACTTTGCTACTGTATCGGCTATCTCGTTACCTGTTATTTTTGTGTGGACAGGTACCCAGATAAGTTTAATTTTGTTCTTGTTTTTTATAAGTAAGTTTCTTATGGAGTTTATGTAGAAGTTTTCATTAGTTAAATTAGATATTGATTTTAGAGTTGCAAGGGAGTCCGTGCATATGGCGAATTTTCCAGGAGTTTGATTAGCAAATTTGATGGCTTCATGAATGGCTATGGTTTCCGCCGCGTAGTTCGAGCTATATTTAGGCAGGTGTGTAGCCAAAATTGTTTTTTGGTCTTGTACGATGCTATAGCTTACCAGGTCATCTTTTTTGCTTCCATCTGTGTAAATAAATCTGAAGGAAGGTATTTGTTGTTTCAGGTTCAGGAATTCTTGTGTATAAATATCAGGAGGTGTGGTAGCTTTAGCTTATCGATGTAAGGAGTCATTAATTGAATTAGGTTGGAGTAGCCAAGGGGGAAATATAAAGTATTTGCTAATTTTATTGTTGATTGGAATGTCTAATGCGTTTGCTGTTGTTATTATTTTGTTAAGAGTTGATGGAATTCTAGGGGTTCTTCTTAATTTCTTTAGTTTTGCTGCTAAATTAGGTAGTAACGTATTGACGTTTATTAAAATGGATTTGCAGAGTTTGTGTACAGCCATCTCACAGTTTAGTTCTATTGGCAGTATTTTGGCTTCGCATCTAATATTGGATACGGGTGTTGTCCTGAATGCTCCAAGAGCTATTCTAATGGCTGAATTTATGGTTGAGTTGAGTCGGTTTAGGATAGATTTCGGGGAAAACCCAAACAAGTATATTCCGTAGTTAACTTTTGAAATTATTAGAGAATGGGTTGCCCTAATTAAGGAGATTGGATTGCAGTTATATTTCGTACTTGAGAGGAATTTGATGATATTGAGATTTTTGTTTAATGAGGTTATGAGTTGGTTTATATGGTATTCCCATCTGTATCTTTTGTTAAAATGTATGCCTAGAATTTTTAAGTTGTCGACTTTGGTTAGATTCAATTGGTTGCAGGTGATATTGGTGTTGCAATTTTTCATACGACAGATGTGAATATGTTTGCATTTGCTTAACGAAAGGACTGCACCAGAGTATTGACACCAGTTTGTAATCTCGTTGTATATGTGATTTAGATCATAGTTAGTATTTTTGTTTTTATTCATTTTCTTTATCAATATGAAATCATCGGCGTATGCTAAGAAATCGATTTCCTTATGGAAAGAAATGATTTTGCTAACTTTATTGTAGGCTATAAGGAATAACATGACAGATAAGGGGGAACCCTGGGGTATTCCATTCTGTAAAGGGTACATTTTTGACAAATTTATGCCTATTCTAACTCGAATTTGTCGATTGGTCATGTAGTTTTTAATGTAATTGAAAACTTTAGGTCCTATTTTCCATTCAATAAGTTGGTCTAAGATTGTATGAATGCCAATTTTATCAAAAGCTTTGGCGAAGTCGAGGGATATAATAGATAGGTGCTTTTTGAAAGATAGGGATTGAGTGATCTGATGGTCTAGGTAGACTAGAGAATCAGACACTGATTTCCCTTTTCGGAAGCCCATTTGATGGCTATGCAGTAGCTTATCGCAAGATACAAACCACCATAGCCGATTGGCTATAATTTTGTCCAAAACTTTGGAGCAGCAGGGGTTTAATGAGATGGGGCGATATGAAGATGTTAGTGTTTTTTCTTGGTTAGGTTTCTTGATATTATATTGTCTGTCTATGCTGGCCACCACACCAGTACTCCATAGGTAAGTATCGGCCTTATGATGGCCGTGTACAACCACAGGACAAGCTTTGGTTTTAATCCCCAGTTTTTACTAATGATTCGTTTGCTGGAATAATAGGCTATGTATGCTTTCTCAACACGCCCCTCAACGTTTCTTTTCCAGCTAAGTTTTGGGTCCAGTGTGACATCCAAGTTCCGTTAATAGAAGGAAGTTTAAACCGTGCTATTTTAATTCTTTTAGTGAACAGCATTAGCTCTGTCTTGTCTGCGTTGATACCCAGCTAGCTTTGTGAGGCCCATTTTTGGAGTCCCTTGAGAATTTCGCTTATCGTAGAGGGAAAAAGACCAGATACTGCCACGACGACATCGTCCGCATGTGCAACTACTTTTACTCCATCGCTATTCCTGTGGGTAGATACCCCCATCATTCCTAGTGATTGAGTGATTGACTCGACCTTTATATTGCTAGAAGCCCCCTCTACATCTAGGAAGGCAGCTAGAGTAAATTCTTTGAAGTTGATTGATTTTTCTATGGTGCCCACCACTTAGTGTAGAGCAGTTTCTGTTGACCTGCCCTTAATATACGCATGTTGGGCTGTCGATAGCTTTGATCCTTGTACGATGGATCTGATATGTATGTCCAGCAATCTCTCTAGTGCTTTAAGCAGAAAAGATGTTAGACTTATTGGCCTAAAGTCTCTTGCTTGATCGTGGGTTCTTCTACCTGTCTTCGGAATGAAAACCACTTTGACTCTTTTCCAGCTTTGTGGAACTTGTGATAGTCAAATGCTGGCATTAAAAATCTGATCCAGCCAAATGATCATGGGCTCCCCAAGCTTTTGCAGCATTATCGGTAAGATCCCATCTGGACCAGGGGATTTGTAGGGTTGAAAATAGTTTATTGCGAACTTTATTTTAGCTCTGTCTATAATAGTTTCTAGTTCCACCTCGGAGGGTTCCGGAAGATTGGTTTGAGTCCATATTGTTGGTCTCTGGCCGCACCCCGGGAAGTGGGTTTTAGTAAGGGCTTCCAATGAATCCCTGGCATTATCTGTCCACACTCCATCATGCTTCCTGAGAAAGCTAGGATTTGAGTGCTCTTTTGACAGAATTTTGCTCAGTCTGGCGGACTCCCTGTATGTTTTTACAGATGAGCAGAACGACCGCCAGGATTCTGACTTGGCTTTCCTTACTGCTTTCTTGTATTGTTTTAATGAGTCCTTGTATGGCTGCCATACTTTTGAATCGTTGAATGTTTTCCTAACTTTAGCCCTGAGTTCCCTAAAGTTCCCTAAAAGCGGTGGACTTCTTAAAGGCTATTTCGATAGATTTCTCCATCCTACCAACTGTTTCGTCTAGTTCGTTTGCAGTTATAATCTTTTTGATTTTTCCGCTTTCTAAACTTTTCGACGTGATATTATTGAATCTAACCCCATTCGTTCTTCGAGGGTTCCGAAATAGAGATGGGGTGCGGGATTCGCCGCGTATGCTGAAGAGTATCAAACAGTGATCTGACATCGATGCTTTGTTATATCCAACACCTCTTCCCATCCCGTGAACCTTTCTGAACTGGGAAAAATGAAGGTGGGTTTCCTGCCCTTGTTACATATACAGAGATTGGTATTTAGTATAAAGTGGAGGAGAGACTTACCTCTTTCGTTTGTTTCGGAGCTGCCCCATATAGTGCTGCGCGCGTTAGCGTCACTTCCTATTATGATGTTCGTTTGTCATGTGCCATGTAGGCAGACACCAGAAATACGTTTTGATGCTTCCCGGACTCTACTTTCACCGCTGTTAAATCTGCTGTGCTATAATTTGAACAGAGAAATGCATTTAAATCTTTTTTGATTTGAATACACGCCCTGGGTTTACCTGTGTTACCACTATAGAAGAGGTTAGGTGTTCTGCTGGTTAGGCCTACGATCTGCAGGTCTTTTACCCACGGTTCCTGGATGAGGCCGACATCGATGTTTTCCTCACCGAGCAAGATCGACAAATTATCTGTCGCACATTTAGAGTGCTGCAGATTAATCTGCACGCATTTTATCTTGCCCGGAGTCACCATCCGTGATTGCGACGTCTCGCAGCAACTGGCTTGCGTCGTCGACCTCCTTAATGTCGTCTGCGTCAGGAGCCTTATCGCCTCGGAAGATCTTCATCTTGGCCATACGGATGCCAAAACGGACTCTGTTGTCCGCTATGGCGATGGCCTCCAGCGATTCCTCGCAGATGGCCAAGAGTAGGGGACGGCTTGACTTATTCGGCTGCTCAACTTTAATAAGTTGCCAATCCGAAATCGCTGGTATGTGCCCGTTTTGTATTTTCAGGCAGCGTAGCAGCTTCTCGCCCGGCTCCTCCAATGGGGGTAACCAGATACGCGCACGTGGCCTCCTGGCCGAATTTGGTTGAGCGACTTTTTCCGCTTCTTTCTTACACCACCCTTTTTGGCGATGTCATCTTCTTCTCCGGCCACCGGTGTACTGTGAATGGTAAGTCCGGCAGCTTTCGAAGTAGATGGTTTTTCATCTGGAGGGCTACTTTGGGTGGTAGCGTTTTCGGATGTGATCTCGGCTTGTGCATCTGGCTTACTATGGGTGGTAACGCCTGATGCACTTTCTATCGTCTCCTGACTGGAGGCGAGCAGGGTGTCCTCATCGGACTCCGTGATGATACATCCCTTTCCTCTTAGTTCGTCCCGGTTCTGAAAGCTCCCAGCGGGGAACTCTCCGAACGGCATTTAAGCCTCTTCGCCGCGGCAAGGCGACCAGCAATGAAGTACAAAAATTTAATACAGTCCACTAAACCCCCCTAAAAACCCACATCACTATAAAATTGTACATTTTTCAATTTCCCAACTAAAATACAGTTCGCTTGCAAACTAACACTATTGATACAAATAATAAAAAGTATTAACCCCGCTTTTGTGCTTATAATTCGTGTATTAAAACACAAACAAACACCCCCTACCCCTCTCCCAAACAATTTCAAGCAAAAACTTGCAAAATATATCTGCAATAACAAACGTAAGCAGGCTTCCATATACAAATAAGCACAAACAAACATACGTATATTAACTATGGTCATTCGCAAACTCACTGCCAAACTACCTAAGCGAATAAGTACTTTGGCCCCAACTGCATAAACAAGCAGACAAACATATAGTATACGTGTATACACATAGCTAGCAGGCTCTCTGCATTGCTGCATTCACGCTACCTTCGTTAGCGCAAACATATAAATATACATATGTACATATATACCCACGTACATATATATTGAAAATACTTATTCGTAATTAGTTATACCCCACACCACATACATGTATAAAAATTAAAAATTATAAAAGTGCGATATTAATAAAAATGAAACCATTTTATACAAAAATTTAAGAATTAGAAATAATAGTTGCGAAAAAAAAACAACTACCAAAAATATTAGTATATATTAACACATATAACAATTAATAATAAAATCAAAGCGGTTCAATTACATATTCAAATATCAGTGCACATCAATTAACATCTAGATTACGTGCTTCAATTTAAAAAACGTGTCTACACAGAAAAAAACAAGTAAGAAAAGCTAAATTCGGGCGAAACCGAATTTTATATATCCTCGCGATGTTTTATGGTATGGACGGAACCACGCCCATTTCCAAATATGTATAAAAGCCAATATAAAACAATTTTGGTATTAGTGTTACTGAAATATTGCATTTTCAGATTATATGAAATCTTATGAGAGGTAGACGTCGTTTATATTCATTGCTTGAACCGAGTTTGATAGAGTTTCATTACAATTGGAAACATAAGTGGGTATACTGATACCAAAAAACATTTTTAAAAACTTTCGTTATATGGAAGTTGGCCGTGATTTTAATCCGGTAATGCTATTGATATCAAGGGCAAAATGTTCAGCAAATTTAGTAATGATACCTAGCAATATTATTGAAAATACAGACATTTTAGCATAAGTGGGCATTTTTCGAAACTTCCGTTATACGGAAGGTTCTTGTGGTTATGGTCCGATTTCAAAAATATTTGACCATAGTAAGACTGCTGTCAAGGAAAATATGTATACTAAGTTTTGTGGCGATAACTAACGCCCTTATTGAGATACAGACATTTTTTTATAAGTGGGCGTGGCAACGCCTATTTATCAAAATTTTATAAATATACAGTTTCCTTAATTAAAATCACCCCAAATACCAAATTTCACTCAGTTTGCTTTAATGGATAAAGAAAAAACGGAGTTTTTGCAATTCTCAAATTTTCCGTTATATAGGAGGTGGGCGTGGTTATGGTCTGATTTCAAAAAAACGGTGATGTTAGTGATATCAAGGACAATATGCTCACGAAATTTAGTGACGACACCTTACGTCGTTATTGAGATACAGAAATATTTTCATTAGTAGCGTTGCAACGTCCATTTTTCAAAATTTCATAAATACCTATTTTCTTAGTTCAAAATCGCTCCAAATCCCGAATTTCACATAATTTCTTTTAATAGATACCGAAAAAACTAAGTTTTTGCATTTCCAAAACTTCCGTTATATGGGAGGTGGGCGTGGTTATGATCCGAACTTTTTAATAAGAGGGCGTGGCAACGCCCATTTTTCAAAATTTCATAAATGCCTAATTTCTGAGTTCAAAATTGCTCCAAATACCAAATTTCACTCAATTTGCTGTAATAGATACTGAGAAAACGGAGTTTTTGCATTTTTCAAAAACTTCCGTTATATGGGAGGTGGGCGTGGTTTCTCTGCGATTCCTCTTTTCATACTGATCATTTTAGTATATACATATATGTCTATATCTATCTCGATTATTTCTTGCTGTTACAAACAACCGTTATGCGAACAAAGTTATAATACCCTTGCGTACAAGTACGCTCGGGTATAAAAATCGTAACCCGACAACTCGACAAGCAGACGCCAGACAATCATTTTGACAGATAATTACGTCAATTTGATTGCAAGGTTTTGTGTGTGGGCAATTTGATATCATAACATAATCATTTGTAAGATGGCGTCAGAGAAGTACGTTCGACGCATTAAAGCGAAAATATCCTTTAAGTATTACAGAAGATGTGATATTTTCCTTCTAAGTATATACTCATACATAATCCAATAGGAAACAACTCAATATTTGCTTTCATATTATTATATTTACCAATGATGTTGCCGCCACGAACTTTTCGTGCAAATGAAAATTTAGCTGTCAAAGCATCGCTTTGACAGTTGATTGCCAGCAATGTGTTGGCAATTGATAACTTAAAATCAAGGCGAATTCATAAAAGGTGGTATAATCCCAACAGCTGATTGCTTGTTCTTCTTTTCCAATTCACCTGAATTGTTTGTTTATATTTTAAATTTTTATTTATGCGATACAAGTGAAGTTTGTGCGAAAGTTATAATTGAAACGATTGTAAACACTATAAATAATATATAACGGGAAAGTGCGCTTTATGCAACAGAAAAGTGAAACGCGGAACTGGGCCGTTATTTAAAGTTCCCAAAGAGGAGTCGGATCGTTTGGCGTGGTCGAGGTCGTGCCAACTGCAGTTAGGAGGTAACGATGTTATATGCAGCGATCATTTTTTGAGTGTGGATAAGGTTTGTGGTGGAAAAGATGCTAGACTATTAGCAAAAGTTGTTCCTTATAAAACATTCCTTATACAACAATTGCATGTCGCCTTTTCCTCAGCCCGTAGCGGAAGGTGTGCCTGATTCTGGGTTCTATTCACAACCAAGGTATTGTTGTATTAATTTCTATCGTAGGTAAGCTACTATTTTAAAAGTTTAATACATTTTCCAAATCATTTTTGGTAATTGTTTTGTCTTATTTTGACATGGAAATATAAGCCGAGTTAAGAATTTTGACATTTTGCTTGCAAAATTACACAAACAATTTACATGAACAATGTTGGGCGAATTTAGATATTGACATTTTGCTCGCAAACTTACACAAACAACATACACTATGTATTCCTTTATATATGAATTCGCCCTCGCTACCACCTTATAGATACACCTTGCTTAAAATATTTCAAAATATAAATTGCTAACATCATTCAATTTACGTCTCCATTGGCAATTTGCTTCAAAATTGCAATTGAACGCAATCATAAATTGCGTGTCGAGTTGTCGGGTAACAAAAAATATATTCAGTTTTCAACAAAATATATTTACGACATACATACAAAACTATTAAGCTATATATATACATAAATACAACCGTTAAATTATATACAAAAACAAATAGTACAAAAACTTAATAAGTTATATTTGATTTCGCATCTTAATGACATTTGACGAATTCCCACTAAGAGAACAAAAAACCCTTAAATTTTTAGAAATACCGACAATGGCCGATGACGATAAGCATCAAAGCACACCTGCAGAAGCTACACGCTCAATACAGGCTGCAAAGCAAAAAAAAAAAAAAAAAATTTTCTGCCACAAAATTTATTTCAGAGAGTGACAGTTTGAAAAGATACTGCACTCGATTTTCCTCAACCCCAATTCAAGACAATTCAGAATCCGTTCTGGAAATAAAAATCAAAAGCCTTGACAACTTTTGGACACGACTCCAGTCTCCATATGACGCAATTATTGAAACAGATGATTCAGATATGCCAGAAAATTTCAAATCTTCGGCTTATGCAAAATATGAAAACTGCTTAGACCAATATGAAGAAACAAAGGCTTGATCTCCGATCAATTAAAATTACTAAAGCCTATAGCACCTACTCCACCCCCGCGAGTAGAGCTGCCCCCAATACCAATACAAGAAGCAAATTCAGACATATACCTCAAAGTGCCAGCGTGTGATACAGAAGTATTTCATGGAGGTAATGAACAATGACCGTCTTCCCGGGACATGTTTACATCCGTGTACATCCACCATCCAAAATTATCTCAAGCTCAAAAACTGTAACACCTCAGATATAAAACGAAAGGTCAAGCAGGACCAAAAGTAAAACATTTCGTCCTTAATGATGACAACTTAAATCTGGCTTGGGAAGCATTAAAATCTCGTTATGAAAATAAACGAGTATTGGTTGACAACCAAGTAACGATTCTTATGAAGTTGCCAAAAATACAAAAAGAAACTGCCGAAAGCAAATTCAATTGCGTTTATTGTCATAAAAGACACCACTCTATGCTTCACTTTTACAGCATACCCCAGAGCAATAGTACAAATGTAAAATCACGGGTCTTATTGTCACAACAAGACCCGAAAACCCCGAAATCCAGTAAATTCTCAAGGGTAACCATGCTGCGCAAACGCAGCTAGAATACAAACGCTTCATTCTAAGAATGCAAGCAAAATAGTACTACCCACTGCGGTGATCTCCCTCGAACCTAGGGGAAAAATATTTAAGCTAAGGGCCTTAATAGATCAAGGACCGCAACAATCGTTTATTTCATCTAAGACCCAAAATAGATTCAAACTGCCGATTTAACAAGCCAATTTTTAAATTTCGGGAATGGGCGGAAGAGTAGTCCAAAACTCAAATAAAATCTGCTCCATTACCGTAATTTCCCCCAAAGCGGACAAAAGAATACAAGCTCAAGCTATAGTTCTGCCGCAACTCACAAATATGCTTCCAAGCTATCACATAAATAGCAAACTTTGGCAAAAGTTTTCACATCTTAAGTTAACTGACCCCGATTGCCACACCCTTACGCAAATCGATATTTTATTAGGCAGCGACCTAATCCCCAAAATACTATTAAAATGTGTTAAGAAAATGAATGAATATCTAAATTCGCAATTGAGAAAATTTTGGGAGTTAGAAGAACTCCCCCCCCCATTCCTATTACTACACCAGAAGACTTCTATAAAGCCACAACTACGAGATCTGATCGACTACTACTAAAACCCCAATTCCCCAATACGCTCGCCTTAGGTCACTCCCGAACCTCAGCACTCCAGAAATTTTTAAGTATGGAAAGAAATATACTTAAAAACCTCATACGATAATGTTCTTGAGGAAAATCTACAATTAAATCATTTGGAAAAAGTAGATTCCTATGAAAAAATCGAAAAAGGTAAATACTCATCTTTTTACCTCCCCAACCACGCAGTTAAAAAGCTTATAAAGCTTATAAGCAAAATTAGAGTGGTATTTAATGCATCGAGGTGCACAAGCTCAGGCAACTCGCTGAATGATATCCTTTATACGGGACCCACACTGCAACCCGACCTAATGCTCCTAATACTTAAAAGGCGTATTTAATGGAGACGTCGAGAAAATGTACGGCAAATCCTTGTGCATAAAGACGATCAAGACTTGGAACGCATCTTCTTCCGCAATTCAACTGACTCTCAGTGACTACAAATTAAAAAGGCCACCTTTGGAGTTAATAGCGCCCCGTTTATAGACATTGGAACACTTCATGAATTGGCAAAAGATACAGAGTCAAAGCTACCCTTAGCAACCCCAGTGTTAAAAACACAGACATATGTAGATGACATATTATCAGGAAGCCACAGCTTGCAATTAGCGTGCGAATCACTTTCTCAAGTGATCCTAGGCCTCCACTCAGCAGGGTTCTCCTTAAAAAAGATTACGGCCAACAACCCCGAAATATTAAAAAATATCAGTAAAGAAAATTTGTTATACAGAAGTTTCTTAAAATTCGAAAAGGAAAGTACCACAAAAACTTTGGGAATTCAGTGGAAAGCGATATCAGATCAATTCTCATATACTCTTGAGTCAATATCTGCAATATCTGCTAAAACTAAGAGAGTCGGTTGCAGAACTTTTCGACCCCGCAGGATGGCTTGCGCCAATTATGATACAAGCCAAAATCCTGATACAAGAATTGTGGCTTTTACCACTTCGCTTGGTAAATTGGTCCCAATTTGCAAACAATCTGCACACAATTTCGGAGATACAATGAAGTCGAACTCCACGGTTTTTGCGACGCTTCTGAAAAGGCGTATTGTGCAACTATATACATATGTGTGCACTCCACATAATGGCAAAGCAACAAGCCACTTATTAGTCGCCAAAAGCAAAGTCGCTCCCCCTTGAGACCATAAGTCAACCACGCCTCGAACTGTGCGGAGCGCTCCTCCTTGCAAAATTGGTCGCTACTGTGTAAACTAATTTAAGATTGAGCGAGCGAAAATTATATGTATGGTCTGACTCCAAAATCGTCTCAGCCTGGTTAGAAAAACCACCCCATACATGGAAAACATACGTTTCTAACTGCACAGCCCAAATACTTGATCTGTTAGGGCCAGCTACTTGGCGGCATGTAGCCAGTGGCGATAACCCAATAGATCTTGGCACAAGAGGTTGCAAAGCCCTGCACTTAACCTCTACCACACTTTGGTGGAATGACCCCATCTGGCTTTCAGAATCCCCGATTTTTGGCCAAAATCCTCCGGACGCTTTATAATACCTCCAGTAAGTAGGAAAATTGAAAGCTTCCACACAATATTAAATGATGATGACATCCTAGAGCGATTTTTATCATTCCCCGAGCCCTCAGAGTAGTAGCCTATATGTTCTAGTACTTAAACCGCCTGAAGAACAAAATAAAAGGAGCGTCTAACTCAGAAAGTATTGCTCTAACGCATCAAGACCTGCAACATGCCAAGGTCTCCCTCATTGCCTTCACCCAAACGCGTTATTACAGGCGTGAAATATTGATGCTAACAGCATCAAAGCCCCCTTTTATACGCGGAGGAACTACTTCATGCCAATATACGTCTAGCAAACTCCAGTTTGAGCTATAATGAAAGGCACCCCATAATTATACCTGAGAAATCCCCAAGCGCACCACATATGGGCGGGTTATGGGAATCCGCCGTAAAGAGTTTTAAAACTCATTTCAAGAAAATTGCTTACTTACTTACTTAATTGGCGCGATTTTGACCGAGGTCAACAAAGCACCCCAGCTGTCCCTATCTCGTGCTAACTGGCGCCAATTGTAAATCCCAAGTATAGCCAAGTCTTTTTCCACTTGGTCTTTCCAACGCAGAGGAAGTCTTTCTTTACCCCTGCTACCACCAGCGGGTACCGCTTCAAAAATCTTCCGAGCTGGAGCTATATCATCCACTCGAACGACGTGACCTAGCTAGCCGTGCCGCTGGTTCTTAATCCGCTGCACTATGTCCACGTCATTGTACATCTCATACAGCTTATCGTTCCATCGTAGGCGGTTTTCGCCATCGCAAAGACGCAAAGGTCCATAAATCTTTCGAAGAATCTTTCTCTCGAACACTCCAAGAGCCCTCTCATTTGCTGTTGTCATCGTCCATGCTTCTGCGCCATTCAATAAGACGGGCATGATGAAAGACTAATAGAGTGTGGTTTTTGTCCGTCGAGAGAGGACTTTACTGTGCAATTGCCTACTCAGTCCGAAGTAGCACTTGTTGGAAAGAGAGATTCTGCGTTGGATTTTAAGGCTGACGCTGTTATTGGTGTTGATGCTGGTTCCTAAGTAAACGAAGTCCTCTACTTTTTCAAAGTTATTACTGTGCACAGTGATGTTAAATCCCAGTCGTGAAAATTGCTGGCAATCATAAATTCACGTTCGAGGAATTTACAACATTATTAGCTCGAATGGAAGCCGTTCTAAACTCACGGCCTGTCTCCACACTCTCGCAAGATCCCTCCGATTTCACAGCCCTCACTCCTGGGCATTTCCTCAGAGGCTTGCCACTTCCAGCCATCCCCGAGCCAGAAACGCAGTCTCTTTCACTGATAAATAAACGAAATAAAATTCTCGATCATGAATTCAGTCGTTGATGGAAGGACAAATATCTTAAAGACCTCCACAAAAGATACCGATGGAAAAATGCTCAAGAAGCCTCAAAAATTGGAGAATGCGTCCTTATTCACGACGAATGCCTCCCCCCCTACCGAATGGCGACTCGGTACCGCACATTCCGATAATTAACCGCATTAAACCGCTAAAACCATAGATAAATAATAAAATGAGTTGGTCAGAATGAAATCACAAATTCCTCACTCTTATATCCACTTGCAAAAACCGCAATTAATTTCTTAACACTAAAGTCCTCTCCTTTCCCATAGAGGACGCAGCAATGCAAGACGCCGTCCCCTCTGTAAGGCTGTAGGCTGAAACTTCGCCTAGGGGCCCGGGATAGCTAAATGGGCCGCTTGGCAACCTCGGTTGTCCGTCGACTCTTATACCTATGTATATACACAATTATACCAAACACACACATAAATATACATGGAAAAACATCTGACAAGACACAATTTTGCGATCATCCGACTGAACGGACGTGTCCCCCGATCATAATTTTTAATTAAATAAAGTTTATAATTTAAATCCGAACATCATTTCTTTTTATTCAAAAATAAAAGGTTGTGTAAATAGTGGTGAGTGGTCATAGTGCAGTGATTGCAAGCAAACAAGTGCAGTGAGTAGCGCAGACTTATAAACTACCATGTAGTGTACGTGGAAGATATAATGCTAATAACTTAAATCTATCATATTTCAATTTTTTTTAAATAAACCTTAAAGAATGAGAAACATGAAAGAGAAGAAAATGAAGAAAAAGAATAGTTAACAAGTTAAGTTTAAGATTAATGCCTCGCTTCAATGCAATCAGACAGATTTAAAATAGTCATACATTTGTGTCTTGTAGTTGAATCTGTTTAGTCCAGCCCTGACGGTTTGAGGTATCGAATTCCAGATTCTAACCACGTTAATGAAAAATAGCCTTGATGATGTTAAGTATATAAACTTTGGAACAACATGTCCGTGGTGTCTCCGCGGCCTTACTGGTCTCAGCTTTTCGAACAGATAAGCGTCTTGCATATGGAGAGTTTGTACATAAATATGCAATTTCTTGCGGAGTTGTAGTTATCTAGGCTAAAACACAGGATCTTTGTACGCCAATCAGAAATGTGGTCATATCATATATCATAGTACCAATTTACGCCGGGTTTCAATTGGCAAAGGACGATGGGACCAAAGATTGCTTCTACGAACTCCTGGAGCGCACGTTCGAACGCTACCCCCAACACGATATAAAAATCGTGCTAGGCGATTTTAATGCCAAGGTGGGCAAGGAGGGCATCTTTGGTTCCACAGTCGGAAAATTCAGTCTCCACGAGAAAACGTCTGATAACGGATTGAGACTGATCGACTTCGCCGGGGCCCGAAACATGGTAGTTTGTAGTACCAGGTTCCAGCATAGGAGGATACATCAGGCTACGTGGCTGTCTCCAGATGGTAAGACACGAAACCAAATCGACCATGTTGTGATAGACGGAAGGAACGCTTCCAGTGTCCTAGATGTGCGCACGATCCGAGGAGCCAACATCGACTCGGACCATTATCTTGTCGCAGCCAAGATACGCACGCGCCTCTGTACGTCAAAAAGCGTGCGGAAAGGCACACAAGGAAAGCTCGACGTCGGAAAGTTGCAATCACAACAGACAGCCACGCACTTCGCTACTCGACTCGCACTCCTGCTCTCTGAGAGCTCTAATCAACACAGCGATATTTCAGAGCAATGGAACCACATCTCTTGCTCTTTACGTACCGCCGCTGAAGAATCTATTGGTTTCCAGCGAGCCCGGAAAAATGACTGGTACGATGAGGAATGTCGCGTTGCCACGGAACGGAAAGATGCTGCCTACAGGGCCACGTTGCGATCGGGCGCAACGCGAGCCTTGCGGGAAAGATACCGTGAGTTGAAAAAGGAAGCGAGACGCATTTTTCGAGAGAAGAAGAGAAAGGCCGAAATGCGTGACTGCGAAGAGCTTGAAATGCTGGCCGACAGGAAAAGCGCCCGAAAATTCTTTCAGAAAGTACGACGGCTAACAGAAGGTTTTAAGACCGGTCGAATTCCTGTAAGAACGACAACGGCGACCTGGTAACTGACGTTCAGAATATACTTAGTTTATGGAGGGAGCACTTCTCCACACTACTTAGTGGTAGTGACAGAGACCACCTTGGAGAAGATGATGATCCCGAAACCCCAATCAATGACGACGGAATTCATGTTCCGTTACCCGACTGCGATGAAATCCGTTTAGCAATAGCACGGCTCAAGAACAACAAAGCGCCCGGAGTTGACGGGCTGCCAGAAGAGTTGGTAAAGCGCATGCACCAGCTTATCTGAAGAGTATGGTCGGACGAATGCATGCCTACTGATTGGAATCTAAGTGTACTTTGCCCAATCCATAAGAGGGGCGATACTGCAATTCGCGCCAACTATCGTGGTATCAGCCTTCTTAACATCGCGTATAAGGTTCTGTTGAGCGTATTGTGTGAGAGACTAAAGCCCACCGTCAATGAACTGATTGGACCTAATCAGTGTGGCTTTAGACCTGGTCAATCTACTATCGACCAGATATTCACAATACGCCAGATCTTGGAAAAGACCCAAGAAAGAAGAATCGACACGCACCACCTTTTTGTCGACTTCAAAGCCGCTTTCGACAACACAAAAAGAAGTTGCCTTTATGCCGCAATGTCTGAATTTGGTATCCCCGCAAAACTTATACGGCTATGTAAACTGACGTTGAGCAACACCACCAGCTCCGTCAGGATTGGGAAGGACCTCTCCGAGCCGTTTGATACCAAACGAGGTTTCAGACAGGGTGGCTCTTTGTCGTGTGACTTTTTTAACCTTATGCTGGAGAAGATAATTCGAGCCGCAGAACTAAATCGGTCAGGCACTATCTTTTATAAGAGTATGCAGCTGCTGGCGTACGCCGATGACATTGACATCATCGGCCTTAATAACCGCGCAGTTAGTTCTGCCTTTTCCAAACTGGATAGAGAAGCAAAGCGAATGGGTCTGGAGGTGAACGAGGGCAAGACGAAGTATCTCCTGTCATCAAATAAACAGTCGGCACATTCACGACTGGGATCAAACATCACTGTTGACAGTTATAACTTTGAAAAAGTAGAAGACTTCGTTTACTTAGGAACCAGCATTAACATCAATAATAATGTCAGTCTCGAAATCCAAAGGAGGATCACTCTTGCCAACAAGTGCTACTTCGGACTGAGTAGGCAACTCTCTCGACGGACAAAAATTACGCTCTATAAGTCTGTCATTATGCTTGTCCTGATGTATGGCGTAGAAGCATGGACGATGAAGATATCTGGTGAGAAGGCTCTGGGAGTGTTCGAGAGAAAGATTCTCCGAACGATTTATGGGCCTTTACGCCTTTGCGATGGCGAATACCGTAGAAGATGGATCGATGAGCTAGCTGTACGAGCTTTATAACGACATAGATATAGTGCAGCGAATTAAGATTCAGCGGCTTCGCTGGCTTGGTCATGTCGTTCGAATGGATGAAAGCGCCCCAGCTCTGAAAGTATTCGACGCGGTACCCGCCGGTGGTAGCAGAGGAAAAGGGAGGCCTCATCTGCGTTGGAAAGGCCAGGCGGTAAAGGACTTGGGTACGCTTGGTATTTCCAACTGGCGCCAGTTAGCGAAAGAGAGAAATAACTGGCGAGCTGTGCTAAGCTCGGCCAAAATCGCATAGGCGGTTATCGAGCCAATGAAAGAAGAAAGAAGAAGAAATGCAGCTGAGACCGTAAGTTTGCGAAGTATTACCCACAACTCTGTTAATATGGTCTGTACCCAAAAGTTTTGAATTAAGTATAAAACCTAATTTTTTATCTTATCTGTAAAACTAAGGGTGCTAGCGCCTATCTACAACTTTGGAATATTATCTACATATAAGACACTATATATTTTGAAACATAAATCCTCAATTAAACCAATACGACTGGACAAGTATAATTGTATATCATCAGCATACGCATGAACATTCACATACTGACACACAGAAAAAACATCATTGACAAAAAGACTAAATAAAAGCGTACCTTGCGGTACACCAGTATATACAGATCTTGACCATATGCGTTCTGCCTTCAAGGTAGCTGGCCATAAGTTTAACTTAATTATCAACGAAACCAAAGTAATGAAGTGGCGAAAGATTATTTTTATTTACAAATGCAGAGATTTGCTATCAAGCTATCAAGTTTGAAAAAGGCAGGCATTATCCTTATTGGCCTATAGTCACCAGCACAACTAGAGTCCACTTTCTTTGCTATTGGCATCATCTAACTGCCATAAATTGAAGCTCTTCTTTAAAATTCGCGGGAATTGAGAGATCCTTTGGCTGAGATATGTATACATTTGTTTTTATTATTGATATTTATAAAATAGCCGTTAAGCTCATCTTGGTCTATATATATTTAAAAAATTTTTAGGTTGCGCTATAGGTCCTTAGATGTGAGTGAGGGATATTGCTTTGAGTAGCCATACCAACGCTTATACATATATAATATAATATAATTTTGGCGCTTACACTATATAGCTCAGTGTTTGGCCGAGCTTCTCCTACCATTTGTGGTGTGCGTCTTTGTATTATACCATAAAATGGAGGGACCTACAGTTTTGTGCCGACTCCGAACGGCAGTTGTATTTAATGAGAAGCTTTTTCATGGCAGAAATACCCTCGGAGGTTTGCCATTGCCTGCCGTGGGGTGACCGCTATTAGAAAAAACGTTTTCTATGATTAAGATTTTGCTTGCCCTGACTGAGATTCGAACCTCGAACTCACCGGCATATCAAGTTATAGCACGCACCGCTACCAACTCGACCACAGCGGCCACCATACCAACGCTTAGCGTGCCTAATTACAGCAGTAGTTTCATTACGTATTTCTTTATAACCACGCCAAGAGATGTCCGTTAAATTTTTTCGCCACTAGGCATAATACTGATTTCGCTTTTAATTGGCCGAACGAACTTTGGAAGTGTAACAAGGACATGTACTATTTATAACATTAACAGAACGAAAAGAAACATGCACATTACATAACATGGTTAGGTTTTCATTTAGGAAGTCAAGCTTTCTATCAACAGTGTCAAGAAACCAACATTTATTCCAATTTACTTTACAGAGTTTGAATAAAAAGAATTTACATTCAATGATTTAAAAACACAATAGAAAAAAGAACTTGCGCGGGACGGACGATTCAATACAACATCAAGATTACAAAATATTAGATCATGGTCAGAAATAAAGTATACTTAGTCAAATTTAAGGATATGCTGTGGGTCACACGTTATGATGAAGTAAAGTCTGGAGAATTATTTGCATATCTCGTTGGTGTAGATCTATTAACAACACGAAGTCCTGCTGTTGCCAGTTGGCCCATTAATTTGACACTATATGGGTCTTTTGTAAGTAAGTTTACATTGAAATCACCACATATTAAAATACGCTCATAATCTAACACATACTTATTAAGATCAACAAAAAATTAATCGAGGACAACACTTTTATTAGGATTATAAACACATGAGATAAAAATCGCAACGATTCTTTGGTTATCAATTTTTTCGGCTGTTTGCCGCCCGTCCCCAGTTGAGCTATGTCGTGAGACCCTTGCCTTTATGGGTGCAGCCTTCGCAGCCGTGCCGGCGTTTGATGGGCACACTGCGCAAGGGGCCGCGGGTCGACCTGCCGTTTCCAGCATAGTCTTCCCCCCAGGACCATTTTTTTGACCTTTCCATATTTAACTGGGTCCCCACTCGAAGCCGCTATCCTCACTCGGTGTTGTAGTCGTTATAGGATCCCATGGTTATCTATAAAGCAGGGAGGCCATGCAAGGGTTGGCACCCACCCTTATGGGGTAAGGTGCTCAGAGCCAGATCCAGCGCAAAAGCCGAAGGGTCGCCTCAAACGCTACCTACAACCACCAACTAAATGGCGACGAGATTGGAACGTACTTCGAGGCCTGCCAGGGTTTTAACGGGACAGAGGCAGCCACGGCATTAGCCTGAGAGCCATTTCTGCAGGGTTTCACTCCTGCATACTCAGGTAACAGAATACCGCAACCACCAGATCGGTAACAACAAAACTAATTATGGAGAGGGTAGTCAAGTTACGAAACTAAGGTCAGGCCAAGGGGAGGGTTCTCACCTTCCTTTATTTGTTTCCCAGCCGAGGCTTAGGTTATCAGTGCTACCAAACGTGAAGGAAAAGGAGGAGATTGATAGTGAGAGGTGGAAAGGCACTTCACCACCGTTTAAGCACCCCCAAAAATATAAGAATTACACAAAAAAACCAAACACCTCTCAATTCTTTTTTTTGCAGCCTTGTGTAATTTGTTTTCTTCTCAAGTCAATGTGGTAATTCCCGAAAGCAATGATATTTTTACATCAATGCCACAGACATCTCTAATTAAATAAAACACTTGTTTATAATATGCATGTATAAAAATACAAGGTGGCTTAAAAGTAAACTTCCGATGTTTTTTGGCTGTAATTAAAAAAAAAAATGAAAAAGTTTGATTCTTCTTGTGGATTATTTTTATTTGGTCTTTTAATTTTTTTTACATCAAGTCGAGAATATGTTGTCATGGAAATGGCCGCCGCCACAGTTGATTATCATTTGAGCCCTTTTTATGGCATTTTCCATCACTTTGGCCAAAACTTCCGGCGATAGGTCCTCACATTCTTGACGGATATTGTATTTAAGAGCTGCAAGAGTCTGAGGCTTGTTGACATAAACCCGCGACTTCAAAAAGCCCCGCAAAAAAAAGTCTGGAGCGGTCAAATCAGGCGATCTTGCTGACCAGTGCAAATCGCCAAAACGGAAGATTAGGCGCCCGGGAAATGCATCCTTCAGCATATCGGTTGTGGCACGTGCAGTGTGTGCCGTTGCAACGTCCTGTTGGAACCACATGTTTTCCAATCCCAATTCATCAAGTTGCGGCAAAAAGAACTCGTTGATCATTGCTCTGTAGCGCTAACCATTCACAGTAACCGTTTGGCCCGCGACGTCTTCAAAGAAAAAAGGTCTGATAACTCCTCCAGCGAAAACAGCACACCATGCAGTGACTTTGAGCGGGTGTAATGGCTCTTCGGGGGTTACACGCGGATTTTCAGTGCCCCAGAAGCGTAAATTTTGCTTATTTACGTACCCTTCTTCTTCTTTCATTGGCTCGATAACCTCCTATGCGATTTTGGCCGAGCTTAGCACAGCACGCCAGTTATTTCTCTTTCGCTAACTGGCGCCAGTTGGAAATACCAAGCGTACCCAAGTCCTTTACCGTCTGGTCTTTCCAACGCAGAGGAGGCCTCCCTTTTCCTCTGCTACCACCGGCGGGTACCGCGTCGAATACTTTCAGAGCTGGAGCGCTTTCATCCATTCGAACGACATGACCAAGCCAGCGAAGCCGCTGGATCTTAATTCGCTGCACTATATCTATGTCGTTGTAAAGCTAGTACAGCTCATCGTTCCATTTTCTACGGCATTTACCATCGCAAAGGCGTAAAGGCCCATAAATCTTTCGGAGAATCTTTATCTCGAACACTCCCAGAGTCTTCTCATCAGATATCTTCATCGTCCATGCTTCTGCGCCATACATTAGGACGGGCATAACGAGAGACTTATAGAGCGTGGTTTTTGTCCGTCGAGAGAGGACTTTACTGCTCAGTTGCCTACTCAGTCCGAAGTAGCACTTGTTGGCAAGAGTGATCCTCCTTTGGATTTCGAGGCTGACATTATTATTTATGTTAATGCTGGTTCCTAAGTAAACGAAGTCTTCTACTTTTTCAAAGTTATAAATGTCAAGAGTGATGTTTGATCCCAGTCGTGAATGTGCCGACTGTTTATTTGATGACAGGAGATACTTCGTCTTGCCCCCGTTCACCTCCAAACCCATTCGCTTCGCTTCTCTATTCAGTTTGGAGAAGGCAGAACTAACTGCGCGGTTGTTAAGGCTGATGATGTCAATGTCATCGGCGTACGCCAGCAGTTGCACACTCTTATAAAAGATGGTGCCTGACCGATTTAGTTCTGCGGCTGTGCAGAATCCTGACGGAGCTGGTGGTGTTGCTCAACGTCATTTTACATAGCCGTATAAGTTTTGCGGGGATACCAAATTCAGACATTGCGGCATAAAGGCAACTTCTTTTTGTGCTGTCTAAAGCGGCTTTGAAGTCGACAAAAAGGTGGTGCGTGTCGATTCTTCTTTCTTGGGTATTTTCAAAGATCTGGCGCACTGTGAATATCTGGTCGATAGTAGATTTACCAGGTCTAAAGCCACACTGATAAGGTCCAATCAGTTCATTGACGGTGGGCTTTAGTCTCTCACACAATACGCTCGACAGAACCTTATATGCAATGTTAAGAAGGCTTATACCACGATAGTTGGCGCGAGTTGCAGTATCACCTTCTTATGGATTGGGCAAAGTACACTTAGATTCCAATCAGTAGGCATGCATTCGTCCGACCATACTCTACAGATTAGCTGGTGCATGCGCTTTACCAACTCTTCTCCACCGTATTTGAATAACTCAGCTGGCAGCCCCGTTGTCGTTCTTACAGGAATTCACCCCGGTCTTAAAACCTTCTGTGAGCCGTCGTACTTTCTGAAAAAGTTTTCGGGCGCTTTTCCTGTCGGCCAGCATTTCAAGCTCTACGCACTCACGCATTTCGGCCTTTCTCTTCTTCTCTCGAAAAATGCGTCTCGCTTCCTTCTTCAACTCACGATATCTCTCCCGCAAGGCTCGCGTTGCGCCCGATCGCAACGTGGCCCTGTAGGCAGCATCTTTCCGTTCCGTGGCAACGCGACATTCCTCATCGTACCAGTAATTTTTCCGGGCTCGCTGGAAACCAATAGATTCTTCAGCGGCGGTACGTAAAGAGCAAGAGATGTGGTTCCATTGCTCTGAAATATCGCTGTGTTGATTAGAGCTCTCAGAGAGCAGGAGTGCGAAGTGCGTGGCTGTCTGTTGTAATTGCAACTTTCCGACGTCGAGCTTACCTTGTGTGCCTTTCCGCACGCTTTTTGACGCACAGAGGCGCGTGCGTATCTTGGCTGCGACAAAATAATGGTCCGAGTCGATGTTGGCTCCTCGGATCGTGCGCACATCTAGGACACTGGAAGCGTGCCTTTCGTCTATCACAAAATTGTCGATTTGGTTTCGTGTCTTACCATTTGGAGACAACCACGTAGCCTGATGTATGCTCCTATGCTGGAACCTGGTACTACAGACTACCATGTTTCGGGCCCCGGCGAAGTCGATCAGTCTCAATCCGTTATCTGACGTTTCCTCGTGGAGGCTGAATTTTCCGACTGTGGAACCAAAGATGCCCTTCTTGCCCACCTTGGCATTAAAATCGCCTAACACGATTTCTATATCGTGTTGGGGGCAGCGTTCGAACGTGCGCTCCAGGAGTTCGTAGAAGCAATCTTTGGTCCCATCGTCCTTCTCTTCCGTCGGGGCATGGGCGCAAATCAGGGAGATGTTGAAGAATCTCGCCTTTATGCGGATTGTGGCGAGACGGTCGTCCACCGGAGTGAACGACAGTACTTTAAGGCGAAGTCTCTCTCCCACCACAAATCCGACACCAAATTTGCGCTCCTTTACATGGCAGCTGTAGTATACGTCGCCGTTTTCCTCCCTTGCCCCGTCCATCGCATTTCTTGGATGGCGGTGATGTCAGCGTTCGCTCTGCCGAGGACATCAACCAGCCGGGCAGAGGCACCTTCCCAATTAAGGGTTCGGACATTCCAGGTGCATGCCCTCAAATCATGGTCCTTATAGCGTTTGCCGTGGTCATCATCTAAAAAGGGGGGTCCTTTCCGAGGCTTTGCTTTGCTTTTCATTAGAAGTGGTTTTTTACGTGGCGGGTTCAAAGCCCTGCGCACAACCCATTGCTGGGGGTTGAAATTTTAAATTAGTTTATAAAGCGAGCCGCTTGCTCCAAGACAGACGCCCGCTTGCAGCCGCACCTCCTGGTGAACAGATGCTGCGGACTTTAGTGGACCCAATATGTCGGAGTGGCTCCACTAAAGCTCCCTCTCTATTAGCCGTGACCCATGGCTCCACACGGGTTGGTTACCGTATCTCGCACATGGGTTGCTCACGTTGCCCAGGGTGCACGAACGTGGACGTAAGAGTAGGGATTGAGTACAGCCGCGCAACTGTAACTGCATACCCAGAAGCACCACTGTACCCCATTGCACCCCTTTACGTACCCGCTAAGATGGAAATGGGCCTCATCACTCATGATTATTTTTGATGAAAAATCATCTTCCTCTTGGTGATGATTAAGGATGGCTTGAGCGTATGTTAGACGCGATTGGCGGTCAGCAGCTAACAGCTGATGCACCGTCTGGACTCTGTACGGAAACATCTTCAAATCTTGTACCAAAATTCGCTGTAAAGACCGTCGACTGATACACATTTGCGTGACACTTCGTCTGGTCGATGTCGACGGCGCTTCCATGGCATCCTCGGCTACAGCAGCGATATTCTCTGCAGAACGGCTACTCCGGGGTCTGCCACGCCTGGCAGCATCTCGTGTTGTGCCAGTCTCTTCGAGGCGAGCGGCTAAACGTCGCAGTGTTTCACCAGTAGGCGTTGGACGGCCAGGAAATCTGCGACGAAATTCACGTTGTGCCAAAGTCACCGACCGATTATTGGTCAAATAAATAGTCAGCAACATTCCGCGTTCTGGAGCAGTGTAGCGTAACATTGTTTATTAACGTGTATTTCGCATGTGTTTACTACACAAAAGTCAAAACAGAACTGACATTAGGGGCCAATCGCAAAATTTATAATATTTTCTGATAGGAGGATTACTTTTGCGCCACCTTGTACATAACATACTACTGTTTGAATTCAAGTACAAATAAATAAACATTTTTATTTATATATAATTGATTTGGTATATCGTTTATTCTTCTTTAAAATATATGTACATTAATGAACTCTTCATTTAATATTTTTTTAAAGATGTGGTGTTAAAATTATATATCATACACGCTGTTCACAAATTATAGCACAAACGCATATTAGCACATTTGGATAGAAAATTTATCTTTCAATTATTTTAAATAGTTTTTCAATTAAAACATCGTTACTTCTCTAACAATCGCTATTAAAAAGTATTTTTTAAATCAAATAAAAACTATAGTAAAACAATATGCAAGCTTCTTGTTGCTACGAATTATTACTGTGCCCAAATCTGACAATATATGGTTGTGCTAAAATTTGTAAACAGAGTATATACCAAATTGATGTTATGCAAAAAATGATATATGGCGAGTACTTAAAGAAAACTTTTCCATCTAACGCAGGCTTAAAAACTTTAAATTCGAAGACACTTTTATAAGAACATAAATAAATAAAAAAAAATCTTGTTTTCTTATTATAAGCAAATTAGAAATGTGATGTTCGTAAAGGAAATTTTTTGTTTAAGAATGTCCTAATATTATCTCGCAGATGTTTCGGATAAAAGACTTCCTCATAAATTATCTGACTCGTAATAGTATCTTCAGGCTGTGGATACTCTCGTTGCTATTGGAGAAATCGCGACCAAATTTCCAGAAAGGATTCTTTATGCTGCTCAACAATCTGCAATTACTAATGCTGCATCCAATTGTGGGATTTTTATCATTTCACGTTTAAGTTGTAGTAAGGCGTTGATTACTAAATTAAAATATTTGTGAACGGTGCTTTTGTGTAAACGGAAAACGTCACCAACAACTCTATATTCCGCACAGGAAGCTAATCTACATGCACATATTGCTATTTGCTTGTCTATTGGAAGACGTGGAGGCACACATGGCTCGCAATCACTTTTAAGGTAAGGCTCCAGCTTTGGTAAATCAATGAAAATGATTCTTTGCTCATGCGAAATGCTCCGAAGTAAAGTTTTTCGTTTCCTGGCTCCTTAAGGGTTCACCAAAAGTTTTCGTTTCGTTTCCTTTTATGTATAGTGCGAATTTTCGGTACAATTGTTGTGAAGAATACATTTGAAAAATTGTGGTGGGCAACAAATATTTCTTTGATTGATAATTTAGGTTGCTCTCACACTGTGTATGAGAGACTAACTTGGCCCGACTTCTTGTGAAATTATATCGCCATAACTTATTAGGATTTTTTAACTCTGGTTAAATGTTTATTAGGCTTTATTTAATGAATTTCTGTAGGTATGTTGTTTGCTTTAATGCCGCAATGGCGTTCTTTCTGTTTGCTTCATAATCTTTGCCTTCATTTTAACATACTGCACTGTTATAACTGTATAAATACTACTATAACTGTACTACGTCGTTTGCTTTAATGCCGCAATGGCGTCATTTTATCTTCAACTTTTGGAGAATTTGGAAGTTAAACATGGTTTTTATTTGCTCTGGGAACATAAGTCCAAATTTTCTTGATTTCGTATTTTATCTATGTCGTTTGCTTTAATGCCGCAATGGCGTCGTTTCTGTTTGCTTGATAATCTTTAACTTCGTTTAGAAATACTGCACTGTTTGTTTTGTTACACTTCAATCCGACTGTTATGGCCACTCCTTCTCTGAACGAGTACGATCGTGTACACAAATACTTCTTTAAAATCATTGTTTCTTTTGCCGCACATCTTCAATATTTTCAGATGAGCAGATGAGCACTGGTTTATATGAAAAACACATTTTCTTTGCACCGCCTTTAATAAACTGAATAATAATATTTTGAAATTATTTTCGCTATTCATTTTGATCAGTTTTGATTGATTCATTTTGTCAACAACGAACAGCTGATCTCTGATATGCTTACAATGCGGTTACACTGGAAACGCATTAAAGTCGAATGTGTAAACAGAAGGAAATAAAACGTATTGAGTCGATACTATATTGGCGAATGAGCACATATGATTTAAACAAAATAACAACTATACTTAAATATACTTCATCAGGTGTCTGCATCAACAACAGCATTACTGTTTTCAATGTTGAGTACCTTCACTGCTTTGCATTTAGGTTGGACGCGAACATACACATACCCTTGAATTGATAAAGCAACCACAAGTTTTCTTTCTCTTCTAAGCTGCATTGCGACGCGCATTAGCTCCCGATTAATTTTCGTAAGGGACTCATGTAAATTAAATATGTTTATAGAATAAATAACTTATATTTACAAATTTATTCCGTTTATAAGTTTAACTTTAACTTTTAATTTAGATTACGATGCGACTCGTCATTAGAACGTCCACTTTTACAATACCGCTCGATCACTCCGGAACTCTTTTTTATAACTATTCCGCGCTGTATGTCCACTGCGCATGTCCCAACAACTTTGTCAACACCCACAACTGTGTTTGTTTGTTGGCCAACAATGACGCTATCGCATTATTGCAAAGATGCTTGCAGCTTTATGTTTGGCGTACCGTTGTTACCGAGTGCATTGGTGCCTTTGATCATCGCTGACGCTGTGCCAGGTGTGCTGGTAGCTTGGCGTCTCTCTGTTGTCAAGTGCGTTTCAGTAAACTTTTCATGTTTCGAAAATAGTACTTGCAAGAAATTTGTTGAAGGTTTTCATGTAACCCACGATGGGCACGATTATGCTCTGTTGCTACTGTTTCCAGTTGATCATCCTTATTAATTAAATCTATGACAAGTAGTTCAGTATGAACAAACTTAATTCCGGGAAAAGCTAACAATATCCAGTTCTGTATTTCACCCAGTGTGGTTAATTGCGCATTTTAAACACTGAATGAGACTTTCAATGGAGTTACATATATGTGATCGTGTGTCTAATTAGTTTTTGGAAAATAATTTTTGAATCTGATTTAGATAGCAAAAGCTGGTTTTCTAAACTGATTTACAGAGTTTCTAACAGTCTTTATTACGTTACTTGATGATACCTCATTATGCATAGTTTCAACAGATGCGGTAACATTTAAGTTGTGAGAAAACTGCCTAGAAAGTACATCAACACCCTTATTTTCACTTCCAGGCTTATAAAAAATGTTGGTGAAAATTCCTCAATAAATGCAGGCCATCTTTTCATTTTGCTGTTCGGATTCTTTTCCGACATCGCAAATATATATTCCGTATAAATAATGGCGAAGTGCTTTCAACGCCCATTCAATAGCAAGTAATAAAATGTGATTCTTCATTTGGAGAGTATATGATTATGTCATCGACATAAACGTCCCTATAACTTCGCGCAGCACATCGTCAATAGTTCTTTCAAATATGCTGGGCGCATTTCTAAGCTCAAAAGGTAATCGACCTGATTTAAGGTCTAAAGTTGTGAAAAACTTCGAACTTCCTAGGTTAGATAATATTACAGAGGTATCTGTGATTGGGTATCGGTCACGAATCGTTTTTTCATTAACTTTCCTAAAATCGATTACCATACGCAAGTTAGGCTTTCCTTTTTCATCGATACCTTTTTTAGATACAACGTGCAGGGGTGAATTGTAAGGCGAACAATACTCTTTAATGATACCATCTTTAAGAAGTGATTGTATCTCATTGTTAATAAATGGTGCTACCGATATCGGATAGGGATAACTTTTACTATAAATTTGATCATTTGTAGTAGAATGAATACAGGCCTAAACTCTCGTATTATAAGGCAATGCCCGTACGTAATTTAACTTTACCGTTATGATAAAACAAATAGCCTCTATTGTTGCATCAATTTGTTTTAAAAAATCGTAAAGTAATCGGTTTAAATGCCACTGACGGAGTAGGATTTGAGGTCTGTGATTTTAAAGTATACTTAGGGGTTGGAGGCTGTTGTGGAGAAGAGGAATGTTGAAAATTATTACGCTGCCTATAGAAGCTTGAACCCCTATCAATTTCCATTGGGATTGGTTTATTTAAATTAGTCTTCGTTGATTGATATTGATGCATAAATGGTCTTTGCCGATAAGGCCTATTTGCGTTACCTAATGCAAAAGCTTCTGCGAATGGTCGAGTTGGTAGCGGTGCGTGCTATAACTCGATATGCCGGTAAGTTCGAGGTTCGAATCTTTTCTTTTTTTCTAAATAGCGGTTACCCCGCGGCAGGCAATGGCAAACCTCCGAAGGTATTTCTGCTATGAAAAAGCTTCTCATTAAATACATTTGCCGTTCGGAGTCGGCACTAAACTGTAGGCCAAACACTGAGCTATATAGTGTAAGCGCCAAAATTATATATATATGACTAGTTTGAAGCTCTTGTGCAACTGCCAAGACAGATGGGAGGTCTTTAGGTCTTGCTGAGGATAATACATCACATAACGGTCTTCGAAAACCAGATATGAAAACGCGTAATGCGTTGTCTCTAGCGCGTTCGTTCAAAGCTGCTACGAGCTCATTATTACCGCTATGAGTCATGATCTGCTTATTTATAATCATGGATAGCTTTTTGTCTACTCGATTATAGAAATCTGTGATAGATAAATTATCCTGCCTTAAAATACTTAATTCGTTCTCTAATACATATAGAGGCATTTATCAGAATAAGTCTGGTCGAGGCTTGCAATTATTGCATTAAAGTTAAAGACAGTGTTGAAGGATGCAAGGGTGGAGTTAGCTGTTTCGGTAATCTTATTTCTAAATATGCCCATGGCAATATAATACCTCTCCGAATCCACCTTATAATATTTAATGGCGAACTGCGCGACACTTCGCCAACCTGGGTACGAAGCGGAATCACCTTTGAATTACGGCAAAGACTTAATCAAATCTATACTTGTATTATCTTGAACCAATGGATTTATAGAGACCGGTAGATATGGTTCAACGCTAGGTGGTTGCAACCTGTTAACTGCTAACGTTAATTGATGCAGCTGTTCTGCTAATTCTAACTTAGTGCGGTCATTGCTTTCATTAACAATTTGCAGCACCTGCTCCCTACTGACACTCATTTTGAAAATTATGAATTGTATCAAAATGTGTAATAAGGCGAAGTTAACTTAATGAAAAACACAAAAACCTGACAGCAATTGTTACTTCTGATTGTCTAAAAAAGAGCTTATCTCAAAATAACAAAGGAATCATCCACACAAAGCAATTTTCTTCAAAGTAAGTTTAAGAAATTAAATTTAAATGTCAAAAGGACAAAGTTAATTACAAAAATTTGTAATATAGACAAACTTTTTAATAATCGACACTTTAGAAAGACTACAAATATTTTGTTTATGTTTAATGGTTTTTAATTGAAAATTTTGCAAACAATTTTCTTCTAAACTGTTGAAGACCAAAAAAAAAATCAAGACACTATTTGAAAATGCGTTTCGTCACAAAATTTTTACTTTTTATTCAAACTTTTTTACAGTTAAATCATTTTAGATTTAATTATATTTCACAATATTTTAATAATTATATTATTTTTTTACCATTAAGGTTTAGTCCACTTTAAGCATAATTTGAAATATCACTTACATGTTTTGAATCTATTATACTAGGTGTCCTTTGATAGTTTTTCTATGTCCTATGGTCCTTTTATACTTCGAGTAGGGCAGATTCTCGGGATTTTCTGGTCCTGTTTTGCTCGGGCGCCAATTAATTTTGTTTATAGAATCAATAAATTATATTTACAAATTTATTCCGTTTATTCAATAAATTTAACTTTAACTTTTAATTTAAATTACGACGATGCGACTCGTCATTAGAACGTCCACTTTTACAATACCGCTGTGCCAGGAGTGCTGGTAGCTTGGCGTCTCGCTGTTGTCAAGTGCGTTGATGACCTTGATGATCACTGACGCTATGAAATTAGTGCAAAGAAACTAATCAAATTGGGTTCTCACAGTTGCTAGGCGCATTCAAACTTTTGGCACGCAGCCAAGCATTCCAGTTGCTACGTTATCTCAAACGTAGCCCAGTACACAAAAATGTGGCGCAAAATTTATAAACCAAAAGTGGCCGCCCTTTTTCTTTGCTAAAGCTAGCTAACGATTTAAAAAGGACAGAGCGATCAACAGAAGATGCTTACTTGACAATCACAGAAGCAGCGACGTTATTCTGATTTCGCACTCGGAAGGCAGTGCATAGACGAAGCGCACGCCGTTGTAAGGTCTGACACAGGCTGCCAAAAGTCTTTTCAATGTTCTTGTCATCCATGTAAGGGATACCATTGATAATAAGATCAGTGGACACGCTTTGGTTTTGGCATTCATTTAGCTCCGATTTAGCAGCATAATTTCCTTATGCAATTGTTCACTTTGCTTAATTTGGGCTTCTGCTTTTCTCACTCGTTCGTGTTTGTTTTTCATTTCAGCAGTCAGCTCACCAAATCGCTGCATCACGCGCTCTTCAGACGCTTTCACTCGTTCAGCTATCTCTTCGACAATGCTCTTTCAGTGCAAGTCCAGTTGCTCTTCAATACTCTCAATCCAAGAGGAAAGTGGTCTGCTCATTTTTTCTGTGCTTTACAAAGAGAGTTGTTTTGCGTAGTAAAGGTTCAATTAGAGGTACCATACCATAACGCCATAACCATAATCGTAGTCATAACCATAACCATATTTAAGCAATCGATTAGTGGTGCCATAACCATAAACAGCTGATATTTGCAATAAACTGAAAGTAAATAAAAATTTAGTAAAGTATGTAAAACACGGACGCAAAATATAAATTAAAACTCATCAAAACAAAATAAACTGCACACGAAGAACAAAAATATCACAATAAACAAGGCGAACCAGCAATCATTTGTTTATGGTTACGGCAAAAACCAAAATTCAAGGTTCAATTAGAGGTGCCATAACCATAACCATAGAAAACAGCTGATCCAACCAACCTTATGGGTTACACTGTAATCGATTAGTGGTGCCATACCATAACGCCATAACCATAACCATAACCATACCGACCAACTGAATTTTGGTTTTTGCCGTAACCATAAAATGCTGATTGCTGATTCGCCTTGTTTATTGTGATATTTTTGTTCTTCGTGTGCAGTTTATTTTGTTTTGATAAGTTTTAATTTATATTTTGCGTCCGCGTTTTACATACTTTACTAAATTTTTATTTACTTTCAGTTTATTGCAAATATCAGCTGTTTATGGTTATGGCACCACTAATCGATTGCTTAAATATGGTTATGGTTATGACTACGATTATGGTTATGGCGTTATGGTATGGTACCTCTAATTGCACCTTCAGTTGGTCGCTATGGTTATGGCGTTATGGTATGGCACCACTAATCGATTACAGTGTAACCCATAAGGTTGGTTGGATCAGCTGTTTTCTATGGTTATGGTTATGGCACCTCTAATTGAACCTTAAGTACCGCTTGGCGCACAACTTTGGCTCTCGTTGTCATATTTGCAAATTTTGGTTTTCGAATAAATTTAAATTTAAATTTTTACACACGAAATTAAGGCAACAGAACTTCTCAGTTTCAAGTGCAAAGAAAGTTTAATGACACACGTAATTATATACTTATTACTCAAATAAATTGAGGAAAACCCAAAATAAATAACTAATAACTGCAGCGCACAAAATAACACGTCTACTCGGTTTGATACATATTAATATTGTTAAAGAAATTATTATTTTTTATTAATCAGCTAATATTTTGTGGAAAAGTCGTTATTTTGAATAACTGCTTCACATCTGCAAGGCATTGATTCAATTAACTTCTCACATATGTTTTTGGAAATGGCTTTCGATTCCATCTTTACCTTTTCGAATAGTTCGGTAAAATTTCCGACTTTGTGCAATCGAACCTTCGTTTTCAATTTCTCCCAGATATTCTCAATGGGGTTTAGGTCTGGACTGCACGACGGCCAGTCTAATAAAGAAATCACATTTTCGTCCATCCATCATTTAGTTGACCGCGCGGTATGTTTGGGATCGTTATTTTGCTGAGACAGGCAAGTAACAGGCATATTGTCGTCGGAATATGGAAGCATCTCTCTGTATAGAAATATAATGGTGCTGATCCATATGCGGAGGCAAAATGCCGCCATCTGAGTGCACAGTAAAATTGGTACAATTAGATGCCTCTATTGCATGTTTGGGTGGATGTGGCTGTCTTTTCTGCATTAAATGTAGCAATATTAAAACACACGATATAAAATTGATGAGTGAAACATAAGCATTGGTTTTGTAATCAATGTACTCTGTGCGATACAAATACAAAATTTGTTGAAATAAAACATTTAATACAAAAATGCGATCAAAACAAGCTTGTGTAAACGATTTTCTTTATTTTCTTTTAGCAATTTTTATTTCGTATCGACTTAGCCGATAATCTGCGCGTGTTCGAATCTCTATGTATAATAATTTTTCTTATTCTCTCCTCTTCCTGTTTGTCATGTTTCGTGTTTCACTCGTCCCGTTCTTGTCTGTTCGTTTTGCTCATGTCCGTTGCACGATATTGCCAGATATGTCAGATCTTATGTTTCACAAATTTCTTTCTTATTAGGTATGGTGTTGCCTTTCTAGTTAAACACATGTTTTCCAGGCGCTAAGCATTGCCATACCTTTCCATGCATTACATCTTCGGCCAATCCTGACACTAAATCGTCCTCGATCTACGATATATGGTGGATATCAGTTGGCAATGCCTACCTCATTTGACAATTACTTTTAACAGTATTCACTTAAAACAACTAAGTGCCGCCTTTAGTGGAAACGCGGGATCCATCAGATTCGTTTTCACTTTGTACCCATTTCTAAATTCTTGCTGCCTCAACAACTGCATCATAAGGCAATTGGGTCAGCTGGCAATTTTCAATATCCCTAATTACATAACGATCATGTGGCAGAACTTTGTGAATTACATAGGGACCCCGATATTTTGGTACGAACTTCTTATTGACCCCGACTCTTGTGTCCACGTTACGAATGACAATAAAATCTCCTTCCGAATATGTCTTTGGAGGCGTGTTTCGCTGGCTAAGTCTTTCAACGTTTTGTTTCCTATCTATATATTCTGTCAACTCATCTACCTTCACTCCCTTTTGTTCGATGCCAAAGAGAAGTTTACTCGGTGTGTCTTTCGTGCTTGAGTGTTCGGTGTTATTCAAGCTAAACTCAACCTGAATCAGTCTATTCGACCAATCCGCATGATTTGTGGGTTCACATATTTTACCTATCATTGCCTTAATTACTCTGTTTACTCTCTCTACCCGTCCGTTAGCCTGAGGCGAAGCGACAGCTACTTGCACATGAGATATATTGTTCTTTAACAAAAACTCTTTGATTTTAAGAGGCGTAAAATAGGTACCGATGTCATTTATAACCCGCCTAGTTCTGTTATAGTAACTAAAATACTTTTTTAGGCAAGCAATCACTTCTCTTGTACTAATGGAGTTCACCGGATATAACCGGACATACCATTTTTCACGGCTGCTGCTACTAACGTCGCGTCGGTGGTTACTGCGGTTGGACATCGGCTGAGAGCGTCTACATGACCCATGTTTACACCCCGCGATGTTGAATAGTTAAATTATAGTTTTCTAGTTCGAGCGCCTACCTAGATATCCTTGGGTTAAGTTGCTGCTTACTGAGGGTTAGCGTCAGAGAATTGCAGTCCGTCACTAGTTTGAAGGGTATGCCCTCTAGATATATCATAAACCGCCGAAGAGCATATATAATGGCTAATGTTTCTAGCTCAAAGCTATGATATCAGCAGCCGTAGTAGCCTTAGAGAAAAACATAACGGGATGAATTTTTCCGTCGGTTTGCCGTTAAAGAAGCACGGCACCAAATCCTATGGAGCTGGCATCGCAGTGGAGTTCGGTCTGCCTCGAAGGATCATATATCGATAGAACTGGTGCATATAGCAACCTCGATTTCAGCTCTTTTAATGCCTTTACGCATTCATCGGTGAGTGCAAACATAGCCCCTTCGCGCGTTAGCAGCCGTAGTGGTCTTACTAGTATTGCATAATCTACAATAAATTTCTTGAAGTAAGAAAATAATCTCAAGCATGCTTTGTATTTTCCGGCAAGGGATAATCTTTCATTGATTTTAAGTGGGCGTCACTAGGGCGCACTATCTCTGAAGTAACATGATAACCAAGGTAATCTATCTCCTTATAGCCGAATTGACACTTACTCAGTTTAAGCTCTAGGCTTTTCTCCCTCATAATCGTCAGTACCTTTCCTACCACAGTTAAATGTGATTCAAAATCTGTAGTTGCCACTATAAAGTCATCCATGTAAATCATTATTAGTTTTTCATCTATCATTTCCCTAAAGATGTTATTAATATAGCGTTGAAATACAGCTGGTGCGTTTTTCAAACCAAAAGGCATACCTACGTATTGAAAAAGTATATTTTATGGAGTCTGAAGACATTTTCACGTGAATAAACCCGTCCCGTAAGTCCAATGTGGTTAAATAATTCCCAAAACATCCCTAACGCCCTCCCCCCCCAAATAGTCTATGCAGTCTTCGATTAATGGTATTGGGTAATTGTCTCTAATCGTCAGTTTATTTAGCGGTCCGAAGTCCACACATTTCCTTATTTCACCATTTTTCTTCTTGACTCTCACTCGGTCTAATAATATTATTCTGTAGTAGCTTATCAATAATTATCTTCAGTTTGTTGCGCTCATGATAAGACAATCGCGGGGGCGAGGAATGAAAAGGTATATCATTAACTAATCTTATTTTCATTTCGTAACAATGAGGTTTGAATTCTATACACTTCGGATTCAAATATTTATCATTTACAACTTGCTGTAACATTCTGTAATGAGCTCTAGAACGGCTTGTATTTACATCTAACTTAGCTAGCGTGACCGCGTTATCTTCAGGGCAAAGTACTTCAGTTAAATAGGACTCTAAATTACAGCAATCATCCATATTATATTCGCTTTCGGTCGCGGCCTCAATATTCTTAGTTGTGCGAATGACTGACAGATCCGGAGTTTTAATTTTACAAGTACTAACTAAATCAAGCCCAGAGAAATTCGATTCATTTATATGACTTTTATTTAAATACTTCAATGGAACAGTTTTTATTTCCGGATTTTGATACAAATGAATATTAAATTTCTTTAAAAAAACTCTACCCAAGATAAGTGGAATAGACATCGTTTCATCCGGTACAACAACTAAAATTACATTGGTTTCTGAATTTTAATTCGACCTCGATTTTTCCGTACGTCATTAGCACAGTTTTGCCTGGGCCGCGATATATGAACTTAACGGGGCCACTGCAATCGATATACTCTTTGCGCCTGACTTTATGGGTAGAAAAAGCAACACTTACCAAATTTATTGCGCCTAGAGTTCTTGGTAATTCTTCATCATCATCATCGTATTACATCAGTGCATCGTCTTTATCTGCGGTAATGGCAGCAACGGTCTTCTTCTGAATTGTGACAGTTTCGGTGATCGTGGCCTTTTCCCCAGCAGCGGAAACAGCTGTTGTTCGGCCTTTTTTCATATGGGCATCGGCTCTGATAGTGGCCAAAACGCGTACAGTTAAAGCATCGAACTTCTGTAACTTCAGTTTTTGCAGCGGTGGATTTTAATGGTGCTGTTGGCTTCGGTGGCATCTGTGTAATCAGTGGCTTCGGTTTTGTTATATTGGCGATAATGCTTAAACGGCTTGCGCGGCGTTGCTCATAGAGATCCAGGGATTCTTTGAATTGTTGCATCGTTCGGGCGTTCATTAAAAGGTATGATTCCGGCATTGTCTTGCATGCCGTTCATGATGAACCCTATCAATTCGAATTCGTCAACCTGGTCACACCGGGCAGCTATATTTTTTATTTCTAGGACATATTTACGAATACTGTCCTTACTGTTCCAGTTGCGTTTCTATAGCACCTGATAAATTTCGCTCCGACCCATTGAACGACCAAATTCTTTTACCAGTAGAGTCGTCAAGTCCAGGTTATTGAGAATATTTCTATGCACAACGACGTATGTATATTTAAATATTTCACCAGCTTTAATCATTTGCATTACGCGCTCGAAACTTCGTAAAAAACCGTATACGCTATAGGCACGATCTTCACCATCGAATTTGCAGCTGAATTCGTTTGAACAGTGTTATGCTGTTCGCCTCGTTCAAAATCGGCAATAGCTTTCTGCAGTGTGAGGACTTCAGGTCGTTTTCGTAAGACGCTTAATGTTCGGTCCAGCTCAACTTCGTTTTTCTCACGTGCAAAATGGCGTTCAGTGACGTCGGGTTGGTCTTCCGCATAATCAGGCGCTTCGGCGCCATCTTTACTCGTGGCTTCAGTTACGGGACCCATGTCTGCCTTGGCATCGATGGACTCTGTGGCTGCTGTGTTTATGACGGCGATTCCATTGACTGTAACATCCCCTGGCTGTTTTTCGGTGGCCATTAGCGCTTCATAAAGCTCCCTTGCTCTGGCGACTATAGCGCTTGCGGGTATTTCAGCGCCGGTTGTCTGCAACGCTGTCAGCATTTCATTTTTAGTTAAGCGCCTGGACATTTTTTTTTATAGATTCTTTTCCTTGTTCTTCAACTTTCGGGTACTCGACCCACACCTGAGGCTGTAAACGCTTTTCTTTATTTTCTTATAGCAATTTTTATTTCGCATCGACTTAGCCGATAATCTGCGCGTGTTCGAGTCTCTATGTATAATAATTTTTCTTATTCTCTCCTCTTCCTGTTTGTCCTTTTCCGTGTTTCACTCGTCCCGTTATTGTCTGTTCGTTTTGTCATGTCCGTTGCACGATATTGCCAGATATGTCAGATCTTATGTTTCACAAATTTCTTTCCTAGTTAAACACATGGTTTCCAGATGCTAAGCATTGCCATACCTTTCCATGCATTACACTTGGAAAGGTGAAAATGAAAGATATTATCGAAGTAACGTTGTTTAATAAAATCTCACAGTTAAAAACTAGTTTAGTTACGGATTTTGGTTCACTACTGCAGCATGATGTGGAAATTAAGATAAGTCAAATTAGAAAAGACATACTAGCGGAGTTAGCTAAACCGTTAGGAAATATTAACAAGAAATTAAACGAAGTTTGGCCGGGTATCAACATTAACAATAACAAAACAAATGTAAATAACCAAATGACATACTCTAAAGCAGCCGTGCAAAGTAAAAACATAATTGTTATTAAACCAAAAGACAAAGCAAAGAAAAACAGACAAACTAAAGAAGCGCTAAAAACAGTGATAGAACCCACCGAATGTCATGTGAGTACAGTGAGAGATATTAACAACGGCGGCATAATAGTGCACGGCAATTAATCAAAACTGGAACGAATACTCACACCATTACAAAACATTAAACCCTACAGGACAAACACCTATCTTCCCGGAAAATCTGCCTAGAAGGCACAGTATAGTATATACACGGCACCGCCTCGGACACTCCCTAATAACACACAAATATTTACTGGAAAATACCAGCTCACCCTCTTGTCCATTCTGCGACAACGAAACATGTGACCTTACCATCAACCACATAATTGAAACATTTCCAAAATTCAATGACGCTCGCCAAGATATATTTAAAGGAAATGCTAGGGAGACCCTTAGAAATGTTAATTACTCAAACGTTAAGAATGTTGCAAGATTCCTTTGTAAAGCAAACATCTACTTTGAAGTGTGATATATAGATATATTTTCTTTCGTATCTCTAATATTATTACCTAAATACCTTGATGGCCAAAGTTGCTAAAGCTAAATTATATTGTTAAGGCTCAATTGTATTAACCTTTACATTGAATAATAATAATAATAATAATGCAATGCAAAAACAAGGAATCATGCGAACTGGTACAGAAGAGGATAGCGGAACAAATTGGAAATGACTACGAAATGGAGAAAACGAAGGAGAAGAGGAAGATTAAAAAAATATTTAAAATAGTTGGTCTAACAGAGAGACTAAAGGGCCGTACACATACAACTTTTCTCGCTTTACTGGACAATTCGAAATTTAACAACAAAGCATGAGGTGTAGAAGGTTTGCTACATAGAACGCTTTGATAGTTTCTACGTTAGTGGTTTGTTTTCAATTGTTATTTGTGTATATTCCAAATATGTTGTTTAATAAAATATTAAGAACTGAGTTTTACTTATATAATTAAGTGGTAGTTATGCTACTTATGCATGTTTCAAAGTCGTGAGTGTAATAAACTATATTGAGTCCGAGCATATTTCGACAAGATAAATAAAAACCGATCAAACAAGGTTTTTTATTTGCTATTTATTAAAATTTCTCTTCCTTTATCTTTTTAAAAGTAATTATACACGCAAAAACTTTAAAATTCTAGTAAATTTTCTAAATCGTGTGTATATGCACGCAGAAATAAAATGGAAATGCAAACAGTTGGTTGTCAAAGTGTACAAAAGTTGAGAGTTCGCCATGATTTTGCTTAGTTTTGCTTTGCTTTACATTTCTCGCCTTATATTTAGCAGCACTCATATAACATCTGTACTTTAACTTATCTGTCAAAGCAAAGCGAAGTCTTATGTGTACGGCCCTTAAGTCAGTGGTCGGCAAAAGTTAAACTGTGACTGTGTTGGTGAGTACAAGCAAACTGCTCCGCATGAGCATCGCAGTCGGAAATTGCGTGAATTGAAACAAAAGTTGTCACTTATTGCGTTTCAATGAGAACATATAAAAAGGTTTTGCATATACAGTGTACATACGTGCATAGATACAAACTTAAATAAAGCATTCAAAAATTCATTTGGATTTATGTACGTTATGTAACATACATAGTTACATACATAAAAATATTTAAAAAAATATAAATATAATAATAATAAAATCATTACGTTTTTTTAAATCATTGTGAAAATATTCGAAATGTTTTTTCAAAGCATAATTTCTGGTTTGTTTTTTTAATGTCTTAAAACACAAAATGCATTGCATGTCACCAAAAGCATTTTCAAGCATAAAGTGTGTCTCGCGAGTCATCTTTGCATTTAAGAAACAAAGCGCAACAGTTATGCACGATGTTGATTCGTTGCTGTCTCGCCAACGACTAAACGAAAGAGCGTAAAGGCCATGCCACATAATACTTGCTTCGCTTTACGTGACATTTGTAACTTTGTCAGAAAAGCGAAAAACGCAAAACGTATGCCACAATAAAACTTTGACATTACATACTTTTCGTTTGTTTATTGTTGGTTGTGAAAATCGCATATAAACATATTTACATACATACATTCGGCATAATTATGGACATTATGAAAGTTTTGTTAATAGTTATTTTACTCCACGAAGCCTTATTATGTTTAAAAAACATATCAAGGCGGAAAATGTGGGTAAGGGAATTATATCTTTACTCCACCTCCTGCACGAACCGGTCACGAAGTGACTTCCACCGTGCTCTGCAATGCTCTTCTATTATAAAACAAAAAGCCTTTAGTAAATCATCACATATGTATATACATACATATATGTATGTATATTTAAGCATTAAGTTCAGTTAAATTTTATATTTACATATGTCAGAAATAAACAAAATTGGTAAGAGCGAACTGTCAAAGTCAGCGAAAAGATGAGAGTTGCCCAAGATTTCGCTTCGCTTTGGCGACGGTGTTGCCTATGTGGGAAATTTCGTATACTTGCATGTATTCATCTTTGCTGTCAAAGCTAAACTCTGACGTAAAGCTAAGCAGAAGTTTTATGTGGCATGGCCTTAACATATGCGTGTTATGAGAGCTTGAACAATTGTTCTATGGCGCTTAGACCGCGTTCAGACAGGGAAACTTTTGTTGCTTATTATCGGCGATTTCCCTTTTGGTGTTGCTCGTCGCGTTCACACAGAGCAACTCTGTTCAGGCAATTTTCTGACATTTTATTTTATGTTATTTTCGCAAATTTCTGTACGCTTCGCTTACGCTGCATTTACAACTTCTATATTCTGAAATATTCATGTTAATATGTAATTCGTTCATGGTTAATATGTATATGCATACATATGTACATATGTGTATATTTAATTACAAAAAAATAAGAACCAAATTTTATTTCACAACTTACCGCATGTATTCATTTAAAACTCAACAAAACTTCAACCACTGAAAGAATTTATAAATGAAAAGGAATGTCAAATTCCTTGGCCGCCGACTGAGACGAATAAGAACACAAAGCGTGTCGCCGAGCACGATCAACTCGGTGCCCTTCCCCTTTCCTCGTCACTACATCTTCCACAAGTAACGAGTTGCCGCGACAAAAGTTTCCCTGTCCGAACGCAGACTTACAGAACAACCTAAACAAGAGCGGAGATCGTCGCGTTTTCCACCGCCTAGCGCTACCGCTTAGTTGTCGTACCTAAACAAGAGCGGCAGCGCTATGTCAAATCAAGGAACAACCACTCCAAATTTCCAAAAATAACAAAAAATTATTTGTTCTGTTAAATTCTATAATCAGTCAGGGAGGAAATTAAAACAAAGTAAATAAAAATAATATAACTAAACATATATGGAATATTAGTTAATATAAATAACCAACCTCCATTTCAGCACAATGCAACTTGGCGCAAAAAAATGTCATCAACAATGTCAATTCTTCGTTTTCTGCAGCTAACAGCACTTCCTAACGCGCTGTCAAAATCAGATTTTCCAACGGTCGGCTTCATACCAATGTTATGGGCATGAGGAATTTTTGACAGATAAACGACGCTGCCGCTCTTGTTTAGGTTCCTCTGTTAGTCGAATGCACTGCGAACAAAAAAATATATGTGAGGGTAAAGAATTCGAAGTTATAAAATTTTTTGATAATTTGAATCGAAGAGAAGAATTTTTTAATGCTCTTATTAAAACTGATATTGAAACGTATGAAAATGTATTAAAACAAAAAAGAGTTAATGTAGAGTGGGACTCATGCATTACTATGGAATATGTTAGGGTATTTAGATGATTTAAATGCTTTGGATTTAATCACATGGCGGTTGATTGTATTAACAAAAAAGCTTGTGGAGAAAATCACGACGCTGAAGATTGTATTTCAAATGTTTATAGCTACATATGTAAATTGTCGTGAATTAGTACAAAAAAAGCTTTTAGATGTTGATGTACATCATATTGCGTTTAGTAGAGAATGCCCTGTATATAAAAAATACATTGAAAGTAAAACTAAAACTAGAAAGTAGCAATCAAAAAGTAATGATCTAAATTGTTTATATCTTAATATTAATAGTATTTTACGTAATAAGAATTAGTTAGAAAAACTTATTGAAATTAGGAACCCAGCCTTAATATTATGCGCTGAAACATGTACGACAAATAAAATTACGAATGAAGAGTTGAACATACGAGCATATAAGCTAGTGCGATGCGATTCTCATAGTAGGCATACGGGTCGTGTTCTTATCTACATACATATGTACATGATTCTATCGAATATATCACTAAATTTAATAAAACAATAGATAAAAACTGTAACGAATCTCTCCTTAAAACTGCTGTTTGGTAGAGTACATTGGGAAGGAGCGTGTTTCCGAGACGGGTCTGCATACCTTGCTATGCTACAGTCTTGCTCAGGGAAAATGGGCGTGGGCTTGTCCCGGTTACACTCTGCGAAACTCGTACAAAAATAAAAATTGTATGCAGAGCGAAATATAATCATAGGCAAAAAAAAAAGAAGGGGTGACGAAACGCAAACCAGCGAAAGTAAAAGCAGCAAAAAAAACTATAACGATAACCTTTCGTAACGGAATACAGGGATAGTGGAGCTGGAGCAACCACGAACGGAGGGATCAGAAAGATTGAATTTTTCCCCCCCCTTTTCTATACCCTCCCAACCTGTTAACGGATTGATTTTAATTCCATTAACCCATTATAGAACTAGCCCATGTGTCCCAACCTTTCCCTACATTTCGTCATTCAAGAAAAAGATTTACGTCTCCATTGGTAATATAACACAATTATTCATAATTTTATTGAGTCTAAAAATTGTATAAACATAAAATATTGATTTCATAAATTACTCGGTAACTGAGTTTATAATTTTCATATTTTAAATTCAACAAAAATAGTTTTTATTAATCTAATCAAAAAAAAACGGAAGAATCCTAATATTCGCACGCAACACCTTTACTTTATTCCCCTGTATAAATGCATGTATATATGATATGTGATACTGCTCAGTTTTGTTGTTGCCAAAAATATGCAAACGAAAAGACTTAAGCACCGAACTCGTTAGCAAGCAACAAAAGAAAATCAAGTATCCACTAATCTTTTCGCATGTGCTATTGATACCCTCTCTTTGCGTATATATAGACTAATTTTTCTGAAGATTCATTAAATGATATACATGTAATTCTTTCTAACGTTAATATGATAAGAAAATCGAAAGATCATCACTTACATAGGTTCCCTCGATGCGACGTTGAGCTCAGCGACGACGACGGGTAATGATGTTCGACGTTCGATGGTTCTATCGACCATGTCGGTTAATGCTGTAAATTCAGAAAAATCAATCTCATAGCGCTCTATGAGGAGAAAGGTTATCGTCACTAATCATGGAACTTGATCGTCAAACTTAAAAGGAAGATATAAATATGTATCTGGGTGACACAGTAATTGTATTACGCACTAATACAAGTACTCATTGTTGATACAATTTCATTTACATGTTTGAGGTGGGAATCCTCAAAATAGGCTTCATTTTTTTTTTTTTTTTGAAGTTGTATTTGCGAATACCAGAATTCTAAAAATAAAATTACTTTGCAACAACTTGAGCAACGGATAAGATATATATAAAACGTAACATGAAGTATGTTTACATAGTTTATATGTATGTAATTAGATTTTATAACATTAAAGACTAATTAAAGTGCACAAATTTATTTATGTAATAAAATAAATTTATAGTCAAAATATCAATTTTTGCATTCTTGTTAATTTGTTTTTATTACTTTAAAGGGAAATCATCTCAATCCACCTTTACAATCATAGTTTCCCACTTTCTCAATACCTCGTGAGTTTTCTTCTATATATAGCTAAGTTTTTGACTTTGCAATAACATTACATATATTTTAAATTGACTCATAACTACTATAGATTTTTTTCTTTTTGACTTTGTTTTGTATTATATATTACATCTATTATTAAACTATAATTTCGAAAACGTTTGCTTTAGCACTTAATTTCCTTAGTGGGTATATTCAAAAGGTGTGTACATCATATTTAACTGAATAATGTTAATTGACGTTTGTACCGAGAGCGGTTGATTTCAAATACTACTATTATTCATTTCATATATTTATATTAAAAATTTTAATAAGTTACTTTGCCATATTTTCGAAGCACGTTTTTTCACCAATTTTAATCGTTCCTTTTTTTTTTATTTTAGTAATAAAATTGGCCATTTAGAAGTTTCTTTCGATTTCACTACATCTTTGATCATTTTCTTGTAGTTTGCACACAGAATTCTAAACTTCTAGTTTTAATTTGGCAATTGTGCGAAATTGTTTAAAACGCGCTCCACACTGTTGGCACATCCTGACCAGGTCATTTCCACTCTAAATTCGTGCACAGGCATGTTGTTATTCCGGACACTCTGGGACGACGACGACGTTTTTACATATAATTGTGGCAAATTCAATAGATTGAAAACTTTCCCACTTTCACAAATCACAAGCTGCGAGGCAAACTATTTGTTGTGCAATAATCAGCTGCAACAGAACACCAAGAATTGTGTAGTGCACGTTAAAATAACCGCGAGGCAACTATACACTTTTTTTTTCTTGACAAAACTCATAGTCTCTTTAGTTCATTTTTATATTCTAGATATTCTAGATATTTTTAAATTTTATTTATTTTATTTTCGCGGATTTGGGTACCGGTCGGGCTCAGTCTTCAAAATGTACTGTCTTGCACAAAATTGTCGAGCTTAGTTTTCGCCTGCGCTTTCAGCTTGGGCTACATATTTTTCAATCATCACGCGATTATCCCGTTGGATTTTCGCACTATTCTAGCTAACCGTACTGCATTGTACGGCATATGCGGTTGGCATCGCACGCTACCTTTATGCGCCTACGCATATTTCCAACTTGCCCTGTATGGCCGAGCATACAAAACAAACTGCTCAACACATGGTAAAAGAATGCAAATTATGCTCAGCGACCTGCATACTGGCTGTAGCGCACACGTCAGGTGATTTCACTCTACGTCACCGATCACACCACTTACCACCCACACACATGCCAACGAGAGCTACATAAGTAAACACAACAGTTGTCGCTAGAGGGGAGCGAATAATTCGAACATATTTCGAAACTGACAGGTTTCACTCATTAGAAAATAAGATAACTCAAATGAGATGCGAGTTTTTGTTAAGGTTAGAACTGAGAGTGTTATCATTAGGGTACTCGTCATAAATCCCCCCACCAGACAGGTGCTACACGATGCTCAGCGGAAGTTAGCAACTGCAGCTACTGATTATGAACCGAAACTGTTTGTTGAAAAATTTTAAACTACCAAATATCCTTTGTGTGGTATGTGCCTTTATAATTGCTTCCTATATCCTCAAGCATGTAGTACGAATTTCCAACCTTTTTAACAACTTTAGCTTTAATGCCTTTGGGTGCTAGCTTTGCATTAAAATGTTTAAGTAAATTACTTTGCACGAAATTTCTTCTAATAACAACTTGTCCTGGTTGAAATTCTCGCAAACGTGAACGCAGATTATATGTACGTGCATTTTTATCATACGCAAGCTTTATTTTGGAATTAATTGTATCCCGAATAATAGCGAACTCATCTTCCTTACTAAGCTTGGCACTACCTTCAGACAATAAACCCAATTTTTTCAAAATTTCATAGTCCTTACCGTAAGTCATCATATTCTGTCCAAAGACAACGTAATAAGGTGATTTTCCAATCGTATTATGTAAGCTATTTCTTAACGAACAGTTGATACTGCTTATGTAAGCATCCCAATTGCGTTGGTCTTTACGTATAAATGATCTTAAAGCTTCATTAATGGATCGATTTACGCGCTCTGAAGCATTAGATTGCGGTGAATGCACAGCAGTGCGTACATGACTAATTCCGTTTTTAACAATAAAATTCGAAAATTCTTTACTAATGAATTGACTTCCATTATCAGACACTATTGTTTGCGGTACACCAAAGCAGTCAAAAATATCGCTCTTAAGAAAATCTATTATTAAATTTGACGAAAATTTCCTTAAAGGCTTCAAAAATGTAAACTTTGAAAAATGGTCCAATACAATCAAAATCCCTATATTACCCTTTTTTGATCTAGGAAGGGGTCCAATAAGATCTACGTATAGTCGCTGAAAGGGTCGTTCTGACTCTGCCATTTGTCCCATAGGCGGACGAAGCGTATAAGTAGGTGTTTTTGAAGTTTTGCAAAGATCACAAGCCAATACATATTTTCTAATATCATTCACCATACCGGGCCAATATAAATGTCTTCGGACTCGCTCAATCGTTTTAGCCACACCGCCATGTGCGGAAGTAGGCGTATTATGAGCAGAATAAATCGCACTTTCTCTTAGTTCGGTTGGCACTAACAACTTCCATGCTCCCTCATCCAACGAATGATCATTCTCGAAGCTAGCTCTATAATAAATAAATTTATCTATTACTTTATAATCTGGCATACCAACACTAGCAAATTTTTCCCGTAACCTATTATATTCCTCAGAGTCGAAATGATTCGATTCGAGATCTAGTTCGGCCAGAATTTCTACATCTACTTCATCAACATTTACGTCCACACCCTCAAACGCTCGAGATAATGCGTCCGCAACTTTATTTTCGCTACCTTTTCTATGCTCTATGGAAAAATTAAAACCTTGCAGCTTTAGGGCCCACCGCGCTAGCCTTCCACTTAGATCTTTTTGGCGCATAAGCCATTTAAGGCTTGCGTGATCCGTCACGACTTTGAACGGGTGACCTTCGATGTAGGGTCTAAACTTTTTGATTGCCATTACAACTGCGAGGCATTCCAGCTCGGTGACGGTGTAGTTTCTTTGTGCTTTATTCAGTTTATGCGACATAAATGCAATTGGTCTTTCGTCGCCATTATCATCAGCTTGAGCTAAGAGTCCCCCGACACCGCACTGGCTTGCATCACATTGCACAATGAATTGTTTCGAATAATTCGGATGAATCAATAAAGGCGCTGTTGTAAGTTTGGTCTTAATTCTTTGAAAAGCATCTTCCGCTTCCGAATTCCAGGCGAACTTCTTTTTCTTCGTAAGGAGCTCCGTTAGTGGAAATGTTAGACTAGCGTAGTCAGCTATAAAGCGTCTATACCACCCCGTCATTCCTAAAAATTGGCGAATTTGCCGAACGGTTTTAGGAGAAGGATAATCTGTTATCGCTCTTACTTTATCTTGGTCAACTGCTAGAGAACCGTTCCCAACTACAAACCCCAAATATTTCACTTTATTTAGACCAAAACTGCTCTTCTTAACGTTGATAGTTAATCCTGCCTTTCTTAAATAAGCTGCCACTTCCAATAGATGAGTAATATGATCTTCGAACGTTTGTGAGACGATCAATAAATCGTCGAGATAAACGAACACGTGCGTTTTGAGATTGTATGGAATTACCATATCCATTAATCGGCACATTGTTTGCGGCGCATTACAGAGACCAAATGGCATGCGCGTAAACTGATACAGGGGCCGAGCATCTTTCACCGTCACTTCGTTAAGTTTTCTGGAATCTAAACAAAATCTAGCCTTTCCGGGTTTTACAATCAGAACACCTGGTGAGGACCAAGCAGAACTCTCAGCCTTCTCTATCACTCCTAGCTCTAGCATACGATCTATTTCCGTGCACAAAATTTTCTCCATTGCTGGCGAAATTGGATAATATCGTTGCTTTATTGGAGTAGCCGCCCCCGTATCGATAAAATGCTCTACTAATTTTGTTGCACCTAACCCTTCTTTTTCAAAAGCCGGGAAGGCGGATATAGCCATCTCAAGTTGGCGTCTCTGCATAGATGTCAGCGGCAGCACATCCTCTGTTTCCTCAGCAGTAAGCTGATTTAAACTTGTTTCTGCTTGCACTTGCAGCCCAAATCTATGCCAAAAGTCCATGCCACATATTACATTACTAGCAACGGATGGTACTATCACACACTGCACTATCTCTTTACGATTATTGAAAGTTATAGGAATTTCAATGGTTCCTGCCACGCTTTGCTTTTTTCCATCTGCCGTTTTTACCGTACCTAAAAGTTTTTGATAATTTCTCTTGGGACCTTCTATAATAAATTTGGCCAACTCCGAACCTATACAGCTTTTATTCGCACCACTATCTAACAAAGCCAAATAGTTTTTTTCAAATATTAAGATATTTGCATAGGGTCGAATATCAGTGTCTTTATAAACTATAGACGAAATTATCAACTTTTGTAACTCTTTTCTGCGCCGCCAATATGCGTGCATACGCTTACTAGAACGTGTTGGTATGGATTTATCCACCACATCTGCAAATATTCTCGCCCTTGCTTTTTTGTACTCCGCTAAGCGAACGTGATAAGGTTTTCTTGTTGGGGTGTTATAGCAATCCGTCAGATTATCCTTTAAACGTTTATCATTTAATACTGTATTTTTTTCCTTCGAAAAGTCTGAAAAAGTTTTGGGTATATCCCGTGCTTTAGGGGGAAATTTGGAATCGACATTTTTCGCGTTTAACTCCGAGGCCGATACGAAGGACGTTCGTCTGATGTCCGGCGAACATCCTTCTTCGCGTTTTCCGAAGAAGTTGAACATTTTGGACATGTGGGTTTGTACATATCTCCAGCACCGCATCCATAGCAGAAAATTCTTCGAGTTTGAAGACAGTCATGGTATCGATGTCCTACCTCTTGACAATTCCAGCAAGTTAGCTTACTTACATCGATGCCATCTACTTCACCATATGCTTCTCCTTCTTTTAGACTGCTTGCAATATCACGTCTGTATGACAATTCGTTTATTTGGCGACGCACTTGGTTTGATCGCGCTACCCCACCGTGAATATCGCTGAAAAACTTTTCATGCTTTCGTGCTGCTTTCCTCAAGCTAGCAATATCTATTATATCTAAATGCAAAATTTCATGACGCAAGTCTGATTGTAAGTTACGAATTAAAGTGTCGACTAACTCTGACTCACTTATTTTGAATCTTAACCTATCTGACATTTCCATTATAGCGTCAAGGAAATCGTCAAACACTTCATTAGGTTTTTGTTTTCTTCTACGAATATCGTCGCGGATTTCAGCGTCTGTCGAAAAATCTTTGAACTGGCGACGCATCGCCTCGCAGAGATCGAACCAGTCTAAGTCATCGACTTGCTGTCGATACCTCCAAAACCATTGTAAGGCTTTACCTTCAAACAAGGAGTGCAAATGTTGACATAATACTTCAAAGCTGCCATTAAGATGAAGCGAAGTCAACGTGTTAACGCGATAAATGAACTGGTCTATTGATAAGCTATCTTTCGACCCACTGTAACGAATTTGCCAATTTCGAATTAAATTCGACAGCTTTTCGTTCGCCACTGACAATCTGCCCACTCCTAAAGACTCTGTCCGTCTGTCATTCCGGGAAAAATGAATGGGAGGTCGTTCTTCGAAAGGTGCATCACGCGGCCATTCCATTTGGTTTTCGCGTCTCGAAATATTTGGAGATGGTCTATTTCTATCAATGTGTAAATTTTGCAACATATTTTGTATATCCATCGTAATCACAGTTCGAAAACTATGCAGAGATTCTGACACTAATTGCTGTACTTGATGTTCGGTTAGCCCGTGTTCACTGGCGGTTTGGCGAGGAACCACACCACGTCGATTTCGAGGACTATTTACGTGCCCCGTTTGTTGCTCTAATACCATAGGAGCTCGCGTTTGAGGATTACTTTGTGCGTATCGACGCGTTATCGGCCGCTCACGAGGAACTGCACCGGTTCTAGCCCTATCCACATTACTAGTTAACGGCTTTAAATCCATTGTACTGCAAGGATTACCACAAACTGGACACACCTCGTTACTGTCTAGCCAAGTACGAATGCAGTTTAGGTGGAAATTATGATTGCATATAGTTTCTCCGGTCTCTTGGCCACTTAATATATTTTCATTGCATACGGTACAGATTGCAGTGATTGCTGTATCTTCTTCTTTGCCACCTGAGGCATTACCAGGACTATGTGTCACAGGCATTATAAAAAAATTTCAAACCAAAAAAAACTTTTTGAACTCACATTAACGACACGAAATGTTTTAAATCGATAACAATTTATTTCTAAGTTTAGGTACCAATTAAAGCAAACAATAATAATTTCAATGAAAATTATTTCTAAAATAAAACTTTTAATTGAGACCTATTATATTTGAAATAGTATAATATAGGTAATACAATTGAAATAATAAGGATAACACGAAACTCTAGTTATATGTATTATCTATGAAGATATATGCCTGCCTACATATATGGTTATATCAGCAATAAACCAAAAAAGTATATAAAAAAAATAATAAATTTATCAAAAAGAAATTCTTGGACTATTCTGTAGGGAATGTTAGTCACATGGGCCTTATTATTCATGATTGCTTAGCTCCACAGCCTGACATATATAGCTGGAACACATTTATGGTAATGTTTGTACTTCGGTAAATCTCCAGAATCTCCAGAAGATCAAAAGTCCGGAAGTAAATGCTACAAATCAAAATTGAAACATACGATATTGGAAACAAAAGCGGTATTTAAACTTGAATATATCAGATCAGTGGTCAGGAATCAAAGAAAAGTGCTTCAATTCACAGTAGGTCCTACGTCTCTAACAGTTCAAAATAAAATAAAAAAAAACACAGCAAAATAATCTTGCTAACTTAGTGATCGGGATCCGACATGAATCGGCAAATCTATTCTCAAAAAAAATGTCATTGGGAATAGGTAAGGCATTGGGAAAATTGGCGGTCAGAGTCCGAAAAAAAATCTTCAAAATCTGAAAATCCTGCGTCTTTTACCCATTGCAAAAAAAAACAATAAAATATCAATAGATTGGGGAGATTCGACAAGAAGGGTTTCAATGATAAACTTTTGCTTTTATTTATGTCTATCTACTTATTCATAGCCACATACTATTTGTGGTTCTTTTCAACAACCAACATGTCGGGCCCCACGTTGGGCGCCATTTATTTTCTGTAACGAATCTCTCCTTAAAACTGCTGTTTGGTAGAGTACATTGGGAAGGAGCGTGTTTCCGAGACGGGTCTGCATACCTTGCTATGCTACAGTCTTGCTCAGGGAAAATGGGCGTGGGCTTGTCCCGGTTACACTCTGCGAAACTCGTACAAAAATAAAAATTGTATGCAGAGCGAAATATAATCATAGGCAAAAAAAAAAGAAGGGGTGACGAAACGCAAACCAGCGAAAGTAAAAGCAGCAAAAAAAACTATAACGATAACCTTTCGTAACGGAATACAGGGATAGTGGAGCTGGAGCAACCACGAACGGAGGGATCAGAAAGATTGAATTTTTCCCCCCCCTTTTCTATACCCTCCCAACCTGTTAACGGATTGATTTTAATTCCATTAACCCATTATAGAACTAGCCCATGTGTCCCAACCTTTCCCTACATTTCGTCATTCAAGAAAAAGATTTACGTCTCCATTGGTAATATAACACAATTATTCATAATTTTATTGAGTCTAAAAATTGTATAAACATAAAATATTGATTTCATAAATTACTCGGTAACTGAGTTTATAATTTTCATATTTTAAATTCAACAAAAATAGTTTTTATTAATCTAATCAAAAAAAAACGGAAGAATCCTAATATTCGCACGCAACACCTTTACTTTATTCCCCTGTATAAATGCATGTATATATGATATGTGATACTGCTCAGTTTTGTTGTTGCCAAAAATATGCAAACGAAAAGACTTAAGCACCGAACTCGTTAGCAAGCAACAAAAGAAAATCAAGTATCCACTAATCTTTTCGCATGTGCTATTGATACCCTCTCTTTGCGTATATATAGACTAATTTTTCTGAAGATTCATTAAATGATATACATGTAATTCTTTCTAACGTTAATATGATAAGAAAATCGAAAGATCATCACTTACATAGGTTCCCTCGATGCGACGTTGAGCTCAGCGACGACGACGGGTAATGATGTTCGACGTTCGATGGTTCTATCGACCATGTCGGTTAATGCTGTAAATTCAGAAAAATCAATCTCATAGCGCTCTATGAGGAGAAAGGTTATCGTCACTAATCATGGAACTTGATCGTCAAACTTAAAAGGAAGATATAAATATGTATCTGGGTGACACAGTAATTGTATTACGCACTAATACAAGTACTCATTGTTGATACAATTTCATTTACATGTTTGAGGTGGGAATCCTCAAAATAGGCTTCATTTTTTTTTTTTTTTTGAAGTTGTATTTGCGAATACCAGAATTCTAAAAATAAAATTACTTTGCAACAACTTGAGCAACGGATAAGATATATATAAAACGTAACATGAAGTATGTTTACATAGTTTATATGTATGTAATTAGATTTTATAACATTAAAGACTAATTAAAGTGCACAAATTTATTTATGTAATAAAATAAATTTATAGTCAAAATATCAATTTTTGCATTCTTGTTAATTTGTTTTTATTACTTTAAAGGGAAATCATCTCAATCCACCTTTACAATCATAGTTTCCCACTTTCTCAATACCTCGTGAGTTTTCTTCTATATATAGCTAAGTTTTTGACTTTGCAATAACATTACATATATTTTAAATTGACTCATAACTACTATAGATTTTTTTCTTTTTGACTTTGTTTTGTATTATATATTACATCTATTATTAAACTATAATTTCGAAAACGTTTGCTTTAGCACTTAATTTCCTTAGTGGGTATATTCAAAAGGTGTGTACATCATATTTAACTGAATAATGTTAATTGACGTTTGTACCGAGAGCGGTTGATTTCAAATACTACTATTATTCATTTCATATATTTATATTAAAAATTTTAATAAGTTACTTTGCCATATTTTCGAAGCACGTTTTTTCACCAATTTTAATCGTTCCTTTTTTTTTATTTTAGTAATAAAATTGGCCATTTAGAAGTTTCTTTCGATTTCACTACATCTTTGATCATTTTCTTGTAGTTTGCACACAGAATTCTAAACTTCTAGTTTTAATTTGGCAATTGTGCGAAATTGTTTAAAACGCGCTCCACACTGTTGGCACATCCTGACCAGGTCATTTCCACTCTAAATTCGTGCACAGGCATGTTGTTATTCCGGACACTCTGGGACGACGACGACGTTTTTACATATAATTGCGGCAAATTCAATAGATTGAAAACTTTCCCACTTTCACAAATCACAAGCTGCGAGGCAAACTATTTGTTGTGCAATAATCAGCTGCAACAGAACACCAAGAATTGTGTAGTGCACGTTAAAATAACCGCGAGGCAACTATACACTTTTTTTTTCTTGACAAAACTCATAGTCTCTTTAGTTCATTTTTATATTCTAGATATTCTAGATATTTTTAAATTTTATTTTTTTTATTTTCGCGGATTTGGGTACCGGTCGGGCTCAGTCTTCAAAATGTACTGTCTTGCACAAAATTGTCGAGCTTAGTTTTCGCCTGCGCTTTCAGCTTGGGCTACATATTTTTCAATCATCACGCGATTATCCCGTTGGATTTTCGCACTATTCTAGCTAACCGTACTGCATTGTACGGCATATGCGGTTGGCATCGCACGCTACCTTTATGCGCCTACGCATATTTCCAACTTGCCCTGTATGGCCGAGCATACAAAACAAACTGCTCAACACATGGTAAAAGAATGCAAATTATGCTCAGCGACCTGCATACTGGCTGTACCGCACACGTCAGGTGATTTCACTCTACGTCACCGATCACACCACTTACCACCCACACACATGCCAACGAGAGCTACATAAGTAAACACAACAGTTGTCGCTAGAGGGGAGCGAATAATTCGAACATATTTCGAAACTGACAGGTTTCACTCATTAGAAAATAAGATAACTCAAATGAGATGCGAGTTTTTGTTAAGGTTAGAACTGAGAGTGTTATCATTAGGGTACTCGTCATAAAACCTTTGGTGTATTTTTTATCAAATTGAAACACTTTAACCCTAAATGGCAAATAGGAGTAGTTTATCAGTGATGCTGATTTTATAAATTATTTACGCTACGTCTCAGGTAGTACTTGTGAACTATCAGAGAGTAATATTCTTGTAGGCGATTTTAATATTAATTTAAATAATATATCAACTTCTAGCACACAGTTAACTGAACTGCTTAAATCACACTCGATGTATCAGAAAGTTGATTTTGATACTAGAATATCCGATATATCTGTAACAAAAATTAACTTAGTATTTTCCAATACTAATGATATCGTCTGTGAAAAGTTAGAAGAATATCAAATATCCGATCATGAAACAATTCAATTTAAAATTAAACGTAACCCCCAATTCAAAACGAGAAGGTTTATAAACATTATTTCATGAAGCACTTATTAATCAATTGCGACTATGCGATTTCAGCAATTTTGATAAAATTGATTTGGAGAGCAAGGTGTTGTTGACTAATAATAATGTTCTGAATGTTATGCGAAATTTGACCTATGAAAAATTAGTTGAACTAAAAGTAATGAATAAATGGTATGACAATGAGCTAGCCAATATGAACAAATATAAATTTGAACTGTATAAATTAGCCCTAAATTCAGGAGAATGGGATGAATACAGAGACGTTTAAATAAAATATACATAAAAAAATAGTGAAGATTAAAAAAATGAAGCATATGGAAGATAAAAAAATAACAAGTAAAGAAGTGGCTAAGTTCGATCGAACTTTATATACCCGGCGCCCGCTTTCAGCTAAATTTTTAAAGTAACTAGGTAAAATCTAACATGTGTGCCAAGTTTATACGAAATCGATAAAGTAGTACCAGACATATACATCTGATCTCATATAGTCGGATTTCTGGCTGCAATACAACACCACATACTAAACTCAATATATTTCCCTTCAACATTTATTGAAATATCAGATTTTTAATGTTTTCGAAAATTACCGTTATATAACAGGTGGGCGTGGTTATGGTCAGATTTTAATAAATATCGCTTAAATAGGCATAGTGTAATACGTGTACCAAATTTGAACAAAATTGGGTGGGTGGTTCCAGAGATATACATACATATGTATGAACTCATAAGTGGGCGGTGCCACGCCCCCTGCAAAAATTTTGATACAGTCGGAATTATAGTAATTTTTGCATTTCCAACAATAGCAGTTATATGGGAAGTAGGCGTGGTTACCGTCCGATTTTGCTAATTTTCAATACCAACCTGCTCTGGGCCAAAGACAATCTACCTACCAAGTTTCATAGAGATATCTCAATTTTTACTCAAGTTATGGTCTGCACGGACGGACGGACGGACAGACAGACATCGCTAAATCGACTTCTCTTTTCATTCTGAACATTTTGGTATATATATGTCTATATCTATCTTGATTCCGTTTTGCTGTTACAAGCAACTGTTATGTGCACAAAGTTATAATACCCTTGTACACAAGTGCGCGGGTATAAAAATAGAGATATCTGAAACAGGCAACAAGCATGGTAAATGAAAATAATAAATGAAAGTTTAAGCAGTGGCATAGTTCCAAGAATATGGAAAACTTTAACTATTGTCCCGATAGAAAAAGTTAAAAACATGGTTATAGCTGAATGGAAAGAAGTTTTTTTTTTTTTTTTTTTTTTTTGTAACTGTTACTTTTATTTATTAAATCTTCTCAACTAAGGAGCCTAACAACAAGTTTGCAAATCTTATTCTAATCACATAATTTACATCCCATAGTCGGGATGAGTATTTTTATTAACTGGCCCTAACGACTGGGCTGGAACGTCATTCCTACGTAATCTTGAGTTTCTGTTTACATGCAATAGATTTCTTGCTAACTGATTAGGGTGCTTTAAAAGCTTCGATGCATATTTCGCCTTCCGCTGCTCTATTTCAGTTCGTACTTCCGGGATTCTCAAGTCGTGGTGGATATTCTCATTTCGGATATACCATGGTGCTCCGGTTATTGTTCGAAGGATTTTAGATTGCGCACGATGAAGGATTTCGATGTTGCTGCTGCTCGCGTTGCCCCATAACTCACACCCATAGGTCCAAATTGGTTTTAGAACCGTGTTGTATATAGTCACTTTATACTCCAGGCTCAGGGGTGAGCGAGAGTTAATAAGCCAGTGTAGAGAACTGGTCTTCAACTTGAGATGAGTCCGTTTAGCCTCTATGTGGTTGCGCCAAGTAAGTCGCCTATCCAGGTGGACCCCTAGGTATGTGACATTATTGCTTTGTGGTATTTGAACGTTGTTCAAAGTCAATGGCGGCCAATTTTTCTTATTTAGTGTAAATGTAACTTGCTTAGATTTTTGTGTGTTAACCTTTATACGCCAGTTTGCAAGCCAATTGGCCACAGCTTCCATATGATTACCTAAGAGCGCAGATGCTTGCAGGGGACACTTGGAGTGGCTGATTATCGCAGTGTCGTGGGCAAAAGTGGACATTGTCAGGCGGCCGTTTGTTGGAATATCCGAGGTGTATAAGACGTAGAGCATCGGGCCGAGAACACTGCCTTGTGGTACTCCAGCTTCTATTAGATGAGCTTCAGTGATGGCAGTGTTACATCGAACTGTGAACTTTCGATCATACAGATAGGACTTAAGTAGTCTGTGGGTGCTCTGAGGAAGTAACATTTGTATTTTATACATTAGACCGTCTAGCCATACTCGATCAAATGCCTGGGCCACGTCAAGAAATATTGCAGCACAATATTCCCTCTTTTTAAACGAAGTACGGATTTCAGATGTAATGCGATTTACTTGTTCGATCGTACCATGTTTCTCCCTGAAGCCAAATTGGTGGGATGGTATTATGCTGTGGGCTTGAAGATGTGGGTAAATGCGCAGCATAAGAAGTCTTTCGAATAATTTCGATATACACGGTAGCAGGCTGATAGGTCTATAGGAGGATGGTTGTGTTTTGTCTTTTCCGGGCTTTGGTATCATTACAATAGTTGACTTTTTCCATTGTTGAGGGAAATAGCAATGTTTAGTAATTGCATTAAATAACATACAGATGCAAAGTACAGCACAATTTGCTAGCTCAATAATCATTTTTGGAGTAATCAAGTCGTGCCCAGGGGCCTTATTTGGTTGCAATTGTTCCTTAATTACAATTGAAATTTCTTCAGGTGCAAATTTCAGTGGCTCAGATTCCGACACTTTGGGTACGGGTGGTAGTGTAAACCCATTGGTTGCTGAGTTTGGTCTGAACACATTTTGTAGATGAGTGCTTTTTCCGACACTTTGGGTACGGGTGGTAGTGTAAACCCATTGGTTGCTGAGTTTGGTCTGAAAACATTTTGTAGATGAGTGCTTTTTCCAGGTCACTCCGAGCCCAATTACCATTCTTCATTGCATTTCAGCCACTTAAGTTTTTATGTGCTTTCCACAGCGGGTACTTTGTGCTAGTCGGAGAAAGCTTTTGAATGTACCGGTACTGTGCGTGCTGTTCCTCGCTCTTGAGGGCTCTCGTTAGCGCATATTGCCGCCTTCAGCAGTTGTTTAGAAGCAGGTGACCTATGAGTCTGCCATATCCGTCGTAGGCGTCGCTTTTCTAATAGCATTTCAATTTTTCTATTGGTCGGATAATGTTTTTTGTTTCCCATACATATAACCTTGCTTCGGAGTGGAAATGCTAGCGGCAGCTCTGATTGTAGATTCAAAAGTTGCTACGGAGTTTTCAATGTCGTCAGGTGTATCTAAATTTGGGTGGAGTTCTATATGCGCACTGATATATTTTTTATACTTCAACCAGTTTGTAGCCTTTGTCGTGAGCATGTAGAGTGACTCTTTTTCGTGCGGCTGGTGCCACAAAGTGAAGAGTACAGGTGAGTGGTCTGAAGAGAGGTCTGCACTTGAGAAGTATTTAATGATAAGAAATCGATAATAGCAGTTTTCATCGATCTCAAAAGAGCGTTTGAAACAATAGATCAACAAATATTGTTGGAAAAACTATCAGGCATTGGTATTAAAGTTGCTGAATTGTATTGGTTTAGAAATTTTTTAACAAATCGTAAGCAAAGAACATGAATTGGCTCGACATTGTCAGATGAAGTGGACGCCAAGATTGGCTTGCCCCGGGGGCCTGTTTTTGCGCAAATTTTATTCAATATCTACATTAACGATATTAATTCAGTCTTAAAATTCAGTTGTATAAAACTATTTGCTGACGATGCATTAATTTCGATTAATGGTAAGAATGAAGAAGATATAAGAGAGAAGTTGCAAAGTGATTTAGATGCTTTGTATGTCTGGTTATGTGCTAACAGACTTTAATTTAATATTGAAAAAAACTAAATACATGGTAATAATAAGAAAGAACATTGTAAATATTGAATCTATCAAAATAAATAATAAGGAAATCGAAAACGTACTGATAATTAAGTACCTGGGTATGGTAATAGATTACAAATTAAAATGTGACGGTCATATTAACCACACAATAAGTAAAATAGCTACTAAACTATGGTTTATTAAAAGATCCTGTAAATACTTAAGTGAGCCATACTTTATATATTGTTTTAAAATTTTCTTTATCATGAAAGATTTGCAAATTGAAAAACTGCAATAAATGCAAAATAAAGCTATGCGTTTTATATTAAACAAACCTTAGGGTAAAAATACTACGAGCAGGTAGGTGACTAGCAAGCAGCCTGACGAAACAAACTCAAGTGAATATACGATAGCATACATTACGCTCAGCTTACTACTCACCTAACTAACAAGCTGACTAAAAGGTTATGCTGACGTCATGAATGTTTGTTTTCGTCAGTCAAGTAGTTAGCTGCATTCTGTGAAACACGAGCGATTTCTGTGCATTCTGTGAAAATGTGTGCAAAAATAAAAGAAAATTTAATTATTGCTGTTCGCGATCGAGTGGCTATTTGGGACGCTTCCAATAAGGATCATCTCAATAGATTAATTATGGACAAATATTGGAGAGAAGTAGGCGAAATTGTGGCTTTGCCAGGTGAGTATATTTTCTTTAATATTTATATTTAGGGATTATTACAAAAGAATTCTGTGAATTTGTCTCTTATTGCTATATTTTGCAAAGATGCCCGATTATTTGCTTTGTTTGCTTCAAGTGTACTTGCTGCAGAAGCATTTTGTACCTGTTGTTGTTGCGTACCTATGCCCTCTTTATCGATTATGGTATTGTGCAAAACGCATGCGGCCTTAATTATTACGTCCGCTGTTCCTGGAGTAGTCTCGATAGATCTTGAAAAAATCCGCCACTTTGCATATAAAATGCCAAAACTGCATTCTACAGTCTTTCTTGCTGAAGAGAGTCTATCATTAAAAATTTGTTTACTACTGTCCAAAGTGCGACGGGCGTAGGGCTTCATCAAATGTTTCAAAAGCGGATAAGCTTCGTCTCCAATCAAAACAAAGGGTAGTTTTTCAGTTGAATTGGGCAAAAAATCGTCTTCGGGTATTTCTAATTTTTTAGACTCGATCCATGAGAATAATGCTGATTCCAGAAAGGTTCCGCCATCACTCTGCCTCCCGAAACTTCCAATTTCAACTGTTGTGAACTTGTAATGAGCGTCGGCTACTGCCTGTAAAACTATTGAAAAGTAGTTTTTATAATTGTAGAAAGCTGATCCTGAACGACTGGGACACTTTATGCGAACGTGTTTTCCGTCTATTGACCCGATACAGTTCGGAAAATGCCAAATGTTATTAAAATCATTTGCAATGACTTTGAACTCCTCTTTTGATGGCACAGGCATATGGAGTGGTTGTAGGATTTCCCATAATATCGCAGTTACTTCTCTAACAATTTGTGATACAGTAGATGCGCCAATTCGGAAAGCAAACGAGAGACTATTAAAAGAGTTTCCTGTAGCAAGATATCTATGTATAGACAAAAACAAAATTCATTTTAGTTAACATGCTAAAGTCGTTTTTTAATTCAAATTAAATTATAGACTTTCGAAAAATCACTTTTGTAATTTTAGCGGCAGATGCAAGCAAAAGGTGGAAAAACTTGCATCAGGAATTCAAATTCAATTGAAAAAATCAAAAGACCGAAATTCAGGGGATGCTGCACCGGAAGAAATAGAGTCTTCGTGGCCTTATTTTAAAAGTATGATTTTTCTTGTTGACCAATTTGAACCACGAAAAATGAGCGGAAACTTATCCATGGCAGCGCAGAACAATTCTATATCACAACTTTGTGATGATGGCGAACATACACAGATTGAGCCGCCACAGCAGATTGAATCAATAACTGACGATTCACAGGAATGTGACAATATGTACAGATCTACTCCATCAACATCGTCAGGATACAAAAAACGAGTTAATCCAAATGTTTCTATTGGCGCAGCACTTATTCAGATTGAAAAGAATAAACTTAATTTAAACAAACGAAAATTAGAACAAAAATATGATAAAAATGATGAGGATATTGGTTTTTTTAATACTATGCTTCCACACTTTAAAAAACTACCTCCAAAAAAAAATTCATTGAAAATGCAAAAAACTCTTTATGATTTAATGTATGGAGAAACTGAACGCAATTTTAATTTTCCTGATAACAGCTCTTCAAGTCCAACTGTCAGCTATTTAATATCTCCGACACCATTCGACGTATTTTCTGAACAATCTGAATTTATTTCAATTGAAACAAGCAAAGAATCATAGAAATAAAGTCCCTATATTTGTATGTACAATAAAATAAAATAAAATAAAAAAGTATAATTACCTTATCGTTAAAACAAGCTTTTCCTCCGGAGAAATTGGGTTTGTATGAAAATTTTCGTATCTTTTCAAATTTTTTAGCTCTGGCGAAATGCTCACTAAAATATATTTAAAAGTTTCTTCAGTCATCCTCATGTATTGATAAAATCGGTCCGGGTACTCTTTCAAATTTGCATAAAGATGATTGAACTCGCCCTATTTTGACCGTTTTGTATTTATAGGATGAACTGCATATTGCCTACTTCTATAAACGTTCGACAATAACCACCACCTTGTGATTGAGCTATTGCTATCACTATCGCTGCTATCCTGATACATTTTTAATAAAACTTTATGAAATTAAATTTGCTAATCAGCTGAGTAACGAATAACCAAAACCTTCGCGTAGTGTGCATTTCACCTCGCCGTTAACCTGATAGTCAGCTTGCTAGTCACCTAAACCGCGACCGCGACCTGCTGATACTCCAATAAGGGAAATGCTACTCAGTTTGAATTGGCTTAGCGTAAAATAACAAATATTTTTTTACACAATGAAATTTATATACAATAGCCGTTTTCACGATATAATGTATTCGGAAAAAATACCCTTATGATACTCCAATATTGGAAATGCTACTTAGTTTGAATTGGCTTAGCGTAAAATAACAAATATTTTTTTACACAATGAAATTTATATACAATAGCCGTATTCACGATATAATGTATTCGGAAAAAATATTTATCATAAATACGCAAGATTGTGAGCGACCTTTGTGTATGTTTTTTGAATGTACATTAACATGATTCAATTATACAAGGTTGGATAACTAGGCAGTTGTCTCACTCTTGCACGCTGCCTTAAGGTAGCCTGTGTTGCTCTCTTTTAATTTAAGGAAAAAAATGTTTTCAAACACGTGGAAATTAGTATTTTTCGTGTGAAATGGCCTGGCAGGCAACACTGTTGCCTTTTTTTAGTTTTTAAATTATTTCAGAATGCCTTACATTAAATAATCGAATTGACGGCATTCTCGTATGTTTTCCAGCAGCCTTGCTTATCTAGCAGCGAACAGCAATTGAATTTTTTTTCTTTGCATGTATGAAATAGTTGGTCGTTGGTTCGATTCCCGGCCAGGTCAGATCGTTTTGTTTGATATTTTTTTTCCAAGAAAGCATTTATTGTTTTTAAATTTTTTACTGTATATATTTTATATAAAATAACATAAAATTAAAAAAAAGAATTTATATAAATATTAACAACCATAAAATTATAGATACAGTCAAAATATCGAATAGAAGAACATTTATTAATATTTTGACCAGTTTTGACTAACGTCTTTACTTGATTTCCCACAGATGTATGTATATCAATAAAAATTCCGTTAATTTTTTGACGAAGGTATTGTGTGGTGCTTTCCATATAAAAAAAAATTTTCCGAACAACTAATGTTACATTTTTAGTGACTTGAATCTTACAATTTTATGATCTACAAAAATGGTAATTATATTTAAAAAAAAAGTTTGAAATTGTAATGAAATATTTATACAATCCTGGTTACTTGGCTTTTACTAGATACCTCTTATTTTTATTGCTAAAATTAATATTGAATTAAAGAAAACTTTATTATCAAAATTTTTCCAAATGTGATAGTTCTATTTTCTGCATGTAAAAACTTTAAAAAGGTTGATATCACATTTTACACATTTTGTTAAAAAAAACATTGCTTCTAAATCACACTTGCGTTTTTTGATTATATAGTTTGTTGTATTAAGGTGCTATGTACATATTTACATTGTTGAATATTCGGTTATATTATATTAAATTGAAATATCAAATTTCTGCAAATATGTTTCATTCTATGTACAAACCGCATTTCGCTACTAGTTGCCTACTTTTCTACTACCTTTGCGAGAAAAGGGATAAAATATTTTCCCCTTTATCAGACCTTCCTAAATGCAACCTTACAAGGCAGTCGGAAAACTTAAACGTCAATAAGTATCCAACCTTTTATAATTGAATCATGGTACATTAACAACTGACCTTGTTTACATTTTACTTGATTTGAAATATGCGATACGTTTATAAATTTTATTAATTAACAAAGTATGAACAATTAAAATGCCTCACGTCAGTCAAATTATTGATTATATAGTGGAAGATGTTGAAAACCAGCTTAAAGACCTTAGTGGTGGGTAGTAACATGCTATGGCTTATATATTTTGTAATAAGATATTTATTTTATTTATTTATTTTATTTATTTATAATAATTCATATAACAAAAGGAGTTTTATTATATAAATACATAAACGCAGCACTGGCTACGAGGCCTTCAGCCGCCTTGTAATTATAACTAGGTAAAAATTCTATTTGCTGAGGGTTAGTAAAGATGTAAATTGCTTAAATATGTTTTAACAAATCATTGTTTTTTAAGAATGTATATACAATCATTGCGTTTTTTTCTGAAGGTTCACTTAGTAGTTTTATGAGATCAATGTTGCCAGAGCTGTGGGCTGTTGAGTGAAGCCTCGGGCAGAGTGTGAGTAAGTGTTTGATGGAAGCGGTGCCATCGCAGAGGGGGCAAGTGGATGGGCTTTTACCCGATAGTAAGTGGGCGTGTGTTATGATAGTGTGTCCAATCCTTAATCGAGTATACGTCTTCATTGCGCTAGTTGGAACTGTTGACGAGTAGATTATTCGATTTCTGGCTGGGTTTATGTCCGCGTAGTGATGTTTAAATGTTTTCCATTCGCTTGCGTTTTCTTTATGCCTTTTGTGCTTAATAAGGTTAGAAATGTCTTGCTTGGTTGCGACATAGTAGGTTAAGGCAGGAGTCGTGGCTACATTTTTCGCTGCGAAGTCTGCATAGTGGTTGCCTGTAATACCAGCATGGCCAGGGATCCACATTACTTGGATTTTCTGGGGGGCACCAATGACAGCGTCCCTGATAAGTTCTATTATGGGATTGCGATTGGAAGGCGACATTATTGCAGACATGCACGATTTGCTGTCTGTACAGATGAGGAACTTTCCTTTAGTCTTTTTTGCGTGATTAACTGCATGAAGGATAGCAGATCCTTCAGCGGTAAATACAGAGCACGTTGAGGGGAGAAGCCAATTGCAGATAATTTCTCCAGTGCCAGTGACAACTGCAAACGAGGTGGAATCGATGGACTTGGAACCATCCGTAAACAATAACTTCCAGCCATTCTTTGTATAATTAGATTCCAGTTCAGCAAAGGTTTGTTGAAACACTACGTTCGGTGTGTTTTCCTTGGACAAAAACAAAGGCTTATTTTTTAGCCATTTTTGCCAGAATTTGGCGCGAAGAATCTATAATTCTATTTTGAATAGTTGGTAAACCAGATTCAGCCATTATGGTTTTTATTGGCGAGGTTGGAAAGGCCCTTAGACTTCGTCGAATTGCGCAGTGGTATGGTGCATTTAAAAGGTTGATACTGCTATTGGAGCAATTGCCATAGATGGGGAGCCCATACTCAATTTTTGAAATTAGAAAGCTCTGACAACATCGACGAGTGTGTTCGGATGAATAAATGATTGCTTAGACGAGAGGTATTTTACAATATTTAATCGTGTCATTAACGAGTTTCTGACATATTTACAGTGAGCATTAAAGTTGTACTTAGCGTCAAAAATTAATCCTAGAACTTTCAACTGTGTTTTACATTCGATGTTATTTTGGTTGTGTGTTGGTGATAAACCGTTGCAGTTATGCTTCCTACATATATGAAGGATATGTGTTTTGTCTAAGGAAAGTGAAGCACCAGACTCCAGTGACCATGTCTCAATTCCGGCAAGTAAATTAGTAAATAAGGATTGAGCTAAATTAACGTCGGAAACTTTTGTGTAGATTAGAACATCGTCAGCATAAATCTGGTGCTCAACTCCTGTGTAATTTGTTATCATCCTACTAATCTCATCGAAAGCAATGATAAAAAGAAAGGCTGAAAGAGGTGAGCCTTGCGGCGTACCATTAGAAAGCGGGAGTGTTGAAGAAAGGCAGCCATTTACGTTAACTTTGAGTTTTCTGTTTGTAAGAAAGTTGGTAATAAATCGTATCATATTCTGGCCTATTTTCCATTTTCTAAGTTGTCGAATGATAATATGGGCTCCAATTTTGTCGAAAGCTCTGTAAAAGTCGAGAGATAGTACGGACACGTGGTTTTTGCTGGACAAAGCGTTACTAATGAAATAGTCGAGTTGGATTAAAGCATCTAACGTGCCTTGACCTTTTTTGTAGGCGACTTGATTCGGAGATATGAACTTGTTTCGCTGGGCATACCACATCAAGCGGTTTGCCACGATCTTTTCCAAAATTTTGCCCATACATGGGAGGAGGGAGATCGGCCTATAGTTGGCAAGTTCATCGGAGGATTTGTGTGGTTTAAGTATTGGTATAACGCAGGACGTTTTCCAAAATTGGGGGTAGAAACCAGTGTTGAAAATTTTGTTATAAAGCTTTACCAATCGGAGCTTGAGACTTTTCGGCATATGTCTGATAATTGGGTAGGAAATTTTATCTTGTCCCGGGGTTTTACCCTTAACGGTGGATGCAACGAACTCGAACTCAGAGATTGAAATGCTGGTTTCTATTTGTCTAGCAGAAAAAGAAAGAGGGGAGACAGAGTGGGAAGTGTCGGACAGTGTGGAGGTTTTAGAGGTTTGAAACTGTGTGCTGAATGAAAGATCTGAGCTTGTTTCAGAATAGTGGTTTGCAAATAACTCGGAAATTTCGGATGGATTAGATACCAAACCTGTTGGCGTCTTTACGCATTGAATGGTTAGATTTTTTTGGCACTCCAGAAAGTTTTTTTAAAGCGTTCCATATTAACTTAGGACTGGACGAAGGATTAATTTTGTTTGTGAAGTCCTGAAAACATTTACGCTTGGCCTGTTTCGCGGAACGACGGAAAAGAGCATTGGCTTTCCTGGAAGAAATTAAGTTGACTAGTGAGCGAGACCGTTTGTATTCATACCAAGCTGTCTGTTTTTTTGCTCGCAACTCAGCGACTTCTTTATTCCACCAAGGGACACTCTTTGAACTTGTTGTTGGCTTTGAATGAGGAATGCTAACATTCGCTGCTGAACGAATAATTTTCGTTAAATTCGCGCTTTCTTGGTTTGGGTTGTCTGATATTGGGATATTATTGCAATTTATCTCACAGTGTGTCTGAAACTTCTCCCAATCGGCATGATCAGTTTTGAATACCTTGTTTATTTTGTGGTTTTTGGTTATTGAACCCAGGTGCAATTTTAGTATTATGGGGAAGTGATCGCTTCCATGCAGGTGGTCAAGTATACTCCATTCGCACGCTGTGGCAAGTGTGTCGGTGCATATTGTGAGATCTACATGGGAGAAAGAAGAGTGAGTGGAAAAGTGTGTCTCGGATCCGTTATTCAAACATATTAAGTTAGAGGAAAGTAAAGCATCTTCGATGCATTTGCCCCTCTTGTTGGCTATTGGGGAGCCCCCAATGATGTCTGTACTGGTGAATTGTTCGTCTGGCGAAATATAGGTGCAAATAATAGTGATTTTTTTATCTAAGATAATTTCGATGGAAAGAGCTAGCAAGTTGGATTGGGTGGCATTAATTTTGTGTGGAATATCTCTTCTTATGAGAATCGTAATGCCTCTTTTGCTTGTGCTAATATGTGGAAGATTGTGAAACATACCAATGTACTGCTTAGGAGTAAAAGCCGATACGTTGAAAGAGATGTGAGTTTCATTTAAGAGTATAATAGCTGGGGCATGATCTTGTATTAGTAGTTGAAGCTCATTGTAATTATTAGTGTAGCCGTTTTAATTCCATTGCAATATTGAAATCATAAGAGCTATGTAGGAGAAAATTGAAGAGGTGGAAACAGAAGAGATCTAGAATTTCAACTCGTATGAGCAGTTGAAGCTGAGTGTCACCAATTGAGAACTAGTTCAAAAGAGAGTAAAATTTAAGCATATTTATTCAGAGTCAATATCTATTTGTTCAGAATATTCTGTATTAGTAAGGTGTTGATTATCGTTGGGAATACTTGTTGTTGGAAAGAGATTTTCGTGATTAGGTGAATCAGATTGCACAGTAGTGTTGGTAGTGGTATTGTTGAAGTCAGTGTGTTTATTGAGTGAGTTTAAGGTGTTGTTTAAGTTGGAAATGAAAGAGGCTGTTGTTGGACTGAAAAGTTTTGTATTTAAGGAAGAGTTTTGTTGGGTACAGTTGTCGCTGATATTTGTAGCTGAATGTGAGAAGTTGTTGTAGTCTGAACTTATCGAAGAAGGCTTGTTGATGGAAATATGCTTATTGTTGGCGTTTGGTGAGTAGTTTTTGCTAGGTAAAGAGTTTGTTGATGAGTTGGGTGCAGAGGTGACCTCTGCGTTGTGTTTTGATGTTTGATTGTCGGCAGTTCTTTGAGTGTTTTTTTGTTTTGTGGAATTGTTGATGGCTGAAATTTTTGTTGGTGTGGTGGTTAAAGAGGAGACCTCTTTTGTGGGTTGGAGCACATGTGCAAAGCTAGCAGTGAGGGAAGGGAGGGAGACATTTTCTCTATACTTTTTGAGGGCTTCGTGCATACTGCACTTTTCTAGTGTCTTAATTTTTAAAATTTCTTTAGTTTGCATATACTTTGGACACGTATAGTCAGAAGAGCGATGTTCACCAGAGCAATTCGCACACATAACTCGGATGCAGTCATTATCATGGGGGGAAGGAAAATTGCAGATTTCGCATGTTGGAGAACCTTTACAATGTTTTTGCGTATGACCCAGTTTCTGGCATGACTTGCAGCGCATTGGATTAGGCACGTACGGGCGCACAGAGGTCATCCTCCATGCGATGTTTATTTTGTTTGGAAGGGTATAACTGTTGAATGATAGGAGCATAACGCCAGTAGGCTTTATAACACCTTCAACTTTGCAAGTGAACTTGTAAACTGCGGAAACTTCGTACGAACTCAATCCTTCTATTATTTCGCTTTCAGGTACATCGTTTAAAAACGGTGCATAAATGGTGCCTTTGTTACAATTTAGATGTTGATGGTAGCTAGCGCTAACAGCGCCAATGTTGAAAAGACATTTCGTTTTTATGAACTTTTCTGCTACTTGCTTATTTTTCACTAGCAGTAATAGGCTGCCGTCGCGTAATTCACTAATTTTGTTTATATCTTTGCTCACGGTAAGTAGTGCATTGTAAACGCGAAAACAAGAAACCTTCGATAGGGGTGTAGTGTTTTCATTGGATTTAATCACAATATACTTTGGGTCATCACTTTTTGTTGGCGGTAAATCAGGAAAAGCCTCCTGTAGTTTTTGAAAAGGTTTTTTTCGTTTTGGTTGGGGACCTTGGGCGAGCGCAGCAAACCTGTTGTCCCGAATTGGAAGCCCACCGGGGGCATGGTGGAATAATTATTGTGCACTAATATAAGTATTGGATTTTTTTTCTCACTGGAAAGAAGTATTAATCGCGTTACTTAAGTAAACAGACCGGGGTGCAAAAAAAAATACACCAAGAGAGAGCTACATATACATATACATAAGTAGCTATAAACTCAGAGAAAGGCGCTAACACATCTGCTCAGTACGAGGTTTAGTCGGTGACTGAATAAGATATTTACTTTTGGATGAAGAGGCTATTGATGCGATTGTAGAAGATGCGTTTGAAGATGTGTAACTGGTCACGCAATGTCGATGTTACTCAATTAAAGAGCGAGTGGTTCGTGACCACAACCTTAAAATCCGGCACTATGTTGTTGGTCACAATGGAAGCAGCCACGACGTCTAGATTTTTAAGTCCTCGCATTGTACAGATAAGAAGAAAGGTTTTTCTCATCCTTTCAATGGATATCAGGTGTTTCACTTATTACAAAATAAGTTTCATCCATTTTTTCTTTTGAAATTTTCAATTTCAATTCAATTTTTCAAATTTTAATTTTTAACTTTTAAAACGAAGTTGTCAATTGACATTTACAGGGTTGTTAGAAAAAATACTTGATATCACGCAACGATACAATAGGTTTTGGCTATTGTATATTTGATAAATTAAGTATTTGGTATTCAATGAATTTGTTTTTTTTTTTCAATTTACAAAATTTATTAAAAATATCATGAATAAAAAATAACAGGCCAAATACAACGCATCGTGAACAGAGCTAATATAAAGAACGGAAATTTGCCCGATTATTTGAGAACAAGTATATATGATTACACAAAATCATTGAATATAAAATAGAGTTTGTAGTTTGTGTTGATTTGAGCTGCATATATTAATATTTCAATAAATCGTACACAAATATTGCACATATTGCTAATGAAAAGTAAAAATATCTCTTAAGTGATTTTCTGAACTAGACTCTACTAAGTCATAATATATATACATAGGTCCAACACCCCTCCATGGCATAGCACCCCATATCATTATATTACCGCCGCCGTGCTTCAGAGTGGGACGAGTGCATTTGGGGTCAAACTCTTTACATCGCGGACGCCGAACGTAAGTTTTTCCATCTGGTGACAGTATATTTATTTTCGTTTCATAAGAAAATAGGACTCTTCCACTCCTTTACAGTTCAATGACAATATTTCTTTGCGATTTCAAGTCGTTTTTTACTATTTCGTTCTGACAGCAGTGGCTTCTTTTGAGAAATTATCCCTATCATTTTCCACAAAAATACGTACGCGAATTTCATTTGCTGTTTTTTTGGGGAATGTTTTTGATTCTTACGTCATCTCTTGCGGTGGTTATAGTTACGAGGTCTTTTCTTACGTGGCGTTTTTGCAGTGGTTTTGTGGGTTTTAAAATACTGAATAGATTTGAAAACCATTCTTTTAGAGATCTTTAACGATAGTGCAATATCAAAATAAGAATTAACACTGCAATTTAAGCTTACTTAAGAAAAACACATAAGGTTTGTAAACTAAAGGGACTTTTTGAATAAATTTCGACAAATAATGCAAAGGAATCATTTTAAAATGGAAATCAAGCAAAACATATTACCAGAGTAAGGAAATATTGGTGTTAGGACATAAAGATTTCTTTGGCTGTTAATTAGTTGACCGTAGCTGCATTTTGCATACAAAGAACTATTTAGAAAAACATGCGTGTCATGCATAGATCCAGGTAATCCAACGAAAATGTCAGTAAATTCTTGTAATGGTCGCAAATTTTTTTCTCAGTGTAACAATCATATTATCTTGCGATCAAAGCTCAAGTTATCCCCATTAAAAAGCTCAATTCAACAGCTGTTGCATAGGATGGGAGATTGTCAGCAGGCGCTTGTGTAAGCGAAATAACTCAGCGGTGTAATACATACTTACACACACAAGCCTCGTCATACTCGTAAGAATACGTATACAGAACATACTTGCTTACCACTATATCCCATGGAAATTTGTGTAGAACGCTAGCGCTGACAACTCTCCCAACGGTACCTAATTTTCCAAAATAACAAAAGTATAGAGAAAATTTGACTGGAATTGAAGCCTTTATAAGCGACCATGCGGTGACAATTTCTTCTTTTTTTGGGATTGCTAAGTTCTGATAACGCACTAGTACGTGCTGACATAGACCGCATCGACGGACTCTGGTTTTTTGGTTAAACCACCAACCAGTGAGGTCCAGGAAAAAGTTTTCGGTTTAAGCTAAATACTGCCCGAGCTTCACATCTTCCGGCCTGGGTGCAGATTGCCTGTTCTATGGCTTGGCTATCAAACGTCCGTGTATTTAGAAGACACCGGTTGGCCCAATTTTCAACCTACCGGGAATCATAAACTTGCTGCGGGTTGTGAGGAGCAATTTGCACGGAGTGGGTGCGCCACGCTTTCGATCCCACTACAATCTGGCCCCCGCGACCAAGATGTCAGCGCCCCGGAAGAATAGTGACTGCCTATACATTACTGGGCATAACTTAGTTACAAAAGAGGAAAAAAATTTACTTTTCTAGCAAAGATTATGAAATTCAAGAAAATGGTTTTTAATATCTAGTGCGTTAACTAGTGATTTTGATTTGAAAAAAAAAAGAGTAAAGAACTTAAAAATAGAGTTTTTTTTATTGAAATTTGAATTCTAGTTGATATATATTGATCTATGCATAATAGTATTGAAGAAGATATCAAAAACAAAAAAAAAAACAAAAAAAAAAAAACAAAAAAAAACATTTTTTTTAATAACTAATACCACTCACGAAAAACAACTATGTAAAATGAAATGTGCAAAAGTATATGGTTTGAGCCGCGTAGCAAACAAGTAGCTTACCAAGTTATCTAAAATTGATGTCGTGGCTAGAGTGAGAAAAAAAAACAAAAAAAAAAAAACCCCCACAACCAAATTTTCTTTATTTGCCCTAAAATCTACAGAAAAAATATACAAAAAAAAAAAAGTATGCATTAAATAACAATTTCGCCATAACCAACGACCCACCTTAAAATATAAAACGATCGCGAGACAACAACTACCACGGTGGAAGGCCTTTCAACGTGGGAGCTGCGCATGTAAAAGTAAGTGATCTCCAATTTTCCTCTCTATTTTCTGTTGCATTTTTTCCAATTTGGTAAACCGATCCAAATCGACCTGCGTATTCTTATCTGTATGTAGATATGTAACAGTGGCGAGCGCCCTTGCCTAAGTATGTATGTCTGTATGTATGTATACCACAGTCAGCGTGGGAGAGGGTAGATGCTTTTTGAGCAGTTGTCGATTTGGTGACAGTGTCACATACATATGTACATATATATCTATTCCCTTCGCAACGATTTTAACGAACATAAAGACCTTGCGTAGCGAAGCAAAACAAAAGAAAAAAAAACAAAAAGAACAACTAAAGATAAAATCAAACGCAGGCAAAGACACAAAACCACAGCAAAAATCTCTGCCTGAAAGCAAGTCGACACTAACAAGTTAGTTCATACAATATCGGCCATATTTTGATGCACACTTTATATAATATATTCGCATAGGTGTTTGTAAACGCTGTAAAAGTTTAAAATCATAGAAACTATATTATAATTGTTAAACTACGTTGTAAATTTTAATAGTAACTAATAATCGTTAATGAACTCATATTACGAAAATATTGAACAATTTAAGTTTACGAAATGCTTGTTGATTGAAGTAGGCGAATCAAATTTCTTTGCCAGTAAGAATTTTTGAAAATGAATAAATGTTAATTTGGATTTATAACGATATGAGAATGTGGTAATTATTTGCTTAATTTTCCTGGGGGGCAAACTGATGACTTAAGGAGGTTGAGCTTAGCGTATTCTTAGTGGGATCTTTTCAATAGATAAGCAAAAGGATCATGGTTGGGCAGGGTAAAGAAAACGAGGGTCGAATATCAGCTTAGACCTCGCACATCAACGTGTAGATATGTGTGTAGGAGTATTTGTTTTTTTTCTCCGTTTTATTTGTCCAGAGCCTTCTGCTTCTGGTGGTCACCCTTTTTTCACGTTTTATCATTAGACTCAGTAAAGAATCCTAATAATTTAAAGTTTATGTTGACACAGTTGAGGGACAGCAAAAACCCACCCCACGCCGCAAGAGCTAAGGCACCTGAGGATTCCGCTGCTGCGACCCCCCCCCCCAACTGTACCGTGGAGATTATAAAAAGCCCTCGGGCCTAATATTACCATCCTCGCTAAGCAAGCTCTTAATCCCATAAGCCCCCTTGGTCGGTTACATAAATTTTTGGCGCCCAACGTGGGGCAGGTATCGATGGACGATTTCTAACTGGTCCCCTTAGAATTCCGGTGATTTCGTTTTTCGTATACGAACCGAGTACTTAGTAATTCCGCAAGACTTCCATCCGTCGTTAGTTGTCGCACATTTTCGGTTTGTGTGAAAATCTAAACATGGAGTGTGTATTAGTATCATACCTGATGATGATATTTAGATCGGATCAGTCTTATGTCCGCAGGCGGTGATGCTGAAGTCCTAAGGTAGTGCTCCATCCTACGATGCTGGTTATTCTGTCCGGATACCACGCCGAGGATTGTGTATGGCTATGTTAGGATCAACCCCACTCCTCACTTCGATAGTAATTTTCAGCTGCTGTCCTACAGTCGCACAAACAATGCTCTTTTTTTTAATCTTTCTTTTTGGGAGACTGGACTGCTAAATACTTTCACATACATTGTCAGAATATTGCGTATTTGGTGAAGTCGGATACCGATACTGAATGTCCCTATGTTAGATTTTTTTTAGTTCAGCTGAAGGTGATTTGGTTAAACCGTACTGTTAAACGGGTTGCTAGTGATTGTTATCTGCTCGGTAGATGCCTGGTTAATTAGTTGCCTGGAACAGGTGAGTACACTGCTTGAGTGTACACCTGCCGAATTGCTTAAGCAAGGTATTCTGCAGAAGCGCGATCTGGGACCGTTCCTATTTTACACACAATAGTTAAATTTTTTTTTAATAAGGAACCTTTTCTACCACTCCTCCTACTTAATATGTCATATTGATTGTTTTGCTTTACCTCTGTTTTGTTATCAGTTTAAGTCGAAACCAGGAAAATTTGTTAATATCAAAATGCCTTTAACAGCCCTTCTAATACACAACCGACAGGTTCTGCAACCAACAACCAGTGCGCCATCTGTAAACAGGATATAAATGACACCCATCCATGTTACGTGTTAACTTGTACGCACGCGTTTCACAAACTTTGTTTGGAAGGTTGGCTAGCAGAACATACAAGTTGTTACATTTGTGACAAAACCATAAACCAAACAGATCTAAGATTAGTTGTTGGTAATTGCTCAACCCGAGTAGGACCAAAATGTAATCTGAGCATACCGAGTGACCAGAGAATTATGACTAGAAGCTTAGCTAAGTCTAGGAACCCAGTTCCACTTGCTATTCCTACCGACGCACTAGGGCCTCGTAATTTAGATGTGAGTGCGGGCCCATCCTCTGCTCTAGACGCTAGTCAAAGCACAAATCAAGCGGAACCTCCTCCCTCTAGAGACACCGGTACTAGAAGAAGAGGCAGGCCATTGCGCACCCGGAACCATCGGCAAAGTAATGAGGTTGATTACTCGATTGTCCAACAAATGGTAACTCGAGTAATGGCGACCTTAAACTTGAATTTACTTCGGAATTCCCAACAAACTGTTAGCCCAGTATATGTTCGAGACACCTACGTGTCTCTGTCCTCCTCAATTTTTAAGCGAACTACAGCTGACACCATGCAGAAATGGAATCTACACTTCGATGGAGCTGCTGAGGGATTAGGCGTAGAAGAGTTTATTTATAGAGTGAAATCCCTAACAGACGAAACATTAGACAGCGACTTTACGGCAATGTGCAAGCACATGCACCTATTGTTTGCGGGGAAAGCACGAGATTGGTATTGGCGATATCATAAACAAGTAGATGGTATTGTCTGGTCAGATATTTGTTCTTCTCTCCGACAGCATTATAAGGACTACCGTTCCTCGTTTACGAGCAAAGAGATGATTCGGTCGCGGAAACAAAAACCACGGGAGTCATTTTCATCTTTTTATGAGGCTGTGGCGTCATTGATTGATAAATCTAGTGTACAAATAGATGAAGAAGAGATTATGGAGATTTTGAAAAACAATTTACTTCCGGAAACTCGTCAGAAGCTATTGTATCAACCCATACACTCAGTAGGACATTTGCGTCGGTTAGTACAAATGAGCGAAAATTTAACTCAAGAGCTCCGTTGCCGCGCAGATAATAGTAACATTACTAGACCGGCAGGTATTCGTCGCCAAGTATATGCAATTGAGGAAGAGCGTGTTGCCCAGTCCGAAGAAGTAGAACCTGAAGGCGAGTTAGCCGCGCTTCGCAATCACCTTTCAAAAATCCAATGCTGGAACTGTGAGGAATTCGGTCATACTTGGGAAAACTGCTTGGCTGAGCGTCGCATTTTCTGCTATGGGTGCGGCACTCCTAAGGTGTATAAACCCCAATGCTCAAAATGTCTACGGCGTATGTCGGAAAACCGTCAAACGGGTGCATCCAACGACAGCCGGATGAACCCGAAAGCATAAATAAACCGTGCTCGGCCGAAAAAGCAAAGTCCTTGTCGTCCATTCCTATTCCAATACATACAAAATCCCCTCCTACCCCGGCTGCTCTTCGTTTAAAATCATATGAAGATAGGCTCAAAAACTATTTAGAAGTCCGAAATCGTATATTTAATAATAACAATACGAGCATAAGTAAGCGTACGTTATGCTTACGAAAGTTTTATCAAGAGGTGAAGGAAAACCGAAAGCTACTAGTATCGACTATTTTTAGTAACCAAAAGGACATGCGCAGTTATGCTGAAGTTTCTTTCCTGACCTATAATGAACTTGGCCTTTTAGATACAGGAGCGAACATAAGTTGCATTGGCTTAACTCTTGCAGCAGAAGATTTTTCTCAGAAACCTGAATTCAAACCTTTAACATCACAAGCCAAAACCGCCGATGGGGAAAATCAGAAAATTATAGGTCATGACTTTTGGAAAACCTTTGCCCTTGCCCCAAATATCATTTGCTCACTAGATAGCACTGTAGAAGCAACTAGAGCTAACGACACAAACGCATATCCTTTAAGCCACGCACAATGTCAACAGTTAGAAATCGTAAAAAATTTATTTCCTAATGCTAGTCAAAGTTTAGGTCGTACCACGTTAATACAACATCACATTGATGTAGAAGACGCAAAGCCAGTGAAACAGCGCTTTTACCCTGTTAGCCCGGCAGTAGAAAAGTTATTATATAACGAAATCGATCGTATGCTTCAACTTGATGTAATCGAACCTTCCGTAAGTGCTTGGAGCTCACCGATGCGTCTAGTAGTTAAACCCAATAAAGTTCGTCTTTGTCTAGATACTCGCAAACTAAACGATGTCACCAAAAAAGATGCGTATCCGTTACCGAGCATAGACGAAATTTTTGCTAGGCTACCGAAGGCAAACCTAATAACCAAACTCGATCTCAAGGATGCGTATTGGCAAATAGAGCTAAGTCCAGTGTCAAAACCATTGACCGCTTTTACGGTCCCTGGACGCCCACTTTACCAGTTTAAAGTAATGCCATTTGGCCTTTGTAACGCCCCGTCCACTATGTGTCGTCTGATGGATGAAATTATACCCCCAGATCTTCGATACTGCGTGTTTGGCTATCTTGATGATCTTTGTATTGTGTCAGAAGACTTTTCGTCACATCTCGCGGTGCTAGTTCGGTTAGCAGAACGATTTCGAGAAGCAAATTTAACTCTTAATATAGCCAATTTTGCGTAACCCGCATTAACTACTTAGGCTATGTCATTGGTAACAAAGGAATTCATACAGATCCAGCTAAAGTATCTTGCATTGTACATTGGCCTTCACCTAAAAATCTAAGGCAAGTGCGTGGATTCCTCGGTGTTTGTGGATGGTACCGTCGTTTTATCCACAATTACGCTGACATCACCTATCCAATCACTGAAGTGCTGTCCACAAAGAAGAAGTTTTATTGGACGCCGGAAGCTCAGCAGGCAATGGACCAATTAAAGAAGATTTTGATAACGGCCCCCGTATTAACTAACCCGGATTTCGAAAAAAAATTTTACCTGTATTGCGCCGCCAGCAATTTTGGCATTGGGGCCGTTTTAGTTCAATTGTCCGAAGAAAACGAAGAAAAGCCAATAGCTTTTATGTCCAAGAAATTAAATCGCAGCCAACGCAATTACAGTGTCACCGAGCCCATTGACAAGTTACGACGTTATCTTTTCTGGCCTGGTTTGGCAAAAGATGTACGCGAGGACATTCGGCAGTGCGATATCTGCAAAGAGAATAAAACTCCAAACATTATTCTACGTCCTCTAATGGGCGCTCACGTCCCGACTTGTCGTCCTTTCCAGAAGATGTATATCGATCTACTCGGACCATACCCTCATAGTAAAAATGGCCATATTGGCGTATGTATTGTTCTTGACCACTTTAGTAAATTCCACTGGCTTCAACCGCTCAAAAAGTTCACTTCCGCTGCGATACAAAAGCTCCTTCTTGAAAATATTTTTCATAGCTTTGGAGTCCCCAAAATTATGGTAAGCGATAACGGAACTCAATTTAAGGCTAAAGAATTCAAAGCCTTCCTAACAGAATTAGGAATTAAACAGATGTATACTGCTTTATATTCACCTCAGAGCAATGCCGCCGAGCGAGTAAATCGTTCTTTGTTAGCTGCAATACGCTCGTATTTGAAAAACGACCAATCTGAATGGGATTTACATCTTTCAAGCATATCCTGTTCTTTAAGATCCGCATTGCATCAATCCCTAGGATGTTCTCCCTACCGAGCCTTATTTGGGTTGGACATGATTACGCATGGCTCAGACTACCAACTACTGAAGGAGCTTTCCATGCTTGAAGAGCCCATTATTCCCTTGTCACGTACGGATAACCTAGCGTTAGTAAGAAAAGATATTCAAACGAACATACGCCAAGCGTACAATAAGAATGTTAAACAGTATAATTTGCGCGCAAAACCAGTTTCCTTTAAAGAAGGACAAGAAGTTTACCGCCGCAACTTTGCTTTAAGCAAGTTTGTGCAAAACTTTAATTCAAAACTAGGGCCGCAATTTGTCAAATGCCGAGTTCGACAGAAACTGCGTAACTGTTATTATAAGCTTGAAAATTTACAGGGAAAAGAGATAGGTACCTACCACGCCAAAGACATTCGTGTCTGATAGCTGATTCCCGCTAATATTCTGCCTAACGTTGCATCTTATCGGGTTTTGTAATGGTCGCAAATTTTTTTCTCAGTGTAACAATCATATTATCTTGCGATCAAAGCTCAAGTTATCCCCATTAAAAAGCTCAATTCAACAGCTGTTGCATAGGATGGGAGATTGTCAGCGGGCGCTTGTGTAAGCGAAATAACTCAGCGGTGTAATACATACTTACACACACAAGCCTAGTCATACTCGTAAGAATACGCATACAGAACATACTTGCTTACCACTATATCCCATGGAAATTTGTGTAGAACGCTAGCGCTGACAACTCTCCCAACGGTACCACATTTTCCAAAATAACAAAAGTATAGAGAAAATTTGACTGGAATTGAAGCCTTTATAAGCGACCATGCGGTGACAATTTCTTCTTTTTTTGGGATTGCTAAGTTCTGATAACGCACTAGTACGTGCTGACATAGACCGCATCGACGGACTCTGGTTTTTCGGTTAAACCACCAACCAGTGAGGTCCAGGCAAAAGTTTTCGGTTTAAGCTAAATACTGCCCGAGCTCCACATCTTCCGGCCTGGGTGCAGATTGCCTGTTCTATGGCTTGGCTATCAAACGTCCGTGTATTTAGAAGACACCGGTTGGCCCAATTTTCAACCTACCGGGAATCATAAACTTGCTGCGGGTTGTGAGGAGCAATTTGCACGGAGTGGGTGCGCCACGCTTTCGATCCCACTACAATCTGGCCCCCGCGACCAAGATGTCAGCGCCCCGGAAGAATAGTGACTGCCTATACATTACTGGGCATAACTTAGTTACAAAAGAGGAAAAAAATTTACTTTTCTAGCAAAGATTATGAAATTCAAGAAAATGGTTTTTAATATCTAGTGCGTTAACTAGTGATTTTGATTTGAAAAAAAAAGAGTAAAGAACTTAAAAATAGAGTTTTTTTATTGAAATTTGAATTCTAGTTGATATATATTGATCTATGCATAATAGTATTGAAGAAGATATCAAAAACAAAAAAAAAACAAAAAAAAAAAACAAAAAAAAAAACATTTTTTTTAATAACTAATACCACTCACGAAAAACAACTATGTAAAATGAAATGTGCAAAAGTATATGGTTTGAGCCGCGTAGCAAACAAGTAGCTTACCAAGTTATCTAAAATTGATGTCGTGGCTAGAGTGAGAAAAAAAAACCAAAAAAAAAAAAACCCCCACAACCAAATTTTCTTTATTTGCCCTAAAATCTACAGAAAAAATATACAAAAAAAAAAGTATGCATTAAATAACAATTTCGCCATAACCAACGACCCACCTTAAAATATAAAACGATCGCGAGACAACAACTACCACGGTGGAAGGCCTTTCAACGTGGGAGCTGCGCATGTAAAAGTAAGTGATCTCCAATTTTCCTCTCTATTTTCTGTTGCATTTTTTCCAATTTGGTAAACCGATCCAAATCGACCTGCGTATTCTTATCTGTATGTAGATATGTAACAGTGGCGAGCGCCCTTGCCTAAGTATGTATGTCTGTATGTATGTATACCACAGTCAGCGTGGGAGAGGGTAGATGCTTTTTGAGCAGTTGTCGATTTGGTGACAGTGTCACATACATATGTACATATATATCTATTCCCTTCGCAACGATTTTAACGAACATAAAGACCTTGCGTAGCGAAGCAAAACAAAAGAAAAAAAAACAAAAAGAACAACTAAAGATAAAATCAAACGCAGGCAAAGACACAAAACCACAGCAAAAATCTCTGCCTGAAAGCAAGTCGACACTAACAAGTTAGTTCATACAATATCGGCCATATTTTGATGCACACTTTATATAATATATTCGCATAGGTGTTTGTAAACGCTGTAAAAGTTTAAAATCATAGAAACCATATTATAATTGTTAAACTACGTTGTAAATTTTAATAGTAACTAATAATCGTTAATGAACTCATATTACGAAAATATTGAACAATTTAAGTTTACGAAATGCTTGTTGATTGAAGTAGGCGAATCAAATTCCTTTGCCAGTAAGAATTTTTGAAAATGAATAAATGTTAATTTGGATTTATAACGATATGAGAATGTGGTAATTATTTGCTTAATTTTCCTGGGGGGCAAACTGATGACTTAAGGAGGTTGAGCTTAGCGTATTCTTAGTGGGATCTTTTCAATAGATAAGCAAAAGGATCATGGTTGGGCAGGGTAAAGAAAACGAGGGTCGAATATCAGCTTAGACCTCGCACATCAACGTGTAGATATGTGTGTAGGAGTATTTGTTTTTTTTCTCCGTTTTATTTGTCCAGAGCCTTCTGCTTCTGGTGGTCACCCTTTTTTCACGTTTTATCATTAGACTCAGTAAAGAATCCTAATAATTTAAAGTTTATGTTGACACAGTTGAGGGACAGCAAAAACCCACCCCACGCCGCAAGAGCTAAGGCACCTGAGGATTCCGCTGCTGCGACCCCCCCCCAACTGTACCGTGGAGATTATAAAAAGCCCTCGGGCCTAATATTACCATCCTCGCTATGCAAGCTTTTAATCCCATAAACCCCCTTGGTCGGTTACATTCTGAATCACTATCTGCCACTGCCTGCACTGGAAAGGAATATAACTTCTTATGGGTAATATATTCATCATGTTTGTTAACAGGGCATTTAATCTTTATGTGAGTGCCATCGATAGCGCAAATGAACCTAAATAATGCTTTATTTTTTGCTTTTGGGCAAAGCTTTAAACCAAGTCTATCATTGTCGTTCACAGAACAATGGGTAATCAAAGGCAGTGGCTTCACAAATTCGTCTAACATTTTATGTATTATTATCTCACTGTGTACCGACTGAAACCCATAAAAGCTGCTGCAACCCGGTAACTGCAACCACATGCCATCCAAAACAAAAAGTACTCTCACGACGACCCATGATGCTTTTCAAATGATTTCTACAATTTTCCTCGAAGAGATCCGTAAGTGCGCCCGAATTTTTTTTTGTGTTAATATAATAATAATTTACCGCTTAAAATATATAGCTCAGTGTTTGAACGAGCTTCTCCAGCCATTTATATTATACCACAAATGGAGGAGCCTACAGTTTTGTGCCGACTTCGAACGGCAGATGTATTTAATAGAAGCTTTTTCATGGCAGAAATTCCCTCGGAGGTTTGCCATTACCTTCCGAGGGGTGATTGTTATTAGAAAACAACTGTTTCTATGATTTAGATTTGACTTGCCCTGGCTGAGATCCGAACCTCAAACTCAGCGGCATATTGAGTTATAGCACGCACCGCTACCAACTCGACCACAGCGTTACCGGACATAATTTAATGGAGGTCATTAGATATAACTCTCGGAAGAAGGTAAACAATTTCCTGAAAATATTCCTACAAAACGAAATATAAAATATTAATATGTACCAAATCATCAAATGAGTTCATTACTTCTATATTCAGCAAAATCGCCATCAGTAAAGAAAATAATTTTTTTTTCTATTCTGTTCATTTTACATATGTACATATAAAATTTAACACACAAAAATGGAGGTTTCGCACGACCGTTTGTTTGATTTTTTAAAAGTCAAAATTTTACATTCCGTTTTGCACAGCGAAATTTGATTTATTTACACACCATAGTATTTTATAATTTTATTGAGCTCAAGGCCAGTTTATGGAAGATTTGTTTGTGAAAAAACAACAACAGCTTTCAATGGTTGAAGTTATAGTACTATTTCGGAAATCACCACATTTCACCATCAGACTTCTATTTGATTATTAAATTAAATTATTTTTAATTTTGTTTAAGGAAGATGAAATAAACACAACAGCCAACTCGGCTAGCGTAGCACAATAGGTAGCGTATTGGCTCTGCAACTCCGAGCTCCCGGGTTCAAAGCCTGAGAGAAGTGGTTATGAAAATTAAATTAAAAATAATTTAATTTAATAATCAAAAAGAAGTCTGATGAAGAAATGTGGTGATTTCCGAAATAGTACTATAACTTCAACCATTGAAAGCTGTTGTTGTTTTTTCACAAACAAATCTTCCATAAACTGGCCTTGAGCTCAATAAAATTATAAAATATTAACATTTTACTAGGCCAACAGAAAAATGAACAAACATTGTACACCATAGTAAATTTTTCCACTCCGCCTCACCACGGAGAAAAAAGTTACCGATTGGCAAATGGTCTTAGTATAACAATGCGAAAGTTTTAAGTGGCTAAGAATCAAGATCTATAATATACAAAGCAGGGGGGATACAGGGGGGCGAACTCTTGCTCAATCAATTTTAATACGATTTAAGAAAGGGTAGCGTTTGCGCTTTCGCAATATAATTTTTTACACAAAACATTGCTACTTTTTCCAAACAAGTACGCAGGTTATAACTTCAAAACTCTTGACCTTATACAATATGGCAATGTTTTCACCGTATCCAAACCAATCTTGAGAGATAGTCGAGACAAGCACGCTACAGCAGGAATATCGGAAAATTCGTCACAACCAAATAATTTTTTGACCAATTTTTACAAATTGAACGTTTGTTTCTTTTTGGAAGCGTAGAAACTACAAGAATTTGTAGTCACTTATATTCTTAGTTTAAAAAAAAATACGAAAGAACAGCTTTTAATTCGAAAAAATTTAAAAAAATGCCAACATTTGAGATTGTTGCGAAAAAAAGAGCTCCTCGGTTTGTTTAAGATCCCGTTGAAAAATTATATTTCGAAAACGCAAATGCTGACCTTTCTAAATCCAACAACCTCTACCATGCCACTTACAAAAAGCAAAACCATTGTAGCACCAGTGGCGGATACAGGTTTGGGGGATCGGTGACCGCTTCCTCACCCTCCAGAACTATACATTTTTTTATTTCACATATTTTGAATTTTTCGTAAACAATAGAATTGTGTATAAATGTACTTTATTTAATAAGGCCGTTAAAGTGAGTTGAAAGTCGCCAAATTGGATAAAGTAACATAAGACTCTCCCGCATGTCACAGAACTCGTAGGACCTTTTCACTTTCACGTTTTTCCTATGTTACGCAAGTGAACCATTCTGTCAGTGTTTAGCAGTTAAACTTGCAAACATCTTGCTGTAGGAACCTTAACCTCGATTTCAAAGTCAAGGCAGCTGCAAAGAAAAGCTATATCAGCTATACATGTCAAATATACATACATTTTTATGGAGATACTGCACACCCAAATCAATTACAGTTGAACGAAATTTAAAAAATAAGAAAATTTTCATATGATTATAAGAAAAAATAGCTGCCACAACAAACTTGATTTGTCTCACGAAAAGCGTCTATAGCAATTTTCTTTCGCCCCCCGCCCCCCTCAAAAAACGTTCTGGACCCGCCCCTGATACAAAGAAGGTCACGCAATCCGCGATTGGAAAATTGCCTATCTGCGCATGTCGTCATAAGGCACACAGTTTTTGCTTTTGCTCGAAGTGTGTGTGTGCGCGTGTGTTGTTAGTGTGAGCTATTTAAAAGGCTTAGGTCAATGGGGAATATAGTATGTACATATTTATGTATATACACATGTAGGTATTTATGTAAATATGTTTACATGCAAACATACATACCAAAAATTCCTTTCTTTGCTCAAAAAATACATATATTTAGATATTTATGTACATATGTATGTAGATATGTATGTTTTTATGCATGTAGGCAAACCAAAACCTTCCCTTGTCCAAAATGCACACATAAATGTATATATATGTACATACATATGTATAGATCTATATATCCTTTTCTTTAACTCGCGGAACTATTTGAAATGTTTTACTTTTTTGTGCGTTTATTTGTTGTAGTTTGCTTACAATTCGCCTTGAAAGTCGCATTACAACGTCACTGATTGCTAAATTTTGTGAGATAAGAATACCGGCCATGCGCAACGCATAACCTCTTATATATAAACCTTGCTAAGAATTTACCGAAGATTTTGTAGATAGATTTAGTCAAGGGTGTTGCGACTTTCTTTCATAAAAAAATTAATTTTGCTTTTCTGCTATATGGAAGCAATGAGAAAAATGCAAAATGAATATAATGCCCCTATTATGTATGAAGAATAGTGTATAGTTGCCGGTCTACTAGCCACGGCTACTAAAACCGTTCCCCGTATTGCGATTGATCTCAGTATACAGAAATGTGGGGACAAAATCCCTGGTTTTGACAAGTACATTTTGAAAAAATAGTGAAAAAGTTTAAAATTTGTTTTAAAAGGGAAACATTTACATACCTCAGTAGGCGATAGCCAGCAGCGGGTTGCCTTGCTTAATGGAAATTTTAGTATAGTTGCCTAGCGGCTACTATGTAGTCTCCTGCTAATCTCCATACATAATATGGGTATAAATGTCAAACTATGTTATATTGAATTTGGTTACAAATCCATTGGCCACAACAGTATACCATAGATACTGTGTGTACTACGTACTCGTATGTACATATCTGATTATTATGACATTTTATTTCTTATTCATCATTTCTATCAACTACTCTTAAGTTCGATACTTTATTTATTGAAAGCTTCTACACTATTATTTTTCGTTCGTAAATAACAATATTAACTGTGGTCGAGTGCATCGTACAGGTCTACAAGTAAGATAAAAATCAGCTGTTTTCCCGGAAATAGCTCACAGCTGAGATCACCTGATTTTCAGAGTTGATTTTCAGAGCACGGTTATATTTAAAACTACTAAGTACTGACAGAGTTGCATGAACTATAAGTTAAATTTCCGAAAATAGTAGTTAAAATTTGTACTGACTTCCGAGGTAAAAAGCAATATGCCTTAGACATTTAAAAGTGAAAAATAATTAACTCTTTAGTCTTATTTTTTTTTTTTTGAAGAATTTTAATTTGTTGATGAAGAAATACATATGTAAGTTTAAGAATTTATTAAACTCATATGTAAATGGAATGATGTGCGAAATGTAATTTATAATAAATAAATTCTATGTTAACAAATTATTCTTCCAACTCTTACTTGTTCACTGGGCAATTTGAAGGCAATCTTTTTCATTTGCAATGTGCCTTCAAGTAAGAAGGTTCGTGTCTTTCGCGACACTTCCTTCTGTCATTTTTACTAATCCAAGGCCGTTTTTTGATAGAGAGGACGCTAACAAATACGACTTTGCCATAATGAAAGCTCGCGATCAGTAAGCTTTGGGAGAAAAGTCATATCTCAAGTTAGTGAGAATTGAAAGCTGAGACCATTTTTATTAAGTGCAATTTAATATCAAATAGATGGCTGTGCAGTCTCTAATAAAAAGATATCCCAATTAAGTAGTGTCAGAAAGTTTTAATTTACTTTAAGTAAAATCTTAATCTTTTGACTGCGAGTTTAAGTCAGCTGCTACAAGTTAATATATCATTGAATGCTATTTTTAAATAACTTATTAGGACTGATGTTAAATCTGATCGCTTTTAGAATCATATTTTATACATATGAATTAATATTGCACAGTTTTAGTCCGTAATCCTTTCTTGTTACGTACATATGTATGTACATATATGTAGTATAAATCAAATTATGTATAATTTCAGCGCACTCTCGCATAACAACTATTCGAATCAATTTTGATTTTGAAAGCACTCCGATTTTGCAAAGCCCTGACTAATTATAATTATATGTACAATCGTATGTGTTATTGCTTTATAGTAATAATATTGTAAATTATTGTATGTGCATACATATGCATACATATGTATATATTTCAAACTTTTGAAAAATTAAATATTCCGAATACCATTTATTATTTTTTCATAATATGTGTCAAATTAAGTAACAGAAAGAAATTTGCACAAATCCCTTTAAATATAACCGTGAACTTAACATTTGTTGCTTGTCATTTTGTTTTGATCTCACTATTCGTTCAATTTAAAAACCAAAAACTTTGTAATTTTGTTTCTGAAATTGTGCAGAAAACGCGACCGCGTGTACAATTTCCCGTAATTTCGTTATCATTTGAATTAATTAATTTCCGCAAGCACTATGATAACCCTATGGTAAAGAAGTCGTTTGCTGTGCCTTGATCCCACGATATTTGGCTAGACTACACTCTTGGTGCTTCTTTAGCAACGTTCTCCAAATGGGCCTTTAAATTTAGTTGGGAGGCAATCACCACCCCCAAATATTTGATAGCGGGCTTGGTCGTCTGTCCCCACGTGAATATTCAGAGACTTCACGGCCTTTTGCTGCTTAACAAACCCCTTTAGTCTTGTGATCGGCCAGTGTCAAGTGCATTGATTTCAGCCAAATTTTGATCTTTATTGCGGCTTTAGGATTTTCTAAAACTGAATTGTTCTGATACATATAATCCTTTCAAGAATTTTCCCAAGAATGCATGAACATTTATAACTGGTTGAGTTAAATTAGTTTTGTGTAAATATACATATAAAAATAATACTAATATTATATATCATAAACATGTGTACATATATACATATGTATGTATATGTGTGAACAAGTAAGTACGATTGTCCAAGAAATACTGGACAGGTGCAGTTGCAAGCAAGCTTCCTGCCTTTAGAATACTTTCCGTTGTATTTAACCAAATAAACAATCATAAGCATACATATGTACATATGTATATACATTCTGTAAAAAAACAATATGCATACATACATATATACATAAGCATGATGCAATAATGAAAGGTGATGTACGTTGTGATAGCGCCCGTTTGAACGCCCTTAGCTCTATGTTGTATTTATGAAGTATTAGAAAAACGGGAAGAAAAGGAGGCCATTCTTGGGAAATAGTACTAATTAGGGGATATACTCGTATTAATGCAAACTATACCTACAATGATTTTAATTTAATCGGTTTAAGGGAAATCTTTTTTAATGTTTCGAAATCAGTAGTAGTAAATAACATGGATACCATGCAGAAGGAAGTTTAACTCAATGTTCGAGATTGAAGCCAAATATATAATTTAGTAAGCATTTTAAATTTTAAAATTACAATTGAAAACTGTTATCCCAAATTTTAAGTTTGCGAGTATTGAAGAATAAAAAGAATTAAAACTTATAAGTTAAATGAAAATAACATGTTGCTTTATATTTCAATGTTTTTTTTTTGTTAATTTAACGGTTTGTACTTATGACATAAGTAAGTGTATTACAAAAAAACATATCTTAACATGCTAAAACATAAATAAATATATATCGCTACAGTGCAAATATATTAATATATATTCTTAACAATATTTTTGTATTCGATTTTTACATAAGTTTAATATGTAACGATTGTAAGATTAAAAGTAATTATGCATGAAAGAGAATAAAAAAAGTATAAATAGTTATATGAGAGATATAATTATCTACTTCATAAAAATAATTAGAGAGATAATTGCGGAAGATATGATCGGAAATGTTGTTGCGTGCACCTCGCGATATTTGGTCCACCCAGGTAAAAGATGGAGCTTGGTTCACGTGCTCTTGCTATTTTTTTTATATTGCATTTAGGTACATGAAATAATTTTATCCCTTCCTTCACCCATGTCTTATGACATAAGAAACAACTCGCTTTTGACATATTCCTTTTTCTAAAAAATCAACATTTATTAAGAAACTTAATCTAACTGTTTATATATATAATATAATTTTGGCGCTTACACTATATAGCTCAGTGTTTGGCCGAGCTTCTCCTACCATTTGTGGTGTGCGTCTTTATATTATATCACAAATGGAGGGACCTACAGTGTTTTTGCCGACTCCGAACGGGCAGATGTATTTAATGAGAAGCTTTTTCATGGCAGAAATGCCCTCGGAGGTTTGCCATTGCCTGCCGAGGGGTGACCGCTATTAGAAAAAACTTTTTGTATGATTAAGATTTTGCTTGCCCTGACTGAGATTCGAACCTCGAACTCAGCGGCATATCGAGTTATAGCACGCACCGCTACTAACTCGACCACAGCGGCCACTGTTTATGCTTTATATAAATATATTAAAAAAAAAAAGGTTAATAAAAAGCGTTATGACAATGCCTTATCACAAAATCTTCTTTTGTTGTACATATACTAGTGTTCCTTTATTATAGTGGTCTGGGAAACTTAAGACTTATTTTATTGTTTAATTTTATTTATAGTAGTTCGTTGTCGTAACATTTTACTTGTCTTTTATCCTATGAATAACTTTGTTTTAAATATATTGTCCTCATCTCCACTTTGCAATGAACATTTTATTAAAAATAACGTTTAAATTTAATACAGTTTATAATTAAATTAAAAATCGATCTTAAATAAATATGGCTATTTTAAGGTATGTAGTTTTGTCGCTTATTCAATTGTATCATATTAAAGCATCAAAGTGGCTATATATTATCACTTATTTTTAAATTTAGTTCACTTACGATCTTTTCACTTTTTAATTTGGTCAGTTACTTGCAACTTTTTGCATTTGTAAATCTATTTTACAAATTGTAAATCTATGAAATTTGTTTTTACACTTTTACAATTAAATAATCGGGCACGTTGTGACCTAGACAACTCCAAAAGCTATGGACACATTAACAGATGCGGCAAGTGACTCAGACACATACATACATATATTATAAAAAAATTCGGAAAAAAAAGTACTCAAATCTGTTGTGGATTGATATTTAAATGTCTATAAAAGAAGACAATAAAATGTGAAAACAGCCACTTGCGCAGGAAGGTTCGAAGGATTGCAGTTGCTTGATGATATTAACGCTAAAAAAGAAAATTCAATATCGGCGATAATTGAATCAAAGACAGAGTTTGAAAATGAAAGTAATTCGCTAAAAACTAACTTCTTATATACTTACAAGCGTGATCAGTTTCATATGTATGTACATACGTACCGTGTAAAAATCTGAAATAACATATATTAAGTTTATTAATGCCACACCATAAATGTTATGCAAAAGTGAGCTTACTTTTAAAGGTAGATTGGACAACGCGGCACTTTGGTAAAGTTATCCAAAAAAAAAAACACAAAGGTCAAATGGCAGTTGTGCAGGAAAGCAAGAAAGACCTATTGAAATCTAAAAATACTATTTTTTTAAAACTTATTGGTAAGAAATAGTTGATTTCCACTTACCTGGACGAGATCTGGGTCGCAAAATATGAGTTACTTCAGCTGCTGACTTATGTTTTGCAAGTCCGAGTACTGTCTCCTTATTATATGGAAAAATATTGCTTATTTTTTTAAAATATAGAATTTTTTTACAAAAACCCAAATTCTCGTGATAAGAAAAATAATTGTCAACAAATACGATTTGTCACAAAATTCCAAAACCAACAATGATGACTACCTATTGTTTCGTCTAAAAACCTTAACTTTTTATTACTATTTAAATATTTTTATCAAATTTCGAAACAAAATTTTTACAATAAGTAAACATTGTTTCTAAGGGCGTGTAATATGGCCGATTTAGAGCGAGAAGTTGCCAACGTACAACATCTTTAATTATTGCATCATGGTACATAAGTATACAAATTGCTTTATAACATATGTACAGTATGCAAAATTCGTATTAGTACACCTTCTCATAAGAACAAGCATTATTAATTTTTTTCAAATGAATATTAAAAAAATCCGTTAAAATCAATTTATTTCGCAGGAAAATCAATAATAGTAAGGTTGAATAACAAAAACATACAAAACAATGCATTGTACTTAAAAAAATAACAAAAGAGGCAAAATTTGTATTATTACACATACATATATTTATAGATTATTTGTGAAGAATAAGCAAAAGTTTTCAATTGTTTTTATTTTGTGACATATCCTGGTTTCAAATAGCAGAAAATCTTTGCATTTAAATTTTACTCCATTCAAGTTCTAATATCCAACGCTGTGTATTTTGGATCGTTATCCTTGTTTTTGAATTAGAACAGCTATTTATTTATTTTAAACAAGCAATTAAATGTATGTGTACAAATACAAATTTTTCCTCTAGTAAATGGAGTTAAATTGTTTATTTTGTTAAGTACAATGCATTATTTTCTACGTTTTAGTTATTGAACCTTACTATTATTGATTTTCCTGCGAAATAAATTTATTTCACGAATTGTTTTACGATACATTTGAAAAAGTTATTGATGCTTGTTCTTATGAGAAGGTGTACTAATACGAGGTTTGCATACTGTAGATAAAAGTTCAAAAATAATTTTCACGAAAAACGTCAAAATTGTTTTTGAATAAACAAACCGATAGATTTCAAAGCAGGGTTGGCATGGCAATACATGTAGATTTGCATGGAAATACATGTAGGGAATCAGACTTTTAGTAGGCAGTGATCAATTTACGTTCTTAATATTTTGATAATTTTCACTCCAAAAACATAAAATGCATATTTTGCTTGATAGTTGAGTATTGCTTAACACGCTTTCAGTAATAATTATTCAATAAAATACATTTTATCCGCAAGATAAATATCTAAATTTAAAAAAATGTATGAATGAACATGAGATAACACGGCAACACCGCACAGGAAATGCCTTCGGAATTTCTTCACATAACCCTGGTTATTTCTTTCATTCTAATGTCGTCCGTACAGGCCAACCATTAAAAATACACTGTCAAACCGCTGGAATCCATTAAAATTACACTGTCAAAACAGAAAGAGACAGGGCGGAAATTAGAGAGGGATGGAACGAGATATCTTACTTGTAGAGTTGTACAATGGTCGAGTGTGCAGCGGTGCGTGCTATAACTCGATATGCCGGTAAGATCGGGGTTGGGATCTCCGTCAGGGCAAACAAAATGTTAATCATAGAAAAAGTTTTTTCTAATAGCGGTACCCCTCGGCAGGCAATGGCAAACCTCCGAGGGTATTTCTGCCATGAAAAAGCTTCTCATTAAATACATCTGCCATTCGGAGTCGGCACAAAACTGTAGGTCTCTCCATTTGTGTTAGAATATAAAGACGCACACCACAAATGGTAGGAGAAGCTCGGCCAAACACTGAGCTATAAGTGAAAGCGCCAAATTATTATAATATTATTATTATTATTATTATTATTTCCCGTTCCTAATATGTACTAAGCAAAGTAAACAATTTAATATTCTTTTAGACACGGCCTTTCTGCCCCTTTCTCTAATACTTCGAGAAGCACGGAATCTTCAAAATTTCTTATTCTGGTTCTCAATAAATAAATGGCCAGTCCAAAGAATTAAAGTAGGAATAGTAGATTCGAGGCGTTAGGGTTGGAAATATAAACATCTGGATACCTTCAGAGCTTCAAAATGAATCAAACATTTCCCTGTAGATTCCCTTCAAACAAGTAAGGTTCAGTTTTTCGCGTGATTGAATCCTTTGTTTATTTGCAACGATTTTCCCTTTAGGATAATCAATTTTTCTTGTACACGCACATGCATATGTAAATTAGTTTTGTATTCAGACATATGTATGTACATGTGTAAAGTATTTCATTGCGCACACACATGCATGTGCGGGGCTGGAAAGCGTACTGTTTTTCCGGATAAATAATTTCGGACAGTTTCCCCTTTAAACGGTTCACAAAACTTGGTTCGCGAGTTCAATCCGGTTTTGTGAAATTCTATCAACTTACTCGATTCTGGACATTCGTTCTGGACCACACCGATTCAGCTGCCACCAAACTTGAACATTTCAAAATTAACATTGTAAATCAACCACTACACTAAAATAAAATTATTACTTATTTGAATATACAATCAAACTAATTCTTGGCTTTCATTTATTATCTTTTCAATCAACATGGTTGCCGACTGGAGATAACTTCCATTTTATGCACTCGCGTTCAAATATCTTTGATTCCCTTAAGGTTTCCGCAATGATAAAATATACCTTGGCCATAGCTCTGTATAAGTAGTCATTATATTTAGCCGTTCGACGAATTCCTTTTGTGAAAATGATTTATAATTGGTTTGTGTTAACATATGTATAAGGCCTTGTGTACAAGTTCTAGGTATATATGTACATACATATATAGTTGCTTTAATGTGTACATACTTGAGGAAGAATTAAGCATTTAGGCCTGTAGGGTATGTAGTTCTCACACTTATAGATCTTGGGTACTAAACATCTAAATATGGGATATAAATAAATAAATAATACATTCTTTACGTTATTGAGTTTGTTGAACATCTCTGATATATTAATCAACTGGAGCGTTACGAGCTAATCACTTAAAAACATGGGCCCATAGTCATAGTCAAGATAAAGTCGGCTCTAAAGTTAGAAGCAGCTTTTTGACATAATTTTCTGCGGAACATATGTATGTCAAAAAAGCTACTCCTAACTTTAGAGTCGACTTTATCTTGACTATGACTATGGGCCATGGTATTTAAAATATGTAAATATGCACTTTCATGAAGACTTACGCATACGGGGCATCCGATGAGGTCTTTTTATGTCACTAGAAAGATAGCAAAGTACATAGTTACTGTGATGGTTACTTGCGAGAAAAGTGAGTTGCAAAAAATTAAATGGCGTCCTCGCTTACATCAAAGAGATACATATGTAGTATGTATGTATGTAAGTATGTATGTATGTAGTTGTTCACAACACGATTTGATAGTGTCAACCATCGGATTGCACCAATATGTACGGAACGGCAGAGCGTAAATAAGTGTAGAAGGAAATCAATTATGTTAGTCTTCATCGCAAGTGTTTCATGGAGTATAATGGAACGTACGTGTATAAATGTATTTTACATCATTCTCATACACATGTACTTACATATATTTGTTTCTCTTTAATAATTTGAATACATGTTTCTACAAGTCTTACCATTTTATATTTTCTCATGAGGTAGCTAAGGGTGACGGTTTGTACAGCGTTCGATAAAACTAAGAATTGAAGAATAGGAACAATGAAGTACAAAACATGAGATACGATTTTGATGTCAAAGCTTTAATATTCCCACACATAATTTGATTTATCTAATACGCGAATGTTTTTTTAATGGAAGGCAAATGATGAAAATGAAGAAATAAAAGCAGAAGGTAAAAAATCAGAAAACTTAAATATTCCGTATAACACGAGTCTGTCGTAACATACTATATGTAGCAAAAGATTTCCAAATTACCAGTCTTACTACCGCTTGACAAGAAGGACGGGTAAATGTACTTACATTATACCTTATACATATCTACATATGTTATGTTCATACATACATACATACATAGATATGGACAATGACAAAAATATATTGACAAATTTGTCAAATTTGTTTTCATTTTTCAGAGAACTCTCTGACAATCAATTTCAATCCAAGTTTCAAACTTAATACACGATTTTTAATAATTGAACAAATTTTTGTCAAAACATTTTTTTTAACTTCTTCAATATAACGTTTGAACCGTACTTTATTTTATATGGATAAATACGGAACAAACCATTGTAAAAATCAACGGCAATTTTTAACCACGCATAACTTGCACTTAATTGTACTCAAAATAAAGAGGCAAACCATCTTTGTACTTTTAATAAAAATGTATCTAATCATTTGACATTATCTAAAACGTTTAAGTGTGAATTCCTCTTAGAGAATACTCTTATTTTAATTATTTGAAAAAAATATATACAAATAAATTCTCTAAAATTGTCAATATGTGGGTGTGCTATATTTTTATCATGCACTGTGCATACACCGTCATTGGCCGCATGCTAAGCTATTAGGGAAGAATTGGACGGCTTATATACACAATATTACCTGTTGAGCAGTTCTGTGCTTACTTCTTTAGCATTGGCGCTTATGGGTGAACAATTGTAAAATTCTCTTAACGTAAGGCTTTATAAAGGGGACTGACGCTCACTGCTTTGTGAATTATTCCACGCGATTAAACCATGAAATATTGTCATCATGCGATGATAAACAACGAACTTTGCAATACATGCAATCCCTCCATTTAAATACATAAATACTCTTAAAAGGCTCCATTTGCGGTAAAAATCATTTGATGCTTGCAAATTAAAGCGCAATATGCTTAAATTATAAATCTTTTTGAAACGCCTATCTTCCTTAAAACGGTGTTATTAGTAGTGAAAAGCATTTATTGATTTTACTTAAAATTAAATGAAGCGGTGACATAAATTGTTATTCTACATTAAAAAAACTTTTTTTTTGAACGATTGGCTTTCCTCTTGTAGTCAGTAGTGGAGATATCCCTCTGAAGGCTCCCATCTACCCTGATAACGCTTCTCGTACTCTGCAATTTCTGGATGAACTCTTTCACCGTGTTCATAATTTTTTTCATCTATAAATACCTTTTCGCTATTAGAAGGGCCTGCTTTACTTTCTTCTTCAATAGGACTCGATAAACTTTCCGGTACTGGAATGTCTGGAGAATGTCGTAGCGGCATTGACTCTGATGACACTGACACTGTAGCATACTTCACCAAAAACTTTTCACAGTTGTTAAACGACAGTCGTCTACGTGATTTTTGGGTTCACGCCACTGCATTGGTACACCAAAAGGCATCTGTTTAATATTACCCTTGTACCAACCCGTCAAGTATTTATAACATTTTAAACAAGACACTTTCGGCACCCATGATTTGTCAAAGGCGAAATTGGTTTTTTATCACTTTTAAAAGTAAATTGATTTTGATGACTTTTGTGCACACCAATGACATAATTTTATAGCTACCCTCAACTAAGTGTAACGAAAAGTAAATAAAGTAAGATTGCCGTTATTTATGTTTTGAAACGTAATATCTAAATATGAATTTGTTTTATGTTGTTTACTAAGTACTTATACCTAATACGAACCACCACTCGAGATATCGGTGATTTTTTTTATATTGCATAGTGTACTTGTTAGGAAGTGTCTGTACAAGTGAGCACAATTATCAGTGTCCGTTTTGTTATTCAGTCTTTCGTTGTCGGTATGTTGATAATGTGTAGCATTTCTAATGTAAATCGTTTGCTGTAGTGTTGTTATTGTTGGCGAAACTCTGCTTATTCTAAATTTGGTGAGTGGACGCTATTTGCACAGTGGGCCGTTAGTGATGTTTTTTGAAAATTTGTACTATGGTACTTTTGGAAGTCCGATTTGTGTTATGATAGTCTAGTTTTGAATTTGGATTTTGTTGTCCCTACATAAACACTGTCACAGATTTCGTTATTTTTACCATTGCACGGAATTTTATAAATAACGTTGCTTTTTTACCTTGGGGTATTTTTGATTTTATTCTGTTAAATAAATTTTTAAATGTATTTGTGGGTTTCTGCGCTATATTCACTTCATCGTTTTTCAAGCAATCTGATTTGGTTAGGCGTTCTAATAAATTTGGTACATAAATTACGAATTTATATTTTATTTTTATTTATGTTTTGGACGTTGTTGAGATTTTGCAGATAGTGATTTTCTTAATAATGTCTCAATTATATGATCCGGAAAGTCGTTATTTTTAGTGTATGTTTTAGTTCTTTCCCTAGTTCTTTGTGGTAAGTCTCGTCGGCTATTTCCAACATTCTACGTATACAGTCCATTGCTGTATTTGTTAACATCGTCTTAGGGTGTTTAGAATTAAAGTTGGTTGGTGATGTTGGTTTCTTGTACCACCTGAGTTTCAATTAATTTCCACGTCTGATTATTATAAAGTCCAAAAAGTTAATTTTTCGTCTTCTTCCAGTTCTATTGTAAATTTAATATTTTTGTGAAAAGAATTTAATGCGCCAAGTGTGTTTTGTATATAATTTTTGTAAATTATTGCAAATAAGTTTTTTATTTCATTTCATTTATTTAAGTCAATGGTAACAAACCTTACTGACTAGATAACAAAAATTTCTTATTATTTAATTAACAGCTAGGATAAAATGAAGGTTAAATGCCTACATAGTAGGACTCAATGCGTGATCTAAATAGTGACCTTGGCATTGCAAAATCAAGATCAAGGACTCTTGAAAGCTGGTTAAACTGTTCGAGCCCTCTTGTGAGGGGGGCGAGGCGATAGTAATTCGATCTAAGAATATCAATGTGAAATAAATTATGAAAACGGAGTGTTCTTTTTGGAATATTAAAACTTAACAGCCGAAGAAGATCTGAACAGTCAATGGTTCCGGAGATAATATCATAAATAAACATAAAACTTTGAGTGCATCGTCTGACTTCAAGCGAAATAATATTGATCAGCATGCACCTTGCACTATACGGTGGCAGGGGAATTTCAAAATGAAGTGGTTGAAGAGCGAAACGCAGAAACTTACGTTGAACTCTTTCAATTCTAAAAGAGTGTGAGGAGTATATCGGATTCCAGATGACTGAAGCATACTCCAGTTTCGATCGCACTAAAGAATTATATAAGATTTTTCTAGTATAGGGGTCTTTGAAATCATAAGCATAGCGCTGCAAAAAAGCTAGGTTTGCATACGCCTTAGGAATAATATAATTAATATGGTTAGCGAACGTAAAAGACGAGTCAAAAATTACGCCAAGATCACGAAATTCTTTAACAGAGGCAAGTGCTATATTTGATATTGAATAACTTGAAGAGTGCGCAATCATGGACCTGGAAAAAGTCACGTGACAACATTTACTAATATTAAGATGTAGTTTATTTTGGAGAGCCCATGCGTTCAGAGAGTTCAAATCTTCCTGCAATAACAGAATGTCTAAAGAACCTGAGATTCTGCAAAAGAGTTTCAGATCATCTGCATAAAGTAAGTAATCAGAGTGTTTGAAGCATAAACCAACGTCATTAATAAAAATATTAAATAATATAGGACCAAGAATGCTTACTTGTGGCACCCCAGAAGTTGCCAGAAATGTATCGGACTTCGCATTCTCTATTTCAACAAAGGAGATTCTATTTGACAAGTATGATTTAAGCCAAGATAGTATAACTGAATGGAATTCTAGATTTTCAAGTTTCCATAGAAGTATTTTGTGCGAGACTGTGTCAAATGCTTTGGAGAAATCGGTGTATATGGTGTCAACATGACATCCACTCTTGAACGCTGAAACACAAAACTGAGAAAAAACTGCAAGATTTGTAATAGTAGACCGTCCTCCAACAAAACCATGCTGGCATGGATCTATAATTCCTTTAATAGCAAACACTAACTTCTCTTTAACGACCTTCTCGAAAAGTTTGGAACAATTCGATAGCTTAGATATTGGTCTGTAATTTGTTACCTCATTCTTGTTGCCAGATTTGAAAATTGGGGTAATAGAAGCTAATTTCCAACGGTCGATGAAAACGCCAGTATTTAATGAAGAATTGAAAATATGGCATAGTGGTTTACAAAGGGAATGACTACACTTTTTAACAAAAAAAGCAGACAGCCCATCAATATCATTTTTCAAAGAAGTTTGTAGAGAGGAAATCCCATTAATGATATCTAGTTTAGAAATCGATAACGAACCAAAGCTTAAGAAATTGTGTGCAACATCAGTAAAAGGGTTGACCATATTTTCTGAGTCAACTACGAAATTGGATTTGAAAAAATTAGCAAAAAGATTCGCAGAGTCCTCCGCACACTCCCAAAAAGTACCATTAAACTTAACACAGGTAGGAATATTAGAACATCCTCTTTTCGAACGGACATAATTCCAGAAAAATTTAGGATTCGCTTTTAACTCTTCCTCATATCGAGAAATATACTTATTATACAAAAATTTATCAAGTACATTGAATTGATTCATGTAATTCATATATTTATCTCTGTAGGAGATATTGTTATTTGCTTTGTAAAGTTTAAAATACTTATTCCTTTTATTTTTAAGCGTTTTTAACTTCGTGGTGTACCAGGGCAACTTATGTATTTTAGCCGGGAGCAATGAGAGATTTTTACTAAACAACTCAGATAACTTAAGCAGGAAAGCATCAAAACATTCCGAGACATTTTTATCACTGAAAATTGTATCCCAATCAAATTCAGATATAAGCAAGTTAAGAGAGTCAAAATTAGCATTCTTGAAATTAAAGGAGCGGGTATTTTGATAAAAATTATCCTTAGGTACAAGATCAAAGAACTCTAATTTTAAAGATAACGGAACATGATGCATGTCCGACTTACAAATGACACTCAGTCAAATTAGAAATTAAATTTTCATCAATAAAAATGAGATCTAATATATTATTAAGCTTATTTACATATGAATTTATCTGAGTAAGATTAACACTAAAAAGGCTATCTAAGAAATTAATTTCATGAGCATAATTAACATTAGTTGGAGTTAAGCTATGGTTATTTAATAGGTTTGACCAAATAATTTTATTTAGATTAAAATCACATAAAACACAAAAGTGCCGATCTTCATGGTGTTCACATATATCTATTATATTATTTACATGAGCGCAGTACAATGAATCATTACTACCAGGGGGAATATACGATACACAGATGAATAATTTACCGTATGAACCGCTAATGCAAACGCAAAGTTGATCAAGAAGAGAGTCCCTAATTGTAAGCTGAATATCTGAAGACATTAGGGAGCTCTTAATGGCAATTAATACCCCGCCGCCTCTTTGACACCCAGTTTTGATAGGATCTCTATCTTTACGATAGGTTTGATACAATTTTTGATCAAAAAATTCCGCGTCGAAAAAGTCACCAATTAGCCACGTCTCAACAATTACATACACATCATATTCACAGCGTGATGTGATTAAAAATACATCTTTAGCTTTAGTACGCATACCTGAAATATTTTGATAATAAATACTTAAGCTATTATTTACACTAGATTTTACATTATTAGCTACGGCTTGACTATTGGGCTCGATTCCTTTTGAAAAAAACGAAAAGGCCTTATTTTCACATCGCAAGGCCATATCAAAGGGTCAAGCAGTTTATTATAAATAGAGGACGAGATACCAAGTTTAAAGTTACATCGTAATAAAGAGCTAGGATCTGCATCCTTCTTAATTAACTTAAAACAATGAATAAGCGATGGAGAAATATTTGCAGCATCTGAAATATAGTCGACAATATCACTTGCGTTAACCGTCGGCTTAAAAGATGATAAATGTAACCATTTTAGCCGCACTGCTAATTGAAGATTAGCATTTGGGTTGCTTCCAGTAATAGCTTTAGGCCCTTTAAGAAGTTTGTTGCTGACTGAGTCAGATTCCTGACAAGCTAAAGCAGCAACATTAGCGTACGAAGTAGTATTGGCACAAAAATCAGCGCGATCTGCACTAACTTTATTAATGAGTGCAGCGGCGCTCACTCCCGGCTTCACTTCTTTGTTACTTACACTAGAACGAATCGGATTGAGTTTGTTTGCATAGCTAGCAACAACGCAATGCAGATTTTTTATTTCCTGAGTTAGCGAAGAAACGACAGCATTTTTCTCATCAAGTTTCGAATGCAAAGATTGTATTTCATTAGCTAAGCTATCACACTTTTGCAATAAATGAGATTATCGTTTTTCAAAGCCTTCACTTCGGCAAGTATGTGAGAATTTTGAGAAAGCAGAGCAGCAATGTCTTTAGCGATGTCAAGTAAAGTCACTTGTTTAGCTTGACTATCCACAATTAAATTAACACTCTGTTCAAAAGACACTTCAGCAGTAGAGAGAGCGGTAGTAGGCGGAGAACGAATCGAATTTCGGCGCTCAACCGTACAGATTTTACAATAGAAATGTTTATTTGATACGAGCAGAAAATCAAGGTCATCCGATGACATGTTAACACAGTTTAGAATTTACAGTGTAAACACAAACAACTAGCACATAAGCAAGTTTAAATAGCGGCAGATTAGCAGCTCTTGTTTGTAGTTGGTTTGTTTAAGCAAGATGGAATAAACACAACAGTCCACTCGGCAAGCGTAGCACCGCATGTAGCGTGTTGGCTCTGCAACTCCGAGGTCCCTAGTTCAAAGCCTGGGAAATGAGGAAATGTGGTGATTTCCGAAATAGTACTATAACTGCTACTATTAAAAAGCTGTTGTTATTTTTCAAAATAAAAATCTTCCACAAACTGGTCTCGAGGTCAATAAAACTGTGAATTATTTTCTTGAATGCAAAAAAATACTATCTCCATAAATAGTTGTTTTAGTATCCGTGTATGTTCTTTTGTTATTGTCCATTTTGCTCGTATGGTGTCAAGTGCTAACTGTTTCGGTTTACTTGGAAACCATGAAACTACATACGTCAAAAGAAATTAGTTTTTCGTCGTCACAAACATACATATGTAGGTGTTATTACTCCATTTCTTAAATTCTTTTCGATTGTGAATATTATAATTTGGGTTTGTAAGTAGTCAGTTTTTTTTTTGTGTCGCCGAAATCAATTTTATTATATAACAAGTAAGAAAAGCTAAACTCAAGCGAAACCGATTTGTGCGGTGCCCATAATTTCATAAAAACCCCGTTCCTTTTTTTCAAATCGCTGCTAGTATTAAAATTTACTCAATTTCATTTTTCAAAATTTCATATACATATACCTAATTTCTTAGTTCAAAATCGCTCCAAATACCGAATTTCACTCAATTTGTTTTAAAAGATACCGAAAAAAACGAAGTTTTTGCATTTTCATAAATTTCCGTTAAATGGGAGGTGGGCGTGGTTATGATCCGATTTCAAAAATTTTCTACGATAATAATAGCGATATCAAGGAAAATATGCCCACAAAGTTTTGTGACAATAACTAATACTGTTATTGAGATACAGACAATTTGTCATAAGTGGGCGTGGCAACGCCCATTTTTCAAAATTTCATAAATACCCAATTTGTTAGTTGAAAATCGCTCCAAATACCAAATTTCACTCAATTTCCTGCAATAGATACCGAAAAAACGGAGTTTTTGCATTTTTCAAAAACTTCTTTTAAATGGGTGTGTTTATTAACCGATCCTGTCCAAAGAGCAATCTAAATATGTACCAAATTTCATTGAGATATCTCAATTTTTACTCAAGTTATTGTAACCACGGACGGACGGACGCACGGACAGACAGTCAGGGCTAAACCGATTACTCTTTTCATTCTGATCATTTTAGTATATATATGTCTATATCTATCTCGATTATTTTTGCTGTTACAAACAACCGTTATGCGAACAAAGTTGTGTGCAAGTACGCTCGGGTATAAAAATGCAAGGCACGCCGTCAACAAACACAATCAACATACAACAAAAAAATTAGTAAAACTTAAATCTAATTTGAAATTCCTTCTAAAATGTAGAAAGTCCAAAATTATACTTAACTTTATACAAAATTCGACAAAATGTAGAAAATTATTTCTATTTGACTGTGACACACATCCGGACATAGACAGAAATTTTGTTAGATACACACAATACTACCAGACAAAAATATTAAACATAAACATAACATATTAAAAAGACAAAAATGGAGAATAGAAGACATAACATCAAAACTAAGAAAACAGCTGATGTCAGATTACTTACAAACTCTTATGGCATTCAGAATAGAGTCTGCAAGTGCCGCCTGATATACAGCGTCTACCCCGAGTAAGTTGCTTTCCTTTTCGTCGAAATCTAAATCATCTCCCGCTGGTAATCTGGAGAGCGCATCTGCAGAAGCGTTGTCTGCAGACTTTTTGAAATGAATTGTGCGTACGCTTGAAGTACAATTGCCCAGCGTTGAAGTCGGCGCAGGACCATAAGAGGAAGCCTTTTCGATGGATTGAACAGTGGACGATGGAGTGATCTGTAATGAGTTCAAAATGCCGGCCGTAAAGATAATGGTGAAATTTAGTTATACCGTATATAATGGCCAACGCTTCCTTTTCAATTTGAGAGTAACGCGCTTGGCTAGTATTAAGTGTTTTGGAAGCATGTGCGATAGGCTTTACAATTCCGTCGGCATATCGATGTGAAATAACGGCCCCGATTCCATACTTAGAAGCATCAGCTGCCAGAATAATGGGTAGTTTATCATCGTAATGAACAAGCTGAGTGGTAGTTACGATTGCACTTTTTAACTTTTGAAATGCATTTTCTTGCTCTTGCCCCCATCTGAATTCAACATCTTTACGTCTAAGCTTGTTTAGGGGTGCTGCAAGACATGAAAAGTTACTTATAAATTTATGGTAATAATTAACCTTGCCGATAAAAGACTCGATTTCTTTGATATTTTTCGGTGCTGGCATATGTTTAATTGCTTCGACTCGCTTTTCTGTTGGCATCACTCCAGTATCGTTGATAACATGTCCAACGTACTCGACCTGCTTTTCTGCAAAACAACACTTTTCCACTTTGCATGTAAGGCCGTGAAAACTTAAACGCTTAAATATAACTTCTACGTTACGGATATGTTCGTCGTTATCTTTACCGGTAATGATTATGTCATCTAAATATACGGCGCAATGGGGAAGACCCGCCGTGACTTCTTCCATGAATCGTTGAAAAATTCTAGGTGCGCTAGCAATTCCGAAAGGCATACGCTGAAATTGGAATAGCCCGAACGGAGTATTGCTGACTGTGAACCTTTTCGTCTCATCGCTTAAGTTCACTTGCAAATAAGCTTCGCTAAGATCAATTTTCGTGAAATATTTACCTCCTTGTAGCTTATGAAATAACTCGTCTATTCTTGGTATTGGATACCGGTCGATTTGGATTTGCGAATTTAAAGCGCCTTTAAAATTAGCACAGATACGTAGGTTACCATTTGGTTTTCGCACAACTACGATTGGCGCTGCCCACTCACTTACACGTATTGGTTTTAATACTTCCGCTTTTACAAGTCGCTCGATTTCAGTTTTCACCTCAGCGTGAAGAGCAAATGGCAAATTGTATGGTTTAAAAAATTTCGGTTTGGCTTCAGGCCGAAGTGTAATATTTGCCTTAAAAGTTTTGCAACTTCCTAATTTTACTAAGAATATTCCCGGATGCTGGTTCACACTCTGCTCAAGTGACGCTCGCAACCTTTGCTGAGATGGTTCTTCAGTAGCCATATAATTATTACACAACGTTATTGACATTTTCGTTTTATTGCAAATCTAACTTAAATTTCAGCATCTTAAACCAGTCTAGTCCGAGAATATTTGTTGCCCGTTCAGATTTGACAACCAGCAGAGGTAAACATTTGATCGTATTCTTCCATTTAGCTTTAACATTAGTTGTTCCTATTAGTGGTAAAACGTTCCCCCCGTAGGCTTTCAAAATTTTTTTGGTGGGCTCACACTTCGGTGCGCCTAACATACGGTATGCAGGTAGGCCTATGAGTGAGCACGTAGCACCCGTGTCTACTTGAAATTCAAATGGTTTGTTATTGATGTCTATGTATGTTTATTAGAATTTTGTCAGCAACCGTGTTTGCTGATGAAACTTCGGCGACGCCTATGCTCTCAAAAAGTGCATTACTCACTAAGTTCACATTATCTGCATTCTCTTTTCGACGGCTTGGAGTATGCGACCGTGTCGAAAAATGCGATAAACAAACTGCAGCAATATGCCCTACCTTACCGCAAGACCGACACTTCGTTTTGTTTTTATAGTGGAAACAGTTTGCTCTGCTGTGTGCAGATCCACAGCTAGGGCAAGACTTACCGCTGACAGACGTGTTTCGCGATCTACCCCGATCTCCGTTCCTCTTCTTTTCGAGTTGTTTTGATCGATGTATGGCATTTACGGCTGGGGTGTCCCTTCACCCTTAATCTCCAAGCACGTTTTGATAGTTGATTCATATACTGTGGCTATTTGCAAAACTTCGTCTAATGAAGGATTGGGCTTTTGTAGGGCCGCGCTTCGCACTTTGTCATGTGGTGTATGAATGATTATCATATCTCTTATGTTACTGTCGAGAAAAGATTGTTGGCAATCATCTGCAGGGCACTCGAACATGCACTCTCTTGCAACGCCCCGCAACTCAGCCACCCATTCCACATAGGTTTGATTTGGTTTCATTCTAATTGAATAAAACTTAAAGCGAGCAGCCAGAATATGTTGCTTTTCAATAAAATGACTATCAAGAATCGATTTTACCTCATTGAAGGACTTCCCTGCTAATTTGTTGTCGCTTAGCTTTTGTAGCAGCTCGAACGTTTCCGTACCGATCCAAGACAGGAGACTCGCGCATTTCACAGTATCCTCCGTGACACTGTTGGCAATGAAGTGATGTTCTAATTGCTGTATGTATGTAGACCATTTTTCTACATTTTTGTTGAAACCTCTGAAGACCGGCGCGGTGCTCGAATGGCTGTCAGTGCCTAACACGCGCTGCAATGATGATAAGTTTTGTTGAAGAATTTTTTCAAGAAATTCTTTATTTGATTCCTGAAATCTTAGCAATAGTGAAGATAGTGTATTTTCGTCCATTTCCTCGTCGCCACTGTTGAGATTTTTATAAACAATAAGACGGGATGTTTACCGATTTCAATAATTCATTTTATGTATTTCTTAAATTAAGTAACCATGCAGGCAGAACAATAAAAGCAAGAGAGAGAACGAAGAGCAATGTTAAAAAGGAATGCGTGATCAAGTGACAGTCTAAGTAGTGTTACCAGATTCAACTAAAATGTTGATCAATAACAAGATGTTAATATTTGCGAGATCCATACATTCCTACAGATGTATGGTAGCTTTAGGAGTAGGAAGTGCAGTTCAAATCAATCGAATAATGGATCATAATTACATAATTATTCTGAAAGAAAATTTGCGACCTAGTGCTGCGAAATTGGGGATCGAACAGTACTTTCAGTTTTACCAAGATAACGATCCCAAGCATTCTGCCTACAACACAAAGCTTTGGTTGCTTTACAATTGCCCTAAGGTTAACAAAACACCTGCTCAAAGTCAAGACCTTAACCCAATTGAGCACTTGTGGAATATTTTGGAGAAGAGATTTAGAGAACGCCATTTTACCAACAAAACGCAAATAGAAGCGATCCTTAAAGAATAATGGAGAAATGGGAAATCTATGCCAAGACGTTTGCTTGAAGTCATTCGTCGTAGAGGAAGAGCCACAATATATTCGCACATTCAATTTTGATTATTTTCTAATGTTTTTATTTAACATCGAATACCCGTCCAAATGAAGCGTAATTGGATTGTTTTTTTTTAGAAAGATTATTTTTTTTGTCTACATATTACCTAAGAAAGATAACGGTTTGGCAGTTTTTTAATCACAAATAACGTTATCATCAAAAATAATGTAATTTGTTTAATTGTTTGTGGGACATACTCGTTAATCAGCTGTTCGGTAAATTTTACTATGACACGAAAACAAACGCTATTAGAAATAACTTTTTCTATGATTTAGTATATTTAGTGCATTTGAAAATTCGGTAGGAAATTTCAACACCTCATTTCGATTTATGTTACCTTGTAACTAATGGAGCTGATATTTATTTTAAATAAGTTCTTCTTTTAATGTTTTTGTTAGTCTAGTCATTCTCCTTCGTTTCCTTTTTCGAAGATAATTTTCGGATGTACTCACTAAAAGAAGGCATAAGAATGGGTATTCGTGAAAAATCAAAAATTGGAACTCAACTGTCTAGGGAAAGTCATATAGTCGAATGAGACTAAAATAAATCCCGGCTGATTCCGATAGTTCAGATGGGGCAACGAAGTGGTGTGAGTAATTGGTGTAACCTAGCGAAGGAGAGAGGGAACTAGCCAAGTTTTTTAATCTCAGCACAGTTGTATTTTAAAAGTTTGTCCTTCAAAAAGACAATGATTAAGAGCATCAATTAATATTTTCCCACCACATTTGGTGCACCATAGAGCATATGGTTTTATATAATTGATTTATAATGCAAAAAATTGTTGCTTCTGTTAATAAATTATTAGTTCATGAATTGAGAAACTATAAAAATTATTGAAAACTATTAAAGAGTATTCAAGCTTTTCAAAAACGACTAGCTAAGAATTTTTACCGTGATACATTTATTGAATGATATACATTCACGTCGATAATGGAATACTTTGACTTGCGTCTCACGATCCTGTGTGGACCAGAATATGGTGGTGGCTGCGATGGTCTAATTAGGCCTGTTCTGAAAAAAGTTCGCTTACAGGTGTCGAAATTAAGATGAACAAAATATTTCTTTATGGAGTGCCACGCGGTTTCAGTTGGTTTGGTAAAGCTGCCAGGGTAACCGATGTAGAGTCGGTAATCGGAATGATTTCTGATCAACAAGTGAAGCGGTCGAAAATAGTCAGTCAGTATCGATATCCATCTATTATAGGGAATGGTCCAACTTTGTCAATGTTGATGTAAGCGAAACGTCGTGAAAGCAGACGTGCACATTCAATGATGTATCTGCGTATCCCAGGCCATACAAAGCGAATGCGATAAACTATGTATGGCTCGAGGAACACAATAAGCGATAGCTAAAAGGTAAAGCAAAAGTTTGAGAGTTAACGAGCTTATACAACCTTCATCGAGAAATATTTTGAGCTCGCTAGCTTATCAGCAGTCCGTTGATTTGCTGAATGTGCATTTCATTCTTGGAATTATCATCGGGTCTACCCACTTCTGAATCAAAAGTATTGAACATTTTTCACGCTCTATGTCGAGCGCAGAGCCCGATCCAAAGAGTTTAGACTAATAACGCGATTGTAGCAGTACCGTATGCAAACCTTTGCGAGCCCTTAGGTTGAGTAAGGTAGAAGTGGCTGCCAGCGATCTCACCAGCACACTTGGGCCTTGTTAGGCCCATTGTGGTACCACGCGGTTTAAAGAACCTCCTACTCGAACCAACGTGTTGCATCTGCAAATTTTAATAACATGCATACCTCTATCCAGGCCAAATCGCTTAAGTCGTTGAAGAACTCTGATCCTAAGAATTTCTTTCTCTGTGCCTATAGTGCGGGACACTCACATAGGAGGTGCCTTACACTTTCAGGCTTCTCTTCATTTCTGCAGCTTCTGCAAAAGTTATTGTAGGGGATACCCACTCTGTGCGTAGCTATCTATCAGTAGACGACCCGTTATAATGCATAAAGCTAAGGAACAAGAGCAGACCTTGTGATTTTTTGACGTCCCACTCCGGCTACGAGAGTTTCGTATTGATGCAGGTATTACCCTTATTCCAGCGGCTCCCTGCTTCCTTAAGGGATGAGTGCCCTAGCTTACAGATAGCGAGCGGCATACCTAAACCCTTCCAACGTGATAATTGGGCTTTAGTCTCTCACACAATACATACGCGATGTTAAGAAGACTAAACCCGCGATAATTGTCGCAAATTGCAAATTTGATCACCCTGTTTGTGGATTGGGCTGAGCACACTTAAGTTCCAATCAGTAGGCATGCGTTCTTCCGACCATATTCTAGAAATGAGCTCGTGCATACACTAAACGAGCTTCTCTCCACCGTACTTTATTAACTCAGCTGATATCCCATAAGCCCCGTGGGCTTTGTTGTTCTTCAGCCATGCTGTCGCTTTCCGAATTTTGTCACAGTCGGGTGATGGTACATCGAGTCCATCATCATTGATTGTGGATTCGGATTCATCCTCTTCTCCAAGGTTGTTGCAGATACTTCCATTAAGCAGAAGTGCTCCCTCAATAATTTAAGTATGTGGTGAACATCAGTCAACAGGTCGCCATTGTTATTCCTACAGGAATTCGCCTCGGTTTTGAAACTTTCTGTTAGCCATCGTACGTTCTGGAAAAAGTTTCTTGCGCTGTGCCTGTCGGCCTGCATCTCAATCTCTTCGCTCTCACGCCATCCCGCCTCTCTTTTTTTCTCATGAAAAATGCGTCTTGCTTCAACTCACGATTACTCTCCCGCACATCTCGCGTTGCGCCCGATCGCAGTGTAGACCTGTAGGCAGCGTCTTTGCGTTATGTAGTGGCGCGTCATTCCTCGTGATAACAGTTGTTCTTTCTGGGTCGCTGTAATTCGATGTATTATTCAGCGGCGGTATGTAGACAGCGAGAAATATGGTTCCACTGCTCGGAAATATCGTTCTGTTGATTATTGCTCTCAAAGAGCAGGAGTGCAAGTCGGGTGGCGAGTTCGATGACTGTCTGCTGTGATTGCAGCTTTCCGACGTCGAGTGTTTTGCTGCACAGAGGCGCGTGCGGATCTTAGCTGCCACAAGAAAATAATCCGAGTCGATGCTGGCTCCTCGGATCTTGCGCACATTTAGGACACGGGAAGCATTCCTTCCGTCTATCACAATATGGTCTGTTTGGTTTCGTCTTTGACCAACTCTAGACAGCCGCATAGCCTGATGAATCTTCTTTTGCTGAAACCTGGTACTACAGACTACCATGTTTCGGGCCTCGGCGAAGTCGATCAGTCTCAATCCGTTATCGGACGTTTCGTCGAGGATACTGAATTTTCCGACTGTGAAACCAAAGATGCCCTCCTTGGCATTGAAATCGCCAAGCACCATTTTTATATCGTGGTTGGGGTAACGCTCACACGTGCGGCAAAGGAGATCGTAGAAGCGATCTTTGGTCCCAGCGTCCTTCTCTTCCATCGGGGTGTGGGCGCAAATCAGCGAGAAGTTACAGAATCTCGCTTTGATGCGGATTGTGGCTAGACGTTCGTCCACCGGAGTGGACCGACACCGAATTTGCGCTCCTTTACATGGCAGCTGTAGAAGATGTCGCAAGGGCCTATCGATTTTTACCTTTGCCAGGTCCATCGCATCTCCTGGATGGCGGTGATATTAGCCTTTGTTCTGTTGAAGACATCAACCAGCCGGGCAGAGGCACCTTCCCAATTAAGGGTCCGGAAAATCATGGTGCATGCCCTCAAATCGTGTTTCTTTAAACGTTTGCCGTGGTCGTCATCAAAAAAGGGGTATGCGCACAACCCATTGCTGGGCGTGAAAATTTTTAATTCGTTTATATAGTGAGCCGCTTGCTCCAAGACAGACGCCCGCTTGCAGGCGCACCTCCTGGTGAGCAGACGCTGCGGACATTAGTGAACCCTTAAACCAAATATGTCGGAGTGGCTCTACTAAAGCTCCATCTCTAGCCGTGACCCAAGGCTCCACACGGGTTGGTTACTGTATCTCGCACATGGGTTGCTCACGTTGCCTAGGGTGCACGAACGTGGACGACTGCAGCCTGAAGGACACTGCAGTGATCAGAAAGACGGAAGAACTTTTTAAAATCTAGTTGGGCTGAGAAAACACCCTCTCCCACCCTGTTCTCAAGTTTTGAGCCATCGGTGTAGAAGTAGAATGATTCAGCCCCTATGGGGCACCCATTGGCCCACCGTCTCTTTGAGGGGTCAACATTTTGTACCTCTTGGTAAAGCTCTGAATAGGGATGCAGTCCGTATTATGTGAGCCTAGTTTATTTACGATTGTTGCGTGGCCATCTTGGCTGGACTTCCTTCCAGTCAGCTCTCTTAGTCTTAGGGCGTCATTCGCAGCAAATTTTTTCCCAGCAATATCGATCGGGAGTATATTTAATATGGTGTCTAAAGCTTCAGAGGGAGTTGTGCGTAAAGCCCATCCTATGCATCTTCAGAATTCATGCATGTGAGACTTCATCTAGACCTGGAGCTTGGTAAGGTTGAAAGGACTCAATTTCCCAGGTTACCTTCACTAACGTCAGGAAGTCAGCATGCGCTGATTATTTTCTCTCTGCGGTCGATCTATTAACGACCACGTCTGGGGCGTGTGGAAAGCGTGTATTCAGGATAAGTTTCAAAGTGTCCTCCCTAGATCCCGTCCACGTTCCATTCGACATTAGTAAACACCCCGGGGCTATAGAGGGTGAGTTGGAGAGGACGCTCTTCAGCCTTGATACATCAGACGCAGATTCCAGAGAGCCGCAGAAATTTTTCCATGAAGACCTCTTCGAGTATCTTAAGAGGCTTTTTGCCTCGTTGCTGTTTTATAGGGCAGGCCTGATCTACAGCCTACCCACATGCATCGGTAAACTGGTTTACAATTTATTCTAGCTCATCTGAGTTAGACGCAACCTTAACACGCCTGCCAGGGACATGCCTTTCTAGTTAATTCCTATATCTATACCAGTCGGCAGTTTTAAGGTTTCTCATGGGTTCAGTCCTAGGCGAGCACCCCTCTAAGTCAAAGGAGATATATCGATGATCCGAAAAGGAATGCTCTTCAAGCACTTCCCAATTTCTGACCACAGCCGCTGTTTCCAATGACACGAGAGTCACGTCCAGGACTTCCCTTCTACTACTAGTTACAAATGTGGGTTCACTACCTCTATTACATACAGCTAAGTTGGCTCTTAATTAGAAATCGAAGAGTGACTCACCTCTTTCTTTGGTGTCGCTGCTGCTCCATGTGAAGTGGTGCGCATTCGCGTCACGGGCAAGAATCAGCGCTCCTGCTGTATGCTGAACGACCTGTTCCAAAACCGCTGTCGGAATTGGTCTATCGTGGGCTAGGTACATAGAGGTCAGCCGGATCACCTGACTATTGAACTCTAGGCTCATGGTCGTCGTGACCTCGTCACTAAATTGACGAAGAAACAGAAATTGTCGGAATTGGTCTATCGTGGGCTAGGTACATAGAGGTCAGCCGGATCACCTGACTATTGAATTCTAGGCTCATGGTCGTCGTGTCCTCGTCACTAAATTGAGGAAGAAACAGAAATTTTAGTTTTGAGTTTACAAAAATGCAAGTCCTAGGTTTTTCCGCAGTTGCCCAACTTACCAGTGTAAACTCAGTCTACTTGAGCCCACAAATTCTGTGCCCTACAATCCAAGACTTCTGGATTAGGGCAATGTCTGCCGCTCCCTTTTTGGCTAGCTGGAGCAGCAGCACAGCGGATGCTGGAGGTTTATTTGAATAGCACGCACCATCTTGGTCGCATCTTCCCTTTACGCTTATCATTTTGTATTTGTATACTCTAAATCGAGAGTTAAAAAAGTGACCAGCATTTTGCCAAAAAGTGTTAGGCTTTATTCACAAAACAAAAGTTATAATCTTTATTTGCCACACTAACATATTTTGCGAGGAAATAGTTCGACGATCGACCAATATTGGCATACGTTCTTGAACGGCTGTAAATTAGCTTTGAAAATAGTTAATCGAATTTCTATCTTGCCTTGCTTAAATAATAAATTGAAAGTCAATAATTCATTTTATTTAAAGTCAACTAAAAGACAATTGAAGTCCTGAGCAACACAAAAATTTAAAAAATGAGATATGAAATTTGAAAGTGATGGCAAAAAGCTCAATTTATATGTTTGAACGGGTGCCTAAAATATGTCTAAGTAACTTCACCAAACGGATGTGCTTTTTAGAGGGTCCTTGATTGAAATCAGCTGCAAGTTGACGTGCTTGAGGCTCATATAAAATAATGGCTTCTGATCACTCCGGGATGAATGTTAATGAAATCGTCCCCAAATTTGCATGGTCTCCTGCTTAAGAATTTATCCTTTATTCCGGTTACACTTTATTTGTTGTTTTAGATAAATGATTCTTAATGAGCTTTTATGAGTGCAAGGCGGTAAAATCATATGCAAATACTTATATAAACTTTTTTGTATATATCCTTAAATATGTACATATGTATATACATATATGTGCGATAGGGTGGGTCAAATTATTTTTCGATTAAGCTTACAGCAGCAACGCAATATTTGAACAACTAAAATAAAATTTGCCCAAGGAACCATAGGTCTAATGTTAAACCTTATCCCTCACCATTCGAGGTGAAAATCTGGTCTTGTTGTTTTTAAATTTTACTAATTTTTTATATTCTAGTGTTGTTGTAATATCTAAAAAAAACAATTAATGTTTTAATATTTTTTATATATGTTACAATCAAAACTATCATAGTTTTATATCGAGTATTCAGCATATTATATTTTATTGTGTATATAATTCGGCACAATTCAAAGAAAATTCACATGTTGCGTTATTTACGTTTTTTTTATTCATAACAAAAACATAACCCCTATTTCGATTTATGTAAAGTGGTTTGAAACCAAAAAGCACACATAAAATAATAAAACAATCCAATAATTAAGATATAATAACTTTTTTTTTGCATATGTCATTCTAACAGGAGGAATTTGATCCCTTGTATTCTGTTCAAAATCAGTAGCTACCTCTAACAATGTTTGTTTATTAAGTAACGAAAGGATACGTCGCAAATTTAAGGGAAAGAAAGATACTATGCTTACCTGACCCTGAGCTTCGTGGTCCCCTTGTGGTTGACTTTTCTAACGCAGAAAACAAGTGTCGAAAAGGAAGTTAATTAAAATGGAGCAAATAGACGACAAACCAATGTAGAGGTAATATTCCGTTTGCTGTACCGGTATTGGTGGCTTCACCAACAGCAATCAAACCAGTAAGAGATAAATTGTTCTCTGACGAAAAAGTTTGCTTTGAGATTCTCAAACAATAACTACATATGTTAGCTTCCTTAACCAAGCATGATGTTTTCCACTAATGCATTCTCATGTCAATGAGTCTTCTATTCTGCCATAGAAAGATAATGCTAAAATGTTTGAGTCTATGCAGTGTTTTTGTCGAACAGAATCTCTACACTTCTCTTTTTCCTGATCTACTTTGGCTTTTTACATTACAATAAAAAAACTATTTTGTCTTTCAAAAGAGGGGTAGGGTTTAGTATAGTGCCGCATTAATTTGGTTTACTGTGGCTAAACGCGTATATTAAATTGAAAAATTCAAATGCACATAGATGAACAACAAAATAAACTTTTGTTTAACTATCATTTTGCAACAATCCGTCCACAAATTTTATCAGAATTTAACTTTGAAAATGCTCTTTTTTTGGCATTTTTCACATAGAGAGTGTTTGATTTTCATTCACTGCACTTAATATAGAGCCCCTAATGCATTCATTTTGGCACACACATATTATTAATACATTGTGCTATCAATTTTCAACGTTTTTAGAATCAACAAATGCTTAAATACTTCGCAATTATTAAATAAAAAGTTGCATATTTAAGCCCCGCACAAAAAACTAAATATAATGCCAAATGTATCTGTCAAACTACTGAAAACAACGAGCGAAAGAGAAAACAAAGCAAATTGATATAACCCAGTAACCTAAAAGTACGCGGAAAAGAGTTCTGCAATACACAATTAAGGCATGTGGCGGTTTTCTTAACTAAATCAATACCTTGTAATAAATTGAAAATTTGTAATAAAAAATCGCGCGATTTTTTATTACAAATTTTCGCCTGCGGCGCTTTTCACAAATATATAAATATTTCGTAATATCTTGAAAATTTGTAATTAAAAATCGCGCAATTTTTTATTACAAATTTTCGCCTGCGGCGCTTTTCACAAATAAATAAATACATAATTTATAACATATGTCAGGAACCCACATATTGTCCGGAGTTTAACAAAAAAATGTTTGCTGGGTAACTTTGTGTCGATTTTGTATGCAAAAAGTTGAATTTTTGCCCATTTTTAAAGGCTTCCCTAGGGCCTCACCTAGGGTCTAGAGGAACCAGTAAGGGCTTATTAAAAAGTTTATTCTTTCCCCTTTCTAACGGTGTGCTTGGAGGGGTGCCACGCCCACTCCTTCACCGCCCACCACCCCATTTTTATGCGGCACTATACTAAACATTTCCCCAAAAGAGCAATAGCTAAACATGAAGCAACCTTATCGTAAACACCAAATCTGTTGCACACCATTGCAAAATTTAAAGCATCGTATCTTTTCGTATAAGAACCAAATTTGAAAGGTGCACTTGGCAAGGGAATTAATGATGGGCAAATATCGAATTATATTGATATATGCATAGTAAAAAATATAGATATTTCGATATATCGATATATCGTTTTTTTTACCTCAAGGCACAATTACACAAAGTATTGTCGAAACATTCGATTGTAAAAAAAATTATACTTATTTGTCAGTTTTTTTAGTTTTATATATTACTAGCTAGGGGTGGGTAACACAGTATGGCGCCGCACCATTGCGCTGATACCGAGAGTTGAGTTACGAGTGCTGATACCGATTTTGACAACTCTGTAACGCAATGGCGCCAGCAAACACCGGAACACTGGAAACACCACCAACCAACCAAACCATGCAAAGCTTGCATTGCAAGCAACTCATGAACCAACAATTGCATGTATAGGTTGTGTGATGTGTTTACGCAAAATGCAACAATGCAGATGTGTTTCATGTCATCGTATTTAAAATAAAATATTATTGTATATACACTCTATCACTGAAGTCTGTGCACAGACGATTTCCCAAAATGTATGCCAAGTTTTTAATTTTAAATATTTTCGCCAATTGAAATAAAAACTTTGCATACTTTGCTAAACATTTTTCGGTGCTTAGAGTTTTGTTAATTTTTCAAACCAAACTTAAAATTTTTAAAAACTTACTTGTAGAATGTGCACCAGGAAGCAAAATTGTTGAAATTCGAAGTAATATGTTCTTAAAATCCGTGTAAAACAAATTTATTTGAGCGTCGCTCGCGGGAAACAACTGAAAAAGCGTTAATTTGAAAAAATCAATGTGTTGCCCTGTAATGGCGCAATTGCGCTGACACACTGCTCTGATTCCGACCGTGGCGCTGGCGCCAGTGTGTCAGCGCCAAACAGTTTGCGCCATTACCCACCACTATTACTAGCCTAAACCCCGCGGCTGCGCTCGCGTGAAAATTGGGAATGGCATGATATCTGTATTCCGTTGTTGTCAAGGATATCATTCACGATCATAATAAAATATATATAATATAATTTTGGCGCTTACACTATATAGCTCAGTGCTTGGCCGAGCTTTTCCTACCATTTGTGGTGTGCGTCTATATATTATACCACAAAATGGAGGGACCTACAGTTTTGTGCCGACTCCGAACGGCAGATGTATTTAATGAGAAGCTTTTTCATGGCAGAAATTACACTCGGAGGTTTGCCATTGCCTGCCGAGGGGTGACCGCTATTAGAAAAAACTTTTTCTATGATTAAGATTTTGTTTACCCTGACTGAGATTCGAACCTCGAACTCACCGGCGTATCGAGTTATAGCACGCACCGCTATCAACTCGACCACAGCGGCCACTGGAATGGAATGTTAAATTGGCAATCGACCTTTTTTTTATTGACTTTGAAAATCACATGTTTCAAGTGCACAATCACAAACTTGAACAAAATACGATCACCAATCGATATGTGAGGGGTCATGTAAATTGGCACCCTCCCTTACCTATAATTAAAAAAAAGGGCTCCGTTAGGACCTTCTACAGGAATAAACGAATAACTGGGCAAAATTTCACGTCTTTCCCGTGCAGTGGTTTGGACGTTATGCGCGGACATTACGAAAAAGCGTTTCATTTTTATATATATAGAAGAATAAGATTAGATTAAAATACATATTTAAGTAACTATAAGGGAGTAAAGCTAAGTTAAATTAAATATTTTATTCAATGTTTTAATTTTAAAACTTTCATTAAACCAGTATTCGTCGGATATAAGCACCAGAAGTACACTCTCTTTGATGTGCTCCCCTGTTAACCTGCTTATATTATCCGGCACAGTTAAATTAAGAGCAGAAGCAAACATTTCGGACGACACTGAGGAAGATTGAATAATTTAATTTAGGCTTAAGTAAAGAATACGGACCATTGAGCTAGAAAAAAAAGTGGGCGTGGTCCGCCCCTTTTTACCGATTTTGGTGGTATAATTTTTTTTTGGTGCAAAGTAATAGGAGGGGTGTTAGGGAGGGTTAAAGGGGGAAATTTCAATATTTTGAAAAGCTAATATTTCAAAAACTATTTTTCCGATCTTCACAATATTGGTATCGTTAAAAAGATAATTAAAAGACCTTTTATTTGATATGCATATGTTTATATAAATTATATACATTTTTTCAGAAAAATGACAAAAACTGAAAAACGCACAGCCGCTCTGGATCATTGCCCTCATTATTACTGTATCTCTTATCGTCAGCAACACAAATAAAACAAAATTTCTTACAAAATTTAAGTTTTAATATATAAAATTATACATCAAATTAAAGGTATTTTTATGGGCTTTAAGGCAAACTTGTTTTTACATACTATTAATTACGTACTTTTTCAGAAAAATATAGTTTTTTATTAAAAAAATGTGCGTTTTTTCAGTTTTTGTTATTTTTCTGAAAATATATATATAATTTAAATAAACATATGCATATCAAATAAAAGGTCTTTTAATTATCTTTATCTTTTTATTAACGATACCAATATTGTAAATATCGGATAAATAGTTTTTGAAATATTAGCTTTTCAAAATATTGAAATTTCCCCCATTAACCCTCCCTAACACCCCTCCTATTACTTTGCACCAAAAAAAAAAGTGTACCACCAAAATCGGTAAAAAGGGGCGGACCATGCCCACTTTTGTTTTTTTTTCTAGCTCAATGGTCCGTTTTCTTTACTAGTTCCTTAATTTATTTTATTTATTATTGTTTGGCCATATAACTATTAATTTTAAATATTTTTGAGCTTAAGGCCTATGGTTTATTGGGAAAATTATTAGGAAAAAACAGCAATACTCAAAGCACATCGTTCGCGCACCAGCTAATCGTCACAACACCAACATTTTGCAATACGAGTGCCAACAATCACAGTGCAACACATCACGTCACTATTGTACAGTGGATATACGAGTGTGTCGTAAATTTACTCCACATTTTAATTTGGGAACAATTCCTCTTTTTTGATTGACACTTTGCAAGGACATACCCATATAGCCATATATTCCTATGGTATGGAAAAAGATTATATTAAAACGTTGCACATCAGCATAAACTCGAAGATTTATATACGTTGTACAGTATACGAACACGTTGTATATTATTGTATATTAAACGCCGCATTTCACGTTGATACGTTGCACATTACACTATCAACATATTACGTATGTATATTCCACGCCTTTTATAACACCGAAACACATATTTATTACAGTTGGGTGGCGAGCACTTTTTATAATTGTACACATACTCTGCAAGCAAATAATATAAGTACATAAAATTACACAATTTGAATAAAGAGTAGAAAATATATTACAAATATAAACAACCTCATATCTTTAACTTTGTTGGTTCATTTTCTCTAAATATACAAGCGATATCAAATATCCGCTTCCTCGACGGCTGTGTCGATTTTGGTTTTGAAAATTTGCTACATACTAACTTCTCATACAATTCATACGCTTAGCAGAATCGATAATTTAATTCGATGCAGATTTTAGCAGCACTTCCGCCTCAGATCAAAATAAACATGGTCTTGCCATTCAGTAAGAGAAGTTAAAAGCTCTCTGGGAGAAGACAAAACTTGGACACGACAATCTGAGTAATGCGGAGGGGTTGTCCTAAGAAGACAATCAGGCAATTCGGAAGAAATACAAAACTTCCTTTGCCAGCTATATAAAATGTATGTCTGCAATATCCTCTCAATTGGAGGCGCTTGAAAAATCAGACAAGCATGCTAAAGATCTTCCGGTACGCGAACACAATATGCACCTTCCTCCGTGTGATACGGACGTGTTCAAAGGATATTATCAGTCGTGGCCGTCATTCCGTTTTATGTTCACGGCCATATGCATCCTGAACAAGCGCCTCACTCCTGTTGAGAAACTATTTCACCTCAACCATAAGACTCAAGGAGAGGCCAAAGATATCCTGAGAAAGTGTCCACTCACCAATGAAGGATTCCAAACTGCCAGAAAATATCACAACTTAAATTACTTTTTAACTTACATTCAATAGAAAGTGAGTGTGGTAGCTCGATGAAAAGGTTGCAGCGAGATATTAATAATTGCCTTTGGCCCTCTCCAGTCATCAAATTGACATTTCGAATTGGGATGCAATTGTAATTTATCTTTGCTCAACAAAAATGATATACCGAAATGGGAAGAAATGGACAGGTTCCTTTCTAATAGGTTTAAAATATTAGAAACATTAACAGGGCTAAAAGATTCCAAAGCTGTCAGAGCACCAAGGTCTCAAATACAACGACAGCCTGCTGAAGTCCCTACTAAACGACTTGGCGCCTCCCAGTCAAGCATGACCACTTCTACGTGTAAAATGTCCAAATCCAATGAGCACAAATTGCGCAGCTTTTCACGATTTCTAAGGCTGACACCAGCTGACAGAATCGAATTCTTGAAAAAGAACAACGGTTGCCTGAATTGTCTAAGTTTTGGACATACTGTGTCAATATGCACTAGCGCTTTCAATTGCAAATGGACTGCCAACTGTGAAGATCTCCTGAAAGATATTCCAAAAATCGAGCTACTTTCTGACGATTTTTTGGAATTCGAAGAAACGAGTGCAGTAAAGGCTCTGGGCAAACGATGGAACGCCCGAATGGACTTATTTTACTTTATGATGAGACCATTGGAAGGGGATATTGCCGTTACAAAAAAAACGATACTTCGGCCATCGCCAAATTATTCGATCCTCTAGGCTGGCTGGCTCCTATCATAATTGCAAAATGCTGATGCAGAATATTTGTCTTAAAAAAACGGACTGGGATGAAACAGTCACCCCGACCACTCTCGATCGATGGAATAGTTTCATACATCAATACTAAGAAATTAATAACATTCGAATACGTTGGGTACATTATTTACCAAAAAATGAAGTAGAATAGCACGGTTTCTGTGACGAATCAGAAAAGGCGTATGGTAAGGCAGTATATCTGCGTGTTAGGCACCAGTCAAAGATCGAAGCATCAAACCCAGCTCACTTGGCAAGCAGAGGACTTCCAGCATATGAACTAGTCAACAATTGTTTGTGGTGGCAAGGCCCTTCTTGGTTACAAGAAGATCGCTCCAATTGGCCCACACAAAACTCAGACTCCAAAACGCAAATTGAAGAGAAAATGGTTCAAGCACATGCAGTTACAATAAATAAACACGATTTTCAGAATTACCGAGGGCTTTGCGGGTCATCTCGTATATTATGAGATTTTGCCAAAGAACTCACTCGAAAACGAAATCGTCCTTCCAAGCTAAGTCTTGCTTAATCTCAGCAAATGAGATTAAAGCAACGACTCAACGCTGGATACAGCTTTCCCAAAAACAACACTTTGGTGAAGAGTATAAGAGTCTTAGATCAGGTGAATCGATCGACGGAAAAATCGAAATTCTGCCCCTTAACCCGTTCATTGATGAATCGTCAGTTATAAGGGTTGGTGGTCGTATAGCCGCATGTCTGGATTTAGCCTACAATGAGCGGAATCCCATTATACTGCCATATGATTGCAGGCTGTCCCGTCTCATCGTCCAGTTTATCCTCAAAGTATCTCTGCACGGAGAAAAACAGCTAATGTTGCGCATCATCCGTACACAATACTGGATTCCTAGGGTAAAGAATATGATACGTTATGTCATACACAACTGAAAGATCTGCACCATCCAAAAAAACGGACCCAAACTCAGCTTATGGGAATCCTGCCTCAGAAACGCACTACCTATTCACGGGCATTTACAAACAGCGGTGTAGATTTCGCAGGACCATTTGACATCTAAAGCTATCGCAGGAGAGGATGCCGAATCTCAAAAGGTTACGTCTGCTTATTTATGTGCTTCGCAACTAAAGCCATACACCTTGAAGCCACTACTGATCTGAGTACAGCATCGTTCTTGGCAGCTGTTGCCCGGTTTGCAGCCATACGAGGTTGCCCACAAAACATGTATTCCGAGAACGGCATTAACATTGTCAGAGCTTCTCGATCTGAAGCTAAAGCCTTTATGGTTGAAGCGCGTAACAGCAACTTGTCCAGGTACGCGCATCAATTGATTTCGTGGCATTTCATACCTGCTGCAGCTCCACACATGGGCGGACTGTGGGAGGCAGGAGTGAAAAGCTTTAAGAGCCATTTTAAGAAAATGGCATCGAACTACAAATACACCTTCGAAGAATTTATGATTCTTTTATGTAGAGTTGAGTCTTGTCTCAACTCTCGTCCAATAAGTCCCTTCTCAAATAACCCATCTGACCTGGAGCCGCTTACACTCGACCAATTGTAAAATTGATGCTACTTCCGCCCAACAGAGAAGACAGCGAGAACGAGACAACCTCCCAATAGGTCACCACTTATCGCCCTACATCATCTACCACAGAATCCCACTTCCACAACAGCCATAAAATATTTATATCATTCCACTTCTTAACGTTTATAGTATTCCACCTCGAGAATCGCAAAGATTATAGTAATCGAACCCAAAATATCCCACATCAAGAATCGCGAATAGTCTAGAAATCGTACTCTTTCATTCATTGCCATTCACCTCATTGTCATTCACCTTAATCAACATTTAGCCAAGGTTTCACTTTGGTGTACGTATATACATATGTACATGTAATAATGCTGTAAACAATGGTAGAGGCTGCGTTCGAGATGTCAATCACAACTCAAGTGTTTCGTGGACAAGAGCAGGGTTGTACCATTTATGTTTTTTGCTTAAGGCTATCATTTAAATCACATATAATTTGGTACGCGGTAGTCTATTATCTGGGAAAAAATGGCAGTAATGGATGATCATCATTTTGAAACCGGAGATTCTGGTGCATCTCAAACATTTGTAATGCTGAAAGGACGGTCGAGCAAGATTGTTGAGATATCTACTTCAAAAACACGGTCATGCCAAAGTTCATATCGTTGGCATTGATATAATCTCAAATAAAAATTATGAATATATCTGCCCTTCGACCCACAACACGGATGTCCCACACGTTACACGAGAAGATTATCAGTCGGCTGATATTAGCGATGATGGATTTTTCACTTTGATGTCCGACAACGTAGAAACTCGAGGGGATTTAAATGTACCACAAGGTGACCAAGGTAACGGATAGGAACTTTTGTGCACTGTCCTCAAATCGCGCGGTGAAGAACGTGGATTCGCTCTGAAAACCAACACTGCTTGGAAGAAGTAACCATTCAAAAAACGCTTACTTTGTCTAACTGCAGATTTCTATTGAATTTACGTTAAAAGTAAATTAAAACTAATACTATGCTAGTGTAAATTCACTATTATGGCTGAGTTCAATCAACTCATTTGAATACGATTACTTCAAAAAGAGATTTTTTTTGAAGTGATATAAACAGAGATTTGAAGCGTATAAGATAAAGAGAAAACGCATACATGGTTAACACAGAGTTTGGCAGAGGTGTTTGACGTTAAACGCTAAAATGCCCAATTTACTCCAATTTAAGACGCAAAGTGAAAGTACTATGCCGATTTTAATTTTCTGGGTTATAAAAAATCCCCGAAATACCGCAGAATTTCAAAATATTGTGTAGAGTATTATCAAACCATTGACAAAACACGCAGCTATAGAACTACATAAATTTGTACGTACATTTCTATATATAAGTACATGTAAATACATACATATGTATCATATAATCGTACATGCTTGCTTGTACTCGTTAAACTGGATTTGCTATTGCTTAAGACCTTTCTCTTCCAAAATTTTTTTTTGTTACCATGTATACAAAATTTCTAATATTTTAACAATCTTCCATAAAAATTTAAAAAACATATTCTCAGAAGTATAACAAAAAAATGTTTGCATTAGAAATATTTAATTATTGTGGTTGCAGTTGTGTTTATCAATTAAATTTTTTTTTGTTATCTATAATATGTTTTTAGCCGTGCTTATCGTTGCATATAAGGTCTTCAATTTGATTACAAGATTTAAAATAAGAACAAAAAACTTGAACATACCCGAGTCTTTAATGTAACAATGGTAGAAGAGGAGAAAGCGAAGAAGCCAAAATCTTGAATAAAATAATAATAAGGAAGTCTGTAAAAGTAACCAAAGCGACAAACAAAAAAATAACAAAAATTGTAATTGTACTTTGTAGTCGGTACAACCGTGAAATTTAAATAAAATAAAGTAGCGATCTCATGAATAAGCCACCTTTGTTTTCATGCATTGCTATTTTAAAAGACAGAGAGCCGTTTGCTAAAATTATCAAAATTTGTTGTCATTCAGTAATAGCGCAGTTACCCACCGACGTAGAGAGGGCCAAACGTGTCAGCTGACACGACCTATCTTATGAGAGCGCCTTGTTAATGAAAACTCACCACCGTAGAATTTTCGTGTTGACGGAGAACTTACGTAGGAAATCCAAACGAATTTGATTTTTCCGTAGAAACGTATCAGCTGATTGTTCTCTCTCTCATCATTCTCATACAAGGTTGCCACCGCGCACTTTTTGAAATCATTAAAATGTTAGTTTCCAAATATTTGAAATATTTTTAAATTATTAGAAAAATACTACCGAATATAGCAGATTATAGTATAATATAATATTTAAATAGGTCAGCACTTCGATTTCATAATTTACATTATAAAAATGTTAACTAAAATTGTAATTTTATGCAAAAACATATGTATATATATTTCAATGGCAACATTGTATAAAAGTGAGCGAACTAAACAAAAATAAGCGAATTGTATGCAATGAGAGAACAGCTGATTTCTACGCTAAGGCTACGGTAATGAGTTTTTGCCTAAATGAGATTTTACCGCCGTCTACGCTATGCTACGTACACGTTCGTGGGTAACTGCGCTATAATATTTCTGAGTTTATGTTTCTCTCTGCTGCTACCAATTCAAGAGGAATTAAATATATGTACGCGTATAAAAACCCCAATACTTGTAGTAAAACTGCGAAAGTACGGCAGTTATTTCTTCAAACTTTAATTTGAATATTACTAAACTATTAGCTTTAGCAATCCGAACGGCTGTGACATTAGTACACATTCACTGTCATTTTGCTCATTTAATGTAATTCTTAGGTTTGTTTACATTTGGATCTCTCTCTTGCACATACTCACTGATTTTCTACGGGCCTACGTAACTAAATAGGAATGGATGCACATATGTATGTACGTACATACCAAGTATCTATACTGCCACTGCTTCCAATAGAAGCGAAAAAAACCAAACAAGTACCTATAATCAAAGCAAGTTTACCCAAATAACTTTTACTTGTTTATTTAAAATAGTTTAAAAGCACCATTAAAAAGTGTATGTTGGTGTGAACCAATCAGTTTACGGCCTTCTTAAAACCCTGCATTTGTACTACCAATTAGTTAATTATTTCCGAACATTTTTCCAATTTCAAGCAATAATTTCAATACAATAGACACCAATATTTACATTCTAACAAACAGTGAACAAAATAAGAACTCGAATAAAGATGATGAAATTTTTGCAAAAAAATCCATATGACCCATTGTTATAAGTAGCGTACTCGTACGACATTGCTTTCGACAATCTTGAAAATTTGAACAAAAATTAACTTGCTTCAAAATCGGTCGGATTTAGACTCAAATGTGTGGAAATACATATATATTCACGTGTACAAAATAAGAACTTGGATAAATATGATGAAATTTTTGCAAAAAAGTCCATATGACACATTGTTATGAGTAGCGTACCTACTCATACCACATTGCTTTCGACAATCTTAAAAATTATTAGAAAAATTAAGTTGCTCCAAAATCGGTCGGGTTTAGACTCAAATGTGTGGAAATACATATATGTATATTCACGTGTACAAAATAAGAACTCGAATAAAGATGATGAAATTATTGCAAAAAAATCCATATGACGCATTGTTATGAGTAGCGTACTCATATCACATTGCTTTCGACAATCTAAAAAATTTGAACAAAAATTAAGTTGCTCCAAAATCGGTCGGGTTCGCAACTCAACGCCTTAAAATGAGGAAATATAAGAATTTACCTGCTGGTCCTTTAAATTTAATGATATGGGCAATCGTTGTCTAACGGACAACAATTTACTGTGCCTGTTTTTGGATTTGATGGATAACTGCCTTGATGCTCACCCAGCTGAACGAAATTGCACTGCCGTAGGCAACCATCGACATATTGATACGGCGCTCTTAATGGTGGTTACTCCGCTCATTATAATTTCGCGCAGTGTACTAGTTGTGGGGTTCTTTGTTTGCTGCCAATTAGAAAGTATTATCGATATAAAAATGCTATATGATTCGCCAGAAATAGTAAATATATTAATTTAATCTTCATCTGTACAGTCTATTTATATACAAACTTTGACCCAAAATGTAATTCATAGATTCATACCCATGATTCAACTATAAAAGGTTGGAGACTTATTGAAGTTTAAGTTTTCCGACTGCCTTGTAAGGTTGCATTTAGGAAGGTCTGAGAAAGAGGAAAATATTTTATCCCTTATCGCGCAATGCTGAAAAGTAGGTAACTAGTAGCGAATATTTCAATTTAATATAATATAACCGAATATTCAACCACACATGTATGTATATACATATGTACATAGCACCTTAATACAACAAACTATATAAACAAAAAACGCAAGTGTGATTTAGAAGCAACTATTTATTGCACATTTTGTTAACAAAAACAATGTGATATCAACCTTTTTTAAGTTTTTACATGCAGAAAATAGAACTATCACATTTGGAAAAATTTTGATAATAAAGTTTTCTTTAATTCAATATTAATTTTATCAATAAAAATAAGAGGTATCTAGTAAAAGCCCAGTAACCAGGATTGTATACATATTTCATTACAATTTCAAACTTTTTTTTTAAATATAATTACCATTTTTGTAGATCATAAAATTGTAAGATTCAAGTCACTAAAAATGTAACATGAGTTGTTCGAAAACAAATTTTTTTATATTGAAAAAACCACACAATGCCTTCGTCAAAAAATTAACGGAATTTTTATTGATATACATCTGTTAGAAATCAAGTAAAGACGTTAGTCAAAACTGGTCAAAATACTAATAAATGTTCTTCTATTCGATATTTTAACTGTATAATTTTATGGTTGTTAATATTTATATAAATTCTTTTTTTTTAATTTTATGTTATTTTATATAAAATATATATAGTAAAAAATTTAAAAACGACGGGAATCGAACCAACGACCAACTATTTCATACATGCAAAGAAAAAAAATTCAATTCCTGTCGCTGCTAGATAAGCAAGGCTACTGGAAAACATACGATAATGCCGTCAATTCATTAATTACAATAATGTAAGGCATTCTGAAATAATTTAAAAACTGCAAAAAGGCAACAGTGTTGCCTGCCAGGCCATTTCACAAGAAAAGTACTAATTTCCACGTGTTTGAACATATTTTTTTCCCTTAAATTAAAAGAGAGCAACACAGGCTACCTTAAGGCAGCGTGCAAGAGTGAGACAACTACCTAGTTATCCAACCGTGTATAATTGAATCATGATTCATACCGTTATTCCATGTAGAAATGTCAGTTTCTAAAATTATATAAAGAATTAATGCTTATTCATGTATACGTCAATTACTAAATCGCATCACTGGAAGGGTTGACAAAAACAGATTTCTTCCAACTGAAAATAAAACCTCATTACCAATGGTGGCCGAACATACTTAACTTCCCATAGCATAAATGTGTGTATCCAGGTATACGCATTTTTTTACATGTATGCACATCTGTTCATATCTTCCACATGGTAACCATTAGGAAAATTAAGTAATTTTGTATTTCACGGCCAACAAACTCAAAAGATTTAACGCCTTTTTTAATCTCAGTAATTGGAGTAAATCTTAGTATAATTACAGATATGTAATACACATACAAATGAGTAAAATTGTTTTTACTTACCTGCAACTCTAAACCGCACGTTTTTTCGTTTCTTCGTGAATGGAATCACATCCATTCTCGGAAGTCAGCGAAGTCTCCACAAACGTAATGGTCGATCGTGTATCGATTGTAAATAATCGAGTACACTGCACGAGTATTTTTATTCGCAACAAATTTAATGAGTACTCGTCGTAAAACCGAGTATTTTAGAAAAACCAAGTTTTGTTACTTCGGTGCAAGCACTTTGGAGGTTTCGAATGCATTGCATAAGTACCTCGTACGAAATTAAATTGAATACACATTAAACAAAAAAAAATTTTAATTTTCAACTAATCGTAGTCGTTCTAGTTTAAAGATAGAAAAGTACCCTCTAACGCAAACGATAACTGAAGAGCATCATGCAATATTGTCGACTGTATCGAGTATTTTTTACCAGAACCGATGTTAACAAGTACATCATGGTATCGAAAATTATTAAGCATGATCACTAATACAGAGGGCGCCATCTGTGGTTTTTCATTAACAAACTTTGTTTGTTGAGTACGGTTTTCTCTGTTCTTATGCAAAACACCACTCCACTGGCATTTCAACTTTTCTGGGCGGCCAAACTGCTGGATTAAGTATCCAACAAAATAGAACACTGCTGAACTTAAAACGGAATTCCACAAAATAAGAGATTTGAAGATCAGCAGAATATGAAATAATCAATCAAAACTTCGCAATGCTGAAGATATTCAGAATAAACAAAATAAATAAAATTACTATTTTTAATTTGTGTGCTCCTGCAACTCTGTGCGACGACACCAGTGCTTCCCATTAGCCAATTGTCATATCTAATTATGAGCATTACACCACGCTCACACGAGACATAGTTGTGTAGCTGTATTAGGCCAAAATGACACTTGCCGCAATCAAATTTTTACTACAATTTCATGCAAGGAATGGAAATATCGCTCGCCACCTAATCCAATTTTATTAACAGGAGCGTGTGGAAAAATATGTTTTTATTTCTAAACCCCTATTTTTAGCAACAATGACTCGTTATACTACGCTCCGTAAAAAGGTCGAGAAAAGTGGACAGCGTTTTTCCACAAACCTGCCGACTTTGTGATGCCAGGCACACAATCCGGCTTTGCCCGGTCTACCGCAGCAAATAAGCGAAGGAGCGCATGCGCGAAGCACTCTTTGGACGCTTCTGTATGAACTGTCTGGCAATAGGTCACCAAATTAAAGAGTGCCAAAGTGAAGGAAGATGCCGCTGGTGTGGAGAGAAGCACCACACTACACTCCATCTAGAGGACAGCTCACCAAGCAAACGCGAGTAACGTGAAGAACTGGTCTAGAGCTCCAATAAGCCTTGGTGTGTGCAAGCCGAGGCAGATGGCACACTCTCTTTATACGCTTCGGACTCTGGAACGAAATCGAGTCCTTTCCGTCCAGATCTCGAAGTTAAAGCTACAGAGGGCGAAGTGGAGACTCGGCCTCTCCGCTCTCCGACCCCAAGGGGACTGGAAACACGGTCTTTCCGGCCTCTACTACACCACGAAAGGAATAATAACGGACGATTACATCCCTGCAGTAGGACCAAAAAGCGAGGAAACTTCGCCGAGCAGATAAACTGGCGACGAGGCCTCGCCAGCTATCCCATAAATCGACGGAGCGCAATCGTCGCGCCGTCGCTGCAACCCACTATTGCAATTGCGCCACTGGCCGTTGTGAAGGTGGAAGCAGGAGGGCGCCCTTATTTGGTCCGCAAACTAATAACCGCGTGTACGCCTTACACCGTAATCGCAGCAGACCTGATTGAGGAGCTGGGTCTTCCGGAGACGCGCATCGGTGGACAAAGGGGCTGCTTCCTCTGTCTTCGCAGCAAACACGGGCAGAACAAGCGGCTGGCAACTCACGCCCTTATAGTAAAGCGTGCGCTTGGGATATCGCCCACCACGAATGTGGACCCAGCAGTCGCAACGCCGTATACGCACATCAAGCTTGCTGACCCTAAATTCTTTTCGACGTTAACCGCCGACATAGTGCTGCCCGGATTATTGCCCTAGACTTTTGGCCCCCTAGTGGCACAGAGCACCATCTTTGGGTGGACTCTGCCCGGGGCGTGCCGCACATCTTTTTAAAAAACAAAAAAAAAATATTTATACACACATACAGTAAATAACAATATACGAAAATAACAATATAAAAATAAAAATACAATTACTGAAAAATAACAAATTTCATCCTTTTTTTTACGATATTAGAGTGCATTGAAGATAACCACGTACATTTGTTTATCGTAACTCACAACCTTTTCTCCCCCAGCCTTCTAGCAGAGAACGTACAATAATGAGAAGGTGCATTTCGTATACGATAAAAATAAATTTGTGAAACGCGCGCGCTAGGGAATCCAGAATGTTATTGCACAGAGATTGAGCAGAAGAATTTCACTAAATTTCTGTAAACTGGCATTTTTCTGCTCAAATTTACATATGTTGCACAAAAATGTTTACAAAAATTTGTGGTTTTGCCGACGGCATTACGCCTGCGTGTTATGAATAAATATTGACAATTTCTAATTAAACGCAATTGATATTATTTTATATAGATTTTTAAGAGTAATGAACCTCATTGGTACTTTTAAGGTATTGAAAAAAAATTACTAAGAGATTGAATTTATTTAATTTGTATTTGGCTAGTCACAATGCAAATTCGTAAATTCGTGCTCATGCTCGTTTCCCTATTTTACTTTTAAATATGAATTATGTAATAATTTAGTCTAAAATTATTGTTCTTGCACACACTTGTTACACGATTACAATTTTAAGATGTTTTGTGAGAATTTGTATTCGGTTTGTCAAAATGCAAATTAGCGAAAAGTTTCCATAGAATGCCCTTTTATTTATTTTCAAATAAATTACTGAAGTTTTTGAGACAGTATTTAAGTTCAACTTTTTAAAATTTTTAAATAAGATTTTAATTTCATATTTTAATTGATTTCTCGCGTTTGTCTCCGCATAAAATAATATTTATGTATGTACTTTGTTCTCTGCCATACAAATCTGTGTTTACAGTACATCCCGCACTCATAATCGAAGAAATTTACTTAAAAATTTATACTTTGGTATAAAAATATAACCCTCTGCTGCTAAGCGCCAATTACATAAAGGGCGGACTTAATAACAATGCAAATTGAACTATTAATTAAAAATAAACTCTCATCAGGAATAAAATTGATGCGAAGAAGTGTTGAACGCATTTAAACAAGCAATACTGTATACGAATTGGCAAAATTCAAAATTTCTCAGCAAACTGCTTAAAACCGCAATTAAGATCAAGAGACGGCAAGAAGCTCTGTGGTGTGATGAATAGAGTTGAAGCAATAATCGAACGTTTTTGTTTTGGCACGAGTTCGATGCCAGCAGCCACCGAATTTGCAAATTTGGTGGTTGATTTATATTTGTCTTTTTAAATTTTTGTCATCATGCAAAAGAAGAAGAAGAATGATTATGGTGCAAGGGCGGGTAGAAGCGCAAGTGAAACTATTTGCTTGATTCGAGCTGCGCACTTTTGTTCAACTCGCGCAAATTTACTTTTTGCTTGCGACGATAGACAAGACAACTTGAAGGGAAAGGGTTTTATGCACTTTGTTGTCGATCTTCAACTAGCGAAGAGAATTTCAGACTTCATAATTTTTGTGTGGACAATGCAAGTGTGGGAAGGGAAAGAGGTTTCAGCACTTTAGTGCCAATTTTCATTTCGACATCAGCGGATGGTCAAATTGAAGATTTTATAATTTTTGTCATCGTCGCGAACAAGAATGGTTTGTGGACGGCACATGCGCGTAGCGGGGAAAGTGTGCAAGATGCGCACAAATTATGAATGAAGCCAATTTATGAGAATGAATGAGTTAGAAGCGCATGTGCAAATGATGACATACATATGTATGTACATATGTATATTATTATTATGCATATTTTTGCATTGTATGTACATATGTATGTAAATAAATGTATGATGTATATAGAACTTGTATATATGTACATACATAGATTTATATGTAATAAATGTTGTTTAGATATGTATACATATACATATATCTAAATTTACATTATTTTATATATAAATGCATAAACATATATACGAGTATTTTCTCAATCAAAATATGAATTAACGAGCATTTATTCAATCAAAATTATTGCAACAAAATAAATTAATTTTCTGAATGTTATATTCACTGGCATAAAATGAAGATGCATAAACAAAATCTAAATAATTTCGCATTTCGTCTTTTATCGATGCAAATAACGGAAAATATGAAAGAGCAGCCGTCCTGTTAAAAGAATTTTGCTACTCAAGTACTTAATTGTCCAAACAGATTTTAACTTATTCTGTGGCATTACCGTGTGAAATGACGGTGACAAATTTATTGCTTACTCTATTTTTTCCGAGTTCAACTCACAGCCGCTTATGTACATTAAACAACTTTTTAAAATTTTTCTTTTTTTTTTTAGTTTTAAATATACATAAATTATTTTAATTATACAATATACATACATATGTATATTAAGTATTCGCTACAATTATTTTCCAGTAGAAGGAAGCAATTACATTCTTCATTATCTTTTGCAAAATTCCTACAGACAAGTTTCTGGTCTTCCAAAAATAAAGGAGATTTTTATTTTTTTACGATTTAAATATGTAGGTTTTTGCATTATTAAAATAAGGGAACGTGAGAAAATCATTGGTCAAAAAGCTAGAAAAGTATAAGTTTTCTTAAAAGTAAACTCGCAACAAATGTCTCTATCAACATTTAGGTGACGCGTATTTTTACATTTTTCCGCCTTTAAAATTTCTCTGGTAATCAAAATGTTAAATTCCTCTGCCTAATTCTTTCAAATCTGTTAGCATTCTTCAGCGAATAGTTTCCAAATACGAAATGCACCTTCTCATTATTAAACGTTCTCTGCTTCTAGGTTAAGAGAGGTGACGATCGATTTTTACAGTACAAACGATAATTTCGAAAAAAGGAAGAAAAAAATTGTTTTCAGCCAAAAGAAAAAATACTGGGCTCATAAAATCAACCTAAAAACAACATATTCCATTTTTATCAAAATACAAAAATATGACCTGCGCGGTCTGGTTAATTCGAAATGGAAATGGTTTTAGCAATCGGTTGTATGGATTTCCCTTTTCCAATTTTTTTAAATGTACCCACAAATTCTTAATTGGGCTGAGTTCTGGAATTTGAGGAGGTACTTTATCGAAGTTATAAAGGAGCCAAGCTCTTACGACAAGCGCTTTATGTTTTGTGTCGTTATCTTGATAAAATTTAAATGTATATCTTTCGAACCCAAATTTAGACGCACTATTTCGTAAATGGGACCGCAAAATGTTTTTATTTAGCATGCATGTGAGCCTCAATATAAACAAAATCTTAAATTCCTTTGCTAGAAATGCAGTCCCATACAATTACGGCAAGCTTACCGAACTTTATGGTTGGTATACAATTTTTTTGGTTCAAGGCTGTTAGGGGTTGAGGCCACACTCTATTAGGCCCCTTATTATAGAAAATCATAATTTTCGTTTCGTCACAAAAAACAACATCTTCCCAAACGCTCGCTATATGAAATATAACTTGTGGCGAACGACAGGCGCTTTTCTATATTTACCTGTGGCAATAGCGTTTTTTTCGGGTAACTCGTGGGGAATACTTGTTTTTAAGAAGTACTTGGCGAACCGTTTCATGTGTATATCAACACCATACTCCAATTTGATCTCGTTTGCAATAGCTCTTGTTGATATTTGGGGATTATTATACACTTTTTTGTTTATTCGGCGCTCATTTCGGGCAGATTAGACTCCCTGGTGAATTGATCTCGTTTGCAATAGCTCTTGTTGATATTTGGGGATTATTATACACTTTTTTGTTTATTCGGCGCTCATTTCGGACAGATAAGACTCCCTGGTGAATTGTGCAAATCCAACTTTCCGTCCTTCTCCGCACGATTAATAATGTTATAAACAGTTTGTCTGCTCAGGGAAAATGTTTTTGATATGTCTGCAACGCTTTTCCCGTCATAAAAACTGTAATAAACGACATAATTCACTGGTCACTCTTTTACCCGGCATTTCAAAATAAAAAAGTATTTTCTTAATATACAACTTAATTCATTGATGTTCACTTCAATACTATCTTTTGGGTTTATAGCGATGACGTGGCGTCAACGGTACTTTTTGTATTAATTCAAATTAATGGGAATCGAAAAATGTGTGCTTTAAACATACATTTTCCTTAGAAAATTTTCGATAATGGTTCTGTTATATGACTGCTCATGCCTTACATATATGATGAGTAAAAAATTAAAATGTTTTTAACTACTTAACTTTATTTTATTTACAATGTACATAATATTTAAAACGAACATTTTTCGACTTGTGAAAACATTTCCTTGACAAACTGTATATGTATGAGACATGCCAGTTTTTAAAGCCTCCCACCAAAGCCCGCAGGTAAGTTAGAACGTACGAGTATGTATGTAGGTATATTTGTACATATGTACATTCATATATTTGTGCAAACAAATGTATGTACATACATACATACAATTTATGCAGACACTTAGATGGCCAGTGGCGCTGACACGTGACCTCAAAACAATTACGCACCTTAACATGCAACCGCGCACAAAACCAGCATGCCTCTTTAGATACTGTCAAATGTTTCTGTTCAATGAAATAGTACCTTATGTAAATACATGCATGCATGCATACATACTTACATATCGTATGCATACATACAGATACTTTTCACACCTTGTAGGCTTGATACTTTTGAAGATTATTTGTTATGTCGCGCATGCAGATCACGGGGTGTATTCACATCGAATTCAAATGACACATCATTATAAGTGTTGTGTGCGGTTAACACATTCCGATTTCATTCATTTTCCAATTACAGCGGTACAAAATGAGCGACAGCCGCGAAACACAGCTACTATTCGTCCTGAGACGCTGCGGGAGATGGAGCACGGACGAGCTTTGCGGGAAGCGGCCGTAGCCGTAGGAGTTTTTGGGTATGTACATATATACGTATATAAATATGTATGTGCTAGTACATCGTAGAAAATGTCATTTACAATTGACCGAAACTACTCGTAACTTAATTGCTGTTCATTTCATTTCAGACCACCCGTTTTATTGTCTCCACCATGCTATGGCCCTGGGCTGTTACCACCTCCTAGTAATTTGATTTTTTGTAAGAAAATCTATTGAAAGTGTTTTTAATTAAGAATGGATTTTTCAGCTATTTCGGGTTTACCGACAAGCCGCCGATTGCATCACAATCACATTTCAAAAGCTATACAACTATCGTCGAATTTATCACACTCGGGCAGTTTTTCCGTGTTTAACAACAACCTCCAATTTTCAAAGGACAATTCTTATACTACGTCAATAGATCTTTCGAATGGGACAGTTTCTGTGTCTACAAACTCAAGTAGTACCAATTCGATAGACCCGAGCTCGCCAATATCTGATGCAGGTAAATATTTATATAAATATATTATACATCTCAACCATAAATTGACGAAAGGAAGAGCATTGGCTGCCACGGCGTTCAGCTCAGCCTATAAATAAATACGAATTTACATATACATGCATACATATGTACCTGCATACGACCCACAACATTAATATAACACGCACACATATTCGAACAAGATAGTATTCTAAAAAAATATATACATATGTACATACTCGCATTACCCCGAGTTTTAAAGTTGTATAATGACATAGTTTTAAATTGACACATTTTCAATAAAAGTAAAAATTTAGTTACTAAATTGTTTGAAGCATGCAGTTTTGTTGCCAATGCAATTTTAGTAAATATATAAAGACCAAGTTTCAAGTCGCTAAAATTCGCCGCATTTGCTTCCATATAACGTTTGAAAAAATTTAATTTCATATGTGGAAAATCGCAACACCATCGTCACAAAGAAATCCAAAACTCGACTATACATTTTAGCGATTTAAAATTCACAATAATAGATAATAAAAGTATAAATCTTTAAACTCGAAAATATATAGTTTTTGTTTAAGAATTGTCTCTATTTTCAAAATGCAAAGAAAATTTTAAGAAATCTTGAACTTTAAATGTCTGAGTTAATTAAAAAATTACCGAAAAATCCGTAAAAAATAGCATATATTTGAAATGCTTTATACATACATATGTACATATACACTCTGTTCACAAATTATAGCAAAAACACATATTGCTACATTTGGACAATTTATTTATCCTCCAATGGTTTAAAATTATTTTTCACTAAAACATTGTTCTTTAAAAAAACACCATTAAAACAATTCTTTAAATTTTATAAAACATTTAGAAAACATTTATCAAAAGTAGATCAAAATTTTGAACTTTTATGAAAAAGTCTTTAGAATATTATGGGGTATGTAGCTTATTCAATTTTAGTATAATAGTGTGTAAGTTTCTAGTGATTACGAATTTCATAGGGTTTTTTGATAATTTTTTTTCTGACGCTCTTTGGTAATACCTTCCATATAAAAAATAATCGCGATTTTGCGTAGTATGGAGGGAACTGCCAGTAAAAAAATTGTCAAAAATCATTACACTTTTCCACAATAAAATTAATGAGCGAAAAAACTGCATACTCAAAAAAATTTGAAAAACTTTTTTTAAAAAGTTCAAAGTTTTGATGAAATTTTGTCGAGTTATTCTACATTTTTTAAATAGTTAAAAAAATGAGTGCTACTGGCTTTTCTTAGAGAATGAGACATGTTTTATTTGAAAAATAATTTTAATTAGTTAGCAGAAAAATTAAGTGTCAAAATCTGTCATAATAATTTGTAAACAGAGTATAGATACATACGTACATATGTATACAAAAACCATGATGCAATAATAAAAGCTTTTCGTTTTAATTCGGCCATATTGGAATTTACTAAACCCAGTGAAAATTGGAAGCTTAATCGTTTATTGAAGGATACATATGTATTTCGATGCCATATCTATGATAAATCTTTAATTTAATACATATGTATTTATTTTACTTGATATTTTAACGTATTTTTTTCAATTCAATATTAGCAGGTACTCGAAACTCTGTGCTAAAATTTGAAGTAAAAAAATACGTCCAAATGATCCAGTATTTACATATGTTTATATTTTATATAATTTAATTAGGCCCAACTAAACATTGAATTTATTACCAGTATGGGGTAGACTATACCACTGAGTTCTGGGATCGAACCTAATTTTAATGAAAATAATAATAATTATAAAAACAATGGTAGTACTTAAAAAAATTCGAGACAAAAAAAATGGTAGTGACCTTATGTTTTACAAGCAAATCACAAAAAATATATACTTTTTTTTTATTTACTAATAATACATTTCTTGAAATTTTATTTATACCCTTTCAGAAATGAAATTACTTTAAAAGCAATTTAAAAGGTAATTTTCTTCCAACTTCAAGTGGTTTAAGTTCTTCCCATTTTCTTGTTATGCCATGTTAATGGTATAGTCTACCCCATACTGGTAATAAATTCAATGTTTAGTTGGGCCTAATTAAATTATATAAAATATATACATAAATACTGGATCATTTGGACGTATTGTTTTACTTCAAATTTTAGCATGGCCGAATTAAAACGAAAAGCTTTCTACGTACAACACCTTTTTATTATTGCATCATGGTTTTTGTATACATACATACATATGTACGTATGTATATTCTGTTCACAATTTATTATGTCCTAGGAGCAAGTCAATCAACCGACTCTGTTTTTATTACGATGAATTAAATAAATGTAGAACCAAAGATTCGCACGCTGCATTTGTTTCAAAGCAGTTGGTTTCCAACTACTTTAAAGTTAGTTTATTTTTCAGACTGTCTGCCTTTTGCCGGCAGGGTAGTCAGTTATTATAATTGTATGTGCAGTTATAGCGATTATTTCGTTTAGGAAAAATAGTTTCTGCTAAAAAATAGTTATTAATTTTTGAGTTTTATTTGTTTATGGAAAAATAAAATTTAATTTACTATTGTATTTTTCAATCAGCTCAATATTTGAATATTTTTTAAATGGTATGTACTGCCACTTTTGGATCTATTGCACCTCAGATAATTTTTCACAAAACTTTAGCCAGACCTAGAGCCTCCATAAACCATAGAATAGCTACCGGAAGTTGGGAGTGTTTGACCATATTTCATTTTCCGATTTGTGAAACATGTTATTTTCTCATTATATTGGAAATTAAACATTATATTCGGTTCCTGAAAAGTAATAATGATATTTTAGCGGCCTTTCGATTGTATAAACTACTAACTTAAGTGAATATGTTCGCTTTAAATAAAATATGAATAAATTTATATATTTTTTCCCAAAAATTTACTATTTTTATTCCCTGTCCTCTCTTACTTCGAAAAAGCAACGTTGAGCTAAGGCACTTGTCATTGTACGAGTATAAGATCATTTCGAAAATCATTTCAAACCTATTTTTTTTTAAGTCTTATACACCTTTTGAGTGACATAACTTTTTCCATCTGGTATTATTTGTAGATTGTAAAAATCATATTGGCGCGTACACTTTATAGCTCAGTGCTTGGCCGAGCTTCTCCTACCATTTGTGGTGTGCGTCTTTATATTATACCACAAATGGAGGGACCTACAGTTTTGTGCCGACTCCGAACTGGAGATGTATTTAATGAGAAGCTTTGTCATGGCAGAAATACCCTCGGAGGTAGGATACATTAAAAACATATGTAAGTGTCTAAAACTAATACCTTTAATTGAGCACCCATATGTAAAGCTCTGAAGATTTTTAAAGAAAGTTGTCCTACACGCTGTTGTTCTGCAAAAATTTTGCCACTACAGTGCCTCAAATATGAGCATCCAAACTTACAAAGGCGTTACCCAGAGGAAAACATAAGCATAATTATATTGGACCATATACATATTTATTTCAAAATAATCTTATGAAACACAAAAATAAAATTAAAAATGCTTATGCAGTCCTTTTCTGTTATAAAAACATGACTATTCGCGCAGTAACGTCCAACAGTACTCTCCAATCATTTCAATTCACATTGGCAATATACTGGCGGAATCGTTTCCCCTGTTCGTCACTGAAATTTCCTAAAACATCTGGGAAAGTATCAAAATGCTATTTAAAAAAAAGGGATTCTGAAAGACATTTTGGCTAAGATTTTTCGTAGTTTACAAGCATTTTGCATTTAAGATTTTTACAGCATTATTGGCACGCTTTTCTTCTAAAACACCTCTACTCTACTAATGTCGAATGTAAAGTTTCTGAGTTATAGAGCTAAAAGCTCAGCGATGATCTGAAAGTGAAAAAAATTAAAAAATCGCACCAACTTTGGCAAATCAATATGATTTTACAGTCTACAAACGATACCAGATCGAAAAAGTAATGTCACTTTAAAAATGTGTAATTAAGGGATTATGGTCACTAGATAATGATCATTCATACAAAATTTTATTCCAGGCTTCGCAAACGAATAACGAATATATGTATGTAAATGTATGATGAGTCGAATAATGAGTGTATGAACCATCAGTAAGGAATATTTAATTATATGGTGTGATAAATTATGAATTAATTTCACCGTTACTAAAAATTCTAGCTGATCCCCAGCGCAGTTAAAATATAATATGGACACTGAGTTCTGTAAAGTTAATTAAAAATTTAAAGATATCGTAACAGATATGATGTTAAGTTTGATCTCTGTAAAAAACCATTATTTTTTTAGAGAGCTCGAGACTTGTTCAAAGGAAGATTTTGTTTGAAAAAACAACAACAGTTTTACTGGTAGAAGTTGTAGGCGCTATTTCGGAGAACACCATATTACCTCATCAGGCTTCTTTTTTTTAATAACCGAGCGTACTTGTTCACAAGGGTATATTAACTTTGTTGGCATAACGGTTGTTTGTAACAGCCAAAAATAATCGAAATAAATATATACATATAAGTGACATATGCAAGTATGTACTAATTATTTATACATACTGTTTATGTACCTTCTCTGCTTAGAGCTAAGATTTCGACTCGCTGTCCTGAGCGAAGCTCAAGTCAGTCGTTAGTCAATAGCCGAAGTTATAAGATATTAATAAATTGTTTACTAAATAAAAATAAATGTGTAAAAATATCACTGGCGCAGTCCCCTTAAAGAACCTACGTACTGCTTTCTAAATAAGTATACATAAGTTGTTTGAAATTAAAAAATAAAGTTATACTAGTATAAAAGAACAATAAAACCAAAAACTATTCAACTGTTTAAAAATTTTATGTGGATATAAAATTTACATTAAGTGTAGGTACGTGAAGTACAAAAGTCAACATTAAATGACCTCTATATACAGAGTACATATATAAATAAACATATACGCAAAATTCGTTATAGAATAAAAGAACACTAAAATCAAAACTATTCAACTGTTGCAAATTAATAAATAAAATACATATTAATAACTGCAAATAATTTGCACAAATTCACCTTTAATGACCTCTATTGGTATAGAGAGTACATCAATCAACCTCTGGGCGATATTCGTAAATTTCGTTCTCACGAGTGAGTTAATATACGTATGTATGACGAGGAAGTTAATGAGCTTTGTCAGCAATTAGTGTGTATGAACGTCAAAGCTACACCAACTACTTCACAGACAACAATAGTTAGCCTAGGAGAGGTAACACAGGTGAGTGCAATAGCAGCACAGTCGATAGCTGAATTAGCAACAACTTCAACAAGCTTATTGACAACAACATCACTAACAATGGCTGAAGCTAGAGCGCGTACCGTACAAAGCATTAAGTTGGTCGCTCCATTTGATGGGGATAGAAATTATTTAGCGATGTTTATTGATTGCCTAAATGCGCTGATTCCAGCATCGCACACTCTTAGTGAGGAAGAGAGACCATTTTATTTTCAATGCATAGTAAGTACTCTTCGTGGCCCGGCATTGGACGTAATAAGAAGAGAGCAACCTGCAACATGGGAAACGTTGAGAGCTCTTTTAATTGATGAGTTTGCAGATCCCACACCAGTCACAAATGCAATATTATTAATTAGTAACATAAGGTATAAAGGTAGTGTAAGGCTACTTTGCGAAGAAATAAACACAGAGGTTTGTAAAATAAAAGATAACATAAAATTAAGAGAGTCAAATACTTCAACCATAAATTTTCTTAGTTCTGAGTTAAAGCAAATTAGTTTAAAAACTCTTAAGAGAGAATTGCCATTTCATTTAGTAGCGTTAGTAAATGCTAATATGGTTACGGATCTTAATTCCGCCATTCGCGTTTTAAAAGAAAATTTAGTTTACGATAGTGTAACTGAAAAAAATTTAAAAAGCAAACAAACAAAACAGCATTTTAGTAATCATCGAAACTCAAATGCGCTTTCAGCTTCAGCTAGCAATACTTTTGTGAATGCTCAACAATATACTCCTAATAATAATAGTTTTACCGATATGCAGCGGTATTATCCAACTAGTCATGATTTTACTGATGTTCAACAAACGCCGTACTACAATGCCCGTTTTAGTAATAATGCACAAAATCAAACATATCACCCACAATTTAATATTCCTAACAATTTTAGTAACCCGCAGTCCTCACATAATAACCCAGTAGTGAATCCACAACAAATGTACAATAATCGGATAAGTAATTCAAATTTGTCTAGAATTAAGCGTTTCGGAAATCCTGAACCTATGGAGCAGGATAGCGAAAATTTTCGGCTAGAGGCCTTGGATACTTACCAAAAGTTGAATTAAAATTCGAAAACCGCCCTTTAAAGTTTCTAATTGATACAGGCTCCTCAGTAAGCTTAATTAGACCTAACCTTTTCAAATCAAAAGTTTTAGAAACGAAATCAATTACTCTCACAACAGTTACAGGGGAGATAACATTAAATAAAATTCAAAAATTGCATAATAAGAGCGGAAAAATGGATTTAATATTTTACGTTTTCGATTGTTCGTCAAAATATGATGGTTTGTTAGGGTTCGATGTACTCCAAAAACTGAACGCTAAAATTGATATTGTTCGCAAATCTATTATTTTAAACGATGTAGTATATAAGTTTGTAGATAATATTGCTACAAAGCCATGCCAATCTTTCGAAAATTTAAGTATAACTAGTAATTCCAAAGATTTTGGATTTCGACTCGAACATCTGAATAAGGAAGAGCTTACCATTATAAAACAACTTTTAAATAAAAACAATAGTATATTTTATAGGAAATGTGACACGCTAACGTTCACAAATAAGATTAAACATAAAATTAAGACGATACAAGAAGATCCTATATACGTCAGATCCTATAGGTATCCTCAAATACACAAATTAGAAGTAGACAAACAAATAAAAGAAATGTTGCAACAGGGAATAATTTGCCACAGCAAATCACCTTATTCTGCACCAATCTGGGTTGTGCCGAAGAAGCTTGATGCTTCTAATGTTCAAAAATGGCGAATAGTAGTAGATTATCGTAAGTTGAACGATATCACTGTAAGCGACAAGTATCCAATTCCGATCATGGATGAAGTACTTGATAAGCTTGGTAAATGCATGTATTTTAGCACTATCGATCTAACAAAGGGATTCCATCAGATTGAAATGGATCCAGATGATAGAATAAAAACAGCTTTTACCACTCAGAGCGGCCATTTTGAATTTTTGCGTATGCCGTTCGGGCTTAAAAATGCACCGTCGACCTTCCAAAGACTAATGAATACGGTATAAGATGGCTTGATTGGAAAAATTTGCATGGTCTACTTGGATGATATTATCGTCTTTAGCACTTCACTTCAAGAGCACATCGAAGCTCTTGAAAGGGTATTCCGCAGGCTCGATGAAGCAAATTTAAAGGTACATGTCGATAAGACCGAGTTTTTAAAAAAGGAGACGGAATTCCTCGGACACATTGTAACACCCAAGGGAATCAAACCCAACCCCAATAAAATAAACTCAATTTTGAAGTACCCATTGCCAAAAACTGAGAAAGAGATAAAGCAATTTCTGGGACTAGTTGGCTTTTACAGAAAATTTATTAGGGATTATTCTAAAATTTCAAAGCCTTTAACACGGTGCTTAAAGAAAGGCAACCAAATAGTCATAAACGAAGAGTATACAAATGCTGTAGATACACTAAAACTTCTAATTACAAAAGGTCCAGTTTTGGCATACCCAGACTATGAAAAACAGTTTACGTTAACAACGGATGCATCGAATGTAGCTCTTGGGGCTGTTTTAAGTCAGCAAGGTCACCCTGTATGCTTTGCAAGCCGCACTCTCAATGAACATGAGTTACACTATTCAACAACAGAGAAAGAATTGTTGGCTATTGTGTGGGCAACTAAATATTTTTGCCCATATTTATATGAAAGAAAATTTGTCATAAATAGCGACCATCGACCCCTTCAATGGCTCCACAATTTGAAGGAGCCGAACTCAAAACTACAACGGTGGAAATGGAAACTTAACGATTTCGATTTTGATGTTAAGTACATACCAGGAAACGAGAACTTTGTAGCTGATGCATTGTCACGTATTGAGCTTAAAGAATGCTATTATGATGACACTTCATCCAACATGGCTACTATTCACTCTGCAACAGAAGACTCTGAATCCTATATTCCAATTTCAGAAAGACCCGTCAATGTTTTTAAACGACAGTTGAAACTGCTAAAAAGTAATGAAAATAGTTCACAAATAGAACAAATATTCAAAAACACTGTTACAACCATTAAATATATCGACCTAAACACTGTTCAAATAAAAGAAATAATAAAAACATTTTTAATTGGTAAAAGCGTAACTATTTTTATGCCTGTTGATAAAGATTTTGTGCAATTTCAAAATGTTTTCAAAACTCTTATTAACAACAGGCGACATAAAATATTGCGAGCAACAAAAGAGCTCCAAAATATTAGCGACTTTCCCGAATTTAAAACTAAAATTATCGAAATCCATTTAGAAGGTCTTCATCAAGGTATTGAAAAAATTGCGAATCGCTTTAAAAGGGAATATTACTATCCGAATTATTTAAAAGAAATTACTAAAATTGTTAATGAATGTGAGCTTTGTAATAAGTGCAAATATGACCACATTAGCAACAAAATTCCATTTAAAATAACACCACCTGTGTACGAAACTAGGGAAAAATTTATAATAGACTTTTGGAAATGGGATAAAAAACATTATCTTACTTGTATCGATTTGTATTCGAAATTTGGAACTGCCGAAGCAGTCGAAACACTAAATTGGTTAGAGACCAAACGGGCTCTTACAAAAGTTTTTAATACTATGGGACCTCCAAAGGTGTTAAAAATCGATCAGGACCAAGGTATTAATAACGTTAACATAAAACAGTGGTGTGATCAACTCAATATTCAGGTAGAAGTTACTACGGGAAAAACGGGCATTGCAGATATTGAACGTTTTCACAAGACTCTGAATGAAAAACTTCGCATAATTAAAAGTTCAGACGACAAAGAGCTGAAATACATGCAAATTGAACAAACTCTGTTTACGTACAATCATAGTATAATACATGCTACTACCGGTGAAACTCCATATAACATATTTTTCAATCGTTTAGCCCCTAAGTTCAATGCCCAACTTATAAAAGAAAAAAGAATAAATAATGCAAATAAAACGCGTAGAGAAAACATCATAGATACTTCTTTAATCAATGCAGAAAATTCTAGAAAACGTCTAGACAAGACGAAAAATCCTTTCAGAAATGTAGCGTTAGTTATAGCTGAAACCGACAATGAACATTTTATTGTAAAATTTAAGAATCGTAAGGTAAGAAAATACAAAACTCAATTTAAAAGAAAGAAAAAATTTAAAGAAAATTAAAATATTTTACACCATATAAATCATGTATATCGTTTCAATTGCTTTCTAACTTTATTTTTTACAGTTGTTTAATCTCTCACTTTAAATGAAGTCCTAATAAGCTAAGTATAAATTTAAGTTCGTAGTGTAAGTCTTTTGTATTAAAATTGAACCTTAATTAATACTAGTTCCCTTTGGTGTAAGACATGATCAATTGTTAAAATATTATCTGAAATCAATGTACTTAGATAAATAAGGACACTGCTCTTTCTTTTTGGTGGGAGGAGTGACATATGCAAGTATGTACTAATTATTTATACATACTGTTTATGTACCTTCTCTGCTTAGAGCTAAGATTTCGACTCGCTGTCCTGAGCGAAGCTCAAGTCAGTCGTTAGTCAATAGCCGAAGTTATAAGATACAGTGGCTCACAGCTTATTTCGTGTAAGCAACATTTTTGATAATACTGATATGAAATTAATATTTTTTGCTCTGAACTAAATGAACGAATGATGAAATTATATTGATAATTTAGTTTTAAATACAAAACATGTAAACAAATTTACAAAAGTATTCAAATTCAATATTTTATTAAACAAAAACCAAAAACACTCATAATTCATGGGTCACAGCTTATTTCGTGTGGTATAAAAATTCTTACTAAAAAGTTATAAAAAGTAAACAAAAATAAAATTTCAATATTTTGTGGAAAAGCCTTTTTGCTCGATTACAGCTTTCATGCGGTTTTGCATTGATTCCACCAATTTTTTTGTATAATCTGGCGATATTTTACCCCACTCTTCTTTCAAAGCCGCTTTTAGAGTTTGGACGCTAGAAATGTGGTGTTTTCTAATATTAATTTCCAGAATGTGCCATACATTTTCAATAACGTTCAAATCTGGTGACTGTGCAGGTGTTTGGACGAGGTGTGGACAATTCCAAATGAGCCAAGTTTGTACAAGACCAGATTTATGTTTAGGGTCGTTGTCCTGGTAGAAGCGAAAAGTGTCACGTATACCCAGGTCTTCTGCACTTTGAAGCAAATTTTGCTTCAGTAAGTCTAGGTACACTTCTATATTCATAGTGGAGTCTATAAACTCCAATCGACCAACGCCTGCAGATGACATACACCCCCAAACCATTACATGACCGCCACCATGTTTTACTGTTGCGCGTAAATTTTTTGTTTGGAGCTCAGTATTTGGTTGCCGCCATACGTATGCTTTACCATCTGACGCAAAAAGATTAAACTTTGAAGCAAATTTTGCTTCAGTAAGTCTAGGTACACTTCTTTATTCATAGTGGAGTCTATAAACTCCAATCGACCAACGCCTGCAGATGACATACACCCCCAAACCATTACATGACCGCCACCATGTTTTACTGTTGCGCGTAAATTTTTTGTTTGGAGCTCAGTATTTGGTTGCCGCCATACGTATGCTTTACCATCTGACGCAAAAAGATTAAACTTACACATAAGACTTTCGCTTTGCTTTGCTTCAGAGTTTCGCTTTGACAGATAAGTTGAAGACGTGATGTTATATGAGTGCTGCTAAATACAAGGCGAGAAAAGTAAAGCAAAGCAAAACGAAGCAAAATCATGGTGAACTCTCAACTTTTGTACACTTTGACAACCAACTGTTTACATTTCCATTTTATTTCTGCGTGCATATACACACGATTTAGAGAATTTACTTGTATTTCATAATTTTTGCATATATAATTACTTTTAAAAAGAGAAAAGAAGAGAAATATGAACAAATAGCAAATGAGACACCTCTTTGTTAACCACCTTCATCGGGCCCATTTTTTAAATTTCATAACAATCAAGTTTCTTAAATAAATATCTCTCTAAATAGCAAATTTTAATTAATTTGTTCGAATAGATAAAGAAAAAAGGAAATTTTTGCATTGCGTGCTAAGGTCCGATTTCAAAAATTTTAATGATGATAGCAGCGATATTGAGGAAAATTTGTTCACCAAATTTTGTGACGATACCTTACACCGTTATTGAGATACAGAAATTTTTTCATAAGGGCGTGGCAACGCCCATTTTTTTAAATTTCATAAATACCTTATTTCTTAGTTCAAAATCGCTTCAAATACTTGTTTTAATAGATACCGAAAAAATTAAGCTTTTGCGTTTTACAAATTTCCGTTATATTGGAGGTGGGCGTGGTTATGATCCGATTTCAAAAATTGCCTACGGTAATAATAGCGATATAAAGGAAAAAATGTTCACCAAATTTTGTGACGATAACTAATACTGGTATTGAGATACAGAAAATTTGTCATAAGTATGCGTGGCAGCGTCCATTTTTCAAAATTTCATAAATACCAAGTTCAAAATCGCTCCAAATACCAAATTTTACTCAATTTGCTGTAATAAATACCAAAAACACGGAGTTTTTGCAATTTTCAAAAATTTCCGTTATATGGGAGGTGGGCGTGGTTATTGACCGATCTTGACCATTTTCAATACTAATCTACCCTGTCCAAAGGGCAATCTATGTACCATTTCATTGAGATATCTCAATTTTTACTCAAGTTATTGTAACCACGGACGGACGGACGCACGGACAGACAGTCAGGGCTAAATCGATTACTCTTTTCATTCTGATCATTTTAGTATATATGTATATGTTTATATCTATCTCGATAATTTTTTGCTGTTACAAACAGCCGTTATGCGAACAAAGTTATAATACTTGTGCACAAGTACGCTCAGGTATAATAAAGTTAAATTCGAATACCAAAAAAAAAAATTATTATGTTCATTAAGAGTAAAAAACCAGAAACAAAAAGTTCAAAGATGCAAGTAAGAAAGAGGGTAAATTTTTAGTTATTGTAAACTTCTCTAAACACGACATTCCGCGTTTCGTTTCCATTTCCTGGAATTAGTAATGTTTGAATTTGTAAGGCCCCAATTGCCCTTGTGACTTGTTAATAGTTAAAGCAAAGCATGTTTTTCCGGGGAACTGTACTCGTTTGAAACTAAACGGTAAATTTGTTGATATCTATTGTATCCTTGGGATCATGGTGATTTCTCCTGCTGCAGGCCCGGTTAAAATATTCGCATATATATTATTAGGCATAAAAGGCGTGATTTTGAGTCGTGTCCGGTTACATAAACTTGGAGGCTTAAGATTTCGCAAAAGTATTATTGGTGTATCAATTTTAAAGTTTATTTCATTTGGTGGTAGTCCCAGGGGTTTAGAGAATTAAGAAACTCCGTTGGGTAGTGTACAACATCACCCTATTCTGTCAATGAGTCCATAGACTTGTATACTTTGTATTCTGTAGAGACTCTTTGCAAAATTACTTTGTTAATCTCGTCTGCGGCGGAATTGCACATTACTCATATCTGGATATACGAGTACATGATCAATAAGTTGTTTAATCGTTGTAACGCAGTTTCCCATAACATATCGCGAGTGATGGATATGGTACCGTTGTCTATTTTCAGTAGGTATTCAGCAAACTGATTTGAATGACCATCTATATTAAGCTGAACTCGTACATATATTGATAGACAATTTTAGTTTCTGGATTTATGCGACATTGTACACTCATCCCATATAACGAGCGATGCTTTTTGGAACACAACAGCGACTGCACTATTTTGTTTTATCTGTCTGTTCTGGTGAAAAATTAAGTGGCGGTTTAAAAGCGAAGTAAGCAGCTCTTCCCCTACTAGAAGAGCAGCAGCAATGCCAGAAGAGGCTACAGCAACAGTAATTTTGGCTTCACTACGAACTTTCGTCAAAAGAAGTGAAGTCACAAACGTCTTGCCTGTTCCTCAAGGCGCGTCTATAAAAAACAAAACATTTCCTGTGTTAATGTTCACGCTAGATATGACCTTATCATATACATACATATGTAAGTATGTATTAGTAACTGCTCTGATGTTAGCTTTGGTTTATATTCGAATGAAAATTGCTGTCAAAGTTCCAGTAACCACGGTTATGTTCGTGTAAACCGAAATATTTTAATCATTTTTCTCCATATGAAAAAGTTAAGTCCTCTAGAAGAAAATAAAAAAATTTCTACACACTCTTTTCTATTTAATAATTTTAAAATAAAAACATCAAATTTTTTTTCATAGAATATTTCGATTAAAAATTGCCGTATATCTAAATTGCTTTATATTTTTTGTAACTTTAACGCCAAAAAAAGGTGTTTATCTTCCAATAATAAAAAAATAAGTATGCCACTTAGCTGTTCTCAACAAAGGCTTAATTAAAAAAAAAAAAATTTATATATAATAAATTTTATAAAATAGTATAGACATGGAAAAATACAGAAAATGTACGCAGTTTAGCGCTAATTCACTTGTTCTGCGTTAGTTTGTACACGCAATTCAAAGTTTTACGTACCACAAACGATAAAGGCACACCCTCACACACAAAGCACGCTACGCTGTAGGCTGTGCTTGCCGAATGAAAAACCTTATGCTTGCAATATTTTTGGTTTTTCAAAAACTTCAACCCGAAAGAAAATGGGTTTGATTTCGAAAAATTAAAAAAAAAATTATAAAAATCGCTTCAGAACTTTATGAGATTAGCCTTTACAAACATTTTTCATATAAGTGATTTTATATAATTAATATAGATATATGTACCTAGATAGTATAGATACCAAAATCAACCGAATGAAAATAGGAATAGCTTTAGCCCTGACTGTCCATCTTCCGTGGTAAAGGTTAATGTTTCTTAATGAAACTTGGTTCATACATTGCTCTTTGACCAGGGTAGGTTGGTATAGAAAATGGTCCCGATCGGTTAATCACCACGCCCACCTCCCATATAACGGAAGTTTTGAAAAATGCAAATAACTTCGTTGTTGGGTAAAATTTAATATTTCCTGCGGCTTGAATTAAAAAAACTGGGTTTTTATGAAATCTTTAAAAATGACCGTGGCTTTTCTAGTTTTAATTGTATCACTATTTCCCAGGTTTTTACTGCCGCTATTTAAACTTGCTTATGTTGGTGTTGTTAGTGTTTTTATGTTTTATTTATTTATCCTTGCATAAACATTTTTGTAGTCTTTAGTGGTCTTTATAATGAATAATAATTATTTTTTATTGAGCGCGGGCGAGTTTAATGGAAGATTTTGTTTAAACTGGTCTCGAGATCAATAAAAAAATAATTATTATTCACTAAATACTTTACAAAAACTTAGTGAAAAACTTTTTTAGACATGTGGTTTTTAAGAAGAAATAAAACTCATATAATTTAATGACATGGCCAAGAATTTAGCTTTGTTATAAAGATAAAGGTTTGCCATTATGTTTTAAAATGATTTTGGGCAAGCCGAGAGGTCCAATTTTTGACCACATTTTGTAGCAATTGGGGCCGTATGTCAGCAATAACGCGCCAAATATTCTCTTCCAAGGCGTCAATAGTGTTAGGCTTATCTGCGTAGACTGGCGACTTCACATAACCCCACAAAAAATAGTCCAGCGGTGTTAAAACGCACGATTTCGAAGGCCACGCCAGAGGCCCACGACGCGAGATAATGCGCTCACCAAAAGTTTCCTTTAATCAATTATTAGAACCAAAAGCCGTCCACATCAACATCCTCCAGTTCAGACACGAAAAAGTCATTAATCATGCTTCTATAGTGTTCCCCATTGACTGTAACATTATGGCCGGTTTAATTTTTGAAGAAATATTGATCAATGATTCCCTCTGCCAATAGAGCACACCAAACAGTGACTTTTTGAGGATGTAACGGCGTCTCAACAGTGGCTCGTGGATTATTACCATTCAACCAAAAGTGAGCTTCAGCTGTCAAAGATACCAACTCCTTGCCTCAGTGAAAACCCCACGTCTAAGAAAACACTCGTTAGAATATACAGATTTTAAACCAAAAAATACCTCTTCAAAACTGCCTAGATCATTTTGAGCCAATATATCATAATCGGAAGAAAATCGATATATGTATAATATAAATTAATTGCGGCGAAAAAACCATCAAATATATAAATAACAAGTAAGAAAAGCTAAGGGTCTAAAAATATAAAGTGATCAATGCACATTAAACAGGTATTATCAGAAAAGCAGGCTGATTTGATTTTTTTTATTTTATGAGACCCGTAAACTGTCTTGCATTTTTCCAAGGCGAATTCATTTAAGGTGGAAGTGATCAAGCAGGTGATTGGTGGGCGATTGTCAAATAAATTGTTTTGTTTATATTGTTATTGTGTTTTTTTCTCATATAAAATGCTTACATTTTTTGAAATTTGAAATAAAAATTAGAGAATTAGGGCAAATGTGTGATGTGAGGTATGCAAGTTTAAATAGGAATTTCCGCGAATGATGTAAAGCATTTGGAAGCAATATCAATGATCAGTTTTTGCATTCCTAAATTTTGTACGTTGGGAAAAGGGAAAATTTGCAAAATACTTTGTAATATGCATACACGCCAAGCTCGATATTTTAGAGAATGTTGTTTCCTCAAATTCCCTTGAATGAATGTACACGTAAAAGAATTTTGTAGGAAAAATATAGTGGAGCTTGTATAGAAATTTTATTCAAATGCACAAAAGGTTAGCCTAGATATGCATATGCATATTTCTTAAAATAACTTTAGGCAAAAGAGATGTCTAACAGCACCATGGGACTGCAGTGCAAGTGCTATATACTTTTAACTTCAGCCAAGCCTCTTTAACAACCAACTGCCGAATACTGCATCAAAACATAGTAAATATATATTATAACGTCCTGCTAGTCCAGGCCCGTAATACGAGTATGTATCGTCTAAGACAGCTCTGTCACATCAGGAGTGCACTACGTCGAACTGGATTATATAACTTGGACAATATATGCTTCCTATTCATTGAAAAAAACCCAGTAATTAGTTATTTAAATTAATTTATTTTAATAATCACCACGCATGTTTATTTGTACATACGAACAGTTGTTAAAGGTATAACAAATAGTTTAAAATTATGAATTTATTAAAAGCAACTAATTTAGTTTAGTTAATGCAACAAAACTTCATTCCAATAAATGAAATCGTAGGATAATCTAAATCTCCATCCAAATCCTTTAAATATTTTTAAAATAGATTTTGCTATATTATTTATAGATACAGGAAAACTTACAATATTTAATTATTTAAAATCTAGCCACTACCATATGTTATATTCCTTAAATTTAACAAGTTCAAAGGATATACATATAACAAGCTTAGAAACGTATAAGGCAAAAAACGTCACTTTTTGTTTTTTGCTTTTGCATTTTTTTTTTCCTTTCCAAAAACTATTCACTATCCCACCGATAGTGAGCACGCAAATCCATTAAAATTTGCTCCAGAAGCTTATGTTTCCCACTACTTTTATTAACAATCAATGTTCCCAATAAAGCACGCACCACAAAAAGTTTAATAAACAAAGGTCCGGCATTTCAATGTGGTTTATGTATCAGACCTTTCTTATTTTTAACTACGTAACGTATGTAGGAGCTCTAATGATTTTAGTTTCACAAAGTCCTGCCCCTCGTTTTATTTCCACATGTCTGTATATAAACCCGAATATTAAAATGAAAACGTTAACCCCAACTTAATATAGAAATTTTGTAAAATATTTGTGTTTCTTATTTTATAAATTGAATTCGCCTCGATTTTGTCTTTCAAATCATTTTGACAATTACCCACCAAAAGCAACAACAAATTTCTTGTGGTTGTTGGTGTTGCTCTATCAACACCACCTGTAATGAATTCGCCTTGCCTTTTTCTTTGTGTTCATAAATATATTCAAAACAAACTGCGGTTTTTGTAAGCGGCAAATTTTAAATTTTGTGAGTAGACACATCAGAGGTTTCAAGCAACAACAAAATACATAGGATTTTCTCATGCTGCTACCTGTTCAATATGCCATGAAAGTGGTATAGAATCTATTATTTTCTAAGTAAACACTGATGTTAATATACACTTTTAAATAGCCTGGCCTTCGAACTCTCGACCTTCTGTAGTAGTGCTCTTAGCAGTCTTTTGAAAATGCCAAAAAACCATATTTTCTATGATGTTTTATCCAGCTCAAGCTACATACATATGTTATCCGTAGTATTTTTGTGTTGAACGTCTTTCTGCCTGGGCAACCTTCGTTAGCGGAACAATATAAATACTCTTTTCAAGATGTGCAGAAAGTACATAAGCTATTTACAATTCTGAAAGAAATGATGAATTATAATATGAAATTAAAGATTAATCACTTGACTATAAGAATAAGTATTAAAAATCATTGTACAAATAACCAGTATTACTCATGGATTTATTGTATTTATGAACTTTCGGTCTATGTTATTTCGGATATTATTACAACCTTTGCCAAATTTCCGACCCAAAAAACATCTTACAAAAATTTGTTATATATCCATATGACCGAAATAAAATTGGAATAATTAATGCGCAAGTTATATTGCTCATATTTTGCTACTCGTCAGTCAGACAATGTATGCAGATTATAACATTTTAACTTTAAAAATAAATTCAATAAAAATCTCGAATATACGAGGGGACTAACAAAAGTTCGTATTTATTCTTAATCTTTGTATTTTCTATCTTCTCTACATAATCACCATTCATTGCAGTGCTTGTTTTAAGCCTTTAGAATTCGCACTTCTAAAAACATTCTTTAAAATCTTGCTATTTAAGCCTATCAAGTTTAGCATTGGTAGTAAATAATTCTGGTTATTTAGTTGGTAAGATTTTATAGTTTATTTTATTTAGAAATATGGCTCATTACTCGGAGACATTGCTACGCTGATTAGTGCTTTCAGAGAGCAGAAGTGCGGGCAAGTTGCGAATTATATGGCAGTCTGTTATGATAGATGCTTTCCGACCTCGAGTTTTCCTTGATTCCATTTGTGCGCAATTTATGCGAGTCGATTTGGTTAAGTCTTTTATCATCTGGGAACAGCCACGAAGCGTTCAAATTGTTCGTAGAAGTGATCTCTGGCCACATCATTCTTCGCTTTTTTTGATGTTTCACTGAATTTTATTTAAATACCCGAAAGCTTAGCGCACCCCATGTGAGAATATGAAATTACCATATTTATGTGGCAAGCCGCTTGCAAGACAGTCGCCCGCTCGTAATCACACCTACTGTTGAATAGATGGTGGTGAGCCTTAAACTGAATATGTCGGAGTGGCCTCACCAGGATCGCCTTCTCGCTTTAGCTCTCTCCCAGAAGGGCGTTTGTGTGATACCCAGAGGACTCTTGGATGAAGCCATCCGGAAATCGTGAGCTGCTTAAAACGTATGCAAAATAATCGTTCTGGCTACTTCCATGTAAATAACAATCAGAAACTCTCCCCACCACGTGGACTTCTTGTTAGACTAAACCTGAAATGGCTACAAAACTGCATACCCGCAGTATTTTTATTGCAAACTTTTTAGACATAAACTATATCTATATCTATACTATCTATACTAATTATATAAAATCGCTTATGTATATGAAACATGTTTGTAACAAAGATAAATTGCATCAAGTTTTAACGAGCAGCTCGCAATGGTCTAATAATCAAAACGCATATAATTTATCAGAAGGCTTTTGTAAAAGAAATTGATAGTTTTTGTTATGGGGCGATAAAGGCTATTGTCGACAATCCAACCAACAAGTGTTGAGGCGTAGCAGTGCGGACTTAAAGTTACAAAAAATATAAAGCAATTTAGATATATGGCAATTTTTAATCGAAATAGGCTATGAAACAATATTTGATGTTTTTATTTAAAATTTATTAAATAGAAAAGAGTGTGAAGAAATTTTTTCATTTTCTTCTAGAGGACTTAACTTTTTCATATGGAAAAAAATGCTTAAAAGATTTCGGTTTACACGAACATAACCGTGGTAACTGGAACTTATACAGCAACTTTCATTCGAATAAGAACCAAAGCTAACATCATAGCAGTTACTAATACATACTTACATATATACATATGTACATATGTATGTATATGATAAGGTCATATCTAGCGTGAACACAGGAAATGTTTTGTTTTTTATAGACGCGCCTTGACGAACAGGCAAGACATTTGTGACTTCACTTCTTTTCACGAAAGTTCGTAGTGAAGCCAAAATTACTGTTGCTGTAGCCTCTTTTGGCATTGCTGCTGCTCTTCTAAGTAGAGGAAGAGCTGCTTACTTCGCTTTTAAACCGCCACTTAATTTTTCACCAGAACAGACAGATAAAACAAAATAGTGCAGTCGCTGTTGTGTTCCAAAAAGCATCGCTCGTAATATGGGATGAGTGTACAATGTCGCATAAATCCAGAAACTAAAATTGTCTATCAATATGCGAGTTCAGCTTAATATAGATGGTCATTCAAATCAGTTTGCTGAATACCTACTGAAAATAGACAACGGTACCATATCCATCACTCGCAATATGTTATGGGAAACTGCGTTACAACGATTAAACAACTTATTGATCATGTACTCGTATATCCAGATATGAGTAATGTGCAATTCCGCCGCAGACGAGATTAACAAAGTAATTTTGCAAAGAGTCTCTACAGAATACAAAGTATACAAGTCTATGGACTCATTGACAGAATAGGGTGATGTTGTACACTACCCAACGGAGTTTCTTAATTCTCTAAACCCCTGGGACTAGCACCAAATGAAATAAACTTTAAAGTTTATGTAACCGGACCGAGTCAAAATCATGCCTTGTATGCCTAATATTATACATGCGGATATTTTAACCGGGCCTGCAGCAGGAGAATTTGAAGTACCATTGATCTTCGTCGCGAATTGGTGCCCCACAAAATCAAACATTACTAATTCCAGGAAATGGAAATGAAACTCGGAATGTTGTGTTTAGAGAAATTTACAATAACTAAAATTGACCCTCTCTCTTACTTTTATATTTGAACTTTTTGTTTCTTGTTTTTTTACTCTTAGGGCCAGTTTTTCAGTGCTGGTTTAAACTCAGTTTAAATTAAGTTTAGTTAAACTCAGTTTGAATTTAAACTTAGTTTTTTTGCGCTCAATTAAATTTGTTGCAACCAAAACGAAATAGTCAGCACGTAGCTGATAAGTGAAACTAAGTATAACCATGCACAATCGCCTGTTTAAACTCTGTTTAAAGTTGACTGAAAAACGGCATACTGAGTTTAAACTTAGTTTAAACGACAAACAGAGTTCAACTTGCACTAAAAAACTGGCCCTTAATAAACATTGTCATTTTTAAATTAATAACACAAGTCTGCAAAAAAAAATAAGTGAGAGCTGTTTTGGTTTTTTTGTGTAATTCTTATGTCTTTGGGTGTGCTGAATCCGAAAATACTCGTACCTTTAATTTTGTCATAGAACGCCACGTTTTCTGACAATGTAGGTGTCTATGTTAAACAAGTTATCATCTTTAAATAAAATATAAGATTTTAAAAAAATTTTAAATTAATAATTGCGTATCAAAACTAATTTATTTATGTAAAATACATCAGTTAGTAATCACTAAACACATTTCTTTTTCTCAGTGAGACTCCTTTGGGAAGCATCGGGAAAGTCTCTTTGAAGCGTCCAACAGTAGTCTGCCATCATTGAAACGCTTCCTGGTATCTTTTTTCCAACTCCTTAATATCTTGGTAAAATCGTTCACCTTGCTCTTCACTCACATCTCCTATATTTTCGGGAAAGTAGACGAGGTGGGAATAAAGAAAATGTACTTTTAAACTCATCAAATAATCTGGTCCAACGAAAACACCTTCCTTCAACTTTGCCTCAGAGAGGCCTGGAAACTTTGATATTAAGTATTTGAAGCAATTTCCATCTCTTGTAAGTGACTTTACAAATTGCTTCATCAATCCCAGCTTTATGTGAAGCGGTGGTAGAAGAACTTTATGAGGAGGCTCTAAAGTTTCATGCAGGACATTCTTTTCGCCAACTTTAAGCTCCCTCGGAGGCGAACACTTTTTGTTCCAGTGATTTGTTCGGTCTCTACTATCCCATAGACCCAAAAAGCAAGGGAATTTGGTAAACCCAGATTATCGTCCGAGCGCCATGCCTAAGATTTTGAAATCACCGCACACTTACCAACCGTGGTCTTTATATTTTAATTTGCAAAGAATCAATTCCAAGTTCTTGTAGGTTTCCTTGAGGTGTACGGAATGACCGACAGGAATGAAAATACGCCACTCTGCTCGGTCGTATGAGATCTTAAATGTATCCATCAAATATTCTACACTATCGGAGCGCGTACGTTCAGGTTACAACATATTTATGTTTGTTAATGCAGCTCACACAGGGTGTTCCTTATTTCGAAATTAATGCTAGTTGTGGTAAACATTTAAAAACAGTAATCAAAATAAAATTATACCTATTATTAATGCCTACAAGTTAGGCCAAAAAAACCCTCTTTTATAATAAAATTTTGCGTTTTGTAAAATAACCTTACGTTCTGGAATTTTTTGAGTATTTTTTTAGTTTTCAGAACATCTTAATACATAGAAATCAGTTGGAAATATCCAGACAGCATTTTTGTTGCAGTCCTGTGTAAACTTTTAAAGATAACTGTTTATATCTTTTTTGTGATTGCATCCACTTTTATACATCCTTGAATTTATATTTTAGCTAAAATGTTAATTAAACATTCCTTTTTGTTATATTTACTCGATAAATTCATTTGCTCAAGTTTTAGATAAGAATCCTGTGGGAGGAAGCGTTTCGTCCATAAGTTCGAGCAGTTCTATCCATGATAATGATAATGACGGTAAATGGATTATTTCATATAAAAAATATCGTATTCCGAAATTATATGTACTCGTATGTATTTATACCTACATAAGTATGTACATACGTATACGACTCATTTTGCACCTAGTTGAAATAGTTTGAAGTTTTTCCTATAATACTTATAATTTCGAACGTGCGATATACTTACATACATATTTATTATTTAAGTGTTTGCACTTCCTTATAATAACTTCATGAATTTAATTTTCTTTATTTGTATTCCAGATGACTCCATTGATGTTACAAATGATGAAGAGCCCCTTCGAGGCGAGAAAGGAGACTGCCATTTTACAATACCAACATTTGTACCGCAAAATTTGTACGTTCAACCGCACGAAACGGTATATGAAACCAGTGCGCGACTCCTCTTCATGGCTGTAAAATGGGCCAAGAACTTGCCTAGTTTTGCAAGTCTCTCGTTTCGTGATCAGGTAAACAATTGAATGAACACGGGTTGTCATAAGATGTAAACATTTGTAGATCTATTCTAGTGCAGTAATACTTAAAATTTACTGTGGTATTAAAATTTACCAATAAGTCAATTTTATAACCATTTCGTATTCCACGCTCATTGTATGTAACTAGGTAAATTTTGTAACCTGTGAAATGTTTTAATGTTTAATCCGATGAGTTATTTTTAATTAGTAGTGAGATTTAATTCGGCTAGTCTGATCTAAGTCATGAGGTTTTCTTAATTTAATAGAAAACCAAAAGCGAAGATGTCCCAATTTTTAATTAAAAAATTATTAAAGATAAAGAAAAGGTTCAAGAAGACACATGTTAAATGTTTGCGAAAAACAAACTATTTAACTTGGAAGACATAACTTTTATTCACCATTTTCGGCAAAATAAAACCACTTGATAATAGCCTTAACCCATAAATAGTCAACTAATAAAATTTTATTTCACTCAAAATACCTCCACTATGGTTTTATTTGGCCCCTATATAGCATTTAGTCCATTTGATACTTTATCCCACCGTATTTTGTTTCTTTTTTGTTGTTATTTATTATACATTTCCTGAGAAAAAATTTTTGCTTTCATTCATTTATGTATGTTTATTTGCGTTTTTTATGTCAAATTTGATACCTCTCCCTGTCAAAATGTGAGGTGTTGCCACTGTTAAAAATTTTGTAACCATTGCTTTAGAATAGTAATTAACAAAATTTGCTTTGCCAGTTACAATGAGAATAGACGCGTTGACTCCATATGTAAACATGTTAGCAAGGCGAATTTATAACAGGTCGTGTTAACCAATCAGATCTCTTGTTACAAGTAAACAGTTATACCATTGAACTTCAAGAAATTGAAATATTTGACTTAATTCAGCTTTTTTTGTGATTTTTATAGTGTATAAATTATTTCCCTAACTTAAATACAAAATAAACTTTGAAAATAGCCCACCAAAGTGTTGCATATTAAGAATCGCTTCCTAAAAACCCATCACTTATGTATGTAGTTTCAAAACTTCATAAAAGGTTTGTTATACTCTTAGGAGCGTGAAGATTCTCACGAAAACCATCAGCGATTCAAAAGGTCCCCCTTCTGCACGAACTTGGAGTAGTTGATTATACATTGTTATAGTAATTTTTTCTTTACTGATTCCACATAAAATATTTTTAACTAAAAGAAACACTGTTATAAACGCTCTTAAACATATGTATCAACTAGTTTGTTACTATTAACAATGAGTTAAAAGAGGAATATTAAGTTGAATTAAGCACAAGTTTTATTTTTTGAAAACGTGAATTGCAGCTCAAATATGCGCTTATTCCTCGTTTTATCCTCCATAAGCGTGACAAGTTCATCTTCAAAAGGTTGATTACAAACCACACTGTTTATCTTAGGTGAACAAACTGTTTTTGATTTTCCAACGGTTGATGGGCTGTCAATTACAAGAAGATTAAATTTTTCTTAAAAAATGTTTTGGTCTATTTATCTTTCCATTTCTTGTAATTGCGAGCAAATTTCAGACGATCATCCTTGTGAGGTTGTTCAGCTGTTAAATTACCTTTAGATTCAAAGGTTCTTTATTAGTGTAGTATTTTATGTGTTACGCATAACTTCTTGTTTGATCTCATTAATTATCCTATCTGTTAACTTTTTGACTTTGATAAAGGTGTTAGCTTGTGCGTATGTACCTACATATGTAAAATCAAAACCAATAACTGATAATCGCGCAATTGTTATGAAAAATTAAATTTTATTAATTTAATAAAAAGAAGTCTGATGAGGAAATTCGGTGATTTCCGAAATAGTACTATAACTTCTACCATTAAAAGCCGTTGTTGTTTTTTTCACAAAAATCTTCCATAAAAACTGGCCTTGAGCTCAATAAAATTGTAAATTATAAATTGTCGTATATTAAAAATGTTTGTGACAAACGACAAAATTGGATGACCTTGCACATGCGACAAAATTTTACGGCTAGCGCCATTTAAAAGATCATAATTAATTTAGTATAACTGCATTATTACGTAAATTTGGCCAAATTTTCACAAACGACATTAATTCATGCGAACGACGATATGTAGGTATGTACATATGTACGTGTATGTCTTTTGAGGCAAGCGATTTTTGCATCGCCTCATGTACATAAATGCAGGCATATATTGAAATTTTGTTTCTGTTGCCTTTGGTTTTCTTAATGCCAAAAATTGGAGATTTTTTTAATAAGGAGTTGGTAGCACAAAATCCGGAACCCTGTTCCTGTCAAATGGTTTATATGGCGTTTGAAATGAGAGAATGAAACTACCTCTAAAAATGATTGTATCATGAGTAACACTGTACACAGTAGGCAGTGGCTTTCCCGATCGACAGACGGTTTTTATGAGATTATTTTAACAGGAACTGCATTTTGTTTACTGTTTCCTCCCCACTGTGGACATTGAACTGAACATAAATTTCACTCTGTTTTCTTAATACTAATTTTTGGTTTTTGTATATAGGTTATTTTATTGGAAGAATCTTGGTCGGATCTGTTTTTACTTAACGCTATTCAGTGGTGCATTCCCTTAGACCCAACCGGCTGTACTTTATTCTCGGTGTCCGAGCATTGCAACAACTATGACTGTAATCCAGATAGTGATAACTGTGTTTCTAAAGAAGAGGTAAGTGAAATCTGCATATTTTTATACATATGTTTGTTTGTATGTAGGAATATGCATATTGACGCGGTAAGATCTGACTGATAGAATCTCCAATCGTTCACATAATAACAAACCACACTCTTGTCACCATGGTAGTGGTCGTTAGTTAAATGAAAAGTTTGTTGTTACGAGTCTTCACGCTTTATAGATTATATTTTTTGCGCAATGCTTGCTATTAATCTCACACATAGGAATGTTTACCAGGTTATAACTAAAAATCTGCACTACGAGAGCGTATTGTACGCTTTTATCAGCAGAATTTAGAGGAAGGTAAACAATTTTCATGTGACCTTTTGTAGTGCGGAAGGCGTTCCAAAAATAACTATTTATTCTATTTTGAATAACTTAAAAATATAAAGGTAAACCGATTTTGGAAGAAAACCGGTAATTATGACCTTAATAGCCGTTAAAATGCTTAAGACTGCCTTTAACAACAAAGATGGCATAAGTCAAACGGAAGCCGCTCGCAAACTTAAATTTTCCCAGCCATATATTTTCAAAACGTTAAAATCACGAAATATTAAAGTGAGAAAGAAGCATCGGTCTCTAAACTACACAGGGGATCAGATTCGTGCAGTGAAAACTCAGTGTCGGTGGATGTGCAAACATTACCCAGAAAAACCGTGCGTTTGGGATGACGAGAGCTATTTCACACTCAGTGCCACACAAATGCCGGTAAATGATATATTTTATACAGACAATATATCTGCAGCCTCTCCTGTAGTAACTTTTTGAACAACACTCGACGTTGCCAACTTAGCTAAACAACAGATGTTAACAATATTGCTATTCCGTAACTCATTTTTGACAACATACGGTATTGCAAAATCAGCTGTGTTGTTAAGCTGTCGGCATTTAGTTTTGTGTTGTTAGAAACGTGATAGCTAATTTATTTTCATATACAACTTACATATGTTTTGCACCCCTAGTTTGAAAGGTTAGCCCAAGAGGATCTCAAAACAAAAAAAAAACAAATTTTGCCACGCCCCAAAATACCGCCCTTTTTGTTTTTTATGTCCTGTGTCGCCATTTGAAGCCCGATCGGGACATATGACATATCGTTGTTCATGGGTTTAAAGCAGCTTTATTTTGTTTATAGATCACATTCAAATTAATTGCTTAATTCAAAAAATATTTTTTTTATTTTTGTTCCTACCCATCCTAAGGTACAAAAATTGTTATATTTTATAAAAGCTGCGTAAAAATAATGAACATTTTGCTTTTGATGCACTTACTTTAATGCAAAAACAAAAAAGTTAACGCGTCTTAAAGATGTCGAAATAAGTCAATAACCCCAGTTTCAGACATTTCATACCTATTGTTTTGCACATATACTGTTAATATAACTTTAAATTTCAAGGTCTTGCTAATGAAGTCATTACTCCTTTCTATCGATCCTCAGTTTTTTTTCTATTTCTTTATTGCCTTTTGTTTGTTTATGCAGTCGCGAAAATAACTGATGCAGTCGCAAATAAAAAGTCAGTTCGATTCTAAACGTATAGGCGACAATGTTTTAAAGCGATTCGTAAATTTAAGCGAGTTATTGTGTAAAAACTTTAATAAAGTAAATTTTAAATATAAAAATAAAGTTTTAAGATCAACTAACAAGTGCTAACAAAATTTGTTTAATTAGTTCAAATCGGGCTCAACAAACATCATTCAGAAAAGAAAATTTATAAAGCTTTCATAAAGTAAAGAGCAATATCTAATAGAGAAAAATATTATTTTCAAATAAACATAAATTAAGTGAGCGAAATGCGTTTTGAAGAGTATGATATTAATTTTACAAAACTACCTACAAACCGATATTTTTTATATTTAAAGAAAAACGGTGCTCTAGGATATACAAAAAACAAAAAAACTATCCTACTACATACAAATAGTTTCAAAACTGATATTTGAATTGTGGGAAAAGACAAGTATTCCGTTAGTAAGTGACCGTACTATAAGAAGGTTACTAGGAGGTCGGCTTGATAAATATTATCAAATAATAAAGAAACCTTCTTAATATTTTGAAGCTGATTGGAGTGAGTTATTTAGAATATCCAAATGCAAATATAAATTGAGTTCAGAATGTCGTTGCCCACAAAATATGATCATTTCCCCAATTCAAAAAAGTTTTTTAATTGACCAAAATGGGACTAGAATTCTATCATTTAGCCAAACTCAGGAGATTGAAGAGTGTTTAAGTGTCACAAATACGAGTTTTTGCTCAGTTGAATCTACGGTTTTTACCACGGAATATATTCCACAATCTTGTGGAGAAAATGATATTCAAAGTGAACATCCCGGCATACGAAGAGCAGCTACAACTAGAAAATGTTTGCCTACAAAACTATGCTTTAGCATTAGATCGTATTGGAACATCTGATCGTTACGGATCTTTGCTTGCCACTACACTAATTAAAGACTTAAAAAATTCAATTGCTTCGAATGCAAGTGTTGAAATTTGTGAAAAAATGCTACTTTACTTGGACGGTCTTATTATAGATAAAAACAAAATACGTCGAGAACGTGCCAAACAAAGAGCTGAATCCACAGCAGCAATTACGACTGATACGATATTAAAATGTATATCGTATGATGGTAAAAAAGAAAAAACTTTAAAAAAAAGATGTGAGTGTTTGAACTCAAGGTCGATGTGTAAACTGTTAAATTTGCAGTATTTAGAAATATTAACCCCTATATAATACTTTACAATCTCGTTAATAATGGTTGTATCTTTAAAGGTATCATGGGCATTCAAGGGTTAAGTCAATACATATTTATCTTGTTTAATTTTTAAAATTTAATTTATTTTATTATTTATGTTGCAATAGTTAAAATAGGCTTATGATAGCTAAAATAAGAAACGTACACCTTTGATTCAATACTGGTAAGTAGTCTGGAAAAAACGGCCAGCAGGCATAGCTTTAAGGTCGTTTTTAAACCACAATCTATCACACACATCGCATGCATATCCAAAGTCGTTGTCGATCATTTTTAATTTAAATTGTTTATGGGCATTAACATGGTTAAGATAATGCTCATATTGCAATTCAATGTTTTGGTAATTTGGTTGTTGTTGCTGTTGTAAATGTTGTTGTTGCTGTTGTTGTTGCTGTTGTTGTTGCTGCTGTAAATGTCCACGTAGCCTATTAATTTCTTTTTGGCGTTGACGTTCTCGGTAGGCACGTTGATATCCAGCGTTTCTGGATCTTCTTAATGATGGCGATGTTCTCTACAATAATAATTAATATTAGTATTTGACCTGTAATTTATTTAGAAACATGAATATTACCTGCATTTCGGTTATATACCTCCAGTTTAAACGTTTAATTTATTGTTTTAAAGAACACCAATCAGCTGAGTTGTAGAAACACAAAGCGATCTGCTGTTCAAAAGTAGTACCAACGCAAAGCGAATAAGGGAATTTCAATCAAAATTTAGAGAACACGCTGTGCTCTAATTCACTCAGCAAAGAACGTAGATAATGTAAGTTCTTTGCACACAGTTTGTAAAAATTTGCGCCTAATTGCATGCAACTCAAAGGTACAGGGTGCTCCCGATTAAATATAATTAATTTTGCTTTTTGTGTCAATACCAAAGAACGTAGATAATACCCAAGACAGACATGGGAGCTTATCTGCATTAACAGCCTTTATTGGCATTAACTCGTGGATTATTCTCTTCACTGCATTTCTATCTGGCAAAGCTGTCAAGTGGACAGGTGTATGTTCGGACAAATCAAACAGGTTTTTTGTTCCATCAAACCAAGAATGATAGAATACAAGATTGCGCAATCCCGTTGCGAATGAAATATCTTGAGTAATAATAAACAAAGAATAGGGGAGAATAGTGGGAAGAGAATAATGAGCAATTGGCAATTTTTCAAGGAGAAATGAATTTTTTTGGTGCTTAAGTATAAAACTATGAATAATAGAAAGAATGCATCAAACAAAAATTTATTGAGTGGTACCGCTTCTGTTTCCGCGAAATTAAAATTAAAATCTCCACCCAAGATAAGTGAATGCTACTGAAAATTGTTTCCTAATTCCCGTGCACCAGCAAACCGATTAAACTGTGTCAATCTAAATTTAGAGAACACCCTATGCTTTAAGCCGCATAGTTTATAAAAATTATGCGCCTAATTGCATGCAACACAAAGATAATTGATTTTGCTTTCTGGGTCAATATAATACTAACACATACGTCAGACGGCACACGCATTTTCACACAGAGTCGTTCTTGACCAATCAAAAACGTCTTACTTTTTTTTATATGGAGTTTTTATGGGAGTATTAGCGTAAGAGATTTGCCCTACCGCGGCTATAGATGTTTACACATCAAAAACAAAAACTGGATAATGAAGTGCGTTTACATAGAACCATAGAGGAACATATTACTATAGTAAAAGAACCAACATCGACATTTTTGGATACGTAACTCCCATCAATGGAACGGGCAAAGAAATCCAAAAGGCCATCGTAAACTTTTTAAATTCAGAAGGCTACTCTCTAAATTATCTATTGTCCATCAATAGCGACGGAACTGGTGTAAACACAGGCTACAAATTAGGAGTCAATGCTTTTTTGGAAAAATATTTGCAACGACCATTACAATGGAATACATGTTTGTTTCATTTCAACGAGCTGCCCCTAAAATCATTATTAACAAATTTACTTGGAAAGCAAGTGGGGCCTGGAATTTGGCCAGGAGAAATAGGATCAGGAATTTTGACGTGTAACAAAGAACAAGTAAGTATCTTTTATTATTAAATGCGGTGTTGAAAATTGTTAAACCGGTTTTTTGGTTGCTGATTTTGAGCCAATTTCTATGGGAGAGATGCCAGAAAATATAGATGACTGGGACATTCGGGGAGATCAACTCTACCTATTCCGCATGGTTCTTGCAGTTAACAACGGTGTCTGTGATAATGGTTTAGCTCGTCAAAATCCCGGACCATTTACCACCACTGCATCAAGGATACTTCGTCTTTATGTTTCCAAAATCCAGCCCTCTGAAAACTTGAAAAGATTAGTGAAGTTTATTGTTAAAGTTTATGCGCCATTTTGGTTTCTCGTAAAAAGTAAACCTCTACCAATTCACGGGAGTCGTCGTGTTTTTAAATACATACAGTGGATTCGGCAATTACCATTACAAACACAATTGATCATTCGCCCAACAATTCGACATAATAGCTACTACCTTCATGCAGAAAATGTCCTTTTAGCTATGATAACTGATCCGGATCCCGAGGTTAGATTTCTAGGTTATGAACATATAAGAACAACAAGAAATTACCCTCTAGCAAAAATTCGAGAGTTCCACGTACCAAATGAGCAAATAAATTTTGATTGCAGTGCATTGAACGATATAATTAATTGGGAAAAATTTGAAGTCACAAAGCCGCCATGTCTACATTTTCACACAGACGAACAATTAATACAATATCAATATTCGACCCATGATATAATTGAAATACCAGGTAATGATGTCGCAGTAGAACCTTTAATTATTTTGTTTCATAATATATATTACTTATTTTTTTTAAGAATTTCCCTGTCATGCACGGAACGGTTTGTGCAAGTTGTAAATGAAGCTGCCACGAAGGTAACCGATGAAAAAAGGATGGGTTACATATTATCATAAATAAAAAGCCGCGAACAGTATAAACGACTAGACTCGCGGCAGGATTTAATATAATTTGGTTACAAAACACTATTTTAATGCCAATGTATGTATATAGAAATGAAACATCTTTATTATTTCTTTACAACACTTTTTCATTTATAAACGCTAACTTTTTTGTTTATGCATTAAAGTAAGTGCATCAAAAGCAAAATGTTCATTATTTTTACGCAGCTTTTATAAAATATAAAATTTTTTTGTAACTTAGGGTGGGTAGGAACAAAATTAAAAAAATATTTTTTGAATTAAGCAATTAATTTGAATGTGATCTATAAACAAAATAAAGCTGCTTTAAACCCATGAACAACGATATGTCACATGTCCCGATCGGGCTTCAAATGGCGACACAGGACATAAAAACAAAAAGGGCGGTATTTTGGGGCGTGGCAAAATTTGTTTTTTTTTTTGTTTTGAGATCCTCTTGGGCTAACCTTTCAAACTAGGGGTGCCAAACTGAAACTTTTTTTTTGTCCATAGGGAGCGACCCGGCTTAATATACATATAAGTATATTAGTGAAATAACCGCATTTGCAACATAAACAGAAACATTTTATAAACCTTATTTATTATTATTTATGTTCCATTGGCAAGCTTTCTGCACAAAGATGCCCTCTACATAGTGGCTTCCTATCATTTCCAGCACCCGCTCCTAGACCTGCGTTAAGGGTGACTGCTTTAATGGCCTGTTGCCGGTTAAAGACTGCTGCCTTCTCCGGTCGCGCACTCGGACACTGGTCTACTTTTTAAATCGCGCCAGACCTACATATATTAGACAAAAAAGCGTAATTAGAAATCGACAGGGATAATCAATATACATACATGTGTTCACACAAAGTTCGTCTGTTGGCAGTGGCAATACATGGGATTGTGTTCGCAATATGCGCTTGCATACATACATATGTACATATACATATACAAGAAAAACAATATTTATTTTCACAAACAATATACATAACACATTTTTAATAAAGTGATACACTCATTTAAACACTCGCATTTGAGTTTTTCACAATTCCCATTCAGCCCGTACAGCACCGGTTATTGAGGGTACATTCAAATACAAAGGGGTTATTACTTACCGGACTTTTCTGCACCACCTTCAGCCATCTCGTCCCACATTTTTTCTAGCTCCAGCCTGCCATGGAGCCGATGAAACTATCCACTGGCAAGCCCCGGGTTCTCTTGGAAGAAGTCCTGCATCCCATTTAGTTGCTCCGTTGAGGCGCGGCTCCTCTTCGCTGCTTGGCTAGTCGAGGTCATTCTGAAAATAAAAGAAGGACAGTAAATGTACTTTTTAATAATTATATATTAATATACTTCCTTTAGATTTCCTGCTTTTGCACTAAAAACGCTCCAACAATTGGCGGTATCCCTTGTTATTCTTATTTTTTTGCATTCCGTTTTGTGTTTTTCGTAAATTTTGACACTTCGTTGTCAGAGGTGCCACTTTTTATCAATTTAAATAAATAGTAAAAGTCAGCTGTTCAGTGTTGTTAAGTATGAGTTAGTGAATCGCACAATCGCTATTGCAAACCACAAATCTTTTTTACTGACAACACGTCAAGTCGTGTTGTTTAAAGTTACTGGATGGCACTACTGATATCAGATATAAATATAAGATGAAGTTTGAACAAAAGGTTATGCTTTATATTGATGTATCTGATAAAGGAATTTCGGAACCCTATTTCAAGCCATGTGGACTGGACCATTTGTCAAAACGATTGTTTGAGCAAAATTTTGATACTATACGATTACGTATTTTTGGAGAACCTCCTCTCATTATGCAAGAGCTACGTTGGACAACTTGGTCGGCAAAAATATACATTTTGTGCCCAAACACATAAATCCCACTAACTTATCCCAATGTCGACCAAACGAAGATTCTTTTGGTCAGTGCTTAATCATTGAAAATCATTTTAAATGTAGAGTTTATCTAACTTGAGAGACAAAACTAATTTCAAACATTCATTAAAATGGAAATATGTAAATTAAAAAACGAAAGGGTCAACAAAAATGTAGGTACTTGAAACATGTAAATTGAGTGCAAGAAAATAGTATGTTTACGTCACATCTGCTGATTCTGTCAAAATGTCAGTACTGGCTTCTTAAACACTTTGAAGCCGACTATTTTTTTAAACAAAATGGAGAAAATAATTCAATGCTATGATTCAGCAATCAAAGGGAGATAGTTTTGACAAATGTACGTTTGCTATCGCTTATTCCGTGCGAACTCGAAAAAGTGGTCCCAATGACAAAATGACAAATTTGAAGTTTCGATCTCAACTAGCACAATACAATAACAATGGGTCATATGGATTTTTTTGCAAAAATTTGATCATCCTTAATCGATTTCTTATTTTGAACATGTATATATATATATATATATATATATATGTATTTCTACACATTTGAGTCTAAACCCGGCCGATTTTGGAGCAACTTAATTTTTCTAATAATTTTCAAGATTGTCGAAAGCAATGTGGTATTAGTACGCTACTCATAACAATGGGTCACATGGATTTTATTTGCAAAAATTTCATCATCTTTAATCGAGTTCTTATTTTGTACACGTGAATATATGTATATGTATTTCCACACATTTGAGTCTAAACCCGACCGATTTTGGAGCAACTTAATTTTTGTTCAAATTTTCAGCAAACAAATTTTAGGAAAATATTTAATTTTTATAGTGCTATTTTGGATTTATTAAACAAAATGAATGGCCTTGGGAGTGCGGGAATAATATTTTTACATTAAGAAAGGTGACAAAATTTAGCATTAGGTAAAATGCAGCGAAAAAATTTAAGTCTACCATTAATCCTTTGGAATCTGATGACACTGAAAAAGTTTCGGTTGTTGAAATACATATTTAATTTAACCAGTTTTAAATTACAGATTTGTTAAAAATTTTATAAGGTATTTGAGGTGCTAAAAGATTTCAGCTCAAGTGTTCCGTGTTCGTCGTCAATGAATGAGATCCATGAACTGGCTTCGGTGCTTAGAATTTTGCTGAAAGTGGTTAACTGCAATGGCAAAATCAACATTTATTCAAGTTTTGAAAGAAATATTCAATACATTGCAGTCACGGCTATGCCCTCTATGAGTAAAGCTGGAAATGCAAAAATGGACTTCCATGTAAAATCCAGGTTTCGGGTGTAAAATTGTGTGTTTCCGAAAGTTGTCCACATTTTTATCAAATTTAAAACTCGTAATTTCACTATGCTCTTGTATTATTATAAATTCCTGAATTATTATTATTACACTGTGATAGTCAAAAAAAAGACAAGACCAAACTCGACGGTTTCCCACTATTTCGGGTCCTATGAATCGAACTGCATCATTACTTTTTTGAGTTACAATCATGGTTTGATACAAAATTTTTTGTTGAAGTTTTTCATCAAAGTGGCCCATTGTAAGAGAAAGGCACATTTTTCTTCGGTCTCTAACTTTTTTAATGTTGACTTGTTTGGTAAACTTTCTTTGGCAAAGCTTCTCAGAATAAGTCCGTTCTTAGATGACTGTAAACCCCAAAATCAATGTTTTGGGTGTCCTTATAGCCAATATGTCGAAAAAACTGAAATTTAACCCATTTTTTTAAATGTTTTATCCCTCACGTTTCGTCAATATTTTAATTTATCCTTTGATACTTATACATTAAGTGACATCTTGTAATAGTAAGAAACTTAAGAAAAGACAACGTTCTGAGCAAACTAACCATTAGAAAAAAAACTTTACAAAATTTGTATTTTTGAAAAAAGCTACACTAACTATGTTTGTGTGCTGTTTTATTTTTTTTTGTATCTTATAAGTGTTATTAATAAGTATCATAAATTTGTACACAATATTTAAATTAAATTTAATAAGACTCATCTATCAATATCCAACACAAATCAGCAAGCAACGAGTCAAGCTTTTTGCCGCTGTACCAATGCTCAAGGGGAGCGGCGACTTTTTGAAATCTTTCTCCATGCTCATCTGATTCAGTCGGAACTTGCTGCTCAAAATGGTCCTTGTGATGATGAAGGAAATGAATTTTTAAGGACATATTCACACCTATTTCTTCAAAAGCGTCTAACCGATGCACTCCTAAGCAATGGTTTATAACGGTCATAACGGAGTTCCAGGCAATTTTTTCATTTGGCCTTAAAAGTTCTCCGAATTTTGCGTTCTTCATAAGTTTTCTTATATCGGGGCCATTGAGAACACCTGAAAATAATGTTATGTTGATTTAGTTCTATTAAAAGACTTAAAATACCTTCGTTTATTTTCGCAACACTTAGTCTTGGAAATATTTCTGTCAAACATTTAAAAGCTTCGGCATCTCGATTTATTGCTTTTATGAAATTTTTGACAATTCCCAATTTTATGTGCAGTGGTGGTAGCAAAATGTTATTAGCTGGTATCAGCGGAATATGGATAACATTTGCCACATTTAAATGAAATTCTGTGCGAAGCTTCCAATCACGCATTCTATATTGGTTTCCGCGGTACCTTGTGTCCCAATGACAAATGAAGCACATATTTTTTGTGTATCCTGTCTGCAAACCAGTAAGCAAGGTGATAACTTTTAAATCCGCACATATCTTCCATTGATGCTGCTGATACTGAACTCTGTCCAAAATTAATTTCATTGCTTCGTATGTTTCCTTTCTGTTGGAGCTTATGGCGATTGGAACCGGATTTTTTGTGTTGTCCACATACAGCAATACTGCTTTCAAACTATTTTTCGATGAGTCAATAAACAAGCGCCATTGCTCTGGTTTGTACTCACAGTTCATGTATTGCATAAGACCACGAATATTTTTACAATACCAAAAAGTATTGTCTCCATTAACCTAAAAGAAATCTAAAAGCTCCTCCTGTCTTTTGCGGTATCCATACACCTTCACATCTTTAGACAATATATTTACCGATCGAAGATGATGTGCTAGGCAAATCGCTTGTCTTTGCGATAATTTCAGCTGTCGTACCATCGTATTCAAACGGGCTTGGGAAATCTCCAAGTGACGACATGGGCTTTCAACTTCGGTTGGGTTATACATTGAGAGTAGATCTGTAGGTTCGGTGGCAAATGTTGGCGAAATATATCTCTCAGTTGGACTTGGACATCTTGGTATCGGAACATTTTCTGAGTGAGATACTGGTAGCTGTGCAGATTGAACACTTTTGTAAACTGTGTTTTTTTTGTTGGGTCTTGCAAATTTGTTCTTGCACGCGCAGCAGTTACCAGTATGATGCCCTTGTGGATCTATCCAAATCATTGGGATGCCGAACCCCATTTTTAGGCACAGTCTTTTTGACCAGTTATGCAGGTTGTTGTTGCATTGCGTGCAAATGGTATTTGGCACCCAATCTACGTCTCTTATAACGGGCAAATCGAAATATTCCTCATAGATGCCGGCAGTTCCAGAAGATATTTTGCGTCTACTCCGAGGGCTTGTTAATTTTACACATACGTAGCAGAACAACGATAGGCCAATTGGACACTTATTCATATTAATTTAATTTTTTTTTCTAATTTTTAGTTTGCTCAGAACGTTGTCTTTGCTTAAGTTTCTTACTATTACAAAATGTCACTTAATGTATAAGTATCAAAGGGTAAATTAAATTATTGACGAAACGTGAGGGATAAAACATTAAAAAAAATGGGTTAAATTTCAGTTTTTTCGACATATTGGCTATAAGGACACCCAAAACATTGATTTTGGGGTTTACAGTCATCTAAGAACTTAAAGACGGACTTATTCTGAGAAGATTTGCCAAAGAAAGTTTACCAAACAAGTCAACATTAAAAAAGTTAGAGACCGAAGAAAAATGTGCCTTTATCTTACAATGGGCCACTTTGATGAAAAACTTCAACAAAAAAATTTTGTATCAAACCATGATTGTAACTCAAAAAAGTAATGATGCAGTTCGATTCGTAGGACCCGAAATAGGGGGAAACCGTCGAGTTTGGTCTTGTCTTTTTTTTTTTGAAAAAAGCTATCACAGTGTTATTATTATTGTTTATTGAAATAGGATAATATAAACCTAAGCCAATATAAGAAAACTAGCACAAGCAACAAAGGCCATCGGCTTTTTGTTAACATTGAGTATTTGTACAAATATGTACTTACATACATATATATACCTATATGATATTTACATATATATATAAAAAAAACCTTAGAAACCTTAGAAATACCGACTGGTCTAGATACAGAAATGAAGTAGATAAGCGACTTTCAGGCCAACGAGTAAGCGTACCTTGTAGCCCAGGGAAGCTAGAATACGTGGTAAACCAGTTTACCACGGCATGTAGGAAGGCTATTGATAAGGCCTGCCCAATTAAGAAGCCAAAAGGCATAGGAACATAGATATTGACAAGGCTCGCAGAATCTGTTGAACTCTATTTAACCTAGCCAAAAGAACCCAAAGTGACTCACAATGGGAAATTTACAGGTCCCACTTAGGGGACTATAAAAAGCTCTTAAGGCAGTCTAAGAGATCTTCTTGGAGAGACTACTGCGGCTCTATGGAATCTGTGTCGGAGGCATCAAGGCTGAGAAGGGTTCTCTCCGGCTCACCCCGTATAGCTCCAAGAACCTTGCTAAGGCCGGACGGGACGTGGACGGGGTCGGCAGAGGAAACTCTCAGACTTCTCCTGGAGACGCACTTTCCGTACGCGGCAGGTGGGCTCCCGAACACATCGACTGCAGTGAAGGAACAATCGGCGGCTGCTGACTTCCTCACATTAGATAAATTAACCTGGGCAATTGAGACATTTAAACCCCACAAGGCGCCGGATCCAGATGAAGTGTCACCGGTGCAGCTTCAGCAATCTTTTGAGCTAAGTGCAACTTGGCTGCATGCTATGTATATAGCGGTGTTAAACCTCAACTATATTCCTAAAATGTGGAAGAAATCAAGAGTTGTTTTTATCTCCAAAGCAGGTAGAATATCTCACGTAAATCCCAAAGACTTTAGGCCTATAAGTCTCTGCTCCTTTCAACTGAAGGTACGAGAGAGAGTAATTGATTCTCACATCAGAGATTCAATAACGCGCTTCATCAAGTTGTGTCGTATATAGAGAACTCCCTGCAGGTCAAGGAGTACACACTGATATCATTTCTAGACATTGAGGGTGCCTTCAATAACATAGAACCACTAGCGATCACAAGTGCTCTGGCGAAGCTGGGCGTCGATCAATATCTGGTATCCCTCGTACAAAACCTACTGGTTGACAGGGTTGTGAGGGCACAGTTAGCGGAGGCAACTTTAAAACGCTGTACCAGCAGAGGAACCCCGCAAGGAGGGGTCCTTTCTCCTCTTCTGTGGGTGATGGCTTTTAACGGCCTCCTGAAGGCCCTGGAGGAGGGGGGAGGATCGAAGGTAGTAGCTAATGCCGACGACCTTGCGGTGGTAGTAAGGGGTAAATTTCCTCAGACGCTGTGCGACATCATGCAGGAAAAACTTAAAAAGGTAGAGAACTGGACCAAAGACAAAGGTCTAGGTGTAAACCCGGACAAAACTGAACTTGTTCTTTTTACAAGAAAATATAAGATCCCACCTCTTAGGCTTCCCGTAGTGGCTAATAGAGCACTGAGGCTAGGGGACGTCGCAAAATATATAGGCGTGATACCAGACAAAAAGGTTTCGTGGACACAGAACGTCCAGGAGCGCAGTAAGAAGGCAACGGTGGCCCTTTATAGTTCCAAGGGAGCCATCGGAAGAAAATGGGGCTTATCTCCTAAAATTATGCACTGGATATACACAGCGGTAGTCAGACCAATCCTGCTATATGGGGCACTGGTGTGGTGGCCATGTCTCGATAGGAAAACCACACATTCAGCACTGCAAAGGGTGCAAATATCGGCGCTGATATGCATAGGTGGCGATTTGCGTACAACCCCGTCGGAAGCTTTAGACACCATACTAAATATCCTCCCGATTGGTATCGCAGGAAAGCAATTCGCTGCGTGTGCCGCTCTCAGACTACAGGAGTTGCCCGTATGGAAGTCTAGTCAAGTAGGACACGCAACAATCGCAAACAAATTAGGCTCGCAAGTTACAGATTACTGCATCCCCATTCAAAGCTTCACAAAGAAGTTCAACATACTAATTCCTGAAAGAGGCTGGTGGTCCGATGGACCCCCTGGATCGAAGAATTCACTCCACTTCTACACTGATGGCTCAAAGCTTGAGAACAGAGTGGGAGGGGGTGTTTTCTCGACTCAAGTAGGATTAGAAAAATCTTTCCGTCTTCCTGACCATTGCAGTGTCTTTCAGGCTGAGGTCGCTGCTATACAGGAGACGGTAGACTACCTAAGAACAGAAGAGGTTGAATTCAAAGATATCCTCATATTTTCCGACAGTCAAGCAGCACTAAAGGCACTTGATTCGATCAACTGTCATTCTAAAACGGTAGCAACCTGTCGCAAATCTCTAAACGAGATGGCGGAGCAGTTTGCTCTTCACTTGGTATGGGTGCCAGGGCACAGCAACATACCAGGCAACAAAACAGCGGATGAGCTTGCAAGAAGGGGAACATCCACTCCGCTTTCATCACGCTGGAAGGGTTTAGGTATGCCGCTCGCTACCTGCAAGCTGTTTCTAAGGGACTCAACCCTGAAGGAAGCAGGGGACCGTTGGAAAAACGGAAATACCTGTATCAAGTCCAAGCTCTTTTGGCCGGAGTGGGACGTCAAGCGATCACAAGGTCTTCTCATGCTGAGCAGATAAAACCTGTCCCTTGCTTTAGGAATCATGACAGGTCATATACTGATCGGCAGACACGCAGAGAGACAAGGTGTTCCCTGCAAAGACTTCTGCAGAAGCTGCAGAAATGAAGAAGAGCCTGAAACCGAGAGGCACCTTCTATGTGAATGTCCTGCACTATGGGCTAGAAGAAGAAAATTCTTGGGATCAGAGTTCTTCGGAGACCTCAGCGATCTAGCCAAAGTAGAGATTCGCAAGCTATTAAAATTCGCTGTTTCCACATGTTGGTTCGAGAAGGGGGATTTTTTCAAATCCGCGTGGTGCCACAATGGGCCTAAGGAAGGCCTAGGTGTGCTGGCGCGATCGCAAGCAGCCACTTTAACCTAACCTAACCTAGTATTTATAGAAACAAAATTCGTCACCATTAACGACTTTAATAAATTTGCTTTCTTCGTTTGCTGAGTTTCGAGTTGAGTTAGTAAAATTTTTTTTACATATATATATGGGGAATTCTTTTTCAAATCAGCCACCCCCCTTGCCCATTTCAATTTTGGGAGAAAAAATTTCTGAGCACGGAAAAATATTCGTCAGGAATACTAGTTTTTGATGCCGTTGGGTGTTTAAAATTTTTTTTTGTAACCTGAAAAAAGCGAACCAAAGCGAGGTAGTTCACTAAAAAATGACATTTTTTTGTCAAAAACAACCAAAAAATTGTAATTAATTGACAGATTTCGCTAAAAATCCGAATTAAGTTTTTATTTTTATTTTATTTTATTAAGTGATGCAAAAATAGAACTTATTGCTTGCTGTATTTTATGCCAAGGGTTGCTATGTTATTTTGATTATTGTAGGCAATTAAGAAAAATGTTACGGATATTGGAGAGCCTTGCGGAATTCCATTTTTGAATGACCATTGATCGGATGTAGCTCCGTTTACTTTAACCCAAATCTTTCTATTAGTAAGGTAATGCCTAACGTAGTTAATAATTTTTGGACCAACAATTCAGGACATTAATTGTTCGACTATTGAGCGGACTCCTACTCTATCAAAGGCTCTTTCCATATCTAGCGAGTGCAGAGAAATGTGGCTTCTAAAAGAAATATTATTTGCTATATGATCATCGCATAATTTCGATTTGCCAAATTGAGATAAATTTTTAAGGAGAGGGTAGGGGATGTTATCAATTCCGGGAGTTTTTCCTTTTAATGTTGAAAGACATGCGCTGAGCTCGAGCGGTGAACACGGAGTTTCTATTTGTTTGGATTGTTTGCTTAGCAGGTAGCTAATACGTACTGGCCCTATATATAAAGATTTTTTATATCTAAAGTCTCTGGGAAAGTTTGTATCTTTGGCGTAGTCAGACCTAGATTTGGCCAAAAAAAATTACAGTAGATTCTGAGATCTCGTATCCATCGGAATTTTTGATTATATGGATTGAATTTGAAGTTTGTTGGCATTAAGTGTGTTAGTTTTGTTCCAGAAAAATTTGGTAGATGTTCTATAGGTTATTTCTTTGGTAAACACTATGAACTTGCTTCGTTTTGATATTCTTGGAACTCTTTTAAATATTGCATTGGCTCTTGTTATTGAATGACATTTTATTGAGTAAGATGTTGTCTGAATACTTTTCATAAGGGGCATTTTTTATGCCTGAGAGAACTTGAATTCTTATTCCACCAATAGATGGTTCGATTGCGATAGCTTGGGCTGGTAACTGGGATTGCCGACCTAGCGCTTTGATGTATTTTCTTTTGAAAAATTGCTGCTGTGATATTGCTGAAGTGTTGGTTGTAATTGTTTTTGGTAGATATCCCATTTGGCAAGATCTAGTTTATAACTGGGAAGTTTAGTTTGGTTTGGCAGGCTGGTAGAACAGAAAAGTTTAATTGTAATTCGCAAGTGGTCGCTTCCGTCTGGTTCATCGGCTACTACCCATGCAGAGGCGATGTTTAAAGGACGACTACAGATGATACGGTTTATGTGTGTTAATGTTTGATGCGTTGGGTAGTGTGTTGGTAAGCCATCGTTCAAAATGATTAAATTGCTGTTTTGAATAAATTTGGAAATGGTTCTTCCTCTTTTATTAAATGAAGGAGACCCCCAAAGGGGGCTCCAAGTATTGAAGTCACAAAGAAGTAGAATTGGTTCATTGAAACTAGTGATAAGTTGGTATAGGTCTTGTTTGGATATCTTCTGTGGAAGATATGTAGATGGAAACTACCACAAATGTAATGATGGACTTGATTTTAGAAGATATGGCTAGTATGCTAGTATTTGCATCGATAACATAATGTTCCAAAGCGTTACTTATTAGTATAGCTGCTCCCCTCTTGGAAGACGAGTTGGAGCTAATGTAATTTTTGGTCTACATATGAAAGTGATTCGTTATTACGTTTGTAGGTGGATCAGAAATGAGGTGAGTTTCTATCAGGGCTATTATGTGATAATTTTTGTTTTTTATTAATAAAATAGGTAGGTAGGTACGTGTATGTGGCTGTCATTGATGCTTCAGCGACCCACCCACTTAGGCCAAAATTGGAGGCCCGTTGTGATATCACTAGCGTTGCGTTCATTCCCCTTTGCTGACCCATTTAGAGCTCTTGACAAATCTCGTCAAGCATCTTAGGTCTATAACACCTAAATATCCGAGGTCTCCCAAAAGTGGTACCCCTAAAAAACGTAGCCTGCTTCTTGCTAGTGCTGTACAATTGCATAGAAGATGAAGAACAGTTTCCTCCTCTTCATAATTTTGGCAGCTTCTACAACATCTGTGAAAGGCTACTCCGAGACGCCCCGCGTGGTTGCCTATGAGGCAGTGCCCTGTAAGGGCTCCATTGACTTGAGATATATCTTCTCGTTTTAAGGTGTACAGACTGCGCGACCGTTTACGATCCCATCTGGGCCAAGTTTGCCTAGAGATCCTACAAGTCGTAGTTTGTGCCCAGCTGTCATTTGCACGAGCATAAGCATTTTCTTTTAAGAGCAGCCTGCAAGTACCAAAGGGCATACCATTGCTTTCTCTACCAGGTTGTCCCTTCCCTCGCAAGTTCATCCGCTAAACAGTTACCCTCGATGTCCCTGTGGCCTGGAACCCAAATGAAGTTAAGTCTGTTCTGCTTAGCCATCTCCTGTAGAGATCGGCGGAAATCCAGCACAATCTTTGAACCTATCGCAGCTGAGGTCACAGCTGTTATTGCCGCTTGGCTATCACTAAATATAAAGACGTGTTTGCATTTTAAAACGGTTTGCAACCTGTTCATAGCCTTCTTAATGGCGTAAACTTCAGCTTGAAAAACGCTACAGTGGTCCTGCAGCCGAAAAGAATAGCTCAGAGATAGGTCCCGCGAGAAAACCCTTCCTCCCACTCTACCATTCAGCTTCGAACCATCTGTAAAAACCGTAAAACTTCCAGGTCGAGCATATACATTTTTAGACCACTCCTCCATACCTGGAATCAACATCGTGAAGTTCCTGTCTGGGACCATAGTAACGACGCAGCGATCAGTGCAGTCCGGAAGAAAGCTATACTTACTCAGTATGCTTGAGTGCCCCATTGGTTAGACTCCCATTGATATGTCTCTCTTAGTCGAAGCGCGGCCAGAGCCGCCACTTGCTGACCCACTAAGTCAAGGGTAGAAGGTCCAGAAAGACATTAAAGGCGTCGTTTGGTGTTGTTCGCAATGCTCCGCTAATGCAGATCATACTGGCTCTCTGCACTCTACCAAGTAAGTTGAGGTAAGCAGTTTTGCTCAAGGCAGGCCACCATACGATGACTCCATAAAGAAGAATCGGTCTTACCACCGCTGTATAGATCCAGCAACATACCCTTGGATTTAAACCCCATTTTTTCCAAATGACCCTTTTGCAAGAGTATAGGGCCACACAAGCCTTCTGAGTTCGCTGGACAATACTATTTGTCCAGCATAGTTTCATGTCTAGTGTGACGCCAAGGAATTTGGCTTCCTTTTTTAGCTTTAAACGAATACCATTTAGTTCCGGCGGAATTAACTCCGGTATTTTATATTTCTTAGTGAAGAGTACCAACTCCACTTGTTCCGAGTTGACGCTAAGACTTCATCGCGTGGACCAGTTCCCTCCAGCGTAGAGTGTTCCTGGCATCAAGTCACACAAGGTCTGCGGGAACTTGCCTATGTATGCTATGGCGATGTCATCTGCATAAGCGACAACCCTGGCGGCACCCCATTCCGTCTCTCGCAAGAGTGAATTTACAGTAAGATTCCAGAGTAGAGGTGAGAGTACGCCACCCTGCGGCGTTCCGCGAGACACATGTCTCGAAACGCGGTTTGTGCCGACTTCTGCTATAATCTTTCTACCTTTAAATTCAACCAGGGAGTTCTCTACATCAAGTCCTCTTAAGGCCTGAGTTATGGCATGTTGGTTATTTGACAAAAGTCCCTTGTCGATTGTGAAAGAGAGGTGGTTACTAATCAGTCTCTCTAGAGTGTTGAGAACAAAGGATGACAGGATAATTGGTCTGAAATACTTCGGCTTCGTATGTGATACTTTTCCGGCCTAGGGAATGAAGACCACGGAAACATATCTCCATGCCGTTGGTAGGTAATTTGTTTGAAGCAGGCTCTAAACATGCTTATTAGCCAACTTGCAGAAGTGTCGATTGTTGCAGCCAGCTGCGCAGGTATAATGCCATCGTGCCCAGCTGTTTTGTAAGGTTTAAAGCTTTTTATCGCCGAAATAATATTTTCTCTTGTGATAGGGAGATTAACGATTGCACCCGAAGGGGGGAACTCTACTTCCCTTGATTGTAAGTTTCCAGGAAAGTATGTGTCGAGAAGCAGTTCAACCGTTTCTCTTCCTGAAGCCGTCCTTCCTGTCTCTGTAAGGATCCGATCGGGTTTGTTGTGCCCGACAGAATTATTCTTAGTCTGGCAGTTTCGTTGACACCTTCAATGCTAGTTCAAAAATTCCTCTATGAGGACCTTTTCGCTTCACGTAGGGCTTTTTTATAGGCCCGCAGGAGCTGCTTATAGGTCTGCCATTCAAGCTCTTGACTTAGCCTTTTCGCTCTGTTAAACTGCCTCCGGCAATCTTTGCGCAGCGAGTCTAAGTCGCGGGACCACCAGTGTGGCCTACGCTTTCCCCACGTTTTTGAGTCAGGGTAGGCTCTGGCCAGGACTCGCGAGCATCTCGCAGTAAAACAGTCCACCATGTCTTCCAGTAGGTTTGTAGGATGTGGTAGGTTTCCTTCGAGAATTTCATTATAGAGAAGCCAGTCCGTGTTTCTTAGGTTCTTACGAACCTTCGGAGCACTGGTGGACAGATCTGGAGTTGTCTCAATGTATCTATGGTCTGAAAAAGAGTGTTCATCAAGAACCTTCCAATTGGTTACCATATCATATAGCTTTTCACTACACAAAGTGAGGTCTATCCTCCTTTCGATTTTTAACAATAAAAGTGGGCTCTGTACCCCTATTGCATATAACTAAGTAAGTAGTTAAGAGGTAATTAAAAAGAGACTCACCTCGATTGTTAACGTCAGTGCTACCCCACTGTACGTGGTGGGCGTTAGCGTGGCACCCGATGAGAACTAAACCCTCTCCGTGGTCGTTCGCTAGCTTGCGGAGCAGATTTTGAGGAGGATCCTCAACCTCGTACGCCATGAATGTGGAGGCCAGTAATAGGGACTTGCCTCCGAACTCCAGCAGTGTTGTCGTCATGTCTCCATCACTATAGCAGGTTAAGAGAAAATTTGTTAGATCTCTCTTCGCCATTACACAGGTTCTTATTTTACCTTTACTACGCTCAACAAGCAGCCTGTAGCCCAACGCACCTAGACCGCAGACCCCGAGTTATTAACCCAGGGCTCCTGGATAAGTGCGATGTCTATGTCGTCGCCAAGTAGGCTACTCAGGAGAGCAGCGGTTGCTGCCCTAGACCGATGGAGGTTGATTTGCATAACCCTAATCATTTCAGGTTCCTGTCATCTCCTCCACCGCAACGACAAGTACGTCAGCGCTGTCTTCCACTTCGCTAAAGAGCAGCTCCTCCTCAGCATACATCCTTTGCATCGCCGATGCCAAGTTTGATTGTGAGGAGGCTCCGCTCTCCGCATCGGAAAAGTCAGCCTCCGGTTCAGGTCCCTCAATGTCCACCTCCATTGAAGCACCCGCCTCGGAGGCACGCTGCGCGTCACCAGGGTACACTCGCAGGGTTACCTCGTCAAGGCCGTAGTAAACACGCCCTGTCTCTTCTCCAGGATCTCTAGAGAGTCCTTGTTCAGAGACAGGACCACTTGCCTTGACGGCCCATCCGGCTCCACAACTCGCAGGACCTTCCAGTCGCCTGTAGGTATTGTTGGGTTCATCACCTGGATCATCTTTAAGAATTGTATTGTTATATAAGCTTGTATAAAATAAAAAAATAAAAAATAATATAAATTTTCGGTAAGCGTTTTGATTTCTCTCACATTTATTCAATGTTTTATGTATACTTTTTTTTTCTTTTTTGGGATGTGAACAATTTTTATGGCCGGAGCGGTGTTGTTGCTTGCAGTTTATGCATCCTTTGTACAGGGTATTGGATCGTTGGTACCAGATGAACAAACGTTGCATTTGGAGTTAGTTTTGCAATGTTTGGCCGTATGGCCAATAATAAAACAGTTTTTGCACTGCATTGGCGAATAAAAATAAGGCTCAACTTTAACTTTTAGCCATGCAACGTTTACTTCTTTAGGTAGTTCGTAACTATTGAATGAAATAATATGCAAAGGTGTATTGACTATTTTACCCTCTTTAATTTTTGTAATCTTTTTACATTCTTTAACACCCTGTTCGCGAAGTCCATAAATTTTTATTTTGTTTTCACTGAAATCAGCAAGGAAACTGGAGTAGATAACTCCTCTCAAGATGTTTAAAGTTGGGTGTATGGAAACTCTTATGTCACACAAGTTTGAAAGCTTAGAAGCTTTAAGAAATTTGGCGGTTTGTTGGGTATTTTTCGCAAGCAGAAGAATCAGGAAAATATTAAACTTTCTTATAGGAGAATTTGCTTTGTTTTTAATAATTAGAAATTTAGGTCATGATCCCGGTTTGGAGGATGTAGAGTTTGATGTTATCTTTAAATTAGGAAAATCTCGAGGAGGTTTCTCATCTAATATAGCAAAGTAATTTTGATCACCACCTCCCGGATCGAAAGCCATGCTGGATTAGGTTTATGTAATCACTGCACTATTCACGTTAAGTCTTATTGCTAGATTGATAAGTTAATAAGCGAAAGCAGATAAATGGAAAAATGAAATAAGATCTGCACACAATAACACTACTTATGGCAACGAATGATAACTGAGAAAAACCACAGTAAGCACGTGTGAACTGATTGACAGTCAATTACTCACTGAAATTACTGAATTAAAGTGGATATTCCTTCTGAATATAATTTTTAAACTTTTCTCCGACAACCAAAACACGTCGTAAAAAAATCTACGAAATGGCGCGTACTGATGCCACTCTACGAATATCGTATTACGATGTTTTCAGCGATAGGTTAGAGTATCTTGTGAACATATTTGACAAATCCATACAAGCAAGTTTGACATATTTGCAGTAGCGCCGGGAAATAAATTTGAAGAAGATTATTCTATTCGGGGGCTTATAACCTATTTTGACAATTTTTACTTATACAAACTAAAATGTGCTGATGAAGCATTAAAATTGTATTTCATAGCTCCATAGAAACTAAAAACAAAAACGATTTCATTTACATATAATTATTAGCACTTTTTTATTTAAGAATGTTTATTTCATATGCAAGTTCATATATTTCCATTTTTCACTGATTAAAAATTCAACCGTTGACTATTCAACTAATTAAGAATAAAACTAAAGTGGCTCAACTCAAAATTGTACTGTGATCTCTTTACTATATTCGTTTCATTTCGAATTTTTTGTTAACCTTTTTTGTTGAATATTTTTGATTTTTGTCATATGTAATTTTAAAGAATACGTTTTTTTATTATTATTTATGAGCTTAGGGCAGATCAACCGGCCTTAAAGCTAATAAATATTTTAAATTAAAAGTTGATGGTTTTTGTTAAATGAGCTATACTTTTATAAAAAAACAACAAAAAAATTATTTGAATTTGTCCACAAACCCACAAATACATTAAAAAATGTATTCAACAGAACAAAATCAAAAATACCTCAAGGGGAAAAAAGCAACGTTATTTATAAAATTCCGTGCAACGGTACAAATAACGAAATCTGTGACAGTATTTATGTAGGGACAACAAAATCAAAATTAAAAACTAGACTATCACAACACAAATCGGACTTCAAACAGTGCCATAGTACAAATTTCCAAAAAAAACAGCACTAATGGCCCACTGTGCAAATAGCGGCCACTCACCAAATTTAGAAAAGGCAGAGATCCTCCAACAAGAACAACACTACAGCAAAAGATTTACATTAGAAATGCTACACATCATCAACATACCGACAAACGAAAGACTGAATTACAAAACGGACACAGATAATTGCGCTCACTTGTACAGACACTTGCTAGCAAGTAAATAAATACAAAATTAGTATCAAACTCCACGTCAAAAGGAGCGGACGTGTTAAATAATGTATGTATGATTGATATTTGTTGGAACGATTTTCCGTCATCCCTTGTCAAGTTTGGTTTGGAGACAAACCGGTTTCGGCGTTGTGCCATCTTCAGTGTCAAATTTCGTTCTGTACAGTTTATGTCTGTTGTTCCGTATTTATTTCATTTATTTGGTCAATCAGGTATTGGTGCATAATCGTAAATGTTAGCAAATGTTAAGTGTCCTGAATATAGGTACCTAAAGTCTCGCGCGGTTAGAGTCCAAAAATGTATATTTTATCACGAATCTGTCTTTGCGGTAAGAACAGGTATATAGTCAGTAATTTTAGTCCGTTTAGGTATTGCAGGTTTGTTTTGTATGTTGGTATCTGTCATTTTACCTACGTCTTTGTTTTGTTTTTTGTAAACAAGCCTTAATGGTGCAAATATCGCATCAGAGTTGCTGTTTATTTGTTCGTTTATTATCCTCCCATCAAATGTTTTTTGTTTATATATTTCCATGTTTTCAAGAGCATTTAGGCGCCGTCCTTTTTGTTGTACGTGCAGTACCTTCACGGTTTTCTTTATGTTTGCGGGTGAACATTTTGCGTTTACCAAATGGTTTGCAAAATTAGATTCAGGTATTGCCGTGGGTTTTTTGTATCCTTTTGTTGTAGTCCCTTATGTGTTCACGGAATCTTGTTCTTACTTTGCGTCTTGTTTGTCCTATATAGCTATATTGACACTCACAGGTCAGTTTATACTCACCTTGTTTGTTCAATGGGTCTTCTTCATTCGTGCTGCTTTTAAGTATCCTTCCCAAGTTGTTTCCAGTTTTGAACGCCGTGTGGATATTATACTTTCTGAAAAAATTTGCAAGTTTGTATGTCATTTTTCCTGTATAAGTCATTACTGTCCAAGTTTTTTCGTCTAGCTCTCTGTCGCTTGTTTTTTGAACTGCATATATTTTTCTGAATTTATCCACGAGCTCCTTTTTATATCCGTTGTTTGTTGCTATGTTGTATATTGTGTTTAGTTCCTTTGCGTAGGCCTCTGGCGATAGAGGTATTCGTTCAAGTCTGTTTATTACTTGTCTTATAGCGGCGTATTTGTGTTCTTGAGAATGATTTGATGTGTTATGTATTATGGTGTCTGTAGCTGTCGGTTTTCTGTAAATTTCGTAGACAAGTTTTTTGGCAATTTTGTCTATGTTAATCGTCAGATCCAGGTAATTTATTGTTCCCTTCTTTTCCATTTCCATCGTAAACATAATACATCCATGTTGTTTGTTCAGGTAATCCAGTATCTGCTCTTCATTGTCCTTGGTGATCACGCAAATAATGTCATCCACGTACCTTGCATAGAATACTACGCCTAACTCGGCTTTCAGTTCTTCCATACACTGTCCCTCCAGTTCTTGCATAAATACCTCCATGAGGATGGCCGAGGTTGGATTTCCCATTCCCAGTCCGTTTGTTTGTCGGTATATTTTATTATTAAACTTAAAATAATTTTGTCGCAGTGTAGTTCGTAATGTGTTTGTGATTTGGGTTGTTTTTATATGGTCTTTCGTTTTTTTGAGTAGTGTTTTCCGGATCATATCTATTGTTTCTGTTTGTGGGATCGATGGGTACAAGTCCTTAATATCAAATGATACTAGCCTGCTTTGCTGTGTAATTTCCAAGTTTGCCAGTTTATGAATGAGTTCCGTCGTGTTTGCTACAATGTGCTCGTTACGAAGTTCCAAGTTATCATTTAACAGCATTTTCAGATGTTTGGAGAGTCTATAAGCAGGAGCCGACTTATAGTTAATTATGGGTCTCATTGGAGTGTCCGGTTTGTGGATTTTTGGAAGCGCTATCAGTGGTGGTGCTGCCGGATTCATTTGGCTTAATAAGTGTGCTGTGTGGGGGGTTATAATATTGCTCGCTTCTTTTATGGCCTTCTTTATCTCTGCACTTCATTTCACCTATTAGTGTTTTAGTTTTTTGTATACATTCCTCTCTTCATGAGTACCGTTGTATTGCCTTTGTCCGCCTTTGTCGTTATTATGTTGTTCTTCCTAAATTTATGTTCCACACTCTTCATAATCTTACTTTCGTGTATGTATGTATGATTATTGTTATTTGTTATTTTAAAATGTACATATGTACGTATTTTATTTTATGTTGTTAAATAGTTTTTTGCCCTGAAGACGATTGCCGGAGAGCAATCGAAATATATCGACAAAGAAAATAAAACATCGTGTTTTATTACTATAAAAACTAGACCTCGAGCCAGCAAAAAAACCCCTTATTTAAAATGGAAAGGTCGCCAAAATCAATGTTATTAAGTTTAAAAATATTATGTTACTTATGTACTAATAACACAGTCCAACAAATTTAGAACATTTTTTAGAACAAGTTTCCTAAGTATTTTTCTTAAAGAAGGAATCACATGGATAATGTTTTTTCAATAAAAATGTATTCCCGCTAGTCTGAGTATTTCGAGATGTGGAGAAATTAAAACTTTAACAGTTTTAAATAGTTAATTGTAACCGGAAGTGGTTAGCCAATCACATTTTTTTCCTTGAAATAAAGACAATTAAATTTTCTATATGTACTCATAAAAGTTGCACACATGTATGTTACATAATACTTTTGCTAAACCGTTGTCGTAGAGCTACTTAGGTTTTCTCCAATCATTTTGCTTTATTTTATTTATTTACTAGCTGGCAACGGTTGCGCGAGGCTTTGCCACGCGCTTTCTGTTTATGTATGTATATAACATATGGTTATAAGTATATCTGTGGTCACAAGCGATAATCGCCTAAGTCCTGTGTTAAAGCATAGGACTTAGGCGGTTATCGCTTGTGACCACAGATATATGTATGAATGTATATTCAAAAACACATAAACAAAACTAATTTTTGTATGGAAGAAAATGCGCAACACCGTAAGCAAAAAACTAAAAAACTTTTAAAAATTCAACTGTAGTTTCTAATTTCTTGTATGATGACAAAGCATCTGAAAAACAAACATATCTAACAGTGTGGATCAAAATTATCATTTCGCCTTGCATATGTATGTTTATCAACGAAGTCAACAGCACAGCTCTCTGCGCATAGCCGAACGAAGTAGTAACGAAGAGCAGTTGATTTACTACTCACACAACTACACATCATTTCAGAAATAAATAGGCTAATTTTTAATTTAAGTATCTATCATTGTAGTGCTAACTGCAAGCATTAATTTAAAAAAAATTGCATCCGAATTCGTTTAGTAGTGCCCGTGATTAGCTCTTTCCAAGATTTTAGACTTTGTTTTATAATATGTATAGAATAGATTTATTTCATATTAATAATTTGTACAACTAAGCCTATTGAGTCTTTTATATGTGTGTATGTATGTACATTAGACTGCCACTTACAAAAAATACTCTTAAGGCACCCCCAGACTGGTTCCTTTTCCCAAAAAAATGAAGTGGTGCCTCAAAGCCCCCAAAGTTTTGAAAAATCAGCATTTTTTCAAAAAACTTGACTTTGGCCTTGAATAACTCAGCTAATATCAATTACTCATTAAAATTAAATTTGAGAGCAATGAAGAAAATTTTACGCCAAGTAATTTTGCCATAGAAAGTTTTTGATTATTTTCAACCGTTTTCTATTTATACCCCTAGCAACAGCATTTGCGCCTTTAAAAAGCTCATTTTCAAAACGTTTTATTATTTTTATTAGAAAGGTTCTTATGATAACAATGTATTAATAGTTTGTATTTAATAAAGTGTATTTGTTGCAGTCAGGAAACCTGCGGCGATAATCTTGAACTACTTGTAGTATGTATTGTTTTTGTTCTTCATTTTTCGATAATATATAATTATAATCTTGTATCAATTTAACCCCTCTTTCTGCCGTATCATTCACTACTTTTATTCCTTTAATTTTTTCTATTGCCTCATTATAATTTCCATCTACATCCCACTCTGATGGTGGCTTTTTTTAAAAGTTAATATTTATATTAAATCTTGTGAAGGAATTTAATGTTTTTTTTTCGAAACAAACTGTTCGATGCCCTCATCCAGGATTTCAGAAATCGTGACATTAGCCTTTTTATCATTTTGTTAAGATGGTGATTCTCTATTTAATTTCTCTATCATTTTTATCTTTGCCTCAGAGCTTACGTTTGAATCGAAAAAGGCAAAGTCGACAGCTTCTGAACTTAAATACCAAAGATGCCTACAAAATTTATCAGAAGCTGTTTTTAAGATTTGTTTATCATATTTTGCATATTCGTGGAGCTTTATTCAAAAATTAAAATCACAAAAAGGTGCCTTTATTGGTAAAGGAGCTGTTAACCATGCATCAGCGTAATTGTTACACCACGACTTGGCGTTTTTCCTAAGAATATTATTATAAGTTCTAGATATTCCATATAATCGGGACGGGGCTGTTTCTCATTTAAAAATTTGGTGAAATTTGATATTATGATTTCTATTTCACTTGCACAGAATATTTTTTTAACTCTTTTGTCACTAATGCCCCTGCTAATGTTTTTAATATAAATTTTTGGCCACGATTTTTGAAAATTCTGGAAAATGACAACAATAGGGTTTTCGGACTTTGAAATTTTTAAATCAAACACGCTTCTTAAAACTAGTTCATATATATGATGCCGGCATGGTAAATACTAAAGATCTTTTTCTAATAGGCTTTCAACAATTGTAGCTGTTCCGTTTATGTGACCGGTGTTTACTGCGAACTTCTTGTGTACTTTTATTTCTCCTTTCCAACAATTTTCTTTGCCTATCTTCTGTTTGTTTTTCTGACTGTTCAAGTTCACGATCGATGCCATGCATATATCCCGGTCTTCCCTCTTTTCTTTGATTCAAGAAATTATATCGCAAGTTGTTGACTTTTTTCGAGGATTCCCAGAATTTTTTTTTACATATATCTTTTGAAGCAAAATATTAAAATATTTCTTTGCTAAAGCTTTCAGTGCAAATTCGTCAATAAGAGTGTTAACATCGGAAAAATAAGTGAAAATGTCTATGGTTTTACGTGAGCGTATTTCTTTAAATGGAAACTATTCAAATAGCTTGATGGGTAGTATTGTTAAGCTAAGTCTTAGGGAAAGTGCCCGTTTAACAATAGAAGAAGTGCAAATATTTTGGCAAAAAGCAAGAATTCCAACTAGAAAAGAGAAGCACTGCATTGAAAAATTGGAAAAACTGTATAATGAATGGCGCAATCTGCAAAAAAAACTCAGCTAGAATGACAGAAGAACAAAAGAAAAAAGAGACAGTATTTACCAAAAAAATTGAAAACTTATTTGATATAGCTCATGCAAATGCATTGACTATTCTAAAAATTTAAGAAGATAAAATATTTATATTGAATTAAAGAAAAGAGGGAAGACCGGGATATATGCATGGCATCGATCGTGAACTTGAACAGTCAGAAAAACAAACAGAAGATAGGCAAAGAAAATTGTTGGAAAGGAGAAATAAAAGTACACAAGAAGTTCGAAGTAAACACCGGTCACATAAACGGAACAGCTACAATTGTTGAAAGCCTATTAGAAAAAGATCTTTAGTATTTACCATGCCGGCGTCATATATATGAACTAGTTTTAAGAAGCGTGTTTGACTTAAAAATTTCAAAGTCCGAAAACTCTATTGTTGTCATTTTCCAGAAATTTCAAAAATCGTGGCCAAAAATTTATATTAAAAACATTAGCAGGGGCATTAGTGACAAAAGAGTTAAAAAAATATTCTGTGCAAGTGAAATAGAAATCATAATATCAAATTTCACCAAATTTTTAAATGAGAAACAGCCCCGTGCCGATTATATGGAATATCTAGAACTTATAATAATAATATTCTTAGGAAAAACGCCAAGTCGTGGTGTAACAATTACGCTGATGCATGGTTAACAGCTCCTTTAGCAATAAAGGCACCTTTTTGTGATTTTAATTTTTTAATAAAGCTCCACGAATATGCAAAATATGATAAACAAATCTTAAAAACAGCTTCTGATAAATTTTGTAGGCATCTTTGGTATTTAAGTTCAGAAGCTGTCGACTTTGCCTTTTTCGATTCAAACGTAAGCTCTGAGGCAAAGATAAAAATGATAGAGAAATTAAATAGAGAATCACCATCTTAACAAAATGATAAAAAGGCTAATGTCACGATTTCTGAAATCCTGGATGAGGGCATCGAACAGTTTGTTTCGAAAAAAAAACATTAAATTCCTTCACAAGATTTAATATAAATATTAACTTTTAAAAAAAGCCACCATCAGAGTGGGATGTAGATGGAAATTATAATGAGGCAATAGAAAAAATTAAAGGAATAAAAGTAGTGAATGATACGGCAGAAAGAGGGGTTAAATTGATACAAGATTATAATTATATATTATCGAAAAATGAAGAACAAAAACAATACATACTACAAGTAGTTCAAGATTATCGCCGCAGGTTTCCTGACTGCAACAAATACACTTTATTAAATACAAACTATTAATACATTGTTATCATAAGAACCTTTCTAATAAAAATAATAAAACGTTTTGAAAATGAGCTTTTTAAAGGCGCAAATGTTGTTGCTAGGGGTATAACTAGAAAACGGTTGAAGATAATCAAAAACTTTCTATGGCAAAATTACTTGGCGTAACATTTTCTTCATTTCTCATAAATGTCATTTTTATGAGTAATCGATATTAGCTGAGTTACTCAAGGCCAGTCAACTTTTTTGAAAAAATGCTGATTTTTCGAAACTTAGGGGGCTTTGAGGCACCACTTCCCCCGAACCGATTTGGTTAAAATTTTGCCACAATCATTTTTTGGGAAAAGGAACCGATGTGGGGGGTGCCATCATCAAAATCACAACAACAAAAAAGCCCATATGCACTAATGGCGGTCTAATGTACATAAATCAGCAAGCACTTATGTATGTATATTGATACACAGACATAATTTCAATGTAAATACAAAAAACACATATATTATAACAATAATTAAAACTAATTGGTATTATAAAATTAATTTATTGAAAAAGAAACAAACGATAGAAGTGCGTAAAATTAAGAATAGAGAGTAGATAGTAAAGAGATCAACGCCAGGATTATTTGAAGTCAGATGTCAACCGACACGTTCGATGTACAAAAGTAATCAAGTATTATATTTTTGAAGTTTTGACGGTTTCCCGAATCGAGTTCTACAATCTAACAGCGCTGATGAAAAACAGTCGCTCAGAGGCAAGAGAATTATATATACATAGGTACGACCAAGCGGTTATGCCGCTATGATTTCGTTAGCTTAAGTTTTTCATATAAATGTTCAGGGGTTTTCCATGTCAACAGTTTATACATAAAAATACAGTTTCTCGCTGCTAAGTAATTAATAATGCTGCAGCCCAGAATTTTATCCCGCCATGGCGAAATGTGGTCATATCGTCCGATGCCATATACATAACGTGTTACGTTATTGAATGCTACATTCATTTTGTTTATCGACCTTGAATCTAATTTGCTATAGACTAATTCAGAGTAAGTAAAATGTGGCAGAATTAGCTGCATAGCAAGTTTGCGTCGTGTTTCCTGTGGCGTAAATGTGGCATTGTGAGCCTTCGCAAGATTAAGTAAACATTACTTAGCACTTTATTAAGATGGTCACAACAGCTTAACTTATTATTTATAATAAAGCCCAAGTTCCGAATTTTGTCAGTTATCATGAACGTGGAAGAACCAATCCATAAAGATGGGATATTTTTAGGGTCTATATCTCCTTTTCATATATGCATGACGTAAGACTTAGCAGCATTTAAACATAAACTATTCTTCTTCCACGAGACCAATGCGGCTTGAGAGGTATAACTGAATATCATCAGCATTCGCGTGGAATTTAACATGTTTACACACCGAGAAAACATCATTTACAAACATACTAAACGAAAGAGGACCAAGGATCGAACCCTGAGGAATACCTGCCTTGATATCTCTGAACCGTGATTTGACGTTCTCACATTTTACGCACTGCACTCTGCCATGAGATAGCTGGATAAGAGTTTTAACGAACTATCCGGGAATGCAAAGAAGTGCCTGAGTTTCCAACATAACAGAGAATGGTCTACAGAATCAAACGCCTTGGAAAAGTCTAAGAGGCAAAGAATAGTTAGGTCTCCATTATCGTAAGGGATTATAATATCATCTCAAAATTTTACCATAACAGTGGCACAACTGTGCTTGGGTCTAAAACCAGACTGTAATGGTGACAACAAGCTATTTTTATTAATGTACATAGCAATTTGTTCAGCCATCAAAGATTCACACACTTTAGAAAATGCTGGCAAAATGCTAATAGGTCTATAGTCATCAAAGTTGGACGGGAGAGTTTTTTTTAGGAATAAACAAAATAATTGCCTTTTTCCAAGCATCTGGGAAACAGCCACTGGAGATGCAAGAATTGATTATGTGGGTAAGTGTACAATAAATGGTAGAACGATTTTAACAAACTTTAGACAAATTCCATCGTTACCAACAGCATTTGATTTGATAGCCAAAACTGCCTTATATACATCACATTCATTAACGCAGAGAAAATCAAAGGCATTATGTGATGTAGTTGAGTTCACAGAGGATACCTCATGGGATTTAAAGTTTTTGTGAATGTCCGAACCAATAAAAAAGTCGTTTAGTACATCAGGGGGGTGATCATTACTGTTACCATGTATGTGCAACTTTTTCAGATTTCTCCAAAGTTCTTTTGATGGCAGATATGGATTCAGTTTTTGTTGACTATACCACCTCTTTGCCTGTCTAATGCTTCATTTCGTAAAGCTTTATACGCACGCAACGAGGCTTCAGTATTCGACCTTCTCCATTTGGAATGAATTTTATTTCGTTTTTTTATATATACACTTACTTTTTTATTAAACCATGGCCAGAATTTATTAATAACATTAGCTTTGTGGATAGGACCATGACAAAGAGTGTAACTAAATGATTGTTGAGAAACTCCAGCTTCTGGTATACCGAAGCATAATACCAACATTCATTCCAGTTAATGAAAGAACATTCTGAGTACAAGGCACTGTTATCAAAGGAACGAAAGTCACGATACTAGAATGCAACACCATCTGCAGGACGTTCAAACACCACATCAACAATACAGAAAATTAAGTCATGGTCCGATACAAAAAATAGTTGGTCAAATTTAAGAATGTAATTCAGGTCAGCGGTAATGAAATAATCTAGGAGGCTTGGCTTTGAGTTGTTCGCATATCTAATAGGCACTACCTCATTAACAACAACTAGTGCCGCAGCAGATTTAATCACGCAGTTTAATGCTACTAGAGCCTTTGTCAAGTAAATTAACATTAAAATCACCACAAACTACATTACATTCATAATCAATGAGAAATACAGACAATTCGGAAAAGAAAGAGTCTAACGAGAAACATTTATGCGGGTATTACACACTTTAGTTATTCCGTCGGAAACCTCTGAAATTCAAAATTCGGTATCATAGCCTACAGACTTAGCAAGCAGCTTGATTTTTAGAGATTTTTTACAATAAATAGCCACACCACCCCCCTTTTTATGATTTCGATCATTCCGAACTTCACTGTAGTTATTGATACAACACTGAAGATCAGAAATATGTTCGCTGAACCATGTTTTAGAGACACAAATAATATCTATAGAGGACTGCTCAAAAATGTATCTAACATAATCCATTTTATCTAAATATGTAAGTGACAACAAATCACTATGTCAGAAAAAGCACATAAGAATAAAAACAAAATTAAAAGTGAAGGAAAAGTACATAAAAATAAATTAATAAAATGTAAAGAGAACTGATCAAGAGAAAAAGTATAAAAACTTAATTCTAACATAGCGTTTAAAGAGCTTGTTGAAGCGTTTAAAGGCCATGCCACATAAGACTTGCTTCGCTTTACGTGACATTTGTAACTTTGTCAGAAAAGCGATAAACGCAAAAGGTATGCCACAATAAAACTTTGACAATACATACTTTTCGTTTGTTTATTGTGAGTTGTGAAAATCGCACGGAACTTTATAAACATATTTACATACATTCGGCATAATTATGGACATTATGGAAGTGTTGTTAATAGTTCTTTCACTCCACGAAGCCTTATTATGTTTAAAAAACATATCAAGGCGGAAAATGTGGGTAAGGGAATTATATCTTTGCTTCCACCTCCTGCACGAACCGGCCACGAAGTGACTTCCACCGTGCTCTGCAATGCTCCTCTATTATAAAAGAAAAAGCCTTTAGTAAATCATCACATATGTATATACATCCATATATGTATATTTAAGCATTTAGTTCAGTTAAATTTTATATTTATGTCAAAAATATACAAAATTGCTAAGAGCGAACTGTCAAAGTCAGTGAAAAGATGAGAGTTGCCGAAGATTTCACTTCGCTTTGGCGACGGTGTTGCCTATGTGGGAAATTTCGTATACTTGCATGTATTCATCTTTGCTGTCAAAGCTAAACTCTGACGTAAAGCGAAGCAGAAGTTTTATGTGGCATGGCCTTAACTGTTTTGTCGAACACATTAAATTAACAACTTTATGCTGTGCAGACAATTTCGTCAATACATTTCTTGTAATTACCCCGAATCGCCGCATCTCCGTCTCTTTTTCGAACAAGCACCTGTCCACGTATTGAGAAAGCCGCTGAGAGAAGTTTTCGACGTCGGAGTTGGGCTGCATAGTGCATAAGCTCACGATTAGCTCTTGAGAGGCATTCATGTATTTATATACTTGTAGTCCCTTCCACGCCAATGTAATTAAGAGCAAGAGCTTTTTTAGTAGCTTTGCTATAACCAGCTACTGATTTTAAAAATCCACTGCGTGCCTAAGAGGAGTGAAGTTTCACAACGATAGGTGTAGATGTAGATGTGGATGTGTTACCACTGTTGTGCTTAGTAGCAGGCACTCGAAATATTTCTTTTACTGCAGGCATCTCATGTTGAACCGCTTGACAGATGCTAGAGAAAATCTCCACACAGCTCTTGTCAACATTGTTAGGTATGCCGTTGATGATCAAGTCAGCAGCAACAGTTTCGTTCTCGTACCGAGCAGACTCTGTTTTCAGCGCGAGCACATCTGCTTTAAGATTAGGAATCTCCTCGCATGACGATTCTACTGCAGTCAGCCTCATATCCAAATATTTAACCGTTGTCTTGATGCTCTGCAACTCTGCTGAAATCTCAATAACCTTATGCATCATCCGCTCTTCGCTTCTCTTTATACTCCCACTCAGCTGTTCAATCATGCACTCCTTTTGTTTTACAATTTTCACCTCTAGTTGTTCTAGCCAGTGTTCTCTTAGTGGACTATTACCATCTCGGCCCTTACCATGAGGGGAGTGTTACTCTTTAGCGGAGACCGCTTTGCACTCGTACTTCTTGTCACTATCTTTTCAGCAAAAGACATAATAATAATAATAATATAATTTTGCCGCTTTCACTTTATACATAGCTCAGTGCTTGGCCTAGCTTCTCCTACCATTTGTGGTGTGCGTCTTTCCTTATACCACAAATGGAGGGACCTACAGTTTTGTGCCGACTCCGAACGGCAGATGTATTTAATGAGAAGCTTTTTCATAGCAGAAACACCCTCGGAGGTTTGCCATTGCCTGCCGAGGGGTGCATTGATGCTGACCAAATTCAATTTGTACACTATATGGTACATTAGAGTTGCGTACATTTGTACATTATATTGCACAATTTTTTTGCGAGCGTAAATCATTTTTTTTATTTCAAAATGGTATTAAATAGATAAGTCCAAAAATATACTATGAAACTTACTTTTTATATTCTTTTCAAATAATGTAAAAAAAAATGTTCCTTACTTTTTAAAAATAATTGTTTTTTTTTATTTTTAAGTCTCTAACATGCTAATGGAGCTTTTTATGCTCAAACTTCAAACCAATCTTCTGTATTTGTATTTGAAATAATAAAACTTTCATATTTTAAATATAATTTCAATCAACAAGGGTTTATGTTTATCCTTAAAAACCATACTTTGACGTTAATTAGACACACGCGTCAACGTAAGAAAGAATCGGCAAATTATGCATTCGAATTAAGTTTTTTTATTTATTGAGTTAAATTTTTTTGTGGTCGATTTCGTGGCGAATGGATAAAGGTTTATGCAGTGTAGTTTATCTTAGACATAGTTAATTAGCGCTTTTACTTTTATTTGTAGGGTTTGCTAGGCATTTTATTACGTTAAGTCTTTTTGTAAACGAAGATACTAAGTGGTGGATATGGTTGTTTCATTTATATCTTTTATTAAAGATAATATTTAGTTGCCCGGATTTTGATATGATACAAGATATCGATAATTTTATTATTCGATACCGATATATTTACTCGATATTTTAACAGCGAGATATTTTCCGGATTCCAGTACATGTTACCCAGAAATATTCTAACAGTCCCATTCTAATGCTTCAAATTGTTAGCAGTAACTTAACTTTACCAAACTAGTGGTAGATTTCCAAACATTTTTCATAATCAAGGCTTTCTCTGCTAGGGTATGTTCAAATATACGGCAATTGCAAAAGCTAATAAAAAAGTTACCGTTCACACAGTAACTTAAGCTTAGTGCAAACTGAACGATGAAGCGAACTAAAAATGGCGCATTCCAGGAAACCTCTACTTTGGTTTTGCCGAGTATTACAGACACATGACGTCGATGTATTTTGTAAACAATGCACTTCCTTGCATTTGTTACACATAGTTCAAATACTTGAAATTGTAAATGGCAATATTTGCTAATTTATTTTTGTGTTTTTCGTTTGCATTTGTACGCGTGGTTGAAACTGCTATTCGCCCGAGATAAACTTGACAGCAAATTTTTCGACGCAATAATATGTTGTACGTTTGCAATTAACATATATAATTTTGCATGCTTAAATTTTACGTTATTAAGAGATATCATTCAAAATAAATTTTAAAAATATACAGTGAACGGTGTTTAGTTGCTGAAGTCTAGCAATGCTATGGTGCTCTAGAACTTGCTAAAACTGATATAGAAGTGGCACGTTTAGTTTTAAGTTTCGCTATTTCTGTCTGTCAATACTTCTCTGCAGTTTATATTACATTTGAATACAAATATGTTGCATAAAGTTCCGAAACTTGTATCAACTTTGAAATTTGCAATTTTAGCATAACCTTACCTCAAATTGTTGTTTACAATAAACATATATGTACAGGGTTTTATTTAGTCGTGTGGTTTTCAATGAGGCAATACTTTTTTCGGAGTTGGTCTTTTTGACAGCTGTTACTTGATTTATACTCAGTTTTGTTTGCCATTTCATAATGAACAGACTTACTCCGGAACAACGTTTGCAAATCGTGCAAATTTATTACCAAAATAATGGTTGGGTTCGCGCGACTCATAGCGCGCTGCGTCCAATATCCGGTCGATATAACGCCCAGCAAAGTCGGAAATTCGAGCAACCATGGATAGGTTTCGCGCAACGTTTACTCTAGTAGATAATGCGCATCAATTGCTGCAGTAGACCAGAGTATCGAAGAAGACCCGTATGAGTCCATCCGTCATTGCTCGCAACAGGAATTGAAGCTGAACTACCATCAAGTGCGGCCACCGATCCCGATTTTCACAAGAAAATTTTGTTCAGCGATGAAGCTCACTTTTGGTTGAATAGGTACCTTAATAAACAAAATTGTCGCATTTGGAGTGATGATAATCCACGAGCGATTATTGAGACGCCGTTACATCCTCAAAAAGTCACTGTTTGGTGTGCTCTATGGGCAGAGGTAAACATTGGTCAATATTTTTCTTCAAAACTGAAGTCGGCCATAATGTTACAGTGTATGGGGGACGCTATAGAGCCATAATTAATGACTTTTTCGTGCCTGATTTGGAGGATGTTGATGTGGACGAACTTTGGTTCCAACAAGACGGCGCTACATGTCATACAGCCAATTTATTGAAGGAAACTTGTGCATTATTTCGCTCCGCTGGTCTATTTTTTGTGGGGTTATGTGATGTCGCTTGTCTACGCAGATAAGCCCAAGACTATTGACGCCTTGGAAGAGAATATTCGGTCCATTATTGCTCCCATACGGCCCCAATTGCTGCAAAAGGTGGTCGAAAATTGGGCCTCTCGGCTGGAATTTATGTTTAAAACATAATTACTTAAAGAGAGTTTACGAAAATAGGTACATTAAATAAATTGATATGGTGTGTATTCACTCCACCATAGTGAGGCTGTCAAAACTCTTATTATCATATGTGTTGAAGTTATTGCTTTCTTTCTTGTAGTTAATCGACTTTAGTTTGTTTGAATTTTCGCTTTTGTTTTTATTATTAATTTGTTTATTTTAAGAATTATAATATAAAGCAGCAACAGCAACAATGGCTTTAAGCCGATAAGTTATGATCAACAAAAGATACGATGTTCGACTAAGCGTAATATGTACTTTCATATTTTTAGCATGGCCTTCAGCCGCTAAGTTGTGATCAACAAAAGATATGTTCGACTAAGCGATATATGTACTCTCATATTTTTAGAATGAAACATTCATTTAATCGGTGGATCCAAGCTATATGGATGCAGAGGAATCGACGGAGAAAGAAGCTATATCGAATAGTAAATTTTAGAGTTTTTAGGAATAGTGGTTTTGAAGGCAGCAGTCGCATAAGTGACATCAGAGTACCCGTGTGTTAGTAGTAGAGTCGAATGTGCAATCGCAAGAAGTTCTAATTTCGAGATCCATTAGATGGCCGTGTGATAATAGTGTGTGTCCAATTCGTAATCGTATTAATTTTATGCAATCTTATTTGTTTAAAGTTTCTGGGATGCGACTTGATGATAGTTGACAATGGAAGTAAGTTTGGGGTTAGGGGCTCCTATACCAGTTTGAAGTAAGGTTCCAGATACCTTTGTTGATTTGAGAAAATGTTTGATGTCCGTGAAGTTGTTATTCGGTGTAGTGTAAGTGGAAAGTTATATGCAAGCTTGACATAGATTCTTTGTTGCTTTTAGGAGATCTGGGAGGTCGGTATTATTGTCATTTGCTAGGCAAATAACTTCGTTACATGTTGAGCTGTTAGGCATTTAGTGAAGTTTGAGAGTTTGTTGTAAGAAAGCGCCGAAAGAGCAAGGAAGAGCTGCATTGAGTGTGGTTAGGTGATTTAATGCTGTTGAATTCCATTAGAAACAATTAAAAGATGTTATCGCTTGAGTTGCCAAAAGCTTGTGAACGTAGAGTGTTGGCAAATGTTGGTGTTGTTGTTTATATAGAGTATAGGCTGTTTTGTGATCCACTTTTTCGATTGCTTGAATTGTTTTTTGTTTAAAGAAGTTTGCTCATTTTTCGTTTGTTTCTTGACCAATTTTATTATTTCATTATTTGTTTTTAAATGAGCTAAATGCCAATTTTTATTGAAAAAGTTAGAGAAGAAGCAACAATGCCCAAAGCGGAAGAAGTTATAGGACTATTTTCGAGACAATCACATCTCTTCATCATAGCTAAGGCAGTTTTTGCATCGGGGAGAGAAATTATACTACGTGGCTGTTTTCAGATGGAAAAACACGTAACCAAATCGACCATATTGTAATAGACGTAAGACATGCTTCCAGTGGCCTAGATGTGCGCACGATCCGAGGGGTTAAGATCCACTCGGACAATTATCTTATTACAGCCAAGACTCGCACACGCCTCTGTGTGTCAAAAAGCGCGCGCAAATGGACTCAAGGAAAGGTGCAATCACAACAAACAGCCACAAAGCGATACCTATTGTTCGTGAGAAGAAAAGAGAGAGGCCGAAATGGGTGAGTTCGAAGAGCTTGAGATACTGGCCGACAGAAATGGCACCCGAAAATTCTTTCAGAGAGTACAACGGCTAACAAAAGGTTTGAAGAACGGGGCAAATTCCTGTAAGAACGACCACGGCGACCTGGTGACTGACGTCCAGAATATACTAAGTTTATGGAGAGAGCATTTCTCCACGCTATTTAGTGGTGATAGCAGAGACCACTTTGGAGATGATGATGAACCCGAAACCCAAATCAATGACGACGGAATTGATGCTTCTTTTCCCAACTGTGACTAAATTAATATGGTCTGCTAGTTGAGCTATCCCAATAAGGTGGAGAAGAGTTGGTAAAGCTCATGCACCAGCTTATCTGCAAAGTATGGGCGGACGAATGCATGTCTACTAATTGGAATTTTAGTGTCCTTTGGACAATCTAGAAGGGTGATACTGCAATTTTTGCCAACTATCGCGGTATCAGTCTTCTTAACATCGCATGTATGGTGCTGTCGAGCGTATTGTGCGAGAGACTAAAGCCCACCGTCAATCAACTGATTGGACCTTATCATTGTGGATTTAGACCTGGTAAATCTACACAGTGCGCTATATCTTGGAAAAGACCCAAGAAAGAAGAATCGACACGCACCATATTTTTCTCGACTTCACTGTCGCTTTCGACAGCACCAAAAGAAGTTGCCTTTATGCCGCAATGTCTGAATTTCGTATCCCGGCAAAACTTATACGGCTATGTAAAATGACGTTGGGCAACACCACCAGTTACGCCAGGATTGGGAAGGACCTCTCCGAGGCGTTTGATACGAAACGACTTTTTTAACCTGATGCTGGACAAGATAATTCGAACGCAGATATAAATCGGTCAGGCACCATCATTTATAAGAGTGTGCAGCTGCTGACGTACGCCGATGACATTGATATTATCGATCTTAACAACCGCGCAATAAGTTCCGCCTTCTCCAAATTGAATAGAGAAGCGAGGCCAATGGGTTTGTAGGTGAACGAGTACAAGACAAAGTATCTTTTGTCATCAAATAGATGGTCAGCACATTCACGGCTGGGATCTAACATCACTGTTGACAGGTATATCTTTGGAAAAGTGGAGGACTTCGTTTACTTAGGAACCTGCATTAACATCAATAATAATGTTAGCCTTGAAATCCAATGAAAAAAACCACGCTCTTTAAGATAACGATAGCAACATGAGATGAGAGAGTTCTTGGAGTGTTCGAGAGAAAGATGATACGAAAGATTTATGGGGCTTTACGCCTTTGCAATGGCGAATACCGTAGAAGATGGAACGAAGAGCTGTAGCGTGATTAAGTAACTTTTTAGCTAAAAATATTTGTGGTTTGCAATAGCGATTGTGCGATTCACTAACTCATTCTAAACAACACTGAACAGCTGACTTTTACTATTTATTTAAATTTTTAATAATTGACATTTTTATTGAGCTCGATCCAGTTTACAGAAGATTTTATTTAGAAAAACAACAACAGTTTTTTAAATGGTAAAAGTTATAGCACTATTTCGGAAATCACCAAATTTCCTCATATAGCATCAGATCAGTTGTTCTTGTTTGTAGTTGGTTTGTTTAAGAAAGATTGGCTAGCGTAGCACAGCATTTAGCGTGTTGGCTTTGCAACTCCGAGCTCATTGGTTCATAGCCTTGTAGAAGTGGTTATGCAGAATAAATATAACTAATAAAATTAAGAAGTCTATGTAGAGGGCCACAAAACGCAATATGAAGGACTTTTTCAAGCACATGAAATACAAATACGGAGAATATATATGTATTACATTGAAACACTACAGTAAACAGGAAGTGAAACTATCAGAAGAAACGACACAACTTAAGTCATTTCCACTACAGTCGGTTCTACATTACCGAAGTGACTCGGTAATCTTATCTCCCCCTGGGTGCAAAATTTTATGTTGGAATGCCGAAGGTATGATTTAATACCGACTCACTTGACGAACACCATTAGGAATACAACCATAAATACCATATCAGAAAAATTACAGCAACAAATAGAGATAACGAAACATGTGTTTCTTAAGAAAATAGTAAACTTAAAAATAACACAGACGATAGTCTGTTAAAAAAATATATTAAAATCACGAAAGATAACATAAGCCAAGCTGAAAATAAACTTAAGCACAATCTCATTACTTTGGAGTTCGACACCTTCGTCCGCAATCAAAACTTTATTAGCGAGAATACAACAATAGAAAGATAAACAACGCACAAATCGAAATTGGAGAGACATAAATATCAGCAAATAAAAAAGCTTGGAATTAATTTAAACAATGACCGGTTTGGGAACAAACCCAATATAGATTTTCCTATAGAAGTAAAATGGCTACTCTCACTGGAACGGAAATTCACATTTCCGCCAACAAAATATACGTTCAAACCAATTCGGATTATTGCGGAAATGGAACAAATAACACAAGAGGAAAAAGACACCAGGACCAAAGAAATAGCAGGAAGCAAGCTGAGCAAACGTATAATACAATTTAAGAGACAAATAACACACACATTGACAGAAAAATTCATAGCAACTTTTTATAGGACAAAAGCGTTTTTAAAACACCACGAAAAAGACATCATTGTATCAGATGCGGATAAGGGCAACAAAACAGTGATAATTTACAAAATAGACTACATTGACAAGATAAATATGTTACTTGAAGATAAAAATACATACAAAACGATACGAAATGACGATCGACATATACAAAAACAAAATCATAAATTTCAAAGAAAAACAACGACTTATAAGCACCGCACCGACGGCACCTATACGGATTACCGAAGATTCATAAGCCAGACTTACCATTACCACCTATTTCATCGTCGATAAATGTACCCTGCTACGGACTATCAAAATACATTGGCAACATTCTCGAGAACTTAATATCAGAAAAATACAACATTAAAAATGCATTCAGACTAAGTCTGGAAAATATTAACATAACCGACGAAGATGTGCTAGTGTCTTTTGATGTTGTCTCACTTTTCGCCAACGTACCGATTTACCTAGCTATTAAGATCATAATGAATAAATGGGACATGATAGAAGAAATGACAAAAATACCAAAAACAAATTTTCTGAAAATCTTAAATTTTGCATAAACAACAATTATTATTTTATATGTAATGGACAATGCTATAATCAAATTTTTAGTATGCGTATTCCCCTATCTCCGACAATAGCCGACGTAGTTATGGACGATTTATTAGACAACACAATCCGGGAACTGAAACAAAATTTTAATATACAGATAAAATACATTGCGAAATACGTAGACGATAGTTTTGCAATAATTAGACGAAACGACGTAGATAATGTTTTAAAAACACTCAACGAATATCACAAAAAGTTACAATTTACAATTGAAATGGAGGAAAACTCAATTTCTTATCATCACAACCCCTAAAATATAAAATAAATACTGCCAAAAACTTAATAAATAAGATTTTAACAATAAGTAGCCAGGAGTTCAGGAATGCGAACTACAGAAAATAAAGAATATCTTAAAGAAAAATAACTATCCGAACTACCTAATACGCAGCTTAGTTGAAAATAAACTAATAAAAATAAACAACAAACAAAACAAAATACCAACAACGCAAAACAAAAAAAAACAGAAAAATATTACAGCGTCACTTACATACATACATACATATATTCCAAAAATGACGGAGCACTTTGACCGGGAGGTACATACATACATACGTACCAACAAAGAAAACATTACTTAACCCTACGATTCATAACTGGGTACCCGTGTACCTTTTTTGAATTTAAAGTGCTGCTGTGCCTATAATTTTTGAGATATGGACATAAAACTCCGAATCATCAGAGATTTTGGCTAAACTAAGATTTAAATACCAAAAAATTCAAAATATTTTCAATATTTTCTTTAAAAAATGATTTTAAATGTTTTACCCCCATAAACACACAACCGGGTCCCCGGGTACCCTAATGCAATTCCTATGTAAATGCCTGACATGTAAATGAAAAAACGTTTTTTTGTGTTTTTTTTATTGGAAATAAATGTCTTTTTTATTTATTTTATCATATTTTATATACATATATTATATTATAATTCATCCGAATCACTATCGTTGTTATTGTGGCAATTGTAGCATTTAGTAATTGTTATGGCGTGCTCATCGCATATCGGCGTGCTACATATGCTGCAATTTTTTCTAGTTTTTCTTCTGCGCTTATTTGGAAGAAGGTTGCACATGTAGCACACGCCCGTATGTGCTTTTCTGCCCCTTTGTCGTGCTGACGGAGATGTTGACGGACCTGCAGCACAAAGCACACGCTCCAACGGCCTTCCAATGATGCTTTCAATTGCATTTTTTGTTGAAAATTGGCGCACGCTTTGCACATTTGAAATTCTATTTTCTATAACAGGAATGCACAGGCTTTCTGCCAGTTGACGCAGGAAATTCTTCCTGCGCGTCGTGGTGTATCGTGCAGTTGGATTATTTCCATAATATATGATGTGTGATGCAAATGCGCTCACATCAATGATGTTATAGAAAAATGCCATCGGCCATCTTCTTGTTTGTCGCTGGGTCGTGTATTCTTGGAGCGTTTGGTCCATAACGTCCACCCCACCTTTTGTTTGGTTGTAAAAATTTATAATTTCTGGTTTCCCATTCTCGTCAATTTGTGCATCATCATGCATACTAGAAAGAAGGATGACCGAGTTGGACTTCCGCTGCTTATATGAGAGCAGTGTTACGTTGTCGTGGAAGCCAAATAAACTTGAACCAACGTCTTTTTTTTTGTCTTCTTTCATCTCCGCAGGGATGTAAGCTTTGTTGCGGCGGAGTGTACCCACAATGCTGAGCTTTTCTACTTTTAGTTGCCTAGCCAACGGCAGCGTCGTAAAAAAATTATCCATTGTGATATTTCGTCCGCTACCGTAGTATGGCCCAACTAAATCTCTCACCACTCTTTCGCCAACACCAACTTCACGACCAGTTTCTTGTTTGCCAGTATATATTTGGCCATGAAGTGGATATGAGTTTTTGGCATCGCAAATCCACCATACTTTTATACCATATTTTGCTGGCTTCGAGGGTATATATTGTGTGAATTTGGTTCTACCACGGTATGGATATAATTGTTCATCAATGGTCAAATATTCTGATGGCACATAATATCTGGCAAGATTTCCATTGAGCATTATCCAAATATCGCGAATTGGCGCCGCTTTGTCTTGACGCTGCCGCTCTACCCGTGTTCTGGGGTCGTCAAACCGCATTGTACGCATTATATGTGGCATGCGCTTTTCTATTTGTGTGGCGCACTATTACATCCACCATTTCCACTGTGAGGTATGATTTGAAACACTGCAAAGGCGTCATATTTTCAGTAATCCGCGCTGGACCACAGCGGTCTCTGAATATATTGTGGCTTCTCACTTGTTGGCAACTACGTGGTGTTCGCTGCCATTGTGTGCCGTCACGTGCAGTCATGTAGTCTGCTGGGTTTGTTGTTGGTGCATCTTCTTGCATATCATCATCTTCACTTTCGTCATCAAAGAAAATTTCCTCTGGTGCGTCAATAGCAGCCGCAATTTCGTTTGCCTTGTCAACATTCAAATCTTCATTCTCTGATTCCGAAACTTCGCCAGTATAGGACACATTTCCTTCATTTTGGCCTTCCACAGGGTCCACTTCAAGTTCCTCATCTTGAGTCACTTCCTCAAATAAACATTGAATATATGTGCTTCTTGCTTCATCACTCAAATACCAGTATTCCCTTGTAGACAAATATCGGTCGTTGCGGCTCATTTTTCACCAACTTCACTGTTCAAATATTCAACACAGAATGACGAAGCAAATGAAATATTTCAATTTTACGACACAAATGAACATCTGCTATCTTATTCAAAAGCAATTAAGCAAGTAGGTACCGAAAATAAGCAAACTAAGCAAATAAACAACCCTTACATAAAACCAGTTTCTGCCTACTTGTGTCGCTTTAGGTACTTATATACGAACAGAAACCAGTTTTTTTTCCAAATATCAAATTTGTACAGTTGAGAACGCAAAATATAATCAACAACAAAAATATTTCCAGGAAAATATTATTTTATTTCAATAAACGCAAAACAACCTACTTCGGGTACCCGGGTACCTGGTTATGAAATTAAAGGAGTTTTGCTGGTTATGAATCGTAGGGTTAAGCATATAGAATTGCACAATGTCCACGATATTCACAAAAACAAAAAGCCCAATAGAGCCCTACCAACAAAATAACGTAATGTACAAAGTCACATGCAAGGGTAGAGATAACGAACTGTATGTATATGTATACAAGTATGTTTACCATGATTCAATTATAAAAGGTTCTGTAATAAAGCAGCTTACTCATTCCCGCATGACATATCGGCTTCTTAACTCATGAAGAATGTTGCTTATTCTACAATTTCTACTTGAAATGGTAGTATATTGTAAACTTCTTCATACCAAAAAAAAAAGTTGGCATCACTGACTCGTTGGTCTAATTTATTATTTTTTTATTAACTGACATTTGATTTTGTGATTGTGTGAATTTAGGTAAGTTTTACAAAATATGTATGAATTTCATAGTAATATAACCATTCTTCATTTGAAACATATAATATACCTTATTTGCAGTGTAATTTACCACAACACATATAAAGCAAACCACTCTGTGCGATATTATTTTAATATTGGCACTTTCTGGCCGTGAAGCTGGTGAGTAAATTTGAGTTTTGTTTTTATTTGATTAGATCAATGATAAATGCATTTATTTTCAGAATATCTCTTCACAGACAGCGTAGCGAGGTATACATATATAATTGCATATTCATATATGTATGTACATATATTTCCACCGCAGATCGACTGGAGATTTTTTCCTACAGCAGAGATGTGTGTAAGCATAGGCACAACATGCAAACGTAAGTAAAATGTAATATAGCAACTGCTTTTATAAAGAGGTGTTTTAATAATTGAACCTTCTTATTTATAGGCTCTTCGTACGTTTGGTGTTTCCCTGATCAACTGCAAAGCCACCATCTTCGCCTCAAACGCACACACGCACACGTAAGGTTAATTATATAGCAACTGCAACTATAAGGAGAAATTCTAATAATTGAACCGTTTAGTTTACAGATTCCTTTAAATGTTTGGTGTATCCCTACCTATTTACCAACCTTCCCAAAGGCGATACAAAATTGATTAAGATCTAGTTTTTAACGATCATGAGCAATTAAAAGTGAGATTTATCGTTACAGTTTCCAATATAATCATACTGTTTTATTATTGTTTTTACTTAAAAGAATTTACAGATCCGCTTTGCATTTGGGGGATTGGAATGTTTAAATCCTTTGCCCGCGCTTTGTTGTTAGTTTCTTCAGTTCTATGAGGTTTAGAAACAATACTTTAAAATAAAAAGAAAAATCCTAGCCTTCGATGTATAGCAATGCGATTTATTCCGCTTTGTCAAAATCTACATGCAGGCTGGTAAATCTGCAAAAAATATATATTTGAATACAATTTAGCATTACTTTAGCTCATAACCTGCATTTCAAGATGGAACATTTTTAATAATATATGAATGGGAATGCCACTTTCCTTGCATGCGATGGACCGATGGAATTTGGTGCGGATGTACATATGTATATAAAATCAGTTTCTCGTGCATGGTTATAAGAAGAGTGGGCGTACCGTCTTTAAATATTTGATACCGCATATCTCGAAAAATATTTATGTGCAATGAGTACTGTAATTTTGTATTTACGCACAGCCACGCTTTTCTACACGACGGTTGAGTTCTTTTTTTATTAAATTTTTATTATTTACAATTAAAATAAGTTCATTTATCTCCACAATTTTATTTAATACATGCATTTATTAATTACTCAAAAACAAAATACTATTTTAATACGTATTTTACATAGTAATTTTTTACTACCTTTTGGCAAAAAGGGATAATATTCTTCCCTCTTTCTGCATACTTCCAAAATACAACTATAGATTAAGGAGTGTCAGAACTTAGCTGTCAGTAAGTACATAACCTTTTATAATTGAATCATGTATGTTTACACAAAATGTTCGTCGTTTTTGTTTTTCGTGAGTTTATGTTCTTCATACAAAATGTTAAAATTTATGTTTTATTTTGTTTATCTGTTCGTTTGAAAATAAAGATTTGCCCCTGAGGAAGCTAAGGTGCTTAGCGAAACGTTGGGCCGGAAAAGTGAAGTATTACTTGCACTTAATTTAAGAATTCAAAGAAGCCTATTAAACTCAACAAAATTATACAAAATCGATCAGCAACAAAATTGAAAATAATAAATAAGGTTTATAAAATGTTTCCGTTTATGTTGCAAATGCGATTATTTCACTTATATACTTATATGTATGGACATATGTATGTGAAAATGTTCATTACGTTTAACATTAGTTTAAGTGTTTTATTTAAGTATATTTAATAGTTTATTAACATTTAATGATAAATAGATGAATAGATTTCAGTTTTTATGTAATTTAAACATAGGTAAAAAAGGAAAATTAAACTTAGCAATCTGTCGACTTTTCACTTCACCGCTGTTCGCTCAGTCCTCTCGTTTTACACTGTCTCTGTACACCATCCTTTGCCTCAGGGTTGCCAACCATCACATTCGGTCATCCTGTTCGTCATCTGTCCCAGATGACACATCGTCGTCGACTGCGTAGTGCGCCCAAAGCTTCATATTATCGGCGCTGGTAAAAGTGCACCGTGGCCCCGTAAACTCAGCTGCTTTTTCTACTGTGTACCGCCCATTACCTTTATCTTTGACCACACTGTAAGGTCCGATGAACTTATTTGCCAGCTTTTTGTTGGAAAATTGCGTTACTTTTATCGCAACCAAATCTGCTTTTTGATATCCGTAACCTTTTTTACGCTTTTTGTCGAAGTTTCTCTTGTACGCTTCTTGAGCCTTCTCTATATTGATCCTGGCTTCTTCCCTTAGTTTACTTCGATCATCTTGAAATGCGTTCAATAATTCTTCTTGCAGTAGCTTTATTATATCAGTAGACATCTCGCTTTTCATTTTCACACCAAACATTATTTCATACGGTGTAAACTTTGTTGACGAGTGAACGTGGGCGTTTATAGCTTTTTGTACCGTCGATGTATAATTGTACCATCTGGCCGGATCGTTTGATGACAACTTCGCTAACATAGAAATAATTACTCTGTTGACGCGCTCACTTTGGCCATTGCCTCTCGGAACTCCTGTGGTTATCGTAATGTGTTCAATTTTATTTTCGTGACAAAAATCTTTAAATAAATTTGATAAAAATGCTGCGCCTTTATCGCTTACAATACGTTGAGGGCTTCCGAAAGTTGTTATCCATATACTTAAGTGCTTTACTACTTCCTTAGCATCTGTAGTTTTGGTCGGAAACAGACAAACAAATTTGGAAAATCCGTCAACTGCGGCAAAAATATATTTATAATTTTTCGACGTTGAATCTAAAATACCCAAATGGTCTATATGGATTGTAGATAATGGTGAGTCACCTTTGTTTATACAATGCAAGAACTCCTCTTGCTTTCCCAACTTCCGATTGTGTACTATGCGCTCAATGCAATTAGCAATATGCTGCGCTACTTTTTTCTCAAGATGCGGTATAAAAAAATCTTGTTGAATCGCGTGCATCGTTTTTTGCGTGCTGAAGTGACCAAAGTTATGAATATTTCTGATTACCTCTTTTTCCATGCTCCGCGGAACAGCCAATAATTCTTGCCCATTCGTTTGTTTAAATACAACTCCGTTCTTGAAGGCATAGTCCGCGTATGGCTTTTGCTCGAGAATCGCTGCTATCGCTTTTAAGTGATCGTCATTTTGTTGTGCTTTCGTAATTTGTGCTTGCATCTGCGATGTAATAACCAAAACTGGATAGCGACTTAGGCTGTCAACATGCCTCATTCTGTCCGCTGAGCGATGTTCAATTTTAAAGTTGAAATCCTGCAAGTGCATGAGCCACTGAACTACTTCTCTTGGGACGTCTTTTTTAGCAGCTGTCTGCTTAAACGCTGAACAATCGGTAATTAAATCAAATTGGATACCCATTAAATAATGACGAAGACGTTTCGTCGCTAAATATGCGGCCTTAACTTCCAGAAAGTAGCTGTGAAGTTTTTCTTCTTGTGGCGAGGTCTTACGACTCCAATAGAACACCGGATGCCATCTACCCTCATGTTGCTGTACCAATGTTGCACCGAAACCATGCTTTGATGCATCGACATGCAGTTGTGTTTTCTCATTTTGCTTAAAAATTTTTAAAACAGGCTCTTCGGTAAGCGCTGCCTTCAACTCTGAAATTGCTTGCTGTTGTGCGACTCCAATTTCAAACGCTGCGTCTTTGCTCAACAACTGTGTAATCGGTCTAGCCTTAGTAGCATAGTTTGCTATAAATTTTCGAAAATACCCTGTTAAGCCTAAGAAGGCTTGAACTCCTCTAATATTTTTCGGCACAGGAAAATTCTTGACAGCTCTAATTTTATCTTTTCCAGGCCATATGTTGCCATTCTGAATTTCGTGCCCTAAAAAGCTAATTTTTTCTTTCAAGAACTTGCACTAAGCCCACTTAATTTGCAAGCCGTAAGCTTCTGCTTGTTGCAATACTTTTTGCACGTTCATAAGGCACTCATCGCTTGTCTGACCGAAGACTACTATGTCGTCGACGTACAACTCCATTATTCCCTCGTTCATTAGCTGCTGAAAAATATATGTGACGTACCGAACAAACACCGCTGGTGAATTGCAGAACCCAAATGGTGCCCTGTTGAATTCGTATAAACCTTCTTTTGTAACGAATGCCGTATATTGTCTGCTATTTTCTTCGACCGGAACGTGAGAGAACCCATTTTTGAGGTCCATTACAGAAAAAATTTTGCTGACTGCATCTTCTCCAAAACCTCATCAATAATCGGCACAGGGAAACGGTCCTTTAACACCGCCGCATTTAATTTGCGGTAATCTATACAAACACGGTAACTAGCGTCTTTCTTCTTAGCTAAAACAACTTTGCTTGCAATGTTTGCATTGGATTCCCGAACAATACCAAGTGACAACCACTCATCTGGATAGGGTGTTCGCATGAGATAACTGCTGGATTGTAGTCATTAATTAATTTGATAACATCGCTTTTATATTGTGACGAAACATCGATTTCGACCTCCTTCTCTATAACATTATACATGCATTTAAATTGTTGCTCTTCTTGCGTTTGATTCATCTTCTGCGAGAAAAAATACCCCGAAGTATTAAATTCCAATTGGAATTGCTGAATGAAATCATACCCAACGATGACTTTGTTGTTTATTTTGCTGTCAGATACGACCAAAAACGTATGTTCAGTTTTTATTTCATCTACTTCAATTTCTACGGTTAACGCACCTACAGCTGCTGTTGCAACATTTCCTAAACCATATAATTTCGCAAAACTCTTCTTAAGTTGATTACTGCTAAAGTTTTCTGTATAAACACTACGCTGCATAAGTGACACATCTGCCCCAGTGTCAATCAAACATGGAAAACACTTGTTGTTTATTCGCATTCTCTTGTTTCGCTTATCATTCGTTACTACGCTCACCGATCGCTTTTCGTTTGTCGTGCCACAATTCTTTGCAATGTGATCACTACCATTGCACTTAAAGCACTTCGTCTCTGCTTCGCATTGTGCGCGTACGTGTGAAGTTGATCCGCAATTGTAACAATGCTGCTTCGTAACTCCCCGTGCTTCGCCGCTGCTGCCGTCACTGCCTTTCTGCGATGGCTTCGGATAGCTCTGCTTCTGCACAGCGACACCGCTGCTTTGCTTGTTGCTTATCTGCTGTATTGTCTCAAAACGATCTCTTAGCTCTTTAAAAGTTTTAGCGCTGTATAAAGGGTATTTTAATTCGTCACGTACCTTAACACCATTGACGATGTATCGAATAATTGCTTCGTCTTCCACCAACCCTAACGCTGCCAGCTTCCGCATTTGTAGTACATATTCGTGAAAGTTCTCTTCGCTTCTCTTTCGCCTTTGCATTAACTTCTGATTAACTTGTGCGCTGCTGAGTTTAACGTCAAACTCTTCGATTAGTGCTTCACATAGAGATTCGTAGTTTGACACGCTGACTGTTTCTAGGAACAGTTTGGCTGTTCCCCTCATTTTGTTTCGGGCATTTACGTATTTCTGCTTCGCTGTCAATTCGTATGCTTCTGCATTCTCGTTGAAATTCTCCAACCAAGTTCTAATTGGAACTGTCACACCGTCGTAATCTGTTATAATTTTCGCAAAGTGTTCGACTGATACGTTCTTGTTAGATTCCAGAATTTTTAGCAATTCAAGTAATTCGACCGTACTGGCAGAATTGCTGCAAACACTTGACGTCGACTGCATCTTTTCTGCGTTGACGTCCTCTTCCACTTCTATCAACTTTAAATCGGTTTCTTCAAACCTCAATGACTTTTGTGCTGCTTTTTTCAGCAATAAATCACTTTTTTCAACTTCAACGTCTTCTGCTTCTTTCAACTTCTCGCTGCTATCTTCCTTCAACATAAAATCGCTTTTTTCAACTTGAACGTCTTTTGCTTTTTTCAACTTTTCTCCGCTACTTTGGGCTTCCAACTGCTTTTCTGCTGCTTTTAACTTCTTTTTACTCGATCTACATACCGGCATTCTAGCACATTTTCTGGCTTACTTTTTCGTTCATAGGTTGAGCCCCCATGTGAAAATGTTAATTACGTTTAACATTAGTTTAAGTGTTTTATTTAAGTATATTTAATAGTTTATTAACATTTAATGATAAATAGATGAATAGATTTCAGTTTTTATGTAATTTAAACATAGGTAAAAAAGGAAAATTAAACTTAGCAATCTGTCGACTTTTCACTTCACCGCTGTTCGCTCAGTCCTCTCGTTTTACACTGTCTCTGTACACCATCCTTTGCCTCAGGGTTGCCAACCATCACATTCGGTCATCCTGTTCGTCATCTGTCCCAGATGACACATCGTCGTCGACTGCGTAGTGCGCCCAAAGCTTCATATTATCGGCGCTGGTAAAAGTGCACCGTGGCCCCGTAAACTCAGCTGCTTTTTCTACTGTGTACCGCCCATTACCTTTATCTTTGACCACACTGTAAGGTCCGATGAACTTATTTGCCAGCTTTTTGTTGGAAAATTGCGTTACTTTTATCGCAACCAAATCTGCTTTTTGATATCCGTAACCTTTTTTACGCTTTTTGTCGAAGTTTCTCTTGTACGCTTCTTGAGCCTTCTCTATATTGATCCTGGCTTCTTCCCTTAGTTTACTTCGATCATCTTGAAATGCGTTCAATAATTCTTCTTGCAGTAGCTTTATTATATCAGTAGACATCTCGCTTTTCATTTTCACACCAAACATTATTTCATACGGTGTAAACTTTGTTGACGAGTGAACGTGGGCGTTTATAGCTTTTTGTACCGTCGATGTATAATTGTACCATCTGGCCGGATCGTTTGATGACAACTTCGCTAACATAGAAATAATTACTCTGTTGACGCGCTCACTTTGGCCATTGCCTCTCGGAACTCCTGTGGTTATCGTAATGTGTTCAATTTTATTTTCGTGACAAAAATCTTTAAATAAATTTGATAAAAATGCTGCGCCTTTATCGCTTACAATACGTTGAGGGCTTCCGAAAGTTGTTATCCATATACTTAAGTGCTTTACTACTTCCTTAGCATCTGTAGTTTTGGTCGGAAACAGACAAACAAATTTGGAAAATCCGTCAACTGCGGCAAAAATATATTTATAATTTTTCGACGTTGAATCTAAAATACCCAAATGGTCTATATGGATTGTAGATAATGGTGAGTCACCTTTGTTTATACAATGCAAGAACTCCTCTTGCTTTCCCAACTTCCGATTGTGTACTATGCGCTCAATGCAATTAGCAATATGCTGCGCTACTTTTTTCTCAAGATGCGGTATAAAAAAATCTTGTTGAATCGCGTGCATCGTTTTTTGCGTGCTGAAGTGACCAAAGTTATGAATATTTCTGATTACCTCTTTTTCCATGCTCCGCGGAACAGCCAATAATTCTTGCCCATTCGTTTGTTTAAATACAACTCCGTTCTTGAAGGCATAGTCCGCGTATGGCTTTTGCTCGAGAATCGCTGCTATCGCTTTTAAGTGATCGTCATTTTGTTGTGCTTTCGTAATTTGTGCTTGCATCTGCGATGTAATAACCAAAACTGGATAGCGACTTAGGCTGTCAACATGCCTCATTCTGTCCGCTGAGCGATGTTCAATTTTAAAGTTGAAATCCTGCAAGTGCATGAGCCACTGAACTACTTCTCTTGGGACGTCTTTTTTAGCAGCTGTCTGCTTAAACGCTGAACAATCGGTAATTAAATCAAATTGGATACCCATTAAATAATGACGAAGACGTTTCGTCGCTAAATATGCGGCCTTAACTTCCAGAAAGTAGCTGTGAAGTTTTTCTTCTTGTGGCGAGGTCTTACGACTCCAATAGAACACCGGATGCCATCTACCCTCATGTTGCTGTACCAATGTTGCACCGAAACCATGCTTTGATGCATCGACATGCAGTTGTGTTTTCTCATTTTGCTTAAAAATTTTTAAAACAGGCTCTTCGGTAAGCGCTGCCTTCAACTCTGAAATTGCTTGCTGTTGTGCGACTCCAATTTCAAACGCTGCGTCTTTGCTCAACAACTGTGTAATCGGTCTAGCCTTAGTAGCATAGTTTGCTATAAATTTTCGAAAATACCCTGTTAAGCCTAAGAAGGCTTGAACTCCTCTAATATTTTTCGGCACAGGAAAATTCTTGACAGCTCTAATTTTATCTTTTCCAGGCCATATGTTGCCATTCTGAATTTCGTGCCCTAAAAAGCTAATTTTTTCTTTCAAGAACTTGCACTAAGCCCACTTAATTTGCAAGCCGTAAGCTTCTGCTTGTTGCAATACTTTTTGCACGTTCATAAGGCACTCATCGCTTGTCTGACCGAAGACTACTATGTCGTCGACGTACAACTCCATTATTCCCTCGTTCATTAGCTGCTGAAAAATATATGTGACGTACCGAACAAACACCGCTGGTGAATTGCAGAACCCAAATGGTGCCCTGTTGAATTCGTATAAACCTTCTTTTGTAACGAATGCCGTATATTGTCTGCTATTTTCTTCGACCGGAACGTGAGAGAACCCATTTTTGAGGTCCATTACAGAAAAAATTTTGCTGACTGCATCTTCTCCAAAACCTCATCAATAATCGGCACAGGGAAACGGTCCTTTAACACCGCCGCATTTAATTTGCGGTAATCTATACAAACACGGTAACTAGCGTCTTTCTTCTTAGCTAAAACAACTTTGCTTGCAATGTTTGCATTGGATTCCCGAACAATACCAAGTGACAACCACTCATCTGGATAGGGTGTTCGCATGAGATAACTGCTGGATTGTAGTCATTAATTAATTTGATAACATCGCTTTTATATTGTGACGAAACATCGATTTCGACCTCCTTCTCTATAACATTATACATGCATTTAAATTGTTGCTCTTCTTGCGTTTGATTCATCTTCTGCGAGAAAAAATACCCCGAAGTATTAAATTCCAATTGGAATTGCTGAATGAAATCATACCCAACGATGACTTTGTTGTTTATTTTGCTGTCAGATACGACCAAAAACGTATGTTCAGTTTTTATTTCATCTACTTCAATTTCTACGGTTAACGCACCTACAGCTGCTGTTGCAACATTTCCTAAACCATATAATTTCGCAAAACTCTTCTTAAGTTGATTACTGCTAAAGTTTTCTGTATAAACACTACGCTGCATAAGTGACACATCTGCCCCAGTGTCAATCAAACATGGAAAACACTTGTTGTTTATTCGCATTCTCTTGTTTCGCTTATCATTCGTTACTACGCTCACCGATCGCTTTTCGTTTGTCGTGCCACAATTCTTTGCAATGTGATCACTACCATTGCACTTAAAGCACTTCGTCTCTGCTTCGCATTGTGCGCGTACGTGTGAAGTTGATCCGCAATTGTAACAATGCTGCTTCGTAACTCCCCGTGCTTCGCCGCTGCTGCCGTCACTGCCTTTCTGCGATGGCTTCGGATAGCTCTGCTTCTGCACAGCGACACCGCTGCTTTGCTTGTTGCTTATCTGCTGTATTGTCTCAAAACGATCTCTTAGCTCTTTAAAAGTTTTAGCGCTGTATAAAGGGTATTTTAATTCGTCACGTACCTTAACACCATTGACGATGTATCGAATAATTGCTTCGTCTTCCACCAACCCTAACGCTGCCAGCTTCCGCATTTGTAGTACATATTCGTGAAAGTTCTCTTCGCTTCTCTTTCGCCTTTGCATTAACTTCTGATGAACTTGTGCGCTGCTGAGTTTAACGTCAAACTCTTCGATTAGTGCTTCACATAGAGATTCGTAGTTTGACACGCTGACTGTTTCTAGGAACAGTTTGGCTGTTCCCCTCATTTTGTTTCGGGCATTTACGTATTTCTGCTTCGCTGTCAATTCGTATGCTTCTGCATTCTCGTTGAAATTCTCCAACCAAGTTCTAATTGGAACTGTCACACCGTCGTAATCTGTTATAATTTTCGCAAAGTGTTCGACTGATACGTTCTTGTTAGATTCCAGAATTTTTAGCAATTCAAGTAATTCGACCGTACTGGCAGAATTGCTGCAAACACTTGACGTCGACTGCATCTTTTCTGCGTTGACGTCCTCTTCCACTTCTATCAACTTTAAATCGGTTTCTTCAAACCTCAATGACTTTTGTGCTGCTTTTTTCAGCAATAAATCACTTTTTTCAACTTCAACGTCTTCTGCTTCTTTCAACTTCTCGCTGCTATCTTCCTTCAACATAAAATCGCTTTTTTCAACTTGAACGTCTTTTGCTTTTTTCAACTTTTCTCCGCTACTTTGGGCTTCCAACTGCTTTTCTGCTGCTTTTAACTTCTTTTTACTCGATCTACATACCGGCATTCTAGCACATTTTCTGGCTTACTTTTTCGTTCATAGGTTGAGCCCCCATGTGAAAATGTTAATTACGTTTAACATTAGTTTAAGTGTTTTATTTAAGTATATTTAATAGTTTATTAACATTTAATGATAAATAGATGAATAGATTTCAGTTTTTATGTAATTTAAACATAGGTAAAAAAGGAAAATTAAACTTAGCAATCTGTCGACTTTTCACTTCACCGCTGTTCGCTCAGTCCTCTCGTTTTACACTGTCTCTGTACACCATCCTTTGCCTCAGGGTTGCCAACCATCACATGTATGTATATACATATGTACATTTAACATTCATTAGGTTAAATAAAATATATACGATTGTAATAAAACAGTCATGTTACTTTAACCGGTTTGGTAAAAAAAAGATCGAACTACAAATTTATAAAAAACAAATAATAAAACATAAGTATGTAGGTATATGAAAATAAATTAACTTTCGCGTTTCTACAAACACAAAACTGGATGCCGCTGGCTCAACACCACAGCTGATTATTTTGCAATACCGTATGTTGTCAAAAATGAGTTACGGAATAGTAATATTGTTAATATCTGTTCTTTAGCTGATTTGGCAACTTCGAGTGTTGCTAAAAAAGTTACTGAACCAGCGGCAACAAAATGTCTACCCTGCAATTGCAAAATGTAACTTATTCTTCGGACAAATACGAATAAAGTAACGTGCCAGTAAATATTTAAACCTTTCATAAATGGGTATTTTCGTTCCTTAGTATAGATTTTAATGGTGTATTTAAAATTCTGAGTATGCAATAGACCTACAACTACAACTTTTATAATTCTGAAGAAATTTACAACTTGAGAATAATTTCTGCAATTTTTTAATTGTATGCAAAGTTTTAAGCTTAACTTAAGACGGATGTGGTTATAGAATGAATTATATTTTATTAAAACAGACATAATTTAAATTATTTAAATATAACAATTTTCTAGGTAGCTGCGAGTGTTCGGACATTACATGAAATCTTTTACAAATATAAAGCAGTTTTAGTCGATCCTGCAGAATTTGCGTGCATGAAGGCAATCGTTTTGTTCCGACCCGAAACCCGAGGGCTTAAAGACCCCATGCAAATAGAAAACCTGCAAGATCAAGCACATGTAAGTATGTACATACATATATTCTTTCACTGTCATTTTACAGCCGTTTACATGATATATGTACATATGTACGTACATACATAGTTTTAACTAAATACTCGCCCAAGCTCTTAAGGATTGGTTACCACCAGTTTTTTTGACATCGAAAAATGTTACTAGAATTAAAATTAACTATTAGGCATTAAATAAGCAAAAGTGATGTAAAAAACAATATAAATGTATGAACACAGTAGGAAAAACGGTGGTAAAATGAAATTATCTTAACAGAATAGCTAATAATTTGTTAAAGAGCTATAGATTTTGAAAATCCATTCAGATTTGGCTTACTTTCTTACCTGTTTTATTTGAATACGCTTCAAAATTTATTATGCATTTATAAGCCAATGACTATCACATTGGATAATACGAGTATTTGTTAATAAATAATTTCAGATTTCCGATAATATTCAATTTATAGAGATAAATAGGCAAAGCCAACCTCGATTGTGTTTTTTTTTTTCAAAAATTTAAACTATTGAAAGCACAATTGCCACCACTGACAAACAAAAACATGATTTAAACCAAGGCATATTCAATACAAGGCACATCAAATAGGTAGCCGCAGCAAACTTTTTTTTTTGAACTTTTTTCATATTTTATTTTAATTTGAATTGTCAAATTTTGAATTTCGTTGTGATAAGAAAGCTTTCAGTACAATTCAAGGTAGTTGATAAAATATTTTTGAAATTTTAGATTTTAAAAGCAAAAACAAAATATACAGAGCTCAAATTTTTTTTTTCAAATTTTCTACTGCTGCTACCTTTTGAATGTGCCTTGATTCAATATGCAGATGCAGTAGAAAAAATTAGAAAAATTTAAAAAACGTATGAGCTCTGTATATTTTGTTTTGCTCTTAAAAGCCAAAATTTCAAAAATATTTTATCAACTTACTTGAATTGAGCATTCTTATCATAACTAAATAATTATAAGAAAATATAAACAATATTAATACTACATGTACATTGAGCCAAAGTGAGTAATTTGAAATTAGTCATTTGAATGTGTCTTCTATGCTCTATTCGCATTGACAGCTAATTTTGTAAGAAAAAAATCAAGCGAATTTGGCAATATAGGGGACTCGATATACATAAGTATGTATGTTGGCGGTCTGTGGCCGACAATATTTATTTATTTATTTATTGAGTCTATCGAACAACAGTTTCCTTACAGGCTATTAACAATATTATGCTTAATAACTAAGAAAAGAAAATTTCAAAATCTAAAAAGTTGAATCCAAAAGAATTTTAAAAACATTTTTTGAATAAGAAAAATCTAATAATACCTTGTTCGATATCACATTAAATTCACCAATGGCACGGGCAATAGGGGCATTACGAGCATTATTCAGTTTTGTAACTAACACCATAAAACGGCAAAAAATTTCGTAAACTTCGCTGAGGAATGTTAAAATTAAGTTTTACTAATAGAATGGGGCAATCAATAGCGCCATTAACCAAATTAAAAATAAAAGACAAAGAGAGTATGGATCTTCTAGAATCCAACGATTTCAAATTTATTAAAAGCAGGCGTGAACTATACGAAGGTACTGATTCCGAAAAATTAAAAGAGCGTCAAGCAAACTTAAGGAATACTTTTTAGACACGTTCAATTCTTTTTATTAAATTGGCATGGTATGGTCTCCAAATGATCGTTGCATATTCTAAGTTAGAACGTACAAAAGACGTACATATACATATAATAATTTAAGCGTGTAGGGATCAGAAAATTTCGTGCTATTACGCCTCACAAAACCTAACATCGCATAAGACTTTGCAACAATATGAGAAATATGACTGTTGAAAGTAAAATTAGAAGAAAAAATTGCGACAAGATCCTTGATTTCATTGAGAGATTCTAAGACTGATAAAGCAATACTGTGAATTTTAGCAAAAGTGACTTTAAAGCATTTGCTGATATTCAAAGGAAGGCGGGATTTAATGCACTAGCATTGCAGCTTGTCTAAATCAGCCTGAAGCTTAATTGCATCAGCAGAGCTTTTTATAACCGAAAATACTTTTAAATCATCAGCGTATAGCAGAAAATTAGCAAATGTGAAGGAATTGGTAACGTCATTTATAAATAGCACAAAGAGTAAAGGACCTAAAATACTCCCCTGAGGAACCCCAGAAGATGCTATAAAAGGATTAGATGTTGCACCATCTACCATGACTACACAGCGTATATTCAGCAAATAAGATTTAATCCACTGCAAAAAATTAGAATGAAAGCCCATGCAAGATAACTTGCTAACTAAAATCCAATGAGAAACTTTATTAAAATCCTTGGAGAAATCTGTATAAACACAATCAACTTGAAAACCATCCAAGAAGGAATTAATACAGTACTCACTAAATACCGCTAGATTAGAAGCAGTCGACCGATTGGAGACACATTTCCTGATTTGGCGAAATTAAGCTCTTAGAAACAAAATACATTTTTCTACAATAATACTCTCAAAGACTTTTGATACTGAAGATAACTTTGATATTGGCCTATAATTGCACACATCACTTTTATTCCCGCTTTTGAAAAGCGGAGTAATAGAGGTCAATTTAAAATCGTCGATAAAAACCCCTGAAGCTAATGACTTATTAAAAAGGAGTTGCAACGGGAGCACTAAAGCTGGGCAATTCCTTAGCAAAATGCCTGACAAACCATCAATATCGGCCTTAAAAGAAAACTCGTAAAACTCAAATTTTAGAACCAAGGCTACATGATGTTTATCACAAACTGATATTGGAAAGTAACATTCCTCAACATTGCAACTTATATTATTACTTATAAATATGAGATCAAGAACTCTATTCGGTTGATTAACAAAATTATTAATTTGCAATAAATTAAGACTTAAAATATTGTCAAGCAGATACGTCTCAAAAGACACAGTAACATTTATTGGCGTAAGGCCAAAATTTGAAAATAAACCGCACCATGCCACGTTGGATAAGTTAAAGTCGCCTAACACACACAAATGGTTATCGCAGTGGGCAAATATTAACCACTTTTTCATATACATACATACATAAGTGTGACGCGCCATATCCTTGAACTAATAGAATTGTTCGATCTCACTGAACTATAGCTGCACTACACTTATTTCCCCTTCTGCGACTAATATTATGGTAAACATGTAGCTAATTTTACCATTTGTACAAGTTAATGTTGTGGTTAACTTTAAGCTCAAGTTACCTTCCGTACAAGTTAATGTTTTGATGAGATTGTAGCTAATGTTAACATCTGCGTAAGTTAATATTCTGGTAAACATGTAGCTAATGTTAACATCTGCACAAGTTGAGCTCAGCTGTTGCAAAATTAAAGGCAACTGTTGGACCCAACAGTTTTGTCTTAAAAACGGCTAGATGAATACACTGTCAAATGAACATCTGATACATGTAAAAAATTAAAAATAAATAAAATATTTCCAAAATAAAGAATTTGAATAAATAAACAGCTCAAAAGTATATTCATACATACATATTTATATATTTTTTATATATGCTTTCTCCAATACGATAGTCTGCATACCATGAATTTTCCATTTTTATTTTATTTTATTTACATATGTGCACTACAAAACACGAAACGAACTCTGCAATGAAATGAAATAGTTGCGCCGTGGAGTTCCTAATGCAACGCTGGTGCGTAAAACTCATCGTTCATCGTTTTAATCAAATAAAAAGAGGATTATTTAAATTAAACATCATAATAATAAGCATATATTTAGTGAAAAAAGGATTAATTCAAAATATTTTAGTTACTTTAGTTAAGTAATGCGAAATTGAAAAAATAAGTTTGTAGCTGCCACCTAACAAAGCGGCGTTGCATTTTGAATATGAAGGCGTGACTATGTTCGATCAGCAGACTAGGCCGACTCAACATGTTGAGTTCATGTAGCGAAAAAATGATATGATGGAAAAAATGGCGTCAAATAGGCAACTGTTGAGCTAAGCGGCTCTACTCAACTATGCGTTAGTAAGGCAAACACTCAACTGTTAACAATCTGGTAAACATGTAGCTAATGTTAACATCTGTACAAGTTAACATTCTCGTAAACATGAAGCTAATGTTACCACGTGCATATGTAAGTAAATTCGGTAACCATGAATATTTTTAAATAAACTGTACAACAATTATTTTTTTCATTAATTAATTTTCTGTAAAAATATTTAAAAAACACATAACATGTGACCATCTATATAAAAAATAATGTCATAATTAAAAAAATTTAATTTATTTATTTTATGCAATTAAAGATATAATATAATTATTAAAAGGAATGTCTTAAAGTATTAAATGAAAATATTTCAAACAAACAATAAAATTAAAGTGCATCCAAACCAGTCAAAGGAAAATATAAGCAATTTGTTCAAGCAAAAAATTAAATAAAAACAAAAAGGCTTTGCTAGTAAAAATAAATAAAGTTATTATTTATATTGAAAAAAAAATTGTATTTCATTTTATTGTTAGGGTTTAATGTAAAACAAAACCAGACCATACTATATTATTTGATTAAATTATAATTACACTGTCCAACAAATGAAGACTTTTTGAATGGAACAGAATAGCGACCCCATAATTCGATAATGAAAGGGTATGTTGAGTAGATCATTTTTGTAGAACAAACTTATGGTCCAGCACGTCTGAGTTTTTTTTTACAGTGGGTCAAAGTTTTCATTTTTTGGTCGAAGGGAGCATTATACTATATGAAAAAAATGTTGTAAGTTAATGTCTGAGAGAATTCTTATGGTCAGAGTTGTATTGTGGAATTGTATGAGGATTATTTTTGTGGAAGATCTTAACCCTCTAACTGGTCTCTTTATGGGTCAATTTGACCCTTTTTTTCGAGAAAATCAAAAAATATCCTTTAAAAACGGACATTTAAGGATTAAAATATTCTACGAAAATGTTTGGCGGAAAATTTCAGTGGGGGTCACCAAAGACACCAATGTTGTAAATAAAGCTCTTTACGATTAATTGGCAAAATTACACGCCAACTTCTATAAAAAAATTATAATTTTGTTTTAATAGTGGTTTATTATAGTATGTACATATTTATTTTTTTGCTTCAGCAGTAGTATAACAATGGATTGAGATGAGAGTGCAGAAAATGCAGCTTTAGTGACATCTTAACGCCTATATTGTTAAAACCGATTAGCATGCTTTCAATATTTTCTGCATAGTTTTGTGCTTTTGAGTTTCCAAGGAATTCTGATATAACCAGCTGCATAAAGTCAAATGCTGTCTTTTGCATATCCGACAGATGACCATAAAATTCTTCATTATTATTATATTATAACCCAACGGAAACCCACTTTCCCGCCCAACCGACACGATGGGCTCAATCCGCATAACGTACGGATGTTTTTTAAATATACAAATCTTAGGTGCCGAGTCGTGACAGAATAAAGTTTGTTAAGCGTCGAGATCCCGAGCTGCTCAGCTACAGAATAAGAATTCATCAGCCGAATACAAAGTTAGAGAAATGCAAAGTAAGAAAATTGGATCGTTAGCTGTTATTAAGAGAGGATAGAACAGTTCTTTTAATCATAAAAAGTGAGTCCGATACATCAAAGGTGCTGGAATGATTGTTAAAGTCTCGGCATAAACCCCGAAACGGTTCATTCAACTCAAAGTTAGTTCTGCATAGTTTCAAGAAAAGTGGTTTAAAGTTTCTGGTTGCACGGGAGGGTACATTAAAATTAATTTGCTCTAGAAGAAATGGACTTGAGATCCATCCATTGACTAATTTTACCAGAAATATTATACCTAACATTTCTCTGCGACTCGAAAGAGTAGGAAGATTAATAAGTTTTAAACGACTAGTGTAAGGGGGAAGATTGTACGGCGAATCCCATCGAAGATTTCTCAAAGCAAAAAGTAAGAATTGTTTTTGTATTGACTCTAGTTGGTCTCCAGTATTGGTCTTACCAATGAAGTAAAAAGTGTTTTAGTTATATACGGGTCGCGGAATTCCTTTGACCAACGCTTTACAAAAGCCAGCACACCCCTTGCTTTATTAACTGTGGAACTAATATGAAAATTAAAATTGAGTTTACAATCCATACCAACACCCAGGACAACAAAACTGTTTACATGTTCTAGGACGTAGTTATTTATTTTGTAGGAGGCCGGCTGAATGGTTCGTCGAGAAAAGCACATGAATTTACATTTGTTAAGGTTAAGCGGCATATAATTAATGCTGCACCAATTGACTATGCTGACCAAATCTTGCTGCAGCAAGGATCTTTCTTCAGCCGAGGCATAAGTCTTAAAAAGTTTAACATCATCCGCGTACATCAATATTTTAGAATACTTTACTACTGTAGAAATGTCGTTTATGAATAGCAGGAACAGAATCGGTCCGAGGTGGCTGCCCTGAGGAACTCTCGAGGAAACATCGATGATCCCAGAATGAAAATTTTTAAAAACTACCTTTTGCGTCCTACCGGAGAGATAAGAAGACATCCAACAGAGGATACCAGGTTGAAAACCAAGCAGATCTAGTTTACGGATGAGTAAAGAGTGACATACTTTGTCAAATGCTTTACTGAAATCGGTATATATAACATCAGTATCAATGTATTCCCTAAACCCATTTGAAACATGGGTGGTAAATTCAAGTAAATTTGTAATGGTTGATTTGCCCTTACAGAAGCCATGTTGGGAATTTGCTATTATTGAGGAAATCGGATAAGTCATTTGATTGGTAACAATAGCTTCAAACAACTTCGGGATAGAAGAGAGTTTAGCTATACCACGACAGTTTTCAATAGAAGATCTGCTTCCAGATTTATGAAGGGGGATTATGTAAGACTGACGGAAAAACTCCTTGCCGGAGGGACAAATTAAACAAGTTCGATAATGGCAGGTACAGGTGCTTTGCACATTTTTTTAGGAAACATGTCGGGATCATATCAGGGCCGTACTTGAATGATTCTTTTAAAGATATTAAATAATGAAAAACATCATCTGATGATATGACTGGAATATTAATAGAATTATTGGGGCTCAGCTTGTATGGATAGGAAATAGAGTTACATTTAAATTGAGTGGTGTAGTTAGATTTAAAGAACTGGGCAAATAGATTGGCAATAATCTCGTCATCACATGACACAGTATTTTGATATTTCATTGCGGAAGGGAATGCATTTACTCTGCGCTTAGAATTAACGAAACCATAGAAAGCTTTCTGGTCGTGGATAATGTTCATTTTCATTTTATTCAAGTATTTTTCATAACAGTTTTTATTTAATTCTAGATATTTATTTCGCAAGACTGAATAACTAAGATAATCCACTTGACGACCAGTACTTTTATATATGTATTTTAAAAGAACGCGATTTTTTATTTTTTAAAGTTGTCAAGTCTTTAGTGAACCATAAAGGGGCTGATTTATCACGAATACAAGAACCTTTAGGTACATGTTTAAGAAATAAGTTGTATAAAGTATTGTTGAAGTCCAAAACATTACGCTCAATATCGCCATTGTAGTAAGGCCAAGTTATTTTAGATAAGCCACAATTTAATTTTTTAAAATTAGCTTTTCTAAAATCGAAGCTGTCATTAGAATTAAAAGCTTTCGATCCAGAAACCCGCTCTCCGTCTATGATCTCGTATGACAATTCAATCGCAGGATGATATACATCCTCAGGTAAAACCAATGGATCACAACGATTTAAGGAGGCCCTGTACATGTTGTCAACAAAAACCAAATCCAAGACCCTCCCCAACTTGTTTTGTAGGGTATTAACTTGGTTCGGACAGAGTTCAGTCATCCCCTCCAGAAAGGCGTTGTTAATGGAAGGCACGATATGACCATCAATTATATTCCAAGAAATGTTTGGGAGATTAAAATCACCCAACACAATCAATGAGTCGGGAGGCCTAAGCAATGAGTCCACAATCCCAAGTAAAGAAATCTTGTAATAATTTTCTTATATCGGGTCCAACGAGCATTCCTAGAAAAGGTAATTTACATTAAATGAAATAAATTATTTCTTAAAACCGTATTTTACCTTCTTTTAATTTTGCTGCAGATAATCTGGGGAAAATTGTTTGAATGCGTTTGAAAGCATTTCCTTGTGTATTTAAGCTTTTAATACAATTTTTCACCACGCCCAACTTAATATGTAGCGGTGGAAGTATGACCTTATCTTTTGGGACAAGGGATTCATGGATTACATTTAAGTCACCAATAATATTTTCTTTACTTTAGATATTTTAGAACCTCTTCAATACTGCAACAGTATACAAGTTCTTCTGATTTTTTAAAATAACTTTCCAGATTGGCGTGTCTTTTTCTTGGCGATGTAACTTTTACATCGGCTTTTATCAAATTCCTGTTTTTCAATCTGGAACATAATATTTCAGCTTTCTCTTTTGTTAGTCCTAAATCTCTTACAAGATCTTCAAAATAAGCTTGGTCTATCAAATTAGGACATATGTTTAAACCATCAGGAGGCAAGTAACTTATATCTGATATGTTTTCAACCGCCGCTGCTATTTCTGTTTTGGGTATGTCATATCGCGTAGTGCCTTTGGCTTCTACCAAATTTGTAATTTACGCAGAAATAGCATGTATCTGATTTGTGATATTCAGGTTCAAACCATATAATAGGCTCAGAAAATTCAGCGCCTTAGAACCGCCTTTGTACCAGGTCAAAAGACCACTTTCTCAAGTAGTACATGCAGTTTTTGGTATCCAAGCTTCACATAAAAATCGTATTTCAAAGAAAAGAAAATATGGTTCTTCAATTGTAGGGAATATCTTTCTTCTGCTTTGATGGTGCGTAAAATGTCCACAAATATAACAAAACCAATCTCTTAATTTGCAAACAGAATTCGCCATGCTTATTTAAGCTTTAATTGTTCTTTTTTTATATTAATTTTAATATTTTAGAATTTTTATTGAGCTCAAGGCCAGTTTATGGAAGATTTTTTGTGAAAAAACAACAACAGCTTTTAATGGTTGAAGTTATAGTACTATTTCGGAAATCACCACATTTCCTCATCAGACTTCTTTTTGATTATTAAATTAAATTATTTTTAATTTAATTTTCATAACCACTTCTCTCAGGCTTTGAACCCGGGAGCTCGGAGTTGCAGAGCCAATACGCTACCCGGGTTCAAAGCCTGAGAGAAGTGGTTATGAAAATTAAATTAAAAATAATTTAATTTAATAATCAAAAAGAAGTCTGATGAGGAAATGTGGTGATTTCCGAAATAGTACTATAACTTCAACCATTAAAAGCTGTTGTTGTTTTTTCACAAAAAATCTTCCATAAACTGGCCTTGAGCTCAATAAAAATTCTAAAATATTAACATTTACTAGGCCAACAGAAAAATGAACAACCATTGTATATTAATTTTAGTAAAAATCACACCCGATATGTACTGCTTAGTAGCTCAATTATGCTTAATTTTATCACACCCGATTTGTAAGTCACAGCTGACTAGACGCGATAACTCAGTGTTTGGCCCGGCCGAACTTGACGACGTTTTCACCTGCTTTGTATATGTTGGCGTGTAATTTTGCCAATTAATCGTAAAGAGCTTTATTTACAACATTGGTGTCTTTGGTGACCCCCACTGAAATTTTCCGCCAAACATTTTCGTAGAATATTTTAATCCTTAAATGTCCGTTTTTAAAGGATATTTTTTGATTTTCTCGAAAAAAAGGGTAAAATTGACCCATAAAGAGACCAGTTAGAGGGTTAAGATCTTCCACAAAAATAATCCTCATACAATTCCACAATACAACTCTGACCATAAGAATTCTCTCAGACATTAACTTACAACATTTTTTTCATATAGTATAATGCTCCCTTCGACCAAAAAATGAAAACTTTGACCCACTGTAAAAAAAAACTCAGACGTGCTGGACCATAAGTTTGTTCTACAAAAATGATCTACTCAACATACCCTTTCAGAATTATAGGGTCGCTATTGTGTTCCAAAAATGCTGTTGGACAGTGTTATTATTATAGGAAAGTTACCATTAACTAAAGGCAATAAATTAAATTAATTGTTAGAAATAAACTATAAGTACATGTATTTATAATACTTTTTCAATACAGAAGTCAAGAGAATTAATAAAAATTTAAATTGAAATTATTATTTTTAATAAAAATGTTTAATGTTTTTATTAGTAAATTTAAAATAAATTATTGTTAGGTGCTTTGTTATTATTTTTATTTTAAATAAATAAATAAAGTAATATATAGTTATGTATGTATATAAAAATTAACAAAAATTACCATTGCGTCGGAGTATGGTTTGGTTCTTAAGAGATTCTCCAAGTTATAAAATTGTTCGCGGGATGATAGTGGGAGCATAGTTTGAAGCAAACCACTTTGCACTCGCGCAATAGCTGCCCTTGTGCCTGAATTTCCGCGCGTTCGGGCATCTGTTATATAAACGAATTAGTAATTAAACACTATTTGGGATTTATAAACAGATTTATATGACCTTTTCTGCAAGAGGCATTTCTATGATGTCTACCTTCGACACAATTTCCCCGAGGGCGGCCATGACTCCATCATTCATTTGTTTTTGTCTCTCCAGCAAAAGAGATAATGTAACTTCCTGATCTAAAAATAAAAATGAATTACAAAGGGATTGGTTTTGGATCATATGCAAAAAAAAGAGTAGGAAAAACAGCTTGCCACTTTATTAAAAATAGGTTTGAAAGTTTTCTTCTTCTTTCATTGGCTCGATAGCCGCCTATGCGATTTTGGCCGAGCTTAGCACAGCACGCCAGTTATTTCTCTCTTTCGCTAACTGGCGCCAGTAGGAAATAACAAGCGTACCCAAGTCCTTAACCGCCTGGTCTTTCCAACGCAGAGGAGGCCTCCCTTTTCCTCTGCTACCACCGGCGGGTAACGCGTCGAATACTTTCAGAGCTGGGGCACTTTCATCCATTCGAACGACATGACCAATCCAGCGAAGCCGCTGGATCTTAATTCGCTTCACAATATCTATGTCGTTATAAAGCTCGTACAGCTCATCGTTCCATCTTCTACGGTATTCACAATCGCAAAGGCGTAAAGGCCCATAAATCTTTCGGAGAATCTTTCTCTCGAACACTCCCAGAGCCTTCTCATCAGATATCTTCATCGTCCATGCTTCTGCGCCATACATTAGGACGGGCATAATGAGAGACTTATAGAGCGTAAATTTTGTCCGTCGAGAGAGGACTTTACTGCTCAGTTGCCTACTCAGTCCGAAGAAGCACTTGTTGGCAAGAGTGATCCTCCTTTGGATTTCGAGCCTGACATTATTATTGATGTTAATGCTGGTTCCTAAGTAAACGAAGTCTTCTACTTTTTCAAAGTTACAACTGTCAACAGTGATTTGTGATCCCAGTCGGGAATGTGCCGACTGTCTATTTGATAACAGGAGATACTTCGTCTTGCCCTCGTTCACCTCCAGACCCATTCGCTTCGCTTCTCTATCCAGTTTGGAGAAGGCAGAACTAACTGCGCGGTTGTTAAGGCCGATGATGTCAATGTCACCGGCGTACGCCAGCAATTGCACACTCTTATAAAAGATAGTGCCTGACCGATTTAGTTCTGCGGCTCGAGTTATCTTCTCCAGCATAAGGTTAAAAAAGTCACAGGACAAAGAGTCACCCTGTCTGAAACCTCGTTTGGTATCAAACGGCTCGGAGAGGTCCTTCCCAATCCTGACGGAGCTGGTGGTGTTGCTCAACGTCATTTTACATAGCCGTATAAGTTTTGTCGGGATACGAAATTCAGACATTGCGGCATAAAGGCAACTTCTTTTTGTGCTGTCGAAAGCGGCTTTGAAGTCGACAAAAAGGTGGTGCGTGTCGATTATTTTTTCTTGGGTCTTTTCCAAGATCTGGCGCACTGTGAATATCTGGTCGATAGTAGATTGACCAGGTCTAAAGCCACACTGATAAGGTCCAATCAGTTCGTTGACGGTGGGCTTTAGTCTCTCACACAATACGCTCGACAGAACCTTATATGCGATGTTAAGAAGGCTGATACCGCGTTAGTTGGCGCGAATTGCAGTATCACCCTTCTTATGGATTGGGCAAAGTACTGTGAAGACCAAATGTCCCGGTGGAATTTGGCCCACACATCTCCACACACCACCCTAACATTTACCAACAGCCGCTGTACCCACATAAAACGTAGCAATGGTACAGCCTAACCAAAACAACAGACGGGGGAATATGTAAACCAACGGCATAACCACGCCACTACGAAATACATATTTACACCGCTAGCACAGAGCGAGCACAACAACAGGCAACCAACAGAAAGTGCGAATATTCAGAGCAACGGCATAACCACGCCACTACGAAATACATATTTACACCGCTAGCACAGAGCGAGCACTACAACAGGCAACCAACAGAAAGTACGAATATTCAGAGCAACGGCATAACCACGCCACCGGCACATACATATCTACGCCGCTAGCACAGAACGAGCACAACAACAGCCAACCAGCAAGTATAAGCGCGAACATTCTAGAACAGCAAGGTGCAGCAACAAGTTGCCGCAACACAGTCTCAACGGCAACATGTAGCCAAGACTTTCGCAACATACGCCACAACGGCTATAAAAGGCAGCACACAGGAGCAAATATGCAGTCTGCACGGAGCTACGCGTGTGGGCAGTACATTGTTTCTGAAAAGTGTGAGTAACGTAGAGGTTTTATTATCAGGCGGAACTCCTCTTTCAGAAGCAAAAAGCCACGTGCTAAGCAAGGAACTGTTCAGAGGTTCTATTATCAGGTTCAGTTTCTTGCCTTAGAACGTGTCGCCTAGGAAAACCCACACCATCACTCTCGCAACCCGCGCATCAGCGACACCCGATCGCTCAGTACCGTACAGCACCACGGAGCGTGCTAAGGCCCCCGGGAGTATCCAACAGCCGCTCGTTCCAGCAGACGCCACACAACCTCGTGCGCAAGTACACGAGGAGAAAGTATAGATTTAGGGATTATAATTAAGGTACATATATGTACGTCAGAGGGAAGTTGAATAAAAAGTGAATTTGTCCCAACCAAATACAAATATTATTGTGAGTGGACCCTGGGAACGGCGAGTATACCCCAGCACTAGACACGAAGTCGTGGGACACGAAAAAGACTTCCTTACAATTGGCGCCCGAGCAGGGACAATCACCTTTTATTCGCCAAATACATATACACCTTAACCTCACAAAAAAAAAAAAAAAAAAGAGAAAAAAAATGACAGACGCAATAACAACCACGTGGCTGGACAACCTTTCCAAGGAGCAGTTGGGGGCCATCGCGCAGGAGCTTGGACTGGACCATTTGGGCAGTAGCCGCGAGATCCGGAAACGCATCGCAGCATTTGCGTCTAAAGCAATCAGTGACGCAGAAGTCCACGCGAATCTCTTGGCGCTGGAGGCGAAATACCAGCCCAGGACATCAGAAAGCTCCATCGGACTGAAGACTCCGATGTCAACTAGCTCAGACAAGGAGGGGGAGAACAGCGGTGCGAAGCAAACCAAAGGCGAGCTGTTACCGCCTCCACCACCGCACGTACCACCCCAACAACACCTGCCAGTGACGTTTACCATGCGCGGCGGAGGCACAGTGCCCAACTCTAACCAAGTAACTGTGCCAACGTTCGCACCCATCATAGACCAGGTACGGAAATGGTCCGTACATTATGACGGCCGACGCGAGCCACTAGTATTCGTGGAACGGTTAGGGGAGCTGGCGGAGGTTTACACAATAAACATAGACCTTTTGCCAAGGACCATGCCAGAACTACTGCGCGACAAGGCCCTCCAGTGGTTCCGTAACAACAACGAGCACTGGCGAGACTGGACAAGCTTCAAACAGAACTTCCTGCGATTCTTCCTGTCGGCGCGGTATTTCGAACGCCTGGAGGACGACATACGTCAGCGCAAACAATACGCGCACGAAATCCACACAGGATCCACACAGACCCCGAGATAGTAGCGGCCATTCAGGAGCTGAAACCACCAGCCAACGTGAAGGAAGTACGCCAATACCTGGGGATAGCCTCCTGGTACCGACGCTTCGTGCCCGATTTCGCGACACTAAGCCAGCCACTCACGAGTCTACTTAAAAAGGGGAAACATTGGCGATGGAACACCGAGCAACAAGAAGCCTTCGATGTCATCAAGCAGAAACTCACCGAAGCACCCATACTCGCCTGCCCAGATTTCACCAAGCAATTCACGCTGCAAACAGACGCGAGCAACTTTGGGCTGGGAGCGGTGCTGACACAGGAATTGGACGGCGATGAACGAGTAATCGCCTACGCAAGCCGGAAGCTGAATAAGGCGGAGACAAAATACTCCCCTACCGAGAAGGAGTGTCTGGCCATTATTTGGGGAATCCGGAAAATGAGACTCTACCTGGAGGGGTACAGGTTCAAGGTGCTAACCGACCACATGTCCCTGAAGTGGCTCAACTCCATCGAGAGCCCTTCCGGACGCGTAGCACGGTGGGCCTTAGAGCTGCAGCAATACTCCTTCGACATCGAGTACCGCCGGGAAAAATTAAACCTGGTGGCGGACGCATTGTCCCGACAACCACTGGACACACTACGTCAGGCCACGACATTGGAACCAAAGTGCAACTAGTGGCACAAACGCATCGCCGAAATCAAGAGTAACCCCGACAAGTACGCCGACTACACAATGATGGACGGTCAGATATACCGCCATATCCCTTGCAGGTCCCAGGATGAGGAGGCAGTACCCTGGAAGCTATGTGTACCAACCCCCTTACGGCAGCGGGTTTTACAGGAGAATCACGACATGCCCAGTGCCGGACATATGAGCATCCGCCGGACAGTGGCCCGGATCGCCAACCGATATTACTGGCCCGGAATGTTCCGCGACATCAGCCGCTACGTACGCCAGTACGACTCATGCCAGAAATACAAGGGAGGACAACAAAAACCCGCAGGCATGATGTTGTCGCAGATAGCCCAAGAGCCGTTTTCAACGGTCTGCGCCGATTTCGTTGGACCGCTACCGCGATCTACGCACGGAAATTCCATGCTACTCGTCTTCTTCGACCGTTTCAGCAAATGGGTGGAACAAGTCCCCATGAGACGAGCGACCGCCGAGGGGCGCCTTTCGGGAGCGCATCCTCGCACGATTCGGGGTTCCCAAGATACTGATCTCGGACAACGGCGTCCAGTTCACAAGCAACCTGTGGCAACGATACCTCCAGGAGATGGGAATACGCCAACAGTTTACGGCGCCATACACTCCGCAAGAAAACCCGACAGAAAGGGCAAATCGGACCGTTAAGCGCATTATCGCCCAGCTCACCAAGTCACAGCACAACCACTGGGACGACCTGCTACCGGAAATAGCACTCGCCGTAAACACCGGCGTTTCAGCCTCCACTGGATACAGTCCAGCATTTCTGATCCAGGGGCGCGAACCACGGCTACCAGGAGCGCTTTACGACGAAATCAACGCCGGAACTGGTACAACACCCCAAACAGCGGAGTCCAGGTCTAGCCGGCTACAGGAGGCATTTACCATTGTGGGTCAAAACATGGAGCGGGCTGCAACAGACCAAGCACGACACTACAATTTACGGCGTAAGAAGTGGAACCCAGAAGTCGGCGACCTAGTCCTCTCCAAGGAGCACAACCTGTCCAAGGTTGGCTCCCAAATACGACGGCCCGTACCAAATAATGAAGTACGTGTCGCCAGTAATCGTACAATTTCGAAAACCCGACGGGGGGAGGACAAAAACGGCAAACATCGCCGAATTAAAAGCTTACCATATGGACACCACTCTGGAGGCACCATAAACGGAAATACATTTCAATGCATAGAAGCAGACACCAAAATTTTTTTTTTCCAGTACAATTAGCAGACACACAATTATTTTGGCATCACGGATCAATCAATAGTTAACCACCAAGCTAAGAACACGTTAATAGCGCAGAATTAAATAGTACGCCATGAAAAAAACAAGTGAAAATAAATTCGACGCCAGCGCCAAGAGGATGCGAGAGCGAGTAGAGGAGGAACAGGCAAAGAGGCCACGGACCGTGCTGCTAGGACCGACGACCCCCGCTGGGGTCCGAAGTGCCGCAACGGCACGCGCCGAAGCCACGCACGCCGCGTCACTACATGCACAACTAAGCCGTCCGCCATCGGGACGCACCGCAACAGTATTCGTAACGGGCCTACTGACTCCCGCTGGAGCCAGAGGCGCCACCATTCCGCAAACCGACGCCGCATCATTGCATGCGCAGCCAAGCCGTCCGCCATCGGGACGCACCGCAACAGTATTCGTAACGGGCCCACTGACTCCCGCTGGAGCCAGAGGCGCCACCATTCCGGAAACCGACGCCGCATCATTGCATGCGCAGCCAAGCCGTCCACCATCGGGACGCACAACAGCGACATGCACCACAGTACATACGATCCCAGCTGGAATCCCAGGACCAACACGTTGTCTAGCACGACGAGTAGCAGTACGTGAAACCACGCCACCGAACGACACAACGGACGACAACACCGGCTCCACCTACGGGAGAACATCCAGCAACAGTTCGGCCCAGTCGCCATCTGACGCAACAACATCAACGACCACGCCAGCAGGCAGCACCATCGGGATTACCTCGGACGAGGAAACGCCACCGCCAGAAGAAATCGAGGCTCCTGTGATCTATCCGTCAGGCCAGGGCGGAATCACCCTTCACAGAGCGGACCTACACGCACTAGCAGGACCACGATGGATTACGGACTCCATCATAGAAGCCTGGACAAAAGGCCTAGAGCGCGAATTCGGCCAGAGAGCAACCATTCTCAGCCCTTTTGTGGTCTGGCAATTGGCAGACACGCGGGAGCAGGAGGAAAGCTACCGGCGCATCCACCGTTGGCTCCGGAAAATTGACCTCTTCGGGCAACGAGTGGTACTCGCACCGCATAACACCTGCAACCACTGGTATCTCTTGGCGCTCGCCGACCAAGAAACGACCCACCACGTTACCGACACAGAATGCTTCCGCCAATACTACATTTGGATAGCGGCCTCCTGGAACCGGGGAAACGTAACACACGCAACACACGCCTGGCGGGGATTCTTGAAATGGGAATACAAGGAACGAACAGGGCAAACGGATTTTGAGGCACCCGACATACTCCTGGACGTACCACAGCAGCAACATCACCACGACTGTGGTATATATGTAATGGAAACAACAGAACGAGTCATGCGGTTCATCGGGAGTAGAGAAGGGGCACCTGGGTTCATCCGACACCCATTTACCGCGGACATGGCCACCCAAAAACGCTCACAGATACTACGAGCCTTCCAAACAGAGGTACCGCCCACAGCACACAATCAGGAACCACAACGCCCACCATCAACCATACCAACAGAGGAAGCGCCAGAAGTCCCAATGGAGGGAATCGATATTCCAGCACGCGAATTCGGCGGTCCCATGCTAACCATGTTCCCCGAAATCACCGAGAGGGTGAGGTACAGCTGGGAATCCCTACAGAAAGGTGGGGGACACAAACGCCTCCGGTTTGCCACTCACTCGTACCGTGTGGTCGTGTACCAATGGGGGGCAAACGTCCGACCAAGGAGATAGTCATCGTCACCGGAGTAAGGGGGGAGTGTGAAGACCAAATGTCCCGGTGGAATTTGGCCCACACATTTCCACACACCACCCTAACATTTACCAACAGCCGCTGAACCCACATAAAACGTAGCAATGGTACAGCCTAACCAAAACAACAGACGGGGGAATATGTAAACCAACGGCACAACCACGCCACTACGAAATACATATTTACACCGCTAGCACAGAGCTAGCACAACAACAGGCAACCAACAGAAAGTACGAATATTCAGAGCAACGGCATAACCACGCCACCGGCACATACATATCTACGCCGCTAGCACAGAACGAGCACAACAACAGCCAACCAGCAAGTATAAGCGCAAACATTCTAGAACAGCAAGGTGCAGCAACAAGTTGCCGCAACACAGTCTCAACGGCAACATGTAGCCAAGACTTTCGCAACATACGCCACAACGGCTATAAAAGGCAGCACACAGGAGCAAATATGCAGTCTGCACGGAGCTACGCGTGTGGGCAGTACATTGTTTCTGAAAAGTGTGAGTAACGTAGAGGTTCTATTATCAGGCGGAACTCCTCTTTCAGAAGCAAAAAGCCACGTGCTAAGCAAGGAACTGTTCAGAGGTTCTATTATCAGGTTCAGTTTCTTGCCTTAGAACGTGTCGCCTAGGAAAACCCACACCGTCACTCTCGCAACCCGCGCATCAGCGACACCCGATCGCTCAGTACCGTACAGCACCACGGAGCATGCTACGGCCCCCGGGAGTATCCAACAGCCGCTTACGTAATAGCCGCTCGTTCCAGCAGACGCTCACCGAGCACAGCGTATACGACAGCCGCTCACTCAATAGCCGCTCGTTCCAGCAGACGCTCACCATTCGCAGCGTAGCTGACAGCCGCTCACGCAACAGCCGCTCGTCCAACAGACGCTCACCAAACCGCAACGCATCCGAAAGCCGCTCACCCAGCAGGCGCTTATCCAGCAACCACTCACGCAACGACAGGTCGTCCAACGGTCGCGTGTCAGCCAACCGCTGATCGAACTACACGACATCGGGCGTGGCGACACCATCAGGGACGACTACACCATACCGTATCACGTAAGGCGCTACGACAGGCAAAGCCCATTTAGGAGACACCACCACGCCACACAACCTCGTGCGCAAGTACACGAGGAGAAAGTATAGATTTAGGGGTTATGATTAAGGTACATATATGTACGTCAGAGGGAAGTTGAATAAAAAGTGAATTTGTCCCAACCAAATACAAATATTATTGTGAGTGGACCCTGGGAACGGCGAGTATACCCCAGCACTAGACACGAAGTCGTGGGACACGAAAAAGGACTTCCTTACAGTACACTTAGATTCCAATCAGTAGGCATGCATTCGTCCGACCATACTCTACAGATAAGCTGGTGCATGCGCTTAACCAACTCTTCTACACCGTATTTGAATAACTCAGCTGGCAGCCCGTCAACTCCGGGCGCTTTGTTGTTCTTTAGCCGTGCTATTGCTATACGGATTTCATCGCAGTCGGGTAACGGAACATGAATTCCGTCGTCATTGATTGGGGTTTCGGGATCATCATCTTCTCCAAGGTGGTCTCTGTCACTACCACTAAGTAGTGTGGAGAAGTGCTCCCTCCATAAACCAAGTATATTCTGAACGTCAGTTACCAGGTCGCCGTTGTCGTTCTTACAGGAATTCCCCCCGGTCTTAAAACCTTCTGTTAGCCGTCGTACTTTCGGAAAGAATTTTCGGGCGCTTTTCCTGTCGGCCAGCATTTCAAGCTCTTCGCACTCACGCATTTCGGCCTTTTTCTTTTTCTCTCGAGAAATGCGTCTCGCTTCCTTCTTCAACTCACGATATCTCTCTCGCAAGGCTCGCGTTGCCCCCGATCGCAACGTGGCCCTGTAGGCAGCATCTTTCCGTTCCGTGGCAACGCGACATTCCTCATCGTACCAGTCATTTTTCCGGGCTCGCTGAAAACCAATAGATTGTTCAGCGGCGGTACGTAAAGAGCAAGAGATGTGGTTCCATTGCTCTGAAATATCGCTGTGTTGATTAGAGCTCTCAGAGAGCAGGAGTGCGAGTCGAGTAGAGAAGTGCGTGGCTGTCTGTTGTGATTGCAACTTTCCGACGTCGAGCTTTCCTTGTGTGCTTTTCCGCACGCTTTTTGACGCACAGGAAGCGTGCCTTCCGTCTATCACAACATGGGCGATTTGGTTTCGTGTCTTACCATCTGGAGACAGCCACGTAGACTGATGTATGCTCCTATGCTGGAACCTGGTACTACAGACTACCATGTTTCGGGGCCCGGCGAAGTCGATCAGTCTCAATCCGTTATCGGACGTTTCCTCGTGGAGACTGAATTTTCCGACTGTGGAGCCAAAGATGCCCTCCTTGCCCACCTTGGCATTAAAATCGCCTAGCACGTTTTTTATATCGTGTTGGGGGCAGCGTTCGAACGTGCGCTCCAGGAGTTCGTAGAAGCAATCTTTGGTCCCATCGTCCTTCTCTTCCGTCGAGGCATGGGCGCAAATCAGGGAGATGTTGAAGAATCTTGCCTTTATGCGGATTGTGGCGAGACGTTCGTCCACCGGAGTGAACGACAGTACTTTACGGCGAAGTCTCTCTCCCACCACAAATCCGACACCAAATTTGCGCTCCTTTACATGGCAGCTGTAGTATACGTCGCAAGGGCCTACCGTTTTCCTCCCTTGCCCCGTCCATCGCATTTCTTGGATGGCGGTGATGTCAGCCTTCGCTCTGCCGAGGCCATCAACCAGCCGGGCAGAGGCCCCTTCACAATTAAGGGTTCGGACATTCCAGGTGCTTTTCATTGGAAGTGGTTTTTTACGTGGCGGTTTCAAAGCCCTGCGCACAACCCATTGCTGGGGGTTGATATTTTAAATTCGTTTATATAGCGAGCCGCTTGCTCCAAGACAGACGCCCGCTTGCAGCCGCACCTCCTGGTGAACAGACGCTGCGGACTTTAGTGGACCCTTAAACCGAATATGTCGGAGTGGCTCCACTAAAGCTCCCTCTCTATTAGCCATGACCCATGGCTCCACACGGGTTGGTTACCGTATCTCGCACATGGGTTGCTCACGTTGCCCAGGGTGCACGAACGTGTACGTAAGAGTAGGGATTGAGTACAGCCGCGCAACTGTAACTGCATACCCAGAAGCACCACCGTACCCCATTGCACCCCAGTTTTGAAAGTACTTTTATGAAAAACTATTAAAAATAAATAAATATAAGTGGCAAACTCTTAAAAGTTTAATAATTTCACGTAACCGTTGTTGGTGTGGACGGACGGCTGGCAGTCAATGCGTTCTTCATGAGACATTGCAACATTAAAGCACTTTTTTGGAATGACTAATAATGAAGGTACAGGTACATTTAAAACTACTTTAAACCTTTTATAAAGAATGTACATATGTATGTATATGTATGTTGCAAAACCTGACATGATCGCGCATGGTGGAAAAAAGAGTCAGTTTCTTGTAGAAAATCTGAGAAATCCATTGCTTTAAGTGAAAGAATAGAAAACATTATGCAGAATCAGAACTAAAATAAACTTATTAACGTCAGGAATGCAAAAATATGTATACCTAATATCCACCTGGGTAACTAATACATCCTCTTCACTACCTATCGCACCTACTATGTAATGGATTATTACATTTGCGATATTTCTTTCTACATTATGAGATTTCTCCCAAGAGAGAAATTTAATCCCGGCTTGCAATAAAATAAAATGATAGTACAGGTCTTCTGGGATGCAGTCTTTCAAAACAACTACACCTGTGTATAAAATAAATTGCCGGAATTTAGTTGATTTCCAAATACTTATTTGATCTAGGTCTCTACTTAATCTGTAAAATCAGACGGTAAAAAATGTCTCACAAGAGAGAAATCTAATCCCGTCTTGCAATAAAACAAAATGATAGTACAGGTCTTCTGGGATGCAGTCTTTCAAAACAACTATACCTGTGTATAAAATAAATTGCCGGAATTCAGTCGATTTCCAATTACTTATTTGATCCAGGTCTCTGCTTAGACGGTACATAATTGTTAAATAAAAAAAAGGTTTCTCATTCATTTTCCTAACATTCCCTCTGTTTATACATAAGTAGTTGGATAAACTTTTTTGTTATACCTATGTAAGTCTACTAAATGTATTAGCTCCATGGGGAACTGTGTAACCATACCAAAATTTCCAGATTCTAGCAAATTTTCCTTTTGCCTTAATTCTAAATTATAATAACTTATGTCTAATCTACTTTTAAAATATGAGTCGGTTCTTATTTCCCCAACAGTTTTTTTTATAACTAACCCTCCTCTGAATATATTGACCCTCAATAATACACTTTGAACAAGAATTTTTTCCCGTATTCCGAAAAAGCATGCTATTGCGAATGGGTTTGAACAAGTCGAATCAACAACATAACCTAGAATCGGCCGGAGAAACCTATTCGAACTCTTGAATAATTTTTATGAACAATCTATTCCAACATTGATATTAACTACTTCAAAATTTTCTGAAAAATTGTATTCTTGACTTTTTAAATAAAATTGTATGCCTATATACAAAAGCTCCCCTCCCGGATTAGATTTAATTGCTGCCTTTTCCCTGCTTGTACCTAAAAGAGCTCTAGCCGAGAAAGGTTAACCCTCAACACCCATGTCATTTAACGTTTTAAGCAAGCTATTTAAACTATTTTGAGGAACTTTCGGCCTATTGCATAGGCACTTTTCAACACTATTTTCGCTTAATTCTAAATTATTTTCTATTTCAAAATCTTCTAAAACCTCAAATAAAAATCGCTCATTCCCACTGTCACACTCTTCTTCACCGGAAAACTATTTGAGTTCCCTGCTTAATGATAGAACACCATCGTTGTCTAATTTATTAGCAATTAGAGTAATATCTCCGTCCTTTATTACATTTTCATTTAACTTCCGAAATTTTGCTATATTTTTTTTATATTTGCTATTTTCTTTGCTTAATAAATCAAATACTTACTAATACTTGCAGCTAGGGGTGGGTAACGATGCGTTGCGTTGCGTTACTGCGCTGATACGCGGTACTGCGTTAGCTGCGCCGACTCATTAACGTGACTCATCGTAACTCAATAACTCAATCAGACGAATGACAAAGAGAAACAAAGAACACTGTCAGATATGTAAAAAACAATACCACACAATGACAATCGCGAATCATGAGCAAGGCGAATTCAACAAGGTGGTGTTGAGGTGCCAGCTAGTTTCTTCGCTGGACTGAATGGCAAAGGGCTTCGTTCTGATTGGCTGCCGATGTAAATCACCTACAGAAATTTGACATTCAGTTCAGCAAAGCAAAAACAAAATACATGGACGCGTTTTACTTGTTTACGCTCAGTACTGGCTATCCCATTGAGTTGATATATCAACAAATGCATACATATATCGCCGCAAATCCCTTTTAAATAGGAGGAGTGGAGTCCTTCTTCTATGGCGATTAGTATTAATAAACAAAACAGGCAACAAATTAAAAAAAACACATTGCATACCACTTTACCGTATTACTTGTAAATATCTGTGCAGAGCACGGGCACTGTGCCCATTACAGGAACTTGAAGTTCTTAACATAAAACAATGGATATAATATTACTATCCTTTTATAAGGATAGTTAAATTATAGGAACTTGCAATTCTTAACCTAACAAACATATAATAAACTGATATAGCTTAGGATAAATATTTTTTTCTTTGATGCCACCAACAAAGAGGGTCTTGTGACTTACCCTGGCCGTCTTTTCTGGGTAAAATTGGTTCAGCCAAGTACTTGTCCAGTTCTAATACGGCACCTGTCATTTGAGTTTGCGGTTGTGTGTATTGCTTTAGTTGATTGTAATAATCCCTCCAAACTAAATCCACTACATCTCTAGGAATGCTACACTGAGCTTCGTCAACAATTTCTACCTCTTGGTTTGGAATCACTATGCTACATAGCTACATTGGAATACATTTTTGCTACAGCACTTTTGAAAGCTTGTTCATTTGTAAAACCGATCCTTTTAAAGCGCGGATCTAAAATTGTTGCTTGCGCTATTAATATGTTGGACTCGATCTTTTGCACAGAACTAGTTAATGTTGTGATTTTAATATAATTTAAATGTGATGTATGTTGGAACGATTTTCCGTCGATCCTTGTCAAATTTGGTTTTGAAACAAACCGGTTTCGGCGCTGTGCCATCTTCAGTGTTATTTTTCGTTCTGTTTAGTTTACGTCTGGCGGTCCCTATTTATTGTGTTTTGTCCTTCGTAGGTATCGGTATCTATCGTTAACTAGCAGCCAACAAATGTTTGTAGGTGTATGCTACCTGAGTTTAGGGTTTATTTGTCACGGTTGCCTATGTGGTATGCATGGGTAGGTAGAAGTCAGTAATTTTTGTCCCGGAAGAATAATAAACGAACAGACGAACACCAACTCGGACGTTTGAAACTTGTTTACAAAAAACAAAGCACGAACTTAGGTACTAACAAAGAAACTAACGCACAGGACCAACACAAAACATCCCACAGGACAAAAGTTACTGACTTCTACCTACCCATGCATACCACATAGGCAACCGTAAAAGAAAAAAAACTTCAGGCTGACAAATAAACCCTAAACTCAGGTAGCATACACCTACAAACATTTGTTGGCTGTTAGTTAACGATAGATACCGATACCTACGAAGGACAAAACACAATAAATAGGGACCGCCAGACGTAAACTAAACAGAACGAAAAATAACACTGAAGATGGCACAACGCCGAAACCGGTTTGTTTCAAAACCAAATTTGACAAGAATCGACGGAAAATCGTTCCAAAATACACCAACTTTCAAACTTGTCGGAGTAAAAAACCAAAAAAAAAATTAATAATAATTTAAATGTGTTCTTAGCTGTTTGATGCATAATATTATATCAGAAGCGCTGATATGCTTCTCTACGCTTAAGCGTCGTTTTGCACTTAAACATTTCCATTACGTTCACGGTTTTCTCTACAATCATCCACTCTTCATTATTTAAGAGATCTATGTTTTTCAGAGAATTATCTCTGGACTGCATAGACGACTTTAATAATGCTAACGTGGAAATCACAGCATTTTTTAGTTTCAAAAAACGTTCCAACATTTCGTATGTGGTGTTCCAACGTGTGACTACATCATTAATTAATTTTAAGTCTGGCATCTGCATACTTTCTAACGTGCTCTTAAGCTTTCCTTTCGCATAACTACTCTTTTTAAAAAAACGAACAATGGCTTTATCTTTGTCTAATAAAGACTAAATTTCTCTCAAACCCTCTTGAGCAATTAAATTTAAACTGTGTGCGAAACACCCCCAATGTCGCCAACCACCTTTACGTACAGCAGCTTTCATGTTTGCTGCGTTATCTGTCACTACAGCCGTAATTTTATTTCTGATGTCGCACTCTTCGAATATCTTGTACAGCTCTTTTTTTAAATATTCGGCGGTATGTCGCTCAGCATATGCACTACAGCTGAATAGATCAGATGCCAAAAACGTACGTTCACTGCTCTCAACTATGTAGTGCGCTGTAACACGAAAGAAGCCTTCTTGTGCCCGGGAGATCCATCCATCTACCGTGAGACATATGGCAGTAGCCCTATTTATTCGACTTCTGACTACTTCTAAAGCTTGATTATATGCAGATGGAATGAGGGAAAATTATAAAGTTTTCCTTGTTGGAAGTTTATACTGCGGATTTAACATACAACACCACTGCTTGAACTCGGCATCTTCCACAATGCTAAACGGGTGATACTCCTTCGCTATCATCTTTACGAGCTGTTTGTCTATTTCTTGCTGCCTTTTAATTGGTAGTGGCTTCGAAAGGTACTGAGTAATAGACCCGGCCTTTTGTACGTTTTCCCTGTGCGATACAGTCTGTGCGACAGAAATGCCTTCATCAGCAGCGCTAGTGGACGATTCTTGCCTTGCGATAATCTAAGTTGGGTGCTTTTTGTTCATATGCCGGATAAGCCCACACGTCGACCTGTTCCCAACTGACAATTGTTGACCGCATACCAGACATTTCATTTTTTGTCTTTCTCTTCAGAGAAATGCAACCATATATTGCTTTTTTTCATAGCTGGCTTTCATTTAAAAAAAAAAAAGTTAAAATTACAAAAACGCTAATTTTGGATGCAGTACCTACCTTTTAAAGCTGCTTTCTTAGAAGAAAAATTGCGAAACGAATTGCGTGAGTGGAAGTTGCTGCACAATAGACTAATACAAATTTTTATAATAAAATATTCAAATTCAACAGAAATACTTACAAAATTTATTTAAATGTGAGTTCCAATACGACTAACCGAAAAATGCGTCAAATTTTCTTAAAGTTTCTAAAAGCGCCGGTACAACTGCGATATCGATACCAACACATTAATTCATTAGAGCAATTGAGTTAACGCATTGCGTTGATACATCAGACTACGCTTGCGTTATTGAGTCAACGCAGCAAAACTCGCTGCGTTACCCAGGCCTACTTGCAGCGATCCTTAGTGGTTGTGTGGGATGTTAAAATGGAGCAGTTGTGAGGACTTACCAAAAACAATTTGGGAAAATTTTCCTTTACGGAACCAGGCTTTGAAAAAAGAGAGTTATAAGGGGGGGTAGGGGGGAGCCCCCTGAGTCCAAATCAGAAGTTCCCACCGGCCGGAGGCTTATAGTTTTTAAGTAATTTGCTGTTAAAGTTGCGAAAAATGTCAATTTTAACCTCACTTTCTGCTATGTGCAGCAATGAAATGAAAATACCGTGCTGCCACACATGACGAATATATGTCGAAAAAAAACGAAAATAAAAAACTCTATGCGCATATTACGTGATTTTTTATTAAAAATTTTTAATTTATTACGAAATATTGATTTATTTGAGAAAAGCGACGCAGGTGGAAATTTGTAATAAAAAATAGACGTATTTATTACGCAATATTGATTTATAAATGATTTTAAAATTAACATGAAAAATTCATTGATATGAGTATGATATATTGATTTATGTGAGATAAGCGGCGCAGGGGAAAATTTTTAATAAAAATTGCGCGTTTTTTTATAAAAAATATTCTTTTTGGTATGATATACTGATTTATGTGAGAAAAGCGCCGCAGGCGAAAATTTTTAATAAAAAATCGCGCGAGTTTTTATTAAAAATTTTCAATTTAAATGTATTGATTTGGTTAAGAAAAAACGTCGTCTCATTTTTATCAAAAATATCTATTAACATTTTCCAGGATCTGGCATCACATACTTCGCGGCCATCTGACAACAACTGTGTTTAGATCATTGTGCAATTAGCAAGATATACAAATATCGCATTTAGAAGTATTTATTGTTAAAATTTTAGCAAAAAAATATGTGCATTATGTTTATAATGTGTTTAAGAAAGTGTATTAACAAAAAGATGAGTGATTTGTGCGGTTTTTGTATTAAAATATCGCTAAGTCAGTGACAAAATTTTAACAACAAATAACTTTAAAACTAAAACAATTTGGACCCAAAATTTGTTAAATATCGGTGAATCAGTGCTACCCCAACACCCCCTGCTAATTTCAGTGAAATATTCCAAGTACTTTGGCTAAAAAAAGCATTGGTTCCGTAAAGGAAATCTCAGCCAACAATTTTCAGCAGCAGCAGTTTAAATTTAAATTTGATTTTTTTAAAAATTTTTCTTTTGTCACAATCTACTTATGTAATTTTTCTTGCTCCTTCTAGCACATAAAATTGTTTTTGGAGTAAGTCATCACTGCTCTAACCTTAAGAAATTTTTTTGACAGTAAAAAAAATGTGTAATTGTGAGGGTGAAATAATTTAATACGTGAGGCATTTCATGTCAAGCGTACAGGAAAACAGGCGATGTTTTGGAATTCATTCATATTTTGGGTAATTGTAGATACTTGTACTAGGTATGAAAGTGTACACACAATTTTTTTTTATGTGATGGTTATTTGTCGAGTTATGGGCTTCTAAAGAATAGTTAAAATGAAAATTATGCATTTTTAAAATAACTTTTTGTACTGAGAATTTTTTTTTAAATATTAAACTTCGCGATTTGTATAGAAAATTTCCTGCGTTTTTTTAAAATGAAATCAATTTCCAAAAAAAATGTTTTTTTCCCCACCGGAAGTAAAAATTTCAAAAAACTAATTTGGAAACTTCAACCGCTTTTTTTTAAATTTGTTTATTTTAATATATACCTACAATACCCTAGAAGTTTAAAAGTGGAATCCCCATCAGTTAGGGAGATATGTGAATTTGTGCTAGGCGCTTTTTCGTTACCTTCGGTTTATGTGAAAAAGACATATTTAGTAAAACTGGTATGAAATTTTAATGAAAATTTAATGAATTACAATAGTAGTAAACTCAGAACGATTTTACTTTATAATAATAATAATAATAATAATAATAATAATCCCAACGGTTTTTTTCCCTCCATACCCGCCCGACCGACGCGAGGGGCGCATCCGTATGACGCACGGATATATAAAAAAAAAATTTTTTTTTCATATACATATGCTGCGCCGAGTCATGAAAGGCAGAAGTTTGTTAAGTGTCGAGATCTAAAACTGTTCAGCTACAGAACAAATGCTCATCAGCTGATCGAGTAGTAATATATAAGTATGTTTGTATCAATTATTGAGAGCATTGAGTATAGTTTTCTTTACGTAAAAAAGTGAGTCTGAAGTATCAAAAGAACCGGAATGAGTGTTAAAATCCTGGCACAAACTACGGAGTGGCTCATTTAACTCAAAATTACTTTTACATGGCTTCAGAAAAAGAGGCCGGAAATGTCTTGAAATTCGGGAGGGAACGTTTAGTTTTATTTCACCAAGAAGAGATGGGCTATAGATCAAGCCTGTCAGTAACTTCACTAAAAATACTACGCCTAGCATTTCTCTCCGACTAGCAAGTGTAGGAAGATTAATGAGTTTTAAACGACTTATATATGGGGGCAGGTTGTACTGAGAATCCCAACGAAAATTTCTTAAAGCAAAAAGCAGAAATTGTTTTTGAATTGACTCTATTCGGTCGGAATGAACTTGATAGCGCGGGTGCCAAACAACAGATCCATATTCCAGTATTGGCCTCACTAACGTTGTGAATAGAGCCTTCGTAATGTATGGGTCATTGAATTCTTTTGACCATCGTTTTACAAATGCAAAAACACCCTTGGCTTTGTTAACTGTAACATTAATGTGAAGATTAAAATTAAGTTTCGGATCCATTGTAATTCCAAGATCAACAAAGTTAAACACTTGTTCGAGGTTATGGTTACATATGTCATAAGAAGCCGGTTGAAGTGCCCTTCGAGAAAAGCACATTACCTTACATTTTTTAAGGTTTAGCGGCATGTTATTTACTTCACACCAGTTAGTCATGCTATTTAAATCCGCCTGTAGTAAGGACCTTTCCTCAACAGAATGATACGATCTAAAAAGTTTTACATCATCAGCATACAATAAAATTTTTGAATAGTTAATTACAGAAGGTATGTCATTTATAAAAAGTAAAAACAGAATCGGACCAAGGTGACTTCCTTGCGGGACCCCTGAAGATACATGAATAATGTTTGAGGAACTATTTTTAAAAAGAACTCGTTGTGTTCTGTCAATGAGGTAAGAAGACATCCAACGAAGGAGATTAGGTTGAAAACCAAGGAGATCGAGTTTATGAATCAGTAAAGCGTGACTTACTCTGTCGAATGCTTTACTAAAATCGGTGTATATAACATCAGTGTGCATAAATTCTCTGAATCCATTTGAAACATGAGTTGTGAACTCGAGCAAGTTTGTAACGGTAGATTTACCCTTAGAGAACCCGTGTTGAGTGCTAGAAATTGTAGAGGATAATGAATGCGTTAAATGGTCAACAACGATTGCCTCAAATAGTTTAGGAATAGCAGAAATCTTAGCTATACCGCGATAATTTTCTATAGAGGACCTACTCCCGGTCTTATGAAGGGGTAAAATGAATGATTCTTTCCAAGCTGAAGGGAAAACCCCAAGCCTAAGAGAAAGATTAAATAAATTAGTTAAGGGCTCATAAATATGTTTAGCACAGTTTTTGAGGAACCACGTCGGGATCAAATCGGGGCCAGCCTTAAAAGATTCTTTTAAGTTACTCAAACAATAAAATACTTCCTCAGAAGATATTTGCGGAATAAAAGCAGAGGTTAAGGGACAAAGTTTATATGGATAAGGTTTGCTCAGAGGCAAAGTAATGGAGTAATTTGACCTGAAGAATTTGGCAAACATGTTGGAAATTGATTGGGAGTCACAAGACACGGTATTTTGATATTTCATGGCAGACGGAAAACCAGTCACTCTGCGTTTTGAGTTAACGAAATCGTAAAATGATGCAGGGTTTGTTATTAAATTCCTTTTAACTTTGCACAAATAAGATCTGTAGCATTTTTTATTTAATTCAAAGTAAGCGTGTCGGAGAACTGAGTATTTAACATAGTTAGTGTGCAAACCAGTTATTTTGTACAGTTTAAAAGATCGCGACTTTTTATTTTTTAAATTTCTTAGTTCTTTTGTAAACCAAGGTTGTGATTGCTCCTTTTGTACGCAAACCCGTTTAGGTACAAACTTTTGAAATAAACTATATATAGTATTATTAAAATGCTGGACACAACGTTCAACATCATCTTTATACGTCGGCCAAGATAATTTTGACAATTCTCGATCTAATTTCTTGAAATTGGCTTTCGCGAAAATAAAACGAGCGTTTGAGCTACTTGATTTATCGACATTATTTCCAAAATCCCCTATAACCTCGTAATTTAACTCAATCGCAGGGTGATAAGAGTCCTCTGGAATAACCAAGGGTTCGCACCTCTTCATAGATGATTTAGATATATCATCAACAAAAACAAGGTCTAGAATGTTTCCAAAATGGTTTGGAGTTAAATTAATCTGATTTAGACAGAGCTCAGCCATATCTTCTAAGAACACATTGTATCTATCCCTTGATGAAATTGGAACGATAAAGTCGACCATGAAAGTCCATGATATGCCTGGCATATTGAAGTCACCAAGTACAATGATCGAGTCATGTGCAGTAATCATTGAACTTAAGGATGTAAGTAACGCAATATGTTGAGAATATACCGATAAGTCAGAATTAGGAGGGATGTAGCAAACAGCTAAATAAAAGAAACCATTTCCAACCATAACTCGTATTGCTTTAAATTCGATTGACTCGATGAGGGGGATATTAACATCTTCGGATGGTATAGAAGAATGAACTGCAAAAAGAACACCCCCACCGATTCTGTCCTTACGGTCATTTCTATAAATTTGATAATGATTAGGAAGGATCTCTGAATTAAAAATATGTGGTTTAAGCCAGGTTTCAGTAAAGCAAATTATGTTATAGTTACAGTCTAAGCCTTTTAAGTATAAATCGTTTAATTTAGTATTTAAACCTCTAACGTTTTGGTATAAAATACTTAAAGTAGAATTTAATATTAGTTTTTTGGCTCAGTGTCACGATTAGGAATTGAAGCTAAGTTATTTATATTATTTTTATTTTTATGTGGCTTATATTCAAACTCGCGAACAAATGCCCCGGTAGGCCAAAAAGAATTGTTAAGCAAAGAATCAAAAACTTCAGGTGCCACATCAATTTTAAAAGATGATACGTTACGTTCATATTTAAAGTTAAATTTTCGGATTGCTAAGTTACGAGTCTTAATTTTCGATGAAATGTAAAACTCTATATCATCAGAAGAAGTGTCCCTAGCAAATCTTGAAACAAAAATGGACTTTCTCAAAGGAACCACAACCAGCTTCTTTGCAGAGCAGTTAGTCTCATCTAAAGGTGCTACAGTTTTTGAAACAATAGAAGCAGATTGGGAAGGTGGAAGCAAATGAGGTGGAGATGAACCCACATCAGGTGAAGATACCTGTAAGTTAGCCTGATCTGCATTGCTTTTATTAGAGGAAGAAGCTCGAGTGCAGATAGCCCTTGACGAAGTTGATGAAGACGTACCCTGAGGCGGTGGGACAGGGGACAGAAGATTAATTAGCTCAATTTGTTGGGGTTTGGGCACTACATTCTTTTGAGGTACTATAAGAGGAGCGACAATACTTTCCTTGGGCGGGCTGTGGGTACGTTTGCGTTTGGTCTCTCTTACAGGTTGCAAAGTTTGATTATCTAGGCACTTAAATGATTTAAACACTTACTTTTATAATTTTACATTGGGAATCTATGCTAGAACTTGTTCTTTTTACAAGAACTTGCAACTTTTTAGTTCCTGGAATGGCGATTGTAGAATCAAATCTGGGTTGCAAAAATGTTCTTTCACGTTGAATATCGTCTTTGGAGCAGTAGAAAATCGCTGTTTGTTTTAAAGATGAGGTTGCCCATTCGTATAACTTAATTGGTGAAACAATTGATCTACTTTTAGGTAACTGTAGGCCTGCACGCGTAGCTAAACGTTTGAGATTCCCTCCAAGCCCATCGCAAGGCCCCTTTCCGTGAGATGTTGCGTGAAAATGTATCTCTGCTTTCAAATTGAAGTCATCTTTATCTATATGTATATGTACATATATACTAACTATACTTATTATATAAAATCGATTTTATGAAAAGTGTTTGTAACGGCTAATCTCATAAAATTCTTAAGCAATTTTTATAAACTTTTTTTCTAAAATAAAGCATTTGCCTTAGGCTCGCGAGTTGCATACTTATTTTTTTAATTTTTCGAAATCAAACCCCTATTTAGCGTAGTGTGCTTTGTGTGTGTGCGTGTGCCTTTATCGTTTGTGGTACGCACCCTCTCTCTCTCTTCCATAAGTTATGCGTGTACAAATTAACGCAGAACAAGTGAATTAGCGCTACACAGCGTACATTTTCTGTAACACAATCAAATGCTCATATAAATTGCCGTATGGATGCATGTCTACACTATTATACGAGTATAAAATTGATTATATGGGGAATGTTTGTCATGGTTTGGCTCTCAAAGTACTGAACCGATTTTAATAATACTTTTCTTAAATTAAGCCTTTGTTGAGTACAGCTGAGTGGCATACTTATTTTTTTTTATTATTGAAAATAAACACCTTTTTTTTGGTGATAAAGCTACAACTTTTTCTTATGCAGAAAAATGCATAAAAGATTTCGGTTTACCCGAACCTAACCGTGGTAACTGGAACTTATACTACAACCTTTTATATGTATATGCGTGAGACAACGTTTAATATTAATCAGCTACAGAAATTTTTATTCGAATATGAACCAAAGCTAACATCAGAGCAGTTACTAATACATACATACATATGTACATATGAATATGATAAGGTCATATGTAGCGTGAACAATAACACAGGAAATGTTTTGTTTTTTATAGACGCGCCTTGAGGAACAGGCAAGACGTTTGTGACTTCATTTCTTTTGACGAAAGTTCGTAGTGAAGCCAAAATTACTGTTGTTGTAGCCTCTTCTGGCATTGCTGCTACTTATAAGTAGGGGAAAAATTGCTCACTTCGCTTTCAAACCACCTCTTAATTTTTTACCAGAACATACCTGTGTATGTTCGATAAAAAAAAATAGTGCAGTCGCTGTTGTGTTCCAAAAAGCATCGCTCGTAATATGGGATGAGTGTACAATGTCGCATAAATCCAGAAACTAAAATTGTCTATCAATATGCGAGTTCAGCTTAATATAGATGGTCATTCAAATCAGTTAGCTGAATACCTACTGAAAATAGACAACGGTACCATATCCATCAATCGCGATGACTACGCTTCATATGGTATGGGAAACTCCGTTAGAACGATTAAACAACTTATTGATCATGTATACCCAGATATGAGTAATGTGCAATTCTGCCTCAGACGAGATTAACAAAGTAATTCACAAAGAGTCTCTACAGCGTATACAAGTCTATGGACTCATTGACTGAACAAGGTGGTGTTGCTCACTATCCAACGGAGTTTCTTCACTCCCTAAACCTCTGGGACTACCTCCAAATGAATTAAACTTTAAAATTGATACACCAAAAATGCTTTTGCGAAATCTTAATCCTCCAAGTTTATGTAACCGGACACGACTCAAAATCCCGCCTTTTATGCCTAATACTATATATGCGAATATTTTAATCGGGCCTGCAGCAGGTGAAATCATCATGATCCCAAGGATACAAATGATATCAACAAACTTACCGTTTAGTTTCAAACGAGTACAGTTCCCCGTTAAAACATGCTTTGCAATAACTACATACTAACAAGTCACAAGGGCAATTGGTGCCTTAAAAATTCCAGGAAATGGAAACAAAACGCGGAATGTCGCGTTTAGAGAAGTTTACAATAACTAAAAATGTACCCCCTTTCTTACTTTTATCTTTGACCTTTTTGTTTCTGGTTTTTTACTCTTAATCAACATAATATTTTTTTTTTGGTATTCGAATTTAACTTTATTACATTTAAATAATTTTAATAAATCACTTTTATATCATAGGATAACCAAACAGTTGTATATCATTCGCAAAAAATATAATTGGACAACGCCACGGGTAGGGCTAGTCATAGTGGAATAATATACAGGTGAAGTCAGTATGAATTCACCAGATAGTATGCTGCGATAATTGTGGCATGCATTTTGAAAGTAGTAGAAAGAGGGAGTAAATAAGTACTAGTAAGGGAAAAAATAAGTACTCGTAGTAGTTTTGTATAAGAAAACGGAATAAAAAGAAATACTGAGAACGAATGGAATTTTTAGGCATAAAAAGAAAGAATTAAAAAATCTCTCCCCATTTAATGGGTTTTTGAGAACAGATATTAAATAAATGGTAAAAATAATAGTAAGAACTTATGACGAGTACAAAATCGAACCTTTTGAAATGCGTCATGCTGTTCTTCAATTTTGTACTATTGTATACATAGCTATAGTATAAATCATTTTAGAGATATTGATTCTTATATGAATCAAATAATAATAAAACAACAGAATTAAAGTGGAAAACAGCTTAGCTGGAAAAACCACTATTTATTTAACTGCCGTCTTAATTTCGCTTCTTACATTTAATATTTTTGTTTAAATCTCTTTCACTCTAAAATGCATTCTGCATTTAAAAAAAGATTTCTTTATTTTTTCGGGTAAATCCGACGATTTTGACGCACTCATCATCGCTGCTTGGAAATTTTGACCTTCGAATATTTGTTTACCATTAATTTTATTAAAAATAACTTCGAATTCCTTGATTTATTCAACGAATTCGTTGCTAGGTTTCATTAGCCCTCCCTTAGATATTTGTTCGACCCATGTTTTCTTATTAGGTAGCCAGCTACGTATTCGACTGCATCTTCACGGAATTGGTCAATTTCTTCGAAATCGCATTACTCTTGGTCGGCAATGAATATGTCAGTTTCATCCAAATAACCACAAATATTTGTATGTGAAATGTCATTAAGCTCAAGCCACTCTGTGTCGCTAGCAGCGACATTACCCGTTGCATTCAAACTTTCAGTACTTCTGGCTAAATGAAATAATAAAAATATCTAAACTGGGTTCAAACTTTAGCTACAAAACAGGCGATAACTATCGATAATTTTATTTACACGTAATAACGCTGGTTATTCATAAAATAACTTTACCAACGTTATATACAATGCTAATTTTTCTGTGCACAGCCGATTTTCAGAAAAGGTGGTAAAAAGTTATGAATAGTAAATGAAAGGTAAATAAATTTAAACTATCGGTAGTTTTGAAGCTCTGGTTCGAACGTTTCATTTGTAGTATAAAAATTGTATACAGTCCTTACCTCAAATGGCAGACGCAGAACGTATAAAATTGAAAGTAGGCAGCGATCCGAAAACGACCTGCAATAATAAATATGTATGTATAAGAATATACTTATATAAATATTATGTTGATCTAAAAATGTTTTTACAATTTTTTGCAAGAACGTTTAAAATTCGCAGTCCCATGGGATGGCACAATTGTGGAAAATATATATGTATGTTTATAATATAATTTTGGCGCTTACACTATATAGCTCAGTGTTTTCCCGAGCTTCTCCTACCATTTGTGGTGTGCGTCTTTATATTACATCACAAATGGGGGGACCTACAGTTTTGTGCCGACTCCGAACGGCAGATGTATTTAATGAGAACCTTTTTCATGGCAAAAATACCCTCGGAGGTTTGCCATTGCCTGTCGAGGGGTGACCGGTATTAGAAAAAACTTTTTCTATGATTAAGATTTTGTTTGTCCTCACTGAGATTCGAATCTCGAACTCACCGGCGTATCGAGTTATAGCACGCACCACTATCAACTCGACCACAGCGGCCACCAAAATTAAATTAAAACATTACATTACATTAAATTATATTTTAATGTAAATAAATTGATTTACTTACCTCAATTTCAATTTTTTACACAAATTTATAAAAGCAAAATAAATTTATGTCAGGTTGTCAGTAATCCCAATGCAAATTTTTGATCAAAAAGGACCATTTTATTTATTTTGTATGGAAAAGTAATAGAATATTGACTAAGTGTACATTACTGAAATTAACACATCGAGAAATGCCAAGATTTAAAATTATGTCATTTATTGACTTCACCTGTATATAATTTCACCATGTGTGCTAGTGATATATAATTCACAAAGTTGAATCTCCATCGTCCAAATTTTCTCTTATTTTTTTTAAATAAAGTGCCTGTGGTTCTGCAATATAAGCATGTGGTTTCCGAGTATCCAAGGCATCACACAAGCTGTATACGAAATTATCACTGGGAAGTATTTGAGTAGAGATTGTGAAGCGGTCTGTGCTAAACCACACTTTTGAAACTGCACGTCTGTTACTTGGTTCTAATCGAAAATGACTTTCAAATGATGACGAATTGCATTTAAGCCAGGGCAAGATTTACAACATTCATGTGTGGTGTTTTTGCAGTCATTAAATGGCACGTTTGTGTTGGATTCAGACACATCATCTTGCGTAGGCAATCCTTATAAGACGAAAGTTCCATGTTTGTTCCAGCTGTAAGATTAGCAATCTCCCCACCATCCAACATTAGCTTTACATTTTGGTGGTATGTGCAAACACATAACATATGCCTCCCAGGGTCACCAGCTGTATTTTCTATTGCTGAATCCGATTGAGTGGGTGCTTTGCGAAAGTTCGCTCGAGGTTTCACTATATTCAACATTTTCATTAGCTGGTATATCATTTAAAAGTCGTTTTCTGCAGGATGCGCACACATAAGAATTTGCTGGATGCCCCCACTTGTGCGCTAATTTTTAATTTTCAATGATTTACCAAGCGAAATGGATTGAAACATCGGTACTCTAGTTTAACGAGTAAAATAGACCACAGCGACTTAAAAACCAAATGAATTTTTTTTTACACTAATTAACTACTTACCTACTGTTTACGTGAAACATGAAAATTTAAATGAATAGTTTTATTTTTAAATAAGATATCCTCAAAACGTTAACATACTTGTTCTTGAATGATTAAATTATAAAAGCTTGGATAACTAACACAGTGCAACATATTTCAGTTCATTGATTGCCAACTCAATTCTGAGAACTGTATGTGAAATTAGACCCAAAAGGAATAATTTCTGCATCATTCGTTTTGTCTTCTTACCTGCCAAAATATTTTTAATATCGTTTTGAAGTTAGTACTAAGGTAATTTATCATGAAGAAAAAATTTTTTTTTTATTCCGTTTTGTTATTTCTGAGAATCATAAAAAATATGATCGAGGGTTTTTCCGAAGAATGTTGTGCATATGTCGAGCAAATTTTTGAATTCATACCTTTACTCAATTGCGAATAAAAGCGAAAACGCGTGCATCGATTTTCATGATCTTTGTCTCATTTTGCTCATAGGTTATGTGACTTTGCGAAAAAGTAACTAGACTTAAAACTTATTTCCGTTTTGTATTTTTTATGAATTAAAAAAAAAAAAAAATATTTTTTTCTTCATGCGCTTATTTTTAACTTGGAAACTGTTGCTTGTATAGGAAAACAATATATGAATAGATTAAGGGAATTGTAATTCTAAATATTTTAAAATTTATTTCAACTAAATCGGGCTAGTGGCTGTCGAGCTATGTCAAACAACAGGGCCTAAAACGTGATAAATTCCCCTATACGATAGTACTAACTTCAAAACGATATTAAAAATATTTTGGCAGGTAAGAAGACAAAACGAATGATGCAGAAATTATTCTTTTTGGGTCTAATTTCACATACAGTTCTCAGAATTGAGTTGGCAAATCATGTGTTGTACTGTGTAAGCAGCCTTCTTCCGCACTAGTAACAGGTGGTCTATCTTATTGAACATTGTTGCTTTTCTAAGCATGTTTTTGTCTGAATTTTCAAATTATGGTAGAAAGTTAAATTTTTAACAGAAAATAGGAATTTGACATCAGTGATTAGTTTTGACTGTTTGACTTTTTCTTATTCGCTAAAATTATTTTTTCAAATTCAGATATTTTGAAATAGAATTACATATATATTTTACATTTATTAAGTCATAAAATCTTTGCTGTGTCCTTGGCCAAAGGTGTATGCATTAAAGTAAGTTGCAATCCGGCTTTTTTACAATGAAAATTTGTTAAACCTTCTTTTTACAGGATTTCTTGCTGAAGTACATTGCCAGCAGTCGTCGCGCAACGTTTGCACAAGTTTTCCGGATGGCCACGGAGAACCGTTTTACGTGCAAGTAAGGTAAACAAAATTATGCTAAGAAGGGCCGGTTTATACATCTCCGGTTAATTACTTTTCTGAGCAATAAGAGCCGGTTAAGGCCATTTGTGAGAAAAGTAAGCGCAGAATAGTAGCCAACAACTTGCAATTTTAACCGGAGATGGAAAACTCGGCCCTAAGAAGTGTACATTTATATAAAAACATCAATGCGAAAATGTTTCTTGCAGATCACGATTAACTTGGATTCCACGACGCGTCGCGTTCCTGAGTACAGCATAGTTTACGCGCACATATGTATGTACATATGTATGTTACAAGCGCATTGTCGCTACTTTGCTGGAGTGTTCCTGCCCAGTGCAGCACCTGTACACGTACAAGTAAGCCCAAGCAAAACGATGTTTAAATGTAAATGTGAAAATGTTAAAAAGAACTTTTTCCTTTCAGGTTTTGGATCCGTCCGAGTGTAGCACCGTATTGGCACACGTTTGTCAGCATGTTCATGCCTCAGTGCAGTACCCTTATAATTTTCTATAAAAATTATAAAAAAAACTGGTTTAAAAATTTTGGTTCACGTAATTTTATTAGAATAAATAATAATTTTTTTATAAAAATATTTTAAATTTTTTTTGGCTATAAACAAAAAATTGTAGTAGTCTAAGCCCAATGTAATAGAATAAGCATGATATAATTGATGATATATAGTAGGGAAAGGGTGGCAACACCAACTGAAGTGTTCTAAAACATATATTGTAACACCACTGTGAATACATAATTAATAAAAGACATTATATCGAGAACGTTCAATAGCATCAGGTGTAGGACAACCACGCGAAAAAAAAATAAAATGGAAAAAGGTCAAATCGCAGAAGCACTACGGGAACTGGGAGTTGCTTTCCCAGAGACGGCTAGCCTTAGGCAACTTAAAGATTTATTAAACTCAGCGGTTGGTGCTCCACCAGCAAACGCAAGCGGCGAGTACGTGGCTGCAACGGCGGCAGTTGCCGGCATAGCCAGCCCGGTAGTCGGAAACAGCGGTACTTCTGCATTAACCGCAAGTAACGATACCTCCGAAACGGTACCAAGCAGTCACGCCACATGTGCGCAAATAGTTAACGGCAACCCAACAGTTGGCGACGGCGCTGACTTTGACGTTTTACCACTAGGCAGTGGCAGCGACGCTAGCGTTCCACCGGAACTAACGGACTGTGAAGATCAACTAGAGAAACGTCTACGAATTTTAAAGCTCCAACGGGAAATCAAAGAACTGGAAGAATCTGCAACGGCCCGCCAGCCACGAGTCAATTTCACCGATATTGAAAGCGCCCTCGTAAAATTTAGTGACGATGACGAATCCGATATTCTCAAATGGACACGTGATTTCGAGAACGTAACCACGTGCTATGGGTACGACGATAGGGCTAAGCACCTCCTCGCGCGGCGAATGCTCACAGGCAGCGCGCAACTATACACTAAAATAGTGAATGCCAATTCGTGGAGCGAGCTCAAGGTAGCTCTAACGAAAGAATTTAAAAAACCCGTGAGCATGAAGGACACCTTTCAGAAGCTAGAGATGCGAATGTGGAGAAGAAACGAAAGCCTAACCCACTACGTGCTCTCGATGCAGGAGCTGGCGCAAAACGCCCCCATCGACGAGCGCGAATTAATCGAGTTCATCATCGACGGCCTACGCGACAAAACAGGCAACGCCCTCATTTTTAGTGGTGCGTCCACCCTGGAGGAACTAAAAGCGCTATTGCCAAGATACACAAAACTAATCCGAAAACCGATACACCCAAACGTTACTGGAATGCAAGGGAGGAGCAGCGACGAGTCAACTACCAGGTGCTACAATTGTTCGCGCTACGGGCACATGGCCAAAGAGTGCAAACAAGAAAGGCGTGAAAGAGGATCCTGCTTCAAATGCGGCAAGGCGGATCACATCTACAAAAATTGCCAGCAAAGACGGTGGCAGCGATGGAAGGCGACGAAGAGGACCCTAATCTAGTGCACTTCAGGGAAATGGTAAGTGTCGCATTCACATCAAATCGCGAATATAACCCTAAGTTCAAAAACATTTTCTCTTTACTTGATACGGGCAGCCCGAATAGCTTTATCCGGTTATCGTCAGTTGAGAAACATGGCGGTCTACAAAGAAGAAAGACAATTCAGTTTAGAAGCATCGGTAGCTCAAAAATTAAACCACAAGGAAAAATTTCAGTTTTTATAAAATTTCGGAACAGCATCAGAGAAATTACTCTTTTTGTACTTGACGACTCAGAAATGCCATTTCAATTACTTTTAGGAAGAGATTTTCTTCAAAAATTTGATATAAATTTACATGTTAAGAAAACAAATGAATTTAATGAACACATTTTGAATTACTATGAAAAATCTCCTACTATTTCATTTGATCATAAGAAGAAGCAGGCAAGTTTTAAAGTTCAAAATGTAGCACCCTCCGACTTAAGAAATACCGACAATAACAATAATTTGAATACCTTACGAGACCAATCAGCAATCGAAGACATTTTTAACATTGAAGAACATGACGAAAAAATCGACATTAACCCTAAGTTACCTTCCGTTTTGGCAAATAAACTTAAGCTTATGATTCAAAATACTTACGTTGAAAAGCAAACTGAAGATCTTCCGAATATTGATTACGAGGCTAAAATTGTACTTACATCAAACACTCCAACCTTCTGTGTTCACCGAGACGTCTATCATTCGCAGAGAAAAATGAAGTTAACCGTATAATAAATGACCTCCTGAAAAACAGAATCATAAGGCATAGTGACTCTCCTTACGCTTCACCAATCGTTCTAACAAAGAAAATATCAAAGAGAAAGCATATCTTAGTTATAATCGATGCTTTCACCAAATACGTTAAGTTATATCCGGTTCTAACAACAAGCACGAAAGAAGTGACTGCTGCACTTAACAAATACTTCGACTACTATAGCCGCCCTCAAAGATGCAGAACAGATAGAGGTAGTTGCTTTACATCTAAAGATTTTGAAGAATACACAGCAACAAAAAATATAACCCATATAAAAGTGGCAGTGCACTCACCCCAAGCAAATGGGCAAGTAGAAAGAGTGAACCGAAGCCTGATAGGCATGCTAGCAAAACTAAGCGATCCCATAACACATGGGGATTGGGTAAAGCAACTAACCAAAATTGAATTCGCATTGAATAACTCAGTAAACAGATCTATAGGAATAACCCCGAGTAAGGCCCTTTTCGGTGTAAACCAAAGGGGTGAAATAGTTGATAAGCTTTCCGAATACCTAGACGAGTACACTTTAGGCCCGAGGGGGAGGGACCTGGAAGCGCTGCGTAACAGTGCTGAAAAAAATATTGAAAAATCTCAAAGATATAACTTAAGTCAAAGTGAACAGAAGAGAATAAGAGTGAACGCGTTTGAGAAGGGAGATTACGTAGTAATAAAAAACATAGACACGACAGTAGGTGTCAATAAGAAGCTTTTGCCAAAATTTAAGGGACCTTACATTATTCATAAGACACTTCCACATGACCGGTACGTCATAAGAGACATTGAAAATGGGCAAATCACCCAAATACCTTACGACGGGATTGTGGAAGCATGCAATATAAGGCTGTGGAAAAGTAAAGAGAAAACGGGTGCGAGTGAATGCGACACTGAAGATGTACATGTATACGTTTAGCTTATAAGCATTAGCGATCGAGGTCGATCACTTATTAGGTCAGATTGGCCGAGCTGTAGTAGTCTAAGCCCAATGTAATAGAATAAGCATGATATAATTGATGATATATAGTAGGGAAAGGGTGGCAACACCAACTGAAGTGTTCTAAAACATATATTGTAACACCACTGGGAATACATAATTAATAAAAGACATTATATCGAGAACGTTCAATAAAATATTAAAATTTTATGACCTTTTGTCGAGTTTTTATAAATTTTGTTGAAAGTTAAAAGTCTCATTTAAACGATTTTTCATTAAATTATGAACTATACTTTTTTAATCTACAAAAACTTTGAAATCCCAGAAAGAAAAACTGTAATTTTATCAAATGTATTTAAATTTAAAATAATCGTTCTCATTTCGATTTAAAAAAAAATTGGTGGTAATCGGAATGAATAGCATAGTGGTATTTCGTATGTGAGTGTAATAATCGTTGAAATTCGTTATTGCACATACGCCGTTGCGTGCAGATTAATAGCGGAAGAAATATCGCTCCATGTTTCAGGGACGTTTTTGTTTCCGTGAAATAGACTACACATTAGTTTGGAGCCTCACAAATGCAGCGAATTTGTTTTTAAGGATTTCCACCTCTGCGCTTCGAGAACTACCTCTCGACAATCTTTTCTAGAGTACAAAGTTAATTTAAAAAATGATTTTGAGTGAAATTTTCGTTATACTCACTATGTTAACTTTTTGGATGGTTTTTCAATCGGAAATTATTTTTAAAAGCTCAAATAACATTAAATTGACGTTAATAGGTCAGCAGTCTTTACCGGTGTAAAACTTTTGCATAAAATTATAATACATATGTACCAATTTCTCCAAAGTATATTTTGTTATTATGTAGTTTACATTCTACCACCAATGACCTACTTGGTGTAGTTTTCTACCACATTCTCGCAAAAGGGGATTACATTTTGCCCTATTTCTACTTCCTTCGTAAATGCAACCTTTTGTAAGATAGAACCAAATTTGGCTGTTATTATTTATCCAACCTTTAATAATTGAATCATGCACATATAGTATGTATACTCGAAATACGGAGCCATTTAAATTTTTTCATGTTTTACGTAGACAGTAGGTAAGTAGTTAACAACTAGTGTCAAAATAAATTAATTTGGTTTTTAGGTCGCTGTGGTCCATTTTATTAGTTAAACTAGAGTACTGATGTACGAGGATATTTCAGGTAGAAAGAAGGTAAGTAGCAACCAGTGTAAAAAAAATCATTTAGTTTTTAGGTCGCTGCGGTCCTTTTTAGTAGTTAAACTAGAGTACTGATGTATATTTCAGGTAGAAAGTGGGTAGTTAGCAACTAGTTTCATAAAAAATTACGTTGATTTTTAGGTCGCTGTGGTCCTTTTGGTAGCTAAATTTAATTTTGGATCAAGATTATTTTTTTAATAACAGCCTTGTGCACAAGTGCGTGGGTATAATTATAATGTTCATAAAGAAATTTGGTTTAAAGTTCATCGAACGTAGGTAGAAGGCAGTTTCACTACATTTTCATTTTATTTAATGCCTTTTTCACATGAACCGAAGGTAACAAACAAGCGCCTAGCGTCATACTCAGCGCGAGGTGTATGTACACAATTTCACATGTCTCCCTAACTGATGGAGATCCCACTCTAAAACTTTTAGGGTATTATAAGTATACCTGAGGCTATATTTAGAAATAAACAAATTGAAAAAAGCGGTTGAAATTTCCAAAAAAAATTTTGAAATTTTTACTTCCAGTGTGGAAAACAGATTTTTTTTTGTAAATTGATTTCATTTTTTAAAAACGCAGGCAATTTTCTAGGTTATATACATACATATTTAAAAAAAAAATTGTCAGTACAAAAAAATTATATTAAGAAAACATAATTTTCATTTCTTCTATTCTTTGGAAGCCCATAACTCGACGAATAACCACCATATAAAAAAAAAAATGTGTGTACACTTTCATACCTAGTACAAGTACAATTACCCAAAATATGAACGGATTCCAAAACATCACCTTTTTTTCCTGTCTGCTTGACATGAATGTCCCATGTGTGAATGTGTTTGTAAATTTTTTTTATTTCAAGTGAAAATGGTTAGAGGTAGCTTGCGCTTATAACGCTGCACTTAAAATACACAGTTTACACCCAATGTTTGTTAGTGTAAGACAATCCGGCAAGTGGATCCGTTCTTATACATATGTATGTACATACATACATATCCACATATGTATGTACGGGCTCGCATATTAAAACAGTTTTTCAACGATTTACTACAATTCCGAATAGGGAACAAGTGTGCAAGCAGTATGTATGTAGGTATGGTCGATAGTGTAGTTGTTCTTCGATTCGTACAAGTAGTAAAATCAGTAATATAATTTGTTTTTGATTCGAAAACAATTTCAAAGTTGCTTCGGCATTAAGATGCTTAATAAAACATACCATAGGAATTTTTAATAGAATCAGATAATAGATAAATCCTTAAAGATGGTGTCGCTGCACTCGCACAGGCAAAAGAAAATACTGCATAGTAGGATTGGGCGAAATATCGAATTATCGATATTTTTAATCTCGATGTATCAATATCGATATTTATTTCCGAATATCAAATTTGAAACACATTCGATATTTTTCAAGTTCTCTAAATGTTCTATTTGATTTGGTTTGAACATAACTGTGCGTAATATCCCTTTGTAGTTTGTGAAGCCAATAGAGTTATGGATAAATTTTCGTCATATCACACCGGTTCTCTTTGAAATTTCTTTAAAATATTTAACTAAAATTAATTAAATTATTCAAACTTTCTCAGTATCTTCCGAAATGCTTGCTTCTGCTGTTAATTTAACTGTGCCGGATAAGATAAGCAGGCTAACAGGGGAGCACATCAAAGAAAGTGTACTTATGGTGTTTATATCCGACGAATACTGGTTTTATGAAAGTTTTAAAATGAAAACATTGAATAAAATATGTTGATTAACTTATTAATTTATTTAACTTAATAATAAGTTAAACTAATAAAACTGCCAGATAAGAATACTTTTTTCACTATAGAATATATTGACAATACTGTAGTACTTGCGCCTTGAGGTAAAAAATCGATATATCGTAATATAGATATTTTTTATTATGCATATATCAATATTATTCGATATTGTTAAAAAATATTGATACGATATATATCGATCTATTTCTTTCATTTGCCCATCCCTACTGCAAAAAAAAATTTTGACTTTTTAAAACGTCGCTTAAAATGTGTGTGGATGCCAACACGAGCACTATTATTACCTTGTTTATACGAAGCATTCCCCGACATCGTATCGACTCAATAAATTTTATTTTATTTTGTTTATACATTCGACCCTAAAGCGTGGCCAGCGAAACAGTATTGTAAGCTTATTGGCAGATTTGAATTTCGCATCGATAAATCTAGGCTCCCTCTAACCGTAGCGAGAAATAAAATACCTATTTAAAAATGAGTGTGAGCGAATTCACTGAAGCGTTTCAAGGCGTATTCTAAATCAGTTTATAAATGCGCTTTTCAGTGATGTGTACGCGGTGAAGCCGTCGTCTGGCGCTGCTCTTGGACAGAAATACCAATTTCAAATTTTTAATTCTTGGAAATGTTTGTTGTCTTTGTCGAGTGTATATATTTGTATTTTTTTTTACAAATTGGTATCCACTTTTTAACGTTCACTAGCACAATAAGTATACACTAAATCACTATCTTAAATTGACAATTTTCACCACTTACTTTTCCTTTATTTAATTTTAATAATTTTTCAATACAAATATTGTAAATTTTCTAATCAAAAACCATATAAACCGAAATCTCAAACTATGTATGTACATATACATATACAAACCTTTAACTATTAAACAAAATGCATTATAATTTTATAACATAAAATATATTTCATAAATTTGTTTGCCCATTTAATTTCAGAGTGTAATAATGTGGAATTTTATGTGGGTAACGATAAAATCCTCAACTTTTGGCAAAATTATTAATGGATGCTTCTCGGCTCAATTCAGAGTTTTTCAAAAATGAAAGCTAAATTCAGTCACATTAAATGTGCACGTTGTTTTATAAAAAAATTGGATGGACTACAAAATTGCTTATTAAAATAGTTGTCAAAAAGTGCAAAAAAACTGAAAGTTTCACATTTAAATGTCCACAAAAATTTAAGAACGTCAATAAAACCAAGTTTTTCAGCTAAATTAAATAAGAATACTATTACCCAAATTCGAGTTCATTTTCAAAATAGATTTAATTAGTATTTGGAAAAATCACTATTCCTTCAAATAAAACAGTAAACCGTTTTTATAAATGTCAACTTTAACAGCCGAAACGAAAAAACGTTTTAAGAAAAAATTTAGTAAATTCCTTTTTACTCTGGACAATAACTATAGAGACGGGAGAAAAAATCGATTTACCAATCGACTTTTGTCAGCTAATAGTAGTTGTCATAATAAAAATAATAATAATTAGGCGCTTACATTATATAGCTCAGTGTATGAGCTTCTCCTTCCATTTGTGGTGTGCGTCTTTTATATTGTACCACAAATGGAGGGATCTACAGTTTTCTGCCGACTCCGAACGGCAGATGTATTTAATGAGAAGCTTTTTCATGGTAGGAATACCCTCGGAGGTTTGCCATTGACTGCCGAGAGGTGGCCGCTATTAGAAAAAACGTTTTCTATGATTAAGTTTTTACTTGCCCTGACTGAGAATCGAACCACGAACTCAGCGGCATATCGAGTTATAGCACGCACCGCTACCCACTCGACCACAGCAGCCAGAAGTTGTGATACCCTAGGGCAACGGCGAGACAGACCAGCATATACCCAACAGAATATTTCAAAGCTTCAGTGATAGATCACACTTCGTTTATGCGTTGTATGTTGATGATTAATACAATTTCTCTTAATCATTTGTACATAAATGTGTATGTGTGTAAATATTATGCTTTTTTCACACAAATAAAAAACGTATTTAAAAATGAACTGTCAAAAACTACTTACATATGTATGTATATTAAATTTAAACATTTGCTCGTTAATGTAGTGTTAACATAACCAGTGGCGGATCTAGGATTTGGAATCGGGAGGGGCTGTAGTGTGAAATTTTGAAATCGGCTATTCATTTTATCGTAGTCGATATTATATCGTATATTCAATAAAATTCGTACAATAAATTCAAGTAATCGGGAACTGGGAATTTTTATCAAACTTTCCGTTAAAGCTGGATAAAGTAAACAACCTCTTATTGGGCTTAGCCAAATTAAGTTTTTTGAACATAAAATTAAAAGATAATGTGTACATACCAAGGCACATTAAATAGGTAGCAGCATTAGAGAAAATGCAACCCTGGGGTATATTTTTAGATTTGTTGTGGTCCATCATCCTTCAGAATAGAGATATCAAATTTGACGAGTTTGATACTTAATGTAAACAAAGTGTACGCGTTTCTACATTTTGCTTGAAAATACATTTGTTTTCAACGCAAACAGTGCAATACCGATCATACTACAACGGATCCTTAGGAAGCATTGCTCCTGGTCACAAATCTCTGGAAAGACGCACGAGGTATGCCATCAAAAATGCAAGAAATGGTCAGAACTCACTTAACTATTTGCAGAAAGCGGCACGCCGAAGTTCTCTTCCAATTGGATATGAAGAGCAAGATCTTTTATAACACAATGCCCCATTTCTGAGTATGTTCATACATAAGTACATATGTACGTATGTTTGTTTCCCAAATCGCGTTAACGCAAAAATTGTATAACTTAGAATATATAAATATACAAAATGTGAACAAAGATTGTATGTATTGTAAACAATTTTTTTTTTTTTAAGTTTGTTTTGTAAACAAAGTTAGAGTCGTTGTGGACCTCATTTAAAAAAAAACTCCAATTTTCTGCTAACATTATACTACCTGTTTATTGTACCATGATACATACTCATATATATTTTTGAATGAATGTGTAGCCACGAAATTGGAAAAAATAAAATAAAAAAACAAATTATTCCACAGAAATAAAACTTAACTGTTACGAAATCCAGAATACACAAAATAGGCAAAAACTTAACTTATAAATTACGTTAAGTGATGTTAAATAAATTTTTAAAATACTTATCAATTTAGTTTTACACCTTTTATTAATAAAAGCTTCGATATGCGAGCATTGTACAACTCTACAAGTAAGATATCTCGTTCCATCCCTCTCTAATTTCCGCCCTGTCTCTTTCTGTTTTGACAGTGTAATTTTAATGGATTCCAGCGGTTTGACAGTGTAATTTTAATGGCTGACCTGTACGACCGACATTAGAATGAAATAAATAACCAAGGTTATGTGAAGAAATTACGACGGCATTTCCTGTGCAGTGTTGCCGTGTTATCTCATGTTCATTCATAAATTTTTTTTAATTTAGATATTTAACTCAACTATCAAGCAAAACATGCATTTCATGTTTTTGGTGTGAATATTAACAAAATATGAGGGACGTAAATTGCTCGTTGCCTACTAAAAGTCCGATTCCCAACATGTATTTCTATACAAACCTACATGTATTACCATGACAACCCTGCTTTGAAATCTATCGGTTCAATAACTAAAACGTAGAAAATAATGCATTGTACTTAACAAAATAAAAAAATAAGCAAACTAACTTCATTTACTAGAATAGAAAAATAATTATCTAATTCAAAAGCAAGGTAGTTTAACAAAATTTTTAAACTTACGTAAGCTACGAGTATTTCCGGGAAAACAGCTGATTGTTATCTCACTTATACGAAGTACGAAGTATGCGAGAGAGAACACAAACTTCTAAAGTGCAAGTATGATATCTATAAAACTGTGAAATTTAAAGTTATTTAAATTTTTACATCGTGAATTTCGAACTATGTAGTTTTTAAAGGAAAATCGCTCGCATATTTGTGGATATTTATGTACATTTATGTAAACCTTTTATTATGTAGATATGTATGTACATATGTATGTATGTATGAATGAGTAATAATACAAATATTTATTATCTTTTATAGGTGATGCTATCTCAACATACCAAATCTCAGTTTCTTACCCAAATCGCGCGGTTTGGTCGTCTTCTTCTGATGCTGCCTCTTCTACGGACTGTGAATTCACAAAAAATCGAATTAATATATTTTCAACGTACAATTGGAAATACGCCAATGGAGAAAGTCCTATGCGATATGTATAAAAACTAAAAAGTTAATGTTTCTTGTATGTAAATGTAAATTCAAATGACCATTGTGTGAAAATTGGTTTATTCAAAAAAATCCATAAATACCTTATGCCAATACTATAAACATAGCATCGTGACACAACCCGATTTTTAGCAGTATGGTGGAAACACCTACATATGTACATACATCAGAACATAATTCTGTGGTCACAAGCTATAAACACCCTATTCTACATAAGAAAGAATTTAGTTGCAATTTTGCATATGTACATACATATGTATGTATATTATGCATGCTACCGTGTTTTACCAAAACAAAAAATTATTTACAGTTATTTATTAGCAATTACATAAATTTTAAGATATGTTCATGAAATTGTTGAAGATTCTATCAAATCCTTACAACAAAAAGATGTAAGCGATTCGATTATCGATTTTAATTTTTTTAATATCGTAAACCGGGTGTATTCCTTCCAAGGCATATTTAATAAGTAGATATCCGCAGTAGAAAAATATAAAAAGAAAGTTGAAGAGCTCATTTGTTTTTGCTTTTAAAAGCTAAAGTTTCAAAAATATTTTATTAACCACCTTGAATTGTACCTTGAAATTCTTATCTAAACGAAATACAAAATTTGACCATTCAAAATGAAATAAAAATATGAAAAAATTATTTGATGTGCCTTGATTCCTGCCATGAAAAAGCTACTCAGAAATTACATTTGTCGTTCGGAGTCAGAGCCCTTATTTATGGTGCAACACAGATGCGCAAGATAAAAATGGCAGGCAAAGCTCGGCCAAACACTGAGCTATGTAGTGTAACAGGAGAGACTAAATAAAGATAACGTGTTTGTTTTTGGACTTGTTAACTTTTCATGTTTTAAGATAGAGCACCACATTTACTTATTTTATAATATATGAACATATTACATATGTCGTTTATTTATTAAAATTTTTCACCTCTTTCATAAATATTTCATGGAAGAACTTATCATATACAAAAACAAAATATATTAAAATAATTTTTCAAATGTCTGTAACCCAAGGCATATTGAACAGGTAGTATTATGTGAATAAAATCAAAATTAGTGCTATTTTGTTGTTGCTCTTGGGCTCGAAAACATCAAAATCAACTAAAAGCCTATTTACTGTGAACAAATTTACAAAGCCATGCATACAGTGGCTCCATCGCATAATCGGTTTCCCCAAAAATTCAAAAAATTTACACAACCATTCACAACTTTTACCCATTTTACCCACACATTTATAAATTTGTTTTTCGAACAGTCAAAATTTTTTTATGAAGGTAGGCTATGAATAAATCGGCATTTCAGCAAAATTTTATTTCAAAAATTTATTTCAAAATTTTTCATTATGCTTATGCAAGAAACATTTTTTTTTTGGTGGAAAATCAGGGATGTTCGAGCGTCAACACCACAAATAAAAGGCGCTGGTTATTCTTATCCAATAGTGAACTGAATTCTCTAGTTGTTGTTATTATGATCAAAGGCAGACTTAATCATGGATCCCAGTAGTGCTATTCAGTAACTTTTAACAACACGACTTGCCGAAAACAACAAAATTCATACATACATACTTACATATGTATGTACATACACACATATGTACTTATGTATGTATATATGTACATACGTTTTTAATAATTTAATATCCATGTTTCGAAGCGAAAGCCGATCCACCGTATACGCATTTAGTTCATCATCACTATAATATATATACATATATATAAACCAACAATTCAAAAGCCATTTCGGGTTTCTTTTATAAATTTACACAAATAAATTAACTATCGCGTTTTTAACAACACAAAACTAAATGCCGACAGCTTAACAACACAGCTGATTATTTTTCAATACCGTATGTTGTCAAAAATGAGTTACGGAATAGCAATATTGGTAACATCTGTTTGTTAGCTGAATTGGCAACTTCAAGTGTTGTTAAAAAGTTGCTAAATGGCGCACAGTCCTTCCCATATTCTTTAGTTTTAACGACGACTTTTATTTGCAGTGTTGCAGCAGTTATTGATGCTCGAACATCCCCATTCTTTTACCGACTTAATTATGATTGTTTTATTTAATAGTTTATTCAACAGTTCTTATTGTTTTTATATAAAACTTAATTTTAATAAAAATTTTATGATAAAATATTGATTACAAAAATGAGGAGTTTATTTATTAATACTGAGGACTTTGTGATGACTAAAATCAGTAGTTTGATTATTAGTGCTGATGAGTTTGTGATGAGAGCAATAAGTGGTTTGGTTGGCAGCGCACCAAACCACTGGACACACTGACTCACGCGCTGAACAAAAATGAGTTCTTTAATAAGCACTTTTGAAATTATAAAAAAATATTATTTGAGCACTTATTAAATACTCTTCTGTCTTGTAGGGATTTTTTTATTTTATGCACGTATATACATATGTACATATGTACATACATATATTACAAGGCAGTTTGATAAGTCAGTCAAATTTTGAGCAAACCGTTCGTCTAAAAGTGCAGCAAGAATTATCCCGCTATGTGAATTTTGGACTATTCTCTTTTAAAGATACATAGATGCTTGCAAATGTTTACGCGAAGAAACTTGTAAGTTAAACGAACAGCTGATTGAATTTTTGTCCGCATCCAAATATGCAAATCAAAAAACATTGCATAGGTGTTTTCCTGAAACGTTCTACTAACGAAACCTAACCAAACGAACATGTAGCATGTTTAAAACTCTTATTTTATAATTTTCACGTTTAAAATTCTTAAACAAAAATTTCGTATTTATCGAAATTGCAATCAGCTCTTTTTTGATCAGCTGTTTTCTTGCTTGCAATTTTGTGCTGGGTAAAATTTGACCAGTAAGAATTTGCAACTTCCCCTCAAAATAAAATGTGCTGATTAAGCAATATTTTATGCGTAAAAAAAATGTTTACCGAAACCAAGGAAAAGCTTGACACTGCACTATCAATTTCTATGGGTAAGAGTTGTTTACTGAGTTCTCGACTGAAAGCGCGGGTGCAAACATATTTTGTCACCTTGGCAAAAATCCATGAACTGATCTACGCACTGCTATCCCTGAATATTCTTCAAATTAAGCCTACACGATTATTTTGTATTTCCAAACCTTATGAAAAGGCTGGGTGGTAAGCGGTTTGGGTCAAATAATTTTGTGAACAATGTTTAATTTCTTCAAGCCCAAGGAAAATATAAAAAAATAAAATCAGGTGTTTAGTCGATACCACCTGTTTAATGTACCTTGCTGTAACCTCCTTTAACTAAAGCGTTTGTCAAAATTCGATTTAATCGAGAACTTTTCATTGCATTCATACTCATCACATGTGAAAAGCTTTTTTTTATTTTGTGAGACTATAAAATAACAAGAGCCGAAGGAAAGCATTCAGGAAAGTTAACACAAAAGTTAACTATGAAGAATTTCCCGATGTGGCAGAAGCCTATTTAACTTTTGCGTGTTTGTGAGTATCTACTTTCTACACTCTCAGTTTTGCCTGCCACTGCTCTACTGAAATGCAAATACTTCACTTCCATTAAACAATTAATTGCAACTAAATACAAAATTAATTAAATGAAATTATTATTATAAATAAGATAGTAAATGAGCTTAATTAAATTTTCACTACTTTCTTTTTTATTTATTTATTTTTTATCTTTAAAATTTTGCTCTTTTGTACTCGTATACTGCAGGACTCTATCACGACAAATATGCCAAAAATATTTGGCATTGATTCCAAGATTTCGTTGAAAGAGTCTACTATATGGGTATGCAGGAAGTGGAGAATACAACATGATGAAAGTACCAACACTTCATGCAATATTATATCGTAGGCAAGGCATATTTTAAAAACTAAAATTTAAAATATATTTTATCAACTACTTTGAATTGTACTGAAAGCATTCTTATCACAACGAAAAAAAAAAGTTAAAAAAAAAGTTTGCTGCGCCTACCGTAGCATTTTTTTGTTAAGTATACGAAACCCTTATCAATTGACCGGTTCAGTTTCCGAATAAAATGTTTACTTTATTTTGCAAAATTATTTAACTGAATTTGATTATTTATGAATCATTTAACTGAGAACAAGGCAAATTCATTCAAGGTGGTATACTCCACATGCATATAAGTAAAAACTTTTGTGTATGATGCGGTGAAAATATCAGAGAAACTTAAAAAATGAAAATAAACGATGGGCGGAGTTCCAAATTTGACACAAAATGCAAACGTTCTGAGGATTTATAGGCGTATATAGCACAAAAATCAGCTAATGGGAATATACCACCTTCTATGAATTCGCCTTGACTGAGAACTAGTTTCTGTATACATGTCAAACTCAATTTCTGTTCCTTATCAATTCTATTGAACATTAACAAATCTAACGAAAAAAATGTTAGTACAATAACAAACTTATTTTATACCCCCTTACCAACTTTTTTTCGTTTTTCTCGAGCAATTATTTTCGTACCGTATTTGAATATGTATGTATTTATGCACAACAATTAAACAAATTATTTTAGAATGACGAGAAAAGTACACATGGGTGTAGATGCTCAAAAAGATATAAATTTTTTTTAATACGTAAAAAAAAATTTTGACTTTTCAATACTATGCTCTTTTCGTATATTTTTAGAGGTAGTTTCACTTTTAATTTTTTGACAGAAACAGTGGTCTACAGCAGACGCTAGTGATGGGCAAGTTGAAGATGTTTTAGTCGATTGCCTCGATTGTTCAAACATCACTATGGTTCTCGATGTTTTCTCTCGTAGACGAATTTGCAACGAATTGCCAGTCGCGAATAGTGATGCTTAAATTAGCTAAAAATCAAAACAATCGACCCAAACAACTCGGACTCGCTCCTGACCACCCATTGTTAAATCATCTCGATGGTTCTCTGTCGCAGTCTTTGGCAACGAATTGCCAGTCGCGATTAACATTAGATAACAATCGGCAAAAATATCTCGCACTATCTTGTGGCCCATGTTTGTACAAGCAATAACTTTTTATTAAAAAAAAATAGAATCATTGAAATTAACAAATATAAAATTAAGAAGAAAAAAAAGGGTAAAAAATAAATGACATCAATTATAGTAATTATTGGTATTCAGTAAGTTGAATTGGATGCTTCGTTTTGAGGTGGTCATGCAAGTTCCAAAATATTAGTAGCTCGTATTGCACAATTTGGAGTTACCCGACGGTGCCTTGCCACAACCCGATATTTCATTAAAAAATTCCCATACGACTGATTTTTTAAAACAGCGAGGCATTTTGAATTTTCGAACAATATTTTTAATATATAAATTTGTATTTAATATGTAAATATATTTAAAATAACGCTCGAATGTCTACACTTTCAATATTATCAATTTTAAGAAACCATCAAAACACACCTGCACAAGTCTACGAAAGCTATTGATTGAGTTAACACGACGTCATCGATCAAAAGCCAGTCGACTCGAAACAATCGATAAACATCTCGATTGTACAGTCGGACAGGGAGTCCATTGTTGACTCGATTGTTCTTTTCCAACGATGGCGACTCTCTCGATCGTTTTAACATGTCGGACTCGCCCATCACTAGCAGACGCTCAATATTGCCACTACTTTGAATGTGCATATGTTTCATTTATTGGATGTACATATGTATATGTACCAGGGACGTAACTGTTATAAGAAAAATGATAAAAAGGTCCCATTTAACCATTAGTACTGATGTATTCAAATATTGGTTATAATTAACCATTACCGTAAGAGATACTTTATATTGGTCACCATAACCATTATAAATGAGAGACAATTTTTTTGGTTACGAATAACCATTAAGTCAACCAAAATATTTTTTTGGTTAACAATAACCATTATCGCAAGTAATATAATTTTTTGATTATCCATAGCAAAAAAAAAGAGTTAAAAACTCTTAAATTCATTTTATCATAAAAATCCGAACAATAGAAAAGTGTTTATACGATATTTTCTCTATGGCACTAGGACTTATTATTTAGTTTAACGAACATTAGCGATCGCAATGAATCATCTGAGAGGTTACATCTAAGATCACTTAGTACCAGCCTCAATGCAGACAATGCTCGTTCGACGCTAACTTGAGTTGCTGGAGCGGCATGAACAATGTCTGCCAGTTCCTTGAGGAATGGGAGTGAATATTTTTTCTCCTCCCAGTATTGCAGAAGGTTGGCATCGACATCAACTCTTCCCTCCCGGTAGGTGTCGATTTCGGCAAAGGTTTTTACCAGTGTTTGTGAAACCACGCTTGCCGTCTCATCCTCTGACGACGAGTCAACTTCCAAGCTTCTTAAAGTCTGACGAACTAAAGACGAAGTGCTAGTATTTGACGTTTCGTCAATTAACACATTACTTTCTGAAGGGCACTGCGTTGCTAGAGGAAGATGTCTATCGCTCTAAAATAGAACATAAGTATCATTAAAGTATAAAGCAAAGTTTAGTATCGGCGCCCACAAACCTGATTCAATTCATTAACTTGTGTTGCCAACTTCTTCAGGTGAACTCTCGCTTCTTCCTTTTTATTTGCTGGAAGCAAACGACGAAAGCGTGGATCCAAAAATATTGCAGCGTTAAGGACGTCGGCGTTAAGCAAATCTGGCTCTCTCGTTTTTATACAATCCGCAACAATTACTGATGCCTCGGTGTTTAAACTTTCCAATTTCACCTTCAGCTCAAACCAAGCTTTGTAAGAATCGCCCATAACCAGTTGCTCTCGCTGCAATTTAAGTGTCGTTTCGTGAAGGGGGCTCAAAATAACCAGCAAGTCTTTTAATTCCCACCATTCTTTATCTGACAATGGTTGGTTCAGATAATCATTGCAAATTTCCCTATATTTGGAGAGCTTCTCTAGTATTGTTAATGTGGAGCTCCACCTAGTAGGAACATCTAAGGAAGGTTTGCCTAGTTTAAGCATTTGCAAGACTTGTCTAAGCAAATAAAAATATATGAATAAATAATGATAGTATTTAAATTGAAACCCGAACTAATTCAATAAGTCAAACAAATAAGTTAAGCGTATTGTTTAAAGTACAATTCGACGATTGAATTTGAGGTTTAAAGTTAAAGTTATACTACATTTTAAAAATTGGTTCAGTGTTGGAAACTTACCTGCACTTCGGCGTTCTTAAAGTTTTCACTAGTTGTCTCGCTTTTTCAACAATTGAATTAATATTGGCTTTGCTCAGAAAGTCTTTCACAACCAATTGCAAGGTGTGAGCTGCACATTTAACAGAAAACATATTTCGATTTTCTGCGCTGAAGGTATTTTCAAACTCTTCAAGGTTAAATAATGATTCCTCGGAGCCATTTTGAGCACTATTCTCTTCATGTTCAGTTGCTGCAAGCAAATCAACCGCCTTTAGCATATTTCGACCGTTATCTGTAGTTATAGTATATATTTGCTTTTTAGATATATTAAAGTCTCGCAATACTTCTTCAACCTCTGCTTTCAGATTAACAGCAGTCTGCGGCACATAAATCTCTTTCATGGATAATGTAAAAACTTCCACTTTTCCCTTTTCTAATATTTGCGCATTAATACCGAAAACTGAACGGTTATGTCGGGTTGCACTGTCCATTTTAAGGGATATTATTTTTCTTTTAAATTTTTTCGTAATAAGTCTTTTCAGTCTTATTTCTTCTTCGTTTCCTACTGCCATGATATTGTGAGACGTAATGGGAGTCATATTAAGGCCTTGAAATATTTGTTCAGTCAGACTCTTAAAACCATTTGAATCGAAGAACGATAGCGGCTGGGACTCCTGTGTAACCGATTTTTGAATACTTCACAGAAAATTTTACTTTTGCATCCCAATCACTCGAATTATCAAGGTCTTCGTACTCTTCAATGGACTTTTGATACATTTCATTATGTTTACCCATCATGTGCCTCCTTAAATTCGTTACATGATTTCCTACAAATATCATGGTGCATGTCTTGCAAGTCGATTCGTTTGTCCTTTCATTGTAATGGAAAAAATCGCGAATAATGACGTTTCGTTTTCTACCCATAATATTTTAATTTTGAACAATAAACCAATCTAATTTTCCGCGTTCCTAAAGTGCACTATAATCGGTCACAATCACTTTACAAATGCACATGAACAACCACACGAACACAACTACAGTGAAGTATCGTCGAACCCTTCAATGGATAGCGAAAAGTAATTGAGATATACAATTTTCGAGTAATGGGACTTTTAAAATTTACTAAACTTGTTGGATTATTTACAAAAACGTATGCAGTTTACCTGATTTATTCTGCTTTTATGATTTGAAGTTTTTAATTATTCAAAGGTTTGTAGACAAATGTTTATTTAAATACATAATTTCGTACTGTTACCGATATTCTCATAAACGAGGTTTCCCTGTAGTTGGAACGCTTTATACAATATTTTCGAGATAGAGAATGGATTTCCAAAAACAAAATATGTATGTATACTAAAACATGTGTACATGCTCAGAAATAAGTAACGGTAAATTGTGTACAATTGCTTTTACGCTTTTTCTTCGAAATTGACAAGAATAAGTTCATTGAAGTGTAAACTACGAATGCTTTTCTGATCATGCCATAATAACGTAATATAAGAAAAATTTACCACTATCCAGAAAAAATAGTTTGCTGTCGAGTGGGTCACCGATAACCAAAAAATTATGTATATTACTTGGGATAATGGTTATTGGTAACCAAAAAAATGTTTGGTTGACTTAATGGTTATTCGTAACCAAAAAAATATATCTCTCATTTATATTGGTTACGATGACCAAAATAAAATTCCTCTTACGATAATGGTTAAAAATTCCCTAAAACATATAAAGGGAATTTTCGCGTAACCTTTTCTTCTGAAAGAAAAATATAACAATTATTTTCGGTCCCTGATATGTATAATATGTGACCTATTCCTTAAACCTAGATGACAATAGGTAGTCAAAGTTACATATTAGTATGTATTTAACGCTGTACTATAAGTTCTAATAGAATTGAAAAAAACAGTATCAATACTGGCGTTAAAATCAAGATATTTTAAGCCTTAAAGCTGTATTTACATGAGAAATGGGTAAATTAATGTCGTATGTTGCATTTGAAGACTTTTTTTGAAGTTTGGAATACAATTTCTCAAAAATGCGACAATTTTTCCAAGGTCTCGAAGAATATTACTAATTCACGAAAATCTTAAAATATTTTATTTTTATTGTTTATTCTTAATTACTTTTCAATTTATGAAGGATTTTCTTCATTAAAATATTGTCGTATGTTACATTTAGTTTTTTTCAGGAATGTGTATGACATATGTTACGACAAAATGTGATGCAAATTATTCTCAATATATTGAAAACTAAATACGATTTAAAAAAACGAATAACTGTACAACATTTAATTATCGTGCGAAAATACAAAAACTGTTTACAGATTTTAAAATTGTTACCAAGTAAATAGGCATACGACAATATCTTTCGGAGTGTTCAAAGCACGGAATTTATATGAAAAATGTGGTATGCAAAAAATGTTTGTGACATACGACAAAATTGAACGAAATCGCTTCGACCTTGCACATGGGACAACATTTAACTCAATACGTATCTCGGAAACTACAAGAGAAATCTGAGAACAAATAGTATCATTTAAAATATCTTAATTAGTTTAGTATAACTGCATTATTAACTAAATATTACCCGATTTTCACATACGACATTTATTTATCCGGGCGACGATATGTATGTATGTTTATATGTCCTTTGAGTCCCAGGTACATTAATGCAGCTTTGCACATATTCAAATTGTTTTTATTTCTCTTAACCCTTTCCCTGCATTTGGTCAATATATTGTACAAAAAAAGTCTACCATTTACTGGCCTGAAAATTTTGAATTATCATGGCTTTTGACAAAAACGTTGAGATTTTTGAAACTTAGACTTTCTACTTTTCATATAATGATAGCTTATGCATACAGCATTAATATTAATGATTATAGTATATAACTTTGCAAAAATGTTCAAAGACGAAATATTAAATTTTAGCAGGGCACGACCAAAATTGAATATTTTAAATAAATACTCAACCCATTTTTCTATAAACGTGTGCTTAAACTAAAAGTCAACATTTCACTCTTCAACAACATATCATCACGATTAAAAATTTTGAAGTAAAAAAACTTATTTACGCTCGCAAAAAAATTGTGCAATATAATGTACAAATGTACGCAACTCTAATGTACATACCATATAGTGTACAAATTGAATTTGGTCAACATCATGCACAAATGTCACGAAAGATTTGTGGTGTGCGTCTTTATATTCTACCACAAGTGGAGGGAGCTACAGTTTTGATACCGACTCGGAACGGCAGATGTATTTAATAAAAACCTTTTTCATGGCAGAAATACCCTCGGAGGCTTGCCATTGCCTGTCGAGGGGTGACCGCTATTAGAAAAACACTTTTTCTATGCTTAAGATTTTGCTTGCCCTGACTTTCGAACCTAGAACTCAGCAGCATATCAAGTAATATCACGCACCGCTACCAACTCGACCACGACGTACGTATGTATGTACATATGTACATACATCAATATCCAAGTTTTTTTTTTTGTACAAATAATTTACTTACATACATATGTACATATGTAAGTATGGAAAATTAGTTGACGCATTGAAATTGTGAGAATAACCACATTTGCTGACTTTAAATCGAAAAAAAAAAATTTTTTAATATGAGTTCTTGTATAAATGGTTTATCTGAAAGCGAAATAGTTGTTACATCTGATTTAGTGGAAGAAACTGATGCCAATGGTTCTGATAATCTTGTGCCAGCAGAAATGGATAACGGTGATAACATTCGTATAGAGTCTTTTATAAGGCGAACATTTAACCAAGAAAACGTTGTTGAATCAAGCTTTTCTGAATTCAAAAAAGAGGGGTTTGAACTGATGGAATTAAAATATGACGCTGAAGCTTCAACCAGAGCACAATTCGTTGTTACAGACAAGAAAAGCATCTAATCGAGAAAGCTAAAATATGAACCAGACCCATAGTACAATAAACAGGTAGTATGTTATCAGCTGAGTGGAGTTTTTTCATATATGTGGTCCATAACAAGTCAAATTTTGTTTACAAAACAATCTTTGTTTATAATAATAATAATAATAATAATAATAATAATTTTGGCGCTTACACTATATAGCAGTTAACTCTCGTTGCCAACTTGTTCGCCGACTTCACAATAAAACACACAAGTTCCGATACGTTATAATTTTATTGTCCGTACGCTCCGTACGTTCGAAAAGAACTGCCTAACTCATAACAAATCACTTACAAGCTAAGTTCTTAGCCTAACGGTTCCGATAGCAACTTCCCATACTGCCAATTCGCTGACGTTGCGGTTCACACACTTTGGTAGAGCGCGCCGGATGCGCGTGTGCCGTGTCAGCAAAAGTTCGACCCGTGTGAATGCAACTTGCGTAATGTCGTCTGGTAACGTGCTTTGAAACGTGAAATAATTTTTGCTGTTTGTTTGGGTTTTTATAAGTTTGCCCGGAAAATCTTCCGGAGCCTGGACCCCTTTTCAAGTTTTCATACTTCCGCGATTGGTTGGAGTTGTTAGATTGCCGGGCTTGACCAGAAGGGTCGACATCCATTCTAACTTCTCCCGAAGGATAATTGTTATTGCGCCAACTTTGCATGGTTTGATTACTGTTCCTAGTTTGGCCTGAACCTGAGTAGTTCCAGTTTGACCCTACTCTGCCTTGAGTTTTACTTGTGAAATTTTGATTCCCGGTAGGCTGGCTTTGGTTTGAGTGGAATTGTCCTGTGGCAGAATAATTGCCGGTGGCCCCTGGATTGTAACGATAGGCTGGAGATTGAGAATTACTATTTGGAAATTTACCATATGAATTTGGTGCGCGAGGTGAGCGGTATATGGCATTCCTACGGTCAACGTTTAAGAACGTCAAGCATGCCGAGAAGGCCTCGGGTAATGATTTCGGTTTTTGCACCAACAGCAGGGTCGGAAGATCTCCGTTCAACCCCCTTATGAACCCCCCCTATGAACATATTTTTCGCTATTTATGGTGTTGAACATTAGGGAGAGCTGCTTGTTAATCTGAGCATAGAACTCCGATACCTTTTGGCGACCTTGTGTCATCTGGGTCAATTGTTGATCTATAGTCTCTATGTCTCTAATATCTGCATAGTGAAGAGAAAGAATCTCCTTTAACACATTGTGTGACACCAACGCGGCATCTGCCGCTTCTCGAATTTTGGATCTTATGTGGCGCAATATCGCCCTGTAAATTGGCTTGTGCCTTACGATTTGGTAGTCGTTTACAATTTGTTGTGCATTATGTACCCAAGACGAGTAGTGCTCCCTGCTGCCCTCAAATACCTGCAACTCTTTCACACAGTCCGGGAGTCTGGCTACTTCGTTTAAGTCGCCCTCCAGGGCAGGTAAGGGGCACTAGCACCTCCTGCGAGGCGGTACCTTCGGATTGCCTGTGAACTTCGTTCACACGGCTCTCAAGCCTATCTAAATTTTCACTTAGCCCTTGTAAGCACTCCGAGCTATCCCTAGCCTCTACGCACTGTAGTCGTGCTTCAAAGATTTGTATTTGTTGAAGGACGGCATTGACGGCGCCATTCATCTCCGATAAGGATTTTCCCATCTCCTCTGAATTCATGGTGGAAATATACTAAGAAAATATCTGTTAGCTTCTTACTTACACAAGCCAGGATTTCATCGGGATCCGGCTTTTTCCTTTAACTTGTGTGAGATAGGCTATCGCTCTTCGCCTTTCAGTTCAAAAAAGGTTCACTCAATCCGTTGTTTGTTGTGCGTTTGTATATTTCTTTTTTCCTTGAATGATCACAACACTTTTTTTCAATGCTCTATATATTTTCCTTTTTGAATAATCACAAAACTCTTCCTTAGTACTCTATTTATTATTTGAATAATTACAACTCTTTCTTCTATAATGCTCTTTTTCCCTTGAATAATCACAACACTTTTCTTTAATGCTCTATATTTTATATTTTTCTTTCTTTGAAAAATCACAAAACTTTTCTTTGAATAATCACAACTCTTTCTTCTTTTTTAGGAACAAATCACTTGCGGCCTGCTCGGGCGCCAGTTAACTCTCGTTGCTCGAGAGTCCTCAAAAAATTAATGTTGCGGCGAACCAACTTGTTCGCCGACTTCACAATAAAACACACAAGTTCCAATATGTTGTAATTTTATTGTCCGTACGCTCCGTACGTCCGAAAAGAACTGCCTAACTCATAACAAATCACTTACAAGCTAAGTTCATACTGCCAAATCGCTGACGTTGCGGTTCACACACTTTGGTAGAGCGCGCTAGATGCGCGTGTGCCGTGTCAGCAAAAGTTCGACCCGTGTGAATGCAACTTGCGTAATGTCGTCTGGTCACCTGCTTTGCAACGTGAGCAAGTGTAGGAACCGTGGGATAGCGTGCTGATAACTTAGCTCAGTGTTTGGCCGAGCTTCTCCTACCATTTGTGGTGTACGTCTTTATATTATACCACCAAATGGAGGGATCTACAGTTTTGTGCCGACTCCAAACGGCAGATCTATTTAATGAGAAGCTTTCTCATGGCAGAAATACCTTCGAAGGTTTGCCGTTGTCTGCCGAGGGGTGACCGCTATTTGAAACAACTTTTTCTATTATTAAGATTTTGCTTGGCCTGACTCAGATTCGAACCTCTAACTCAGCGGCATATCGAGTTACAGCACGCACCGCTACCAAGTTGACCACATTTTGTATATTGTTATTTTGGAATTTAAACAAATTTGGCGTTAACGTGATTTGGGAAACCTACATACATTCATACGTATGTACATATGTATACACATACCCATAAAAGGGACATTGTTTTATAAAAGATGGGGAATAGTCGGATCTTGTTTTAATATCCAATTCGAACAGAGCTTGGGCATGCCGCTTTCTGCAAATAGTTAAGTGAGTTCCGACCATTTTCTACATTCTTGAAGACATACCTCGTAAGTCTTTCCGCAATTTTGTGACCAGGAGCAATGCTTCCTAAGGATCCGTTCAAGTAGGATACGTGTTGTACTGTTTCCATTGAAATAAATGTATTTTTCAAGCGAAATGTTAAAACGCGTACATTTTGTTTATATTTTCAATTATCAAACTCGTCAAATTTGGTATATCTATTTTGAAGGGTGATGGACCACAACAAATCAGAACATAAATATACCCCAGGGTTGCATTTTCTTTAATGCTGCTACCTGTTTAATGTGCCTTGAACCAGACACATTTTCTTACGAATAAAGTTCCGTTCATTCAAGGTCAAGTCATTGAAATTGTAATAGTTTTAACCGTATTAGTTAATATAATAAAATATTCCTTAAAAAATGCATGAATTTCAATGTGAACTACTTAAATTTTAAAAATAAAAAAATACGATATAAAATATAAAATATATCTGAAAGTTTTACTCCTTTCATTGGAATTAGTTAATATATTGATCAAATTTTCCAAAGGTTTTTATGCGTATATAAATCGAAAACTCCGAGTTAAAATCAGAATAAAATTTCTTTGTTCACTAGTTCAAAATTGTTCGGAAAGGGTTAATGCCAAAAAATAAAAGATTTTTTAATAAAGAATTGGTAGCATGAAAATCTGGAACACTGTTTCTATCAAATGGTTAATATGGCCTCTAAAAATTATGGTATCATGGAAAAAAACAAGTAATACTCGTATTAGGATGTACATATGAAAAGAGAGATGAATGCTCACAAAATATGTGAAGCATTTTTTTTATGATTCTCCCAATATGCCAAAAATGGCCCTAACAAAATTAAAACTTCATTCCAAAAATATATGTTTTATTCAATAATCAAAATTGCATAATGTATGTACATATGTATGTATATACGTATTTGTATGTTATAATTGCGAGCCTCTGATATACTCGTACTTATAAAGTGTGATTAATGCAGCTATTGCTTGTAATTACAGAATCAATAGGGGTATTCGGGAGACTGTTGTATTTGCTATTGTATTTTGTATACGTGGTTTCTGTGGTTTTTATAGCAAATGTAGTAAAAATCCATCAATAAAATATACGCTTTCCTATGTAAATTTCTCACAGCCGATCACAACAAAAAAGATGAATCGTCGAATCATCTACAAATACTTACGTTTGTCGAATAAATATATATTTATTTGTGTGTAATAAAGTTTATCGTTTATCTAAGCAATTTGATTTTTACAATTATTATTATTTTCGCCTTTTCGCGGCATGTTACGCACATTTGTTTATTTGTTGGTGGCACATACAAATAACTCGTAAATCAGCCGTTCGGGAAATTTTGACACGATTTACTTTTGTAATTCTGAAATCGTTGTAAAAATAGTAAATATTAATACGAATACAACAAATCTTGAATACCCCTTATACATATTTCACCGTTTATTTATAGTTACAAAAACATATAACTAAGTGTATCTACCATTATATAAAAATGGACAAATGTATGTGTGTATGTAGATTAACTCCATTTATGTGTGTAAATAGTAATTTCAGTTGTAATTAAATGGTATAAAACAACTTAGTTAACCAACGCCTTACCAATAATATTTTAATATGACACTTTCTAATTTGTAAAATTTTTGTTTGTTATCATACATAAATATTTGAAATGTTCATATAAATACGTAAATAAAAAAATAGTTTTTTTTAGAAATAAGTACATTCACAAACTCTTTTGATATGAAGTTAGTCGATTTTCAAGATATAATACAATTGAATCGTTGCCGCGAATAATGTTGTAAGTGAACATTTTCTCTAAATAAGCTTTCTTCCATAGTAAAGTTAGAAATTATTAATTAGAAATTCAAATTACGACTGAATATACATATATGAAGAAAATACTAACGCCAGTCAGGCTTATCACATAAGGACAAACACACTTTTAACAGCTTACCAAATACGAAAACTGAAAATACATATATTTTGGTTTAATAAACAATGTAATACCGAATTTTTTACAAATTAAACAAAAATCAAAAGATAAAGAAAGACGAAAAATCGTGAAGAAAGCCGAAATCAGCCTCAATAAAAGCGAAAGTAGAATACTACAAGCTAAAAAAGATTGGACAAATGAAGAGTAACTGTGCATTCATTTGGAGCTAGCGGAACTCTTGCTGGTCCGCGCCCTAATGGAGAAAATAAAAACAAATTCGTGTTCGATATATGTACATATGTATGTATATAGAAAACCCACCGCCACGGATACTATTATACAGAACTCTTCGAACCACCACAGCACAAGAATGCTGCCTTGAGGCATTTACTAACGAGATTTGAACGAACCCTGCTAGAGAAGGAAGCATACGTTAAAAAATTAAACGTAATATAAGCCAATGCCGAAAACAACGGATATAAAAGGAGCCTGGTAAACAAACTAAAGAGACATAAAAACCAAAAAAAACAAAAATCAAATGTACACCAAAGAAATGAACAAAGGCAGCTAAAGTTCTCCATGTGCAACATAAGGGAAGGCGTTTAAAAGTTTTACAGAACATGGAGATATAGAAGCAAAGAACTTTTGACGGAAGCCCCGCCCCCTCTACTATACAAAAAATAGGTCAAACATCTGCCAACACCAACGAACAGACAAACAGAGACCCAAAGCACAAAAGCCCATAAAAGAATAACAGATTTCTACCTGTCCGCACTTGTGTATCGTAACACCGAAGAACAGGCAAACAGTTGCAGTTCTCTACGATCAACCACCTGACCTACCGAAGCAAACTTGGTGCGCAAGGTTGTACCTAACTAAACTAGAGACATTTGACAATTAAACGACTATAAATACTAAGAACAAATAACGGCACTGAAAATGGCACAACGCCGAAACCGGTTTGTTTTAAAACCAAACTTTACAAGGGATAACGAAAATCGTTCCAAAATTCAGTAGAATATATATTGTATGTATTTAAAGCACTAGCTACCAAGGCTATAGGCTTAGTCAGTATAAGAAAAGGTATGCAATATTTACACGTTTTAAGAACTTAAAAATAGTTTTTACATTATTTACTGTCACAGAATGCCCGCTTGCCCTGCTGCGCACCACGTGCATTTACCCTGTTCTATTGTAACTCATTTATTCATTCTTTTGACATTCTAAATTATTCTATTTCTTTTTTTGCCTATTCGCTAATGTATCAGCATTTATGCACAATTTGAATTTCTTATGTATTAGTTCGTTGCTTTCTGGCGACTCCGGTTGCAATTTGCATTCTACGAATCATTCATTGGCCAGCAATCGGAGAAATAAAAGCAAAATAAACCATAGTTAAATTTTTTGTTATTAAAAGGAACATTTTGAAATTTAATTTGTATGCGTTAAATTTGCTACTGGACTTAAAGTAAGATCTATTGAACCGAGTGGTGATTCGTATTAGGTATACTTAGTATACAACAGAAAACAAATCCATATTTAGATATCACGTTCCAAAACATAAATAACTGTAATCTTACTTTATTTACTCTTCGTTACACTTAGTTGAGGGTAGCTATAAAATTATATCATTGGTGTGTCATCAAAACATTGTGGGCCGGTTTTTAAAAGCCTGATGTCCGGTTAGCACAAATTGGTCGGTTCACAACCGATTAAGTTAACCAGACGAAGGCCCAACGATTAGCTGCTAACTATGTAAATAAAAACTGACATCTTTCAGCACACTTTATTAAAATGCAAAAAAAAAAGTGCAGAATTGGAAATAGTGAATCGAAGTTTCCACCGTATTGAGAATTTCCCAAAAGTTGTCGGGTGTATAGACTGTGCCCATGTGAAGATACAATCACCTGGTGGAGAAAGTGAAAGGGAAGGGTACTTTTCCTACAATGTTGAAGCAGTCTGCAATGCAAATCTTGAGATCACTGTTCTTGTACGTATGTCGCCTGGTTCCGCTCATGACGCCAACATTTATAATAATAGCCGTATTAAGCATCGTTTTGAATTAAAAGAGTTCAAAGACTGCTTTTTATTAGGCGATAGTGGGTATGGTGTCAGTAGTTACATGATGACTCCACTTCTACATCCCAATACTGCTGCGTTACGGTTATACATATGTATATACGAAGAAGAAATTGCATTGAGAGTTTCTTCGGCGTATGGAAGCGTCGCTTTCCAGAGTACTAAGGGTTTCGCTTAACACTACTATGGCAATTATTGTTGCCTGTGGTGTTTTACATAACATCGCTCGGCAAAATAGAGATGCAGACCCGTCCGTCGAAGAGGACTTTAATGCTTAAGAGTTCCCTGAAAACGCAATGAAGGAAGATGACCGAAACGCCGGCAGTCTCTTTCAAGAGGTCGAGTTTTATCAAAGACTTTTTTGCAAGGTGAATTTATAAGTTAAATCGTTAAGGCACGAATAACATTTATTCTTTCCTTTGTTTTCAGGTAATAAAGGAATAAGCCTTACACATGAATTCGCTACGAACGGTGGCAACATGTACATATGTTTATATTCAGAAGGAATTTGAAAATTTAGGCAAAAGTAATTTCCTATATACATAAACATACATATACATATGTTTGTGCTAATATGGCAACGCTCTTGTTATGTCATTACAATAGTATAAGGAAATGAACTTTCTCACAATATAAGACGTCAAATCGCTAACATCGTGTTTTTTCTTGGTATAAAAATCGCTAACATAAAACTTGTTTAAACCGCCTTTAAATCGAATATAATCCGCATTTGTATCATCCGCTTTCGTAAAACCCCGCAGTATATTTACGTACGCTCGTTCAATTTGGAAATACGCTTTTCGCTTTCGTACGTAACAAACTGGTCCTTCGAGCCGGATCGCGTAATTTAACTTAATTCAAATACGGTCCATAAAGATACATTTAAAAAGCCCGCTTCGTTCTAGAAGGTTAGAGCTTAGTGTAAAAACATTGTTAAAGGATTTAACAACTTCGTTTGCATAAACTACATTTAAAGTGTATGTAAGTACGCAGCAACAATTACACGTGTGCGACATAACCCTACTTATGTATGTATGTACATACCATCATGTCTAAGGTGAAGGTTCGTGATTCCGCATTAAATGCTATCAAACGATATATCATAGTTAGCAAAAATGATGAATTGGCATTAGACAAAGAAGCAGTAGAAACGTATCTTCAGCTTCTCGAGGAGCAGTGGCTCCGATTCGCAGACGCTCAACAAGAAGTAGAGTTATTATGCGGCGAAGAAAATGCGCCAGTTGAAGAGCAATCTCGCGTACAAGCAGAAGAATGGTACACAGCAGCGAAGGCGAACTTTAAACGTCTCGCCAGAAGCCATGAGCAACCGCGTCTCTCCACATCAACGAGTTTGACGCCGTCACCAGTTCATCTGCCTAAGCTGCAGTTACCGACTTTTAGTGGAGACCCCACAAATTGGCTAGCCTTTTTCGACGCCTTCCAGTCACTGGTACACACAAATTTGAGTTTGTCTGATGGTCAAAAATTGCATTATTTGCGTAATTGCCTGCAAGGTGAAGCGCTCCAACTTGTTAGCAGCCTACAAATTTGTGATGGTAACTACAGCGCTGCGTGGGATTTACTAACCACGCGCTATAAGGTCTTGCGTGTCATGGTTGACAGCCACTTCAAAGCCATCTTTGCGATTGAAAGGGCGCCTCGAGATAACGGTAAGGCCATTAAGCAAGTGCTAAATGCTATCATGCAGCACGTTGGTTCGTTACGCGCTTTAGGTCGTCCAGTGGAGTTTTGGGACGATTGGCTTGTGCATGTTACTGTTGCAAAGTTGGCTTACGAAACCAGGAAACAATGGGAGCTGTCATTGGTGCGGGACGTTCTACCAACATTTGACGAGCTAGTAGAGTTTTTGGAGACACGTGCGCGTTCACTAGAAATGTTACCGACGAGTGGCATCCTGTCGACTGCAGTGCAAGGGGCGCGTCAGCTTGGTAAGGTTTCGTCGAAAACCGCAACAAACGTGCTCCATGCTATTGGTGAACGACACACATCTCCGACTAACCAGGTTAATGCAGTAGCCAACTCCCCTTCCTGCTTCCATTGTAACGCCAAACACAAAATTTATACTTGTCCAGCTTTCCGTAAATTAAATGTTGCCGCCAGATTCGTATTGGTCAAGAAACATAACGCTTGCATTAACTGCCTCAGCCAGGGTCACTTTCAAGCAAAATGTCGCAGTTTATCAACCTGCAATACCTGCCGACGTCGTCATCATACATTACTACACGGGAGCCAGGAAGACTCTCCTACAAACGATGAGCGGAACGTACCCGATTCACCGTTCGTAAAGCAGCAAAGCAATCTTCTCGTACAACAACCTTCTACGTTTTCTAATATAGACAGCGCTACAACGGCGCCTATGATTAATTCGAATGTGGACGCAACACACTCTGGTTGCGTGGCATCTCACGTTGCTGAAGCAGATAAAGTCATTTTGTTGGCTACCGCAGAAATATATTTACAAGATTATGCAGGCCGATGGCAACCTGCACGAGCGTTGTTTGACAACGGCTCACATGCATCCTTCGTGACAGAGGCCTGTATGCAACGTCTCCGCCTACCGCGGAAAACTTCGACAGCATACGTTACCGGGATTGGTTCGGTAGATGGCGGTAAAGCTAAAGGTGAGGCATGCCTCTTACTCGCTCCACGATCTCTTGATCAACACTTCGCTATCAGCTCGTTAATATTGTCGAAGATTACAAACGATCTTCCCACCATTGACGTAAAGATGTCTTCGTGGCCACACTTACGAAAGCTACCCCTTGCTGACCGGTATTATGCCAAGCCAGGTCCTATCGACGTTTTATTGGGGACAGATGAAATGGAAAAATTCTTGCTGGATGGTCTCTGCAAAGGGCCGCCTGGCACACCCATGGCACAAAACACCGTTTTCGGTTGGGTGCTTTTCGGCAGGGCCATATGCGCACAAAGCTCAAGTACAGGAGTGCTATCCCTACATTGTGATGTGCAACTTATACGAATGGTGAGTAAGTTTTGGGAACTCGAAGAGTTTCCCTCCAAGCGTTACTTAACCGCCGAAGAGGAGTTTTGCGAGAAGCATTTTAGCGACAATTACCGTCGCGCTGAAGACGGGCGTTACATCGTTCGCCTCCCGCTTAAAGAATCCGTGCCCATAGGTGAGTCGAGAAAAATAGCTGTAAGAAGTCTGTTGAGGATGGAAAAGCGTTTCGCTGCTGATGATGAGCTACGCCTCCACTACTCAAAATTTATGCAGGAGCTCGTAGATATGGGCCATATGGAGCTTGCAGATGGTTCCCCATTGCATAAAGGTTACTACATGCCACATCACGCTGTAGTAAAGAACACTAGCTCCACCACAAAGCTTAGAGTGGTATTCAACGCCTCGTTAAAAACGTCGACAGGTTTCTCGCTCAACGACGCATTGATGATAGGTCCGCAATTACAAGAGGATCTGTTTTCTATACTGGTTCGTTTCCGAACTCATCGCTACGCCATAATGGCTGATGTCGAAAAAATGTATCGACAGGTATACGTCGCAGAAGAAGATGTCGACTATCAACGCATAGTTTGGCGTGATACGACGATGGAACCTATTCGGGACTATCGAATGCTTCGCGTCACCTACGGTGTCGCTGCAGCTTCCCACTTGGCCGTGCGATCGCTGCATCAAGCTGCGTTAGATGCTGGCCAAGCGTACAAAGAAGCGACTGTTGTAATTCTACGCGACTTCTACATGGATGATCTCCTTACAGGGTCGTTCTCAATCGACGCACTTATAAAGCTACAAAATGACGTGACTGTCGTTTTGTCCAACACTGGTTTCGAGTTACGCAAGTGGGCGACAAATTGCGCTGAGCTCAGGGAGCAAATACCGCACGCTTCGAAGCAAATCTCGCACCTATTAGCTGACGGCGATGAAGTACGTACCTTAGGAACTATTTGGAACACGAGCGAAGATTGTTTATCGATTTCGGTGGATTTGGCTCCACTGCCTGCAATCGTCACGAAGAGAGTTTTTCTCTCAGATTCCAGTAAAATCTTCGATCCTCTCGGATTAATCGCACCTTGCACTATACGTTCGAAAATCTGGCTGCAGCGAATTTGGCGAGCTGATGTTGATTGGGATGAACCGGTGCCTTCCGATGTCGCCGAAGAGTGGCTCTCTCATCGTCAGCAGTTGCCTGAACTCGCAGCTCTTAAGCTTAATCGTTGGATCGGTACCAGCGAAATCGCCGACCATGCTGAATACCACGTTTTCACTGATGCATCTCAACGTGCTTACGCTGCCGTACTTTATTGCCGCACGCGACTAGCTAATGGGGCCTTTAAGGTTGTTCTAGTGGCTGCGTGTGCTAAGGTCGCGCCATTAAAAATCACTTCACTTCCACGCTTAGAATTGTGCGCAGCGCATTTAGGTGCCAAACTAGTAAAACGAGTTCAGTTAAGTTTCGGTTGCAACATGGGAAATTTATACGCGTGGACTGATTCAACTATAACACTAGCCTGGTTGCAGAGTCATCCAAGTCGATGGTCAACATTTGTTGCAAACCGCGTATCCGCTATTCAAGAGATTCTAGCTCCCGAGTGCTGGAGACACGTCCGCTCAGAGCACAACCCAGCTGATTGTGGTTCTAGGGGGTTAGCTCCGGCGAATCTACTTGCGCATTCTCTTTGGTGGCAAGGGCCAAGCTGGTTGGCCGAAGGTGAGAATCGTTGGCAACTTCAAGTAACAGAAGGGTTGGCATCGCGGGCCGGGATTGATTCGAATATTGACTACGAACTTCGAGTAACAAAATCCGCATCACACCTTACTGAAACTATAGAAGATTGGGAACTATTTACTAGATATCATTCTTATATTAAACTTAAAAGGGTCACGGCCTACGTGCTACGCTTCATCAGAAACCTTCGTACGACAAGCAGTCGACGCACCACAGGCTGCCTCACCAGCAACGAAATTTTTGACGCTGAAATTATACTGGTAAAGTATACTCAAAATAATGCCTTTCAAAGGGAAATTTCTTCTTGCAGGTCCAGCAAACAAATACCGTTGCGAAGTCGTTTAATACGTCTTCAACCATTTTTGGACACTAATGGTATTCTTCGCGTTGGTGGCAGAATAAAACGTGCTAAGATCTCAACCGATGTTAAACACCCGATAATCCTGCCGAAAGGTTCATCACTGGCCAAACTCATAATATTAGACATTCACCACAGTACGCTACACGCCGGTCCGCAAATTATGCAAACGGTGCTACAACGACGTTTCTGGGTGCTGGGCTCTCGTAATCTTGTTCGCGCAATCTACCACAAATGCGTGAAATGTAAGCGTATAAACCGCCAACCGTTACGTCAGGGAATGTCTGATCTTCCAAAAAGCCGTCTTACTAGCCTTCGGAGTTTCCTCCACAGCGCCGTCGATTTTGCGGGACCCTATTTTATAAAGTTTTCTCAAGGCAGAGGAGCCAAATCGTGCAAGGCATATATATGCAGTTTTATATGCATGAGCACAGGCGCAATGCACCTCGAACTCGTTGGAGATCTGTCATCTCCTGCCTTTGTTGCGGCTCTCTCGAGGTTTGTAAATAGAAGGGGTTATTGCCAACATATTTATTCGGACAATGGCACTAATTTTGTTGGCGCCGAAAAAGAGTTATATGCTGCATATCACCGTTGCGTTAAGGACGAAAGGTTTGCTTCGTATATGGCTAACATGCAAATTGTATGGCATTTCAACCCGCCTAGTGCACCCCATATGGGTGGCTATTGGGAAGTCGGGGTGAAGCGGGTAAAATACCATTTAAAGCGTGCTCTCGGTTCATCTTTATTAACCTACGAAGAATTCGCTACGCTGTTAACAGAGGTGGAAGCTTGTGTCAACTCACGACCGCTTTTTTGGCACACTGCTAACGTCGATGATCTGGAAATTCTCACTCCTGGCCATTTTTTGATCGGCGAGCCAATCAAAGCGCTTCCTGAACCTGATACTGAAAACTTTTCTGGTGCTTTACATCAACGTTGGCAAGCCATCAGTGCAATGCGGCATCATTTTTGGTCCCGTTGGCGGAACGAATATCTCGTCAACTTACAACAACGAGCTAAATGGTTTCGCCCTTCCTCGAATCTGAAAGAAGATGACGTGGTTATCATTCACGATCCGAATAGCCCACCCACTAAATGGCGACTTGCGCGTGTGATTCAGTGTCACCCTGGTGCAGATGGACTGGTCCGTGTGGTGAAGTTAAGGACATCCGTGGGAGAATTGGTTAGGCCTATAGCTAAGCTGACGCTTTTGCCAACGCGCGATGATTTATTCTCTTAGTAGATAGAATCAAATCGTTTGTAACATATTTAAGTATAATGTATTATGTATTTGAAATATGAATTAATTTTGAACTTGCCCAGTCGTTCAAGGCGGCCGGCATGTTTGTGCTAATATGGCAACGCTCTTGTTATGTCATTACAATAGTATAAGGAAATGAACTTTCTCACAATATAAGACGTCAAATCGCTAACATCGTGTTTTTTCTTGGTATAAAAATCGCTAACATAAAACTTGTTTAAACCGCCTTTAAATCGAATATAATCCGCATTTGTATCATCCGCTTTCGTAAAACCCCGCAGTATATTTACGTACGCTCGTTCAATTTGGAAATACGCTTTTCGCTTTCGTACGTAACAACATATATAATATTTGTTTTAAATTTGTTTTAGATATATTGTAAGTTTATTCGATAGATTTTCCGTGAAACCGTGTGTGGTGAATAGTCACATCGTATAAATAACAATCACAAGTAAACACACACAAAATCTTACCATCACTATCGAAACTATTGAACAAGCTGGTTGCTAACTGGCCTATTAATGCTGCTAGCCTGTTTGTATTGGCTACAGTAAAACTTCGGAAAGTACCACCCCCAGTTTTGTACATTTCCCTTCTCTCTTCGGCCAGGGGCCTTCCCGCTTTCCTTTTTAAATTTTCGTACTTCTCCCGTAAGTTCTTCGGCCCTTAAATAAATAAATATTTAACACATATCTGGATCTGAAATGCAGTACCGATTGCCTCCCTCACCCTTATTTTATTCTCGCAGAATACAGCATCAGTTCGCTTATTTTCTATGACCGTGGCGTGCTGCTAAGCCAAAGTTAATAACAAATCCTCCTCTGCGCTGGTAAAGTTTTACAGGCGAATTTTTCTTTTATATGTTTCCATTTTCCCTATATTTTAAAAATTAAGAATAAAATTGGGAAGAAATTAACAAAAACCAAAACATCATAAATCAGCTGTGTGGTCTGCTTTTGTCTATTTACAATGCAACTTTTGTGAACTTTTTGCTAAATTATTCACAATATATCAACCTGATCGGAGGTAAGCTAATCAGACCTTTGTGAAATGAAATTGGCAGTTCAAGAAATCAACGATTAATCAACCGCTGATAAAATTTAATGTAACCAGTCTTTAAGAAACCGGCCCTTAGATTATTCATAAATTTACAAAATGCCGCGTGTTTGTGTTAATTCTCCTAGTTTTGTTTGTTACGTTTGTGGTCAATTTACTCCTAAAAGTGAAAAAAAAACAATTTCGCCTTTGTTTTAAAAATGTTATGAAGCTTATTTTAAAATTGCCATTAGAAATCAAGACAAAACATGGGTGCCGGAAGTGTCTTGTTTAAAATTTTATAAATATTTGACGGGTTTGTAAAAGGGTAATATTAAACAGATGCCTTTTGTTGTACCAATGCAGTGGCGTGTTTAACAACTGTGCAAGGTTTTTAAAAAAAATCAAAACACTCGATTAAGTATGCTACTGCGTCATCAGTGTCAATGACGCTACCACATTCTCCAGACATTCCAGTACCGGAAAGATTTTGTATTTCGACAAGTTTATCGAGTCCTATTGAAGAAGAAGATGAAGCAGGCTCTTCTAATAGCGAAGAGGTATTTATAGATGAAAAAAATACAGAACCACATTTGATCAGTCAATCAGAACTAAATGACCTTGTTAGATAGAGATTGAGGTTTGACCAAAGAAAAATTTGAAATATTAGGCTCGAGATTAAAACATGGGATCTATTGCAAACTGGAGTTAAAATTACAGCTTATCGATAACGTCACATTACCTTAGCTACCATTTATTTAAAAGAAGATGTTTTAGTGTTCTGTAATAATATTGATGGATTAATTAGATCACAAGCATTTATCACAACATAAGTTTAGTAAGTGATAAATACGGTGAAAGATTTCATCAAGAAATTGCAGAGTACGAGAAGCGTTATCAGGGTAGATGGGAGCCAGTCATGCTTGCAGACTATTGTTGGGACCTCCAGAGGGATAGTGCCACTACTGAATACAAGAGAAAAGCCAAACGTTCAAGAAAAAGTTTTTTTTAATGTAGAATAACAATTTATGTCACCGCTTTATATATATATAATTTTAAGTACTACTAAACTTGACGTGATAGAACAATTTTATTTCAATATTTCAAATAGTTTAAAGGTGGCAAATCATAATTACATACTGTGAACCCAGTGAAAAAAAAATTTTTTACCTTGTTGCATAGTGTAATTGAGCACATGCGGTGGGCAAGTTAAGTCATCGTACTTAGATGTGGTGAATGGTTAACTTGACTTTGTTGCAGTATCTACACGAAGGTTGGGGTGTATTTTCTAAATAATGGTTATGACTAAGCAAGGCGAAATATGTTCGTCGAAATATGTTTTTAGTTTTGATAGATTATGTTACAAACGGGAAGTGCAGGTATGGGTATCATTTTTAAAAAAGTGATACCAATTTTAGCAAGAGTCGTTTGATAATAATTATTTGTGAGAAAAATTCTTAAAGTCGTGTATTAGTATTGTTTTGAGACTTTTATTATAAAAGTCCTTAATAATTATCGGCGAGATTTGTAAATATTTATGTATTTGTAGGTCTTCAAATACTTTTATTTTGAGACTTATGTATATTACAATGTCTTCTCATAACAATTATTAAGTCTTAAAGAAAGGCATTATTCATATCAAATTTATGCTTCGATGGTTGAACTTACACATATTAAAAACAAAATATAAACTGTTAATGGTCAGCATTTCCTTTTAAACCTGTTTTTGTGCCATTTAGCTTTTTTAAATTTTTTATTTGGTCGATGCAGTCTTTTTAATTTTGAAGTCCTGGCAACTATGAATATATGGTATATATGTAAGTGTAAAAATAAAAGACTTTGAAAACTTAAAATCTTTATATATCGGATAATTGATATGAGAAGACTTTTATAATATAAGTCTCAAAAGCCTTGGAAGACTAAAAAATATGGGGAATGTTCGATATAGCGTCGCACAAGAAGGGGGTGGTGGGCGGAGAAGAAGGGGACATGGCAGCCCTCCATCCCCACTGTTAGACAGAATAAACTTTCCAATAAGTCTTCACTGGTTCCTCTAGACCCTCTATGAGGCCTTAGGGGGCCCTTTAAAAATGGTCAAAAATGAACTTTTTCCGTACAAAATCCGGACGATGTTACCCGGCAAACATTTTTGATTCAACTGCAAAAAAAATGTGTGGGTATATTTATTTGGCCGCATCATGGCCGCACAAACTCCGGCTGCGCCATCACAGCATTTTTAGCTTACTGGGTTATAACAATTTTCTTTTGGTTTCCCTTTCGTTCGTTGTTTTCGGTAGTAGTTTAATAATTGCGAAGTATTTAAAGATATATTGAATCTAAAAACAGTGAAAATTGATAGTACAATGTATTTGTGGGTGCCAAGATTAATTTATTAGTGGCTCGGTATAAGGCACAGTCAATAAAAAACATAAATCGTACATATATGTATTTGAAAGAAATGCAAAAACAGAGTATTTTTAAAGTTAAATTGTGATGAAATTTATGAACTGATTTTTGCAAAAGAACAATTAATTAAAAGTTTATTTTGTTGTTCTTCTATGTAAATTTGAGTGTATACGCGTTTAACCACAATAAACCAAATTAATGCGGCGCTATATCGAACCCATCCCAAAAATATTTATCTCGTTTATAATTATAATATATGTACATACATCTTTGATTAATTCTTATAGATTTCTCGAAAAATGTGTATCTTACTATAATAATTATTGGATGACTTTTATTCTTTTCTCGTATAATAGTTATACATATCTCTTTTTTAAAACCAGGGTTTGAATCGTCAGAGTCGTGAACGAGTCGACAATCGTTTGGACAAAAATTACGTTATTTGATCATCGTATTGTAACATTCGACAGCAGACGAATCGTAGTTGTGAGTCTTGTTATCAATTATTTTCCTTTTCTTCTTAACTTTTGGAAGTTAAAATTGATTTTTAAATGTCAAAATAAGAAGAACAAATATAAAAATTAATTGAAAAACGACGATGAATCCCAGATAAGAAAATAGTGCACAAACAATTACGAGATATAAGTTATCCACTGGCATTATCAAGTAATGCGTAAGTACAATGTATACGTATTCAGATTCATTAAAAGCTTTTTAAATAAAAGAAGGCGTTCAATTATGTCCTCACGAATTTCAAGTATGAGGACACCCAGGCTGTTCCTTCAGTTCTGCAATTGCGAGTGGCAGATATCAACACACTATTGAGAGCGATTATTTAATTGAAATGTGCCAGAGCACCGTATCCAATTTGGCGACCGAGGTATTCTTGGAAATGGAAGGCAAATGGTGCTCGCAGTTCATACGTTTCAACCCAGATGATTCGCAAAGATGTAAAGAGTGTTTTGCAAAAAAATACAGAGATCCTGGAGGTTAATTATAATTTTACATACATATGTATTAGGCATGTCAATCCCGGTATCCCGGCCGTTTTTAACTCCAGAATATCCTGGGATAAGTTTATTTAAATCCCGGAATTGAAGAACGCAATAAATTAAATATCCATTTAGTTTTTAATTTTGTATCATTCTTAAAAATCCCCATTTCAAGGGCAACATCAAAGCCTTTAGAGAGTTCACAATCGACAAATAACACAACTTGTTAACTCCCTAAAGGCTTTGTTTTGTCCTTGTCATTATAAATGAGCTGGAGAATATCCTTCTTGATGTAAAAAATTAACCTTTCTATGAAAGCGATGTTAATAATACTAACGATGAGCAGCTCGAAATTGTCCAATAATCAAAAGGCATGAAATTCATTAGAAGGCTTGGTAAAAGAAATTGATAGTTTTTGTAATGAGGCGATAAAAAGCCTATGTCATACAGAGAGCATTTTTGTCGACATTCCAACCAAGAAGTGTTGAGGCGCAGCAGTGCTTCTCCATTGTAGATTTTAAATGCAACAAATTAAAGTCTAGGTTGGAGGATAACACAATTAAGGCTTTTATTTCGCATTTTGATAAATATAAGGAATAATTCTGCCTCGCTCAAAATGGAATGGGTGATGTATTTAATTTTTACTTGGTGCATTTCTTTTTTGACTGAATGGTAATATATTAATATTTAATATTGGTGATTAAAAATAATTTTACTTTAAGTAGGTGCATTTGCTTCTGTACCAAATATGTACTGTACATATGTACATATGTATATTTGTACTTGAAGTATAAATTATTTTGTATGTGTGTCAAATTTTACTTTTATTTCCTTTTTTTTTTAAAAGATCAATAAATACATACTTACATTACAACAAATCTTTCTTCTCTGTTATATTAATGTTATTTTGTTTACCTACATATATAATACAACGATTACAGACGTGTTACACTTTTTGGCAAATTAAAAATTACGAATCAAAATTTCGTAAAATTCGGGATCCCGGGATTTCGTTTCAGATCTCGAAAACCCCGGTATCAACAAAATGCCCAAAATTGACATCCCTAATATGTATGTATGTTATGAGGTGCTGAGAAATCATATTTTGTTATTTTTAGTTATCGGATGTGGAGATGTTACGCATATTCGATTGCAGAAACCGACCAAAAATGAACACATTTACTACAATAGAAGAGGATTCCATAGTCTAAAAGCAATGATATTAAGTTGCTTCCATTCAAATTGAATATTTGTGTACTAATACATATGTCAGACATGGACATTTGCATGTGACAGAGAACAACAATGGGTGATTGTAAAATGTTCATACGTAATAATTGCACTGAACATATGCGTAGAGCGCACAAACGAACTTGTTCGAACACTACTATTCAACGTTGATTTTAATTCAATCAAACCATGCTGTTCGTGTTCGCTCAGTGATTTATTCTTCGATCGCCTTAAATCACTCAAGTCGGATAAAGAAAAATAAAAACTTTAATATTCTGATCTTTTGTTGTTGTTGCTTCCGACAGGGTGTGAAATGATTGGTTTTGGAACGAATTTTCGTCATCCCTTGTCAAGTTTGGTTTTAAGACAAACCGGTTTCGGCGTTATGTGTTGTGGTTTGTAGCTGCAGGTAGATAAAAATCGGTACAAACCACAACATAACGATTTAACAAACGGGAACCTTAAGACAACATAACATGAATAAATAAGCACAATTCAAGTACTTGAGTGGTACCTGTAATAAACAAAGTAACACACCGACCCACAACTGACCTGACCTACACGAACATAGGCAATGAATTAAACCGGAACGTAACTATAAATACGGACAAAAAAATGAAATTAACCAGAACGAAAAATGACACTGAAGATGGCACAACGCCGAAACCGGTTTGTCTTAAAACCAAACTTGACAAGGGATGACGAAAATTCGTTCCAAAGCCAATCATTATAAATTCATTATACGAGCATTAAATGATAAAACCAATGTATTTACTATCGGGATTGCATGTACTTACAGTTTAACTTAAGACAAAAAAAAGAAGAGTTTGGCCGTCCGAAATTTTGTATTTTGCAAATGTCTGCTTCTGCACAACAAACAGAATAAATTCATATGGTTTGATTTTATTCAAATCAAGCTTTCGTTCGCTCAAGCAAGTGAATTTATACAAACATGTTCGATCAATGGACTCATAACTATCCGAAAGACGTGTTCGCCAGCATGGTGCTGATTTTATTCAATATTGAGTTTTGTTGCATGATTGAATGTGAGTATGAATTTTGATGTATGATGAATTCAAAAAAAAGGTGATTCTGCTGATATCTAGTATGTGACCACAACTACAAAATATTGACAATTAATGGGCGTGCGGCCCATGATTAATTTGTGTGAAATAATTCACAAGTGTGCACTTAGGGCCAGTTTTTCAGTGCAAGTTGAACTCTGTTTGTCGTTTAAACTAAGTTTAAACTCAGTATGCAGTTTTTCAGTCAACTTTAAACGGAGTTTAAACTGAGTTTAAACGGCCGATTGCGCACAGTTAAACTTAGTTTAACTTATCAGCTGCGTGCTGACTATTTCGTTTTGGTTGCAACAAATTTAATTGAGCGCAAGAAAACTAAGTTTAAATTTAAACTGAGTTTAACTAAACTTAGTTTAAACTGAGTTTAAACCAGCACTGAAAAACTGGGCCTTACACTATATAGCTCAGTGTTTAGCTGAGCTTCTGCTAGCATTTGTGGTGTGCGTCTTGGAGGTACCTACAGTTTTGTGCCGACTCCGAACGGCAGATGTATTTATGAGAAGCTTTTTCATGGCAGAAATACCCTCGGAGGTTTGCCGTTGCCTGCCGAGGGGTGACCGCTATTAGAAAAAACTTTTTCTATGATAAGGATTTTGCTTGCCCTGACTGAGACTCGAACTCAACGGCATATCGAGTTATAGCAAACACCTCTACCAACTCGACCACAGCGACCACTACTATATAGTACATATGTATGTACATATAAAAAAAAAAGGAAGATGAAATAAACACAATAGCCAACTCGGCTTGCGTAGCACAATATGTAGCGTATTGGCTCTGCAACTTCGAGCTCCCGGGTTCAAAGTCTGGGAGAAGTGGTTATGAAAAATAAATTTTATTAATTTAATAAAAAGAAGTCTTATGAGGAAATGTGGTGATTTCCGAAATAGTACTATAACTCCTACCATTTGTAGTGTACATCTTTGTATTCTACCGCAAATGCAGGGACCTACAGTTTTGTGCCGACTCCGAACGGCAGATGTATTTAATGAGAAGCTTTTTCATGGCAGAAATACCCTCGGAGGTTTGCCATTGCCTGCCGAGGGGTGACCGCTATTAGAAAAAACTTTTTCTATTATTATTATTATTATTAGCGAATAGGTAGATGTTGTCAAATACACAAAGAGCGGACTAGCGGTTCTCCAATGTCGCAACCTTTGATTTGCTCAACCCTGCATTCTTGCGTGTCTGTACATATTAAACTTTCCTCGCCTTAATTGACAATTCGAACATTAACAACAAAGCATGAGTTGTTTAACAAAATAATAAAACTAATGTTTGGAATTCGCGGATGTCTAAGGGCCAGTTTTTCAGTGCTGGTTTTAACTCCCTTTAGTTTAACTCAGTTTAAATTTAAACGTAGTTTTATTGCGCTAAATTAAATTTGTTGCAACCAAAACGAAGTAAGTAGTCAGCAGAGTTGAGCTAATAAGTTAAACTAAGTTGCGATTTGTGTTTATTCCGAGTATTTTATTTAATAAGAGATTAAGAAATGAGCTTTATTGATATAATTAAGGAAGTAGTAGCCTACTATTGTTTCAAATTCGCGAGTGTAATAAACTTTACTACGACCGCGATGTAAAAGGTCTTGCAGCATCTTTCGAAAAAATAAATATAAAATGATCCATTGGAGTTTAAGAAAACTAGAAGGGTGGTTAACAAAGATGTGTTTCATTTGCTATTTTGACTTGTTTAGCAAGGATTGACAAAAGATTCGAATGGACCACCGATAGTAGCAAAATGCTGATTGCTCATAATTTTAAACTTATATATGTATGTACACACATATGCTTTTAAGTGCAGATTTTAACGCTTGATCGCAGTCAACACATCTTCTTTAAAATGGGCGTGTTTTATTAAACAGGACACTGTGACGCTTAATCGCTTCAATTAATCTTTCCTCCATATTATTCTGTTTATGTGGACTATATAACAATATAATATGCTATATTAATAACAATAACAATTCATGTTTCTCTTTTTTCGGTTTTTAAAAGTAAATATACTCGCAAGAATTATGAAATACTAGTGAATATTCTAAATCGTGTGCATATGCGCGCAGAAATAAAATGGAATTATAAACAGTTGATTGTCAAAGTTCGCCATGATCTCGTTTCGCTTTGCTTTGCTTTGCTTTTCTCGCCTTGTATTTAGCAGCACTCATATAGCATGACGTCTTCAACTTAAATGCGGAAAGAATAAAAAGGAATATATGACGAAAGATTAAATCGTTGTTTATGACGAAAATAATCATAGTAAAAATTTTTAAATTTTTTCGCTTATTTCGCTTTAAACCAGAGTCCGCGAAACACTTTCCTGGGAAGCGAAGCATGTTTGGCTTTTAACATTTTCACAATCACCTTGATCGCGAGATCCGCCCGAAAAAAATTCACCCGAAATTTTTTCATTCGCCCGGATTGAATCCGCCCATTGTGAGTTTCACCCGGAATAAATTGCGCTTCGAAAATTCGAACATGGAAATCACAACTCTGAAATGTGTATACTGGAAGTGTAAAATTATTAAATACTTAAAATTCAATAGTAATTTGCAAAATTTATCAACTTCCAGATCTTTGAAATATAACAGTCAATAAGGAATCATTCAAGTATTTATTAGATCGGTGCTAACCTCTTCAATACAACCAGCGCGACTACAATTGGCTATTCCGCCAGTTGGGAAACGTGCCTGCGATTTTTCGCTTAAGGTGGATACTAAAAACGTGTAGGTAACAGTTTTAATATTGGGCAGGCGCAATCGTCTTTTAGTCAGATTATGTAAGAAATGTCAAAATTAACGAGCACATATTATTCCCGAAGTGGGAAAAACATCCTACACTTGAAGACATACCGCTTTTGGCTAGTCCAAGTCCATTTTGCATAAAAAATTTTTATTTCTGTGCACATTTAAATATAATTTTTTTACCCCTTTCCATTCCGACTAATTTTTCATTGCAGGCCCCAAACTATGCAGCTTCATCCTTCGCTTAACTTATTACATTTTCCTTATTTTCTTTGACAAATCCTCTTACAATAACCGGCTTTTCCTGCATTCTACCTAATATTATCCCTCTTTGAACTTTGTTTACTGTTTTGTTCCTGAAATAGGCGATCTTGTGTAAAAAAAATTTAATTAAATTACTTACATTTTGGATCCGTGAAATTTTTCGCCTCTCAAAAAATAGTGAACAAATTCAAATAATCCGCCAACTATTTCCGCCCGAAATAAGTGTTGCCGATAAGGCGAACAATGTTCGAAAGCGGAAAATTTTCGCCCGAAATTTATAATAAGCAAACAGTGAAAAGTGAAATATTTCGGTCGAAAACGAAACTCACAATAAAGGTGAATGTAGTATACACAGTGTAAATAACACAGTGCAATGAAAGAAAAACGTCATATCCGTAAATCACCTTTTTACTCTTTACTTTACTTTAATTATCATATACAGTAGGTAAAAACTGAAGTTAGTTGAATGAAAATGTGTGGTCAAATTGCGTCTGATTTGCACCAAATCAATATCAGTCGTTAGAAACTGCCTTGTCATTGTCATGTCGTTGTTGCAGACCCGATGTTTAGAATGCAGTGGGTGTGTGTCCAGAGTGGTGCCGATATTGCAGTGTCTTCCAAACAGCGGCACTGCCTTGTCGATGTCAAAATCAGTTGCAAACCCGATGTTTAGAATGCAGTGAGTGTGTGCCCAGGGTGGTGCCAATATTGCAGTGTATTTTAAACATCGAAAGCACAGAAAAAATTCAACACACAAAAGGGCTTGGGATTTGTTACATATAACAATGGTTATATTTTTATACCAAAGTATAAATTTATAAGTAAATTTCTTCGTTTAAAAGTGCGTGCAGATATATTTTTATGACGCTTGTAAGAGGGAAATACTGTAAACACAGATATGTATTGCAGAGAACAAAGTACATATGTACATAAATATTATTTTTTGCGAAGGAGACAAACGCGAGAAATCAATTGAAATATGAATCCAATACAAGTTGCAAATGTTTCTTTTAAAAATGTTATTTAAAAATTTTAAAAAGTTGAACTTAAATACTGTCTCAAAAACTTGAGTAAATTATTTGAAAATAAATAAAATTTTTAGAAACTTTTCGCGAATTTGCATTTTGACAAACCGAATAAAAATTCTCACAAAATAATTTAAAATTTTCGTGTGACAAGTGTGTGGAAGAACAGTAATTTTTGATTAAATTATTACATAATCCATATTTAAAAGTAAACTGGGAAAACGAGCATGAGCACGAATTTACGAATTTGCAATATGACTAACCCAATACAAATCAAATAAATTCAATCTCTTAGTAATTTTTTTTCAATACCTTAAAAGAACCAATGAGGTTCATAACTCTAAAAAATCTATATAAAATAATAACAATTGCCTTTAATTAGAAATTGTCAATATTTAATCATAACACAGGGCGAATTTTTTCTTTGCAACTTCCGCAAAGGATGGGCCGTAGATTTTTACCCTTTTGGGTTTTTTTGAGCAAACTCCATCGATCTGTCGCGCTTGTTTGCACTTTTCTGCCCCTCTGGAGCAGTTAACTAGAAGTTTTTTTTTTTTTTTTTTATTTTTTTATATAATTTCTTTATTTGCAATCTATTTAAAAATAATAAGCAAATTTTGTAAACAAAATCAAATGGTAACATGACTTGTATTATTGATCTCCAGTAAGGTCAACAATAATATACTTATATGCTTATTTACATATATATATACACATCATCTAAATGGAAGGTCAAGAACATGATGTCTTTTAAGTCTAATAACTTCATTGGTTTCATCTAGCAGCGTAACCGCTAGTAGATTGTCATGATAACTGATCCTGCGCAAATATATAGTACTTATTCTTTTTATTTCATTTTTTATGAAAGGTATTTTAAGATCTTTATGGATAGCTTTGTTAGTTATAAACCATGGAGCATTCGTAATTGTTCTTGATACCTTTGGCATGATAGTATTTGCCCACTCAATTTCTGCCAGAATCTCGGCACGATCACCGGGCAGCGCCCGATTACAGAGATCCTCTGATAGTTTGGACGTTTTTACGATAATGATGGCAGCCTTCCTGTGCTGTGAAATTGCTGTCTCCGGCCTTGTGAACGCGCACTAGCTTTAGCAGCCCCCATGGTAGCAAACTGCCTACCAGGTTCGCCTCTGCTAGTGCAAGCCTCGGCATCGCCAGAGGTTTACTGTTCTTCCCTTGCATGGCCAGGCTAATCTTCAGCACGGTACGCATGGCACATTGATCCAGCCCCAACCTCAAGACCACGCTCAAAAACCATTTCCATGTAACAGAGCTATTAAGAAGCATAAGTACATATCACTGACTTTTGAGCTTCGCTGAGCAGCCTCCCGAAATCGTACGGAATTGCTCTGTAGATTTCTGCCAACCAAATAGAGTCAATTCAAAAACAATTTATCCTTTTTGCTTTAAGAAATTTTCGTTGTAATAAGTCGTTTAAAACTCATTAATCTTCCTACACTTGTCGCAGAGAAATGCTAGGCATAGTATTTTTGTTCAAATTACTGACACGCTTGATTTCTAGCCCATCTCTTCTACTCTCCAGAACTTCAAGACATTTCCGGCCTCTTTTTCTGAACGCATGTAAAAGTAATTTTGAGTTAAACGAGAAACTCCGTATTTTATGTCAGGATTTTAACGTTCGCTCCGCTTCTTTAAATATTTCAGACTCGCTTTTTTACGTAACGAAAACTAAACTCAATGCTCTCAATAATTGATACATACATACATATGTATATATTACTATTCGATCAGCTGATGAGCATTTGTTCTGTAGCTGAACAGATTTAGATCTCGACACTTAACAAACTTCTGCCTTTCATGACCCGTGCTTCATGCGGATGCGCTCCTCGCGTCGGTCGGGCGGGTATGGAGGGATAAAGCAGTTGGAATTATTATTATTATTATTATTTTATTTTTGACACATTTCAACAAATTTCATAAGTTTTAACATAATAAGGCTCCAGAATTTAGACGCTGTCAGTACTTATCACACTTTGTTAAATACACTTTGTATGTATGTTCTTAAATTAAATGACATTTGAAGTCGAATAATTATCAAGAACATTAAAAAAATAATATTAATGTAATAAAGAGTAAAGTGAAAGAAATGCAAACGTATGTTCAAAGAAAAATGGTTCAAGTTATATTATGAAATGCATATTTCTTAAGCATTTATTAATATTATTCGACATGAAAGATTTAGCGAATATTGTTATTCCTTCATTTTACAGAGGAAACGGTAGAAGAACTTACGGGTTGGAAATGTCTATTTCGGGCTTCGCACTTTTTTTGTATTTAAATAACACAGGTCTGCAACAAAAATGCTGTCTGGATATTTCCAACTGATTTCTATGTACTTAGGTGTTCTGTAAACTAAAAAAATACTCAAAAAATTCCTGAAAGGGTTTTTTTGGGCTAACTTCTAGGCATTAATAATAGGTTTAATTTTATTTTGATTACTGTTTTTAAATGTTTACCATAACTAACATTAATTTCTAAATAAGGAACACCTTGTGTGAGCTGCATTAACAAGCATAAACATGTTGTAACCTGAACGTGCGCGCTCTGATAGCGTAGAAAGTGCCCAAGAGGACGAGTTGATTTATTGTACCAATATTGAAGGTTTGATGGATACATTTGAGATCTCATACGACCCAGCAGAGTGGCGTATTTTCATATTTTCATAGCCTTAAAGCAGTTCTGCTTCACAACGGCCTTTTCTATACTTCCATTCCTGTCGGTCATTCCGTACACCGCAAGGAAACCTATAAGAACTTGGAAATGATTCTTTGCAAATTAAAATATAAAGACCACGGTTGGCAAGTGTGCGGTGATTTCAAAATCTTGGGCATGGCGCTCGGACAACAAACTGGGTTTACCCTTGCTTTTTGTGTCTATGGGATAGTAGAAACCGAACAAATCAATGGACCAAAAAGTGTTGGGCTCCGAAGGAGCTTAAAGTTGGCGAAAAGAATGTCCTGCATGAAACTTTGGTGCCTCCTCATAAAGTTCTTCTACCACCGCTTCACATAAAGCTGGGATTGATTGAGCAATTTGTAAAGTCACTTCCAAGAGATGGAAATTGCTTCAAATACTTGTTATCAAAGTTTTCAGGCCTCTCGTAGGCAAAGTTGAAGGAAGGTGTTTTCCACTATTCATCATAACCATGACGGATCCTCAAAGAGAAGGGTGGATTGCCTTTAAAGAGGTCAAGAAGAAAAGGCAATAACAAAGATCCTAACTACAAACACATCGTCAAAAGAATGTTAAAAGCATTTCAAACTTTAGGTTGCTTGATGAGTTTAAAAGTATATTTTCTTCATTCCCACCTCGACTACTTTCCAAAAAATTTAGGAGACGTGAGTGAAGAGCAAGGTGCACGATTTTACCAAGATATTAAGGAGATGGAAAAAAGATACCAGGAAGCGTTTCAATGATGGCAGACTACTGTTGGACGCTTCAAAGAGACTTTCCCGATGCTTCCCACAAGCGAAAATGTACCAAAAGGAGTATCACTGAGAAAAAGAAATGTGTTTAGTGCTATTTTGCATAAATAAATTAGTTTTGTTACGCAATTATAAATTAAAAAATTTTTTTTAATCTTTTATATTTTATTTTAAGATGATAACTTGTTTAACATAGACACCTACATTGTCAGAAAACGTGACAAAATTAAAGTTATTTTCACACCCAAAAACATAAGAATTACACAAAAAAACCAAAACAGCTCTCAATTATTTTTTTTCTGCAGACTTGTGTAATTATTGTAACCTTTGCCTGTAAAAATATATACATTTTCTTTCATTTGCTGCCAAAAAAGTAAAGAAAACAGCTGAATTTCGTGTAACGATTTGGTAGCATTGCGTAACAGTTGGCAGCACTAACTACAAAAACGTCGGAATTTCTGTAAGCATTTTTCCCGAATTCGTGAAGAAAGATTTCTTCAAGACGGGATTTCATTCGGAATCAGTGACTTGTGTAATTATTGTAACCTTTGCCTGTAAAAATATATACATTTTCTTTCATTTGCTGCCAAAAAAGTAAAGAAAAACAGCTGAATTTCGTGTAACGATTTGGTAGCATTGCGTAACAGTTGGCAGCACTAACTACAAAAACGTCGGAATTTCTGTAAGCATTTTTCCCGAATTCGTGAAGAAAGATTTCTTCAAGACGGGATTTCATTCGGAATCAGTGCATTGTGTAATTATTGTAACCTTTGCCTGTAAAAATATATACATTTTCTTTCATTTGCTGCCAAAAAAGTAAAGAAAAACAGCTGAATTTCGTGTAACGATTTGGTAGCATTGCGTAACAGTTGGCAGCACTAACTACAAAAACGTCGGAATTTCTGTAAGCATTTTTCCCGAATTCGTGAAGAAAGATTTCTTCAAGACGGGATTTCATTCGGAATCAGTGATTGAGCTACATACTTACATATTTTGGGAACATGAACATTGAAGCTACACATAATTCGATTTGAATTTATAGGACTTTATGTAGCAAAAGTCTTTCACATCAGCTTCATTCGGAAGATTGCCATCACGGATTCCGAGTGAAATGCAATTTTGACATTTATTCGTGAGAAAAATCTGCGAGTGCTTTCCTTTATCGGGAGAAGTGAAAATAATTACTTATTAAAATTAACAAAAAAATACAAGTGAACTAGGCACTAAGTGGATATTTTTAACCAAAGTAATTAAAAATGTAAGAAGTGTTTATTAATGGCTGTAGTACATAAATTGAAATCTAATTTTCAACAGTTCCATCCACTAACCGGAGTTAGTATGAGACTGGTGAATATGATGGAGGAGCGGGCAGACACTGCGCAAGGTTTTCCAAAGACCTCGTACAGCTGAAAAGCCTCGGCCCTCCAGTTAAGGATACGATTTTCGTAGTCATCTTAGTGAATAGATACATACATATATGAACAAGGAAGTGCTGCTTATTTTAATTGAATGTTTCATATTGAACACAAGTATAAAGTGCAAATGTACATTCAACTATAATATAAAATAAAACTTCAAGAGTGACCACCTGGCAAAAAAATTTGCTAATTTGTTGAATTATTATAAAAAGTAGATCGATTTTTTGTTTTTGTTTTTCTCTTTGTTTTAGAGGTTTGGTTAGAGAAGAAAAGCAATGTACAACGGAAGCCATATCTAAACAAAATTGAACCCAGAGCAACACTCATTTGAACTTAGCGTAACAGTTGACAACGCAAACTACGAAATCGTCGGAATTGCTGACAACATTTTTTCCGAATTCTTGGGGGAGATTTTGTCACGACGGGAGTTCATTCGGAATCAGTGATTGAGCTGATAGTTTCGCTTGCGCTCCATGCTAACCAGTACGTAATTTTTAAAGAAAGTCAAATATTTATTTGCAAAATTACCTGATTTTGTTAACAAATTTAACCGAATCGAATAAATGAAACAAAGAAGAAACCCCACAATCGAGAAGTTTGCTATTTCGGGTCGCTTCTTTTATGTAAACGTTGGTTTTTAGACAATGAAACTTAGCCTTTGAATAATCATTGTAATTTACCTACTTAAAATTTAATATTTGATGTTTAGTAATAATTAATTAGCATACTCGTATTTTTACTGGGTTATACAAATTTTCCTAATTTTCAAAGCCAAGTAACTGGAGATAGTTGCCTACGTCCGCCAATGTAAATGACGAAGCTACGCGCATCCAGTGTCTAATATACTTTTCACAATCATCGCTTTGCCGACGTCGTTGGAAGGACAATACCGAAAGGGAATGATAATGAAGAGATTAAACCGAAATTCGCTTAGTCTCGCCTAATGCTCTAATTAATTTCAGTTCATTAATAAACTAAGAAGTCCTCTGATTTATTTCGGGATGTAGAGAGCAGAAAACAATTTAGCAATCGTATGGTTTAAAAGCAGACGAAGTTTAGAATGAGCACATAATAATGTCGTTTGGTTTAGTAGGACACTTATGCCGTCGAGTTAAGAAACATTGCGAAACAACGGCAGGCCGCTCGTGACAGAGAATTATATCAACTAGTTATGTCCGCATATTGATGAAGTTATGCAGGGGCGCACATAGGGGGCACAAAGGAGCAATTTGCATTTGAAGGTCCGTTTTTTTTAAATCATACCGTTGAGTTCAGTTGTAGTAACGCTTTCATATTGGGGGATGTCATTACAAAGTCTTTGTACTTTGGGATACAAATTGTATTGTTAAATTTAATGCATTTTCGCAATTTTTATTAAACAATTGGTTAAACAATCGCACTTTTAGATATGTTCTTCACAATTATTCGGACAAACTTGTAAGATTCATGTTGAGAAATTACTTAGCTAGAATTCTATGAAAGACTAGGTCTTGTGCAAGTGAAGATATTCACTTTTTTGCATGTATGTACATATGTGCTCACGCGGTTTTACGGGGTCCGCCTGGGTTCGTAGTATGAGGCACACATATGTACATACATATGTACTTGTATGAATAATCTGTAAAAAGATCAGTATTATATTGATTGTGGATGGAAATTACATATACATTCGGAGAAAGCCATTGAAATTAGAATACATAGCATCGAAACTTTTCCTGGTACAAAAGGTTTATTACTTTCTTCTTCTTTTATGGCGCTACAACCGTTTGTCGGGTTTTGACCGAGACCAAAGAGCTTCACCAGTTCGCTCTCTCCTTGCTTCCGTTGTCCACCTATGGGTGCTGGATCCAAGGTATACGAAATCCTTGACTACTTCAAAGTTTTAACTGCCAACAGTGACGTGGATCTCAATACGCGAGGATGTTTTGTTTGTTGCCACAAGGTACTTTGTTTTGTCCTCGTTCACTGCAGGACCAACCTCTTTTGCTTCGGCAGTTCGCTCTCTCCTTGCCTCCGTTGTCCACCCATGGATGCTGGATCCAAGGTATACGAAATCCTTGACTACTTCAAAGTTGTAAATGCCAACAGTGACGTGGATCTCAATACGCGAGGATGTTTTGTTTGTTGTCACAAGGTACTTTGTTTTGTCCTCGTTCACTGCAGGACCAACCTCTTTTGCTTCCTCCTATATGGTAAGTATCCAGTTCGAAAGAAAAGAGTTAAGAAAAATAAGCCTCTGTTTCGTACATTTAAAATAGTAGTGAGCAAGTAGTTTTGACAGCTTAATTTCTAATTTTCAAGGCTACTTGAAGGAAAAGAAGACGTGAAATAAAAAGCAAAATACAAAAATTTTTAAATGAGGAGCTCGCGGTAAATATTCACTAGAAAAATTACAGACAGCAATTTATTAAAAAGGAATTTATCATTTCTAGCGCAAACTTGCAAACAACACTCAATTATGGTTTTTTTATGGCTGGCCAGGAAGTGGAGATGAATGCATCCCGAAATCGTGCCAAATATTGGGTGAACCCGTATCTGAAGGAGTGAAACACCAAAGGTCGCTTTTCAACCGTTTTTTAAAACATGCGAAATTAGCCGAGAGTGTTCCTTGAAAATTATCGCCTGCCACCGGATATTTTCGACGAGTTATATAACTTGCAATTGTTATAGAGTAAGTTGTCCCCAAATTTGGGTACCTACTTATTAAATTGATCTTCTTTTTGTTTTATGAGAGGTACTTGGCTTCAGGCGATCTTCAGCGACACGTATCCTCCTGTTACAGAATCAGCAAGCAACATTTTGGTAAAATAATAATGCATGTATGTGGGGCTATCTGCGAAGTGTTAGCGAACCAATTACCAGCTTAGAATAAGGAAACGCTTTTGAGGATGGCTACGAAGTTTTGTAATAAATGGAATTTTCGTTTGACGGCAAGCATGTGAGCATAAAAGCTCCACCCAACAGTGGCAGTATTTTTTATAATTACAAAGTATGTATGTAAGCAGGGATTCCACTCGATTGATGGCATGCTCAGACGCCTTTTATAGGTTCTCCTATCTAGATGTTGGAGCTTATGGGAGTGGATGCGATTCAAATATTATAAAAAATTCAAATTTTGGTAAGAGCATTGTTAATTATACCTGCTCATTTCCACCAGATTCTGTACTTAATGCCAACAAAGTTCCATACTTTATTGTAGGAGATGATGCGTTCCCATTGTGTAAACGCATAATGAAGCCTTACACCATACAGCCACTATCTGCAGAATGCCGGATATTTAATTACCGATTAGGCAGAACACGTCGATGTATCGAAAATGCGTTCGGTATATTAAGTGCAAGATGGCTTTGTTTACGGAAATTACACAACTTTTTAATAAACAACAACACGCGTCCGACTTACTGTAGCAGTAGTTTCTCAGGATTTGAAACAAGCGGTGGAATTTGGATAGATGGGGATTGGGAAACGATTGTTCGGCAAAAAGTCATTGAATGAAAATGATGTACATACGAATGTACCGTGGAGGAGCTTCTGATTATGGAAAATATGTGAGCAATCTACTTAAAGACTATGTTAATTCTCCAACTGGGTCAGTTCCGTGGCAAAACAAAGCTGCATTCCTTTAGTCATTGATTCTACAAATTGATTTTCTGAATTAAATATCAAATAAATATGAAAACTTAATAAACTCGACTTATTAAATTTTATTTATTAAACACAGCTTATAATATTACAGTATATTGGTAATTACCAATTTTGCATAGAGTTCGCAAAATAATTGTAGCCTCTCCATATATTGACAAATATGGACAATATATTTTTCTTTTTTAAATTTCAAATACTTTTCGATTAAAACCAAGATAATTCTCAAATAACTCTCTGGTTACATGTATTCCAGTTAATGTGAGTTAGTTTTCCTCAGTAATCGAGTTGTGCTTTTCAATTAGCGTTAGTAGCGTTTGTGAGAAGCTCATGCACGCACTAGTAGCAACAGATTCGGGAAGATTACTTAACATCCAAGCGAAACTGGCAAAAGCTGCCTTTTAAGGGGATGCATCTTCTTTTTGCACCGAATTTTCTTGCCTTTCAATAAGTTTGCCAAATCTATCTCACATCTCTAAGTTTAGAGAACATGAAGTTTTATTACGCTTGGTCTTCGGAGTCTAGAAAAATTAAAAATTAAAAATTGGCTAGTTAATTAAATAAAAGTAAAGGGATAAGTGGTAATTTTTTTATGGAACATATAAAGTGGAATACAGGGCGACTTACTTACTTACTCATACAGAGAGTCGCTATTGCCAATTCTAACGATGATTCTTCCGAAAACATAGGTGACACAAAAGTCCTGTGGAATGTATGTCATTTACATGTATGATAATACTTTATTGACCTACTATCTTTTTTGTGACACATTTGCCAGCGCTACCGCTCTTAGACTTTTCCGCAAACTTGGCGCGGGAGCGAAAACTTTCTCGCATGCTGATCCAAGACGATTTGCATTCATTTGCTAAAAATTTACAGAATTTAGGAACACTCATTTTTACAATTATCCAATATGTCAAAGCTTACGAGGTTTCTCCAACTCTATTCCGACATTCTCCCAGGCTTGGTAAATTGCATTTTTATTGCAATGGAGGACATTGTGTGTTCCAAATTCTTGGCCACTTCTCCACAGCTCTTCTACTACAGCTACTTCCGTCGTTTTCCATGTCTTAAATAAAATAATTATTGAAAACGACAATAAAAACTTGAAATTATTCAACAACTCACTTTTTAGCGAGTTTGCGAAATTTTCAGCGCGAAACATATCTGTCAATATTAATTTCTTGTCAAAAACTGTGTTACCATACTCAATTTTTACTTCAATCTTACAGAAAAAGTGCAGTAGAAACTGTATGACATTTCTTGTGAGATGCGTACTGCATTAAAAAAATTTTTGGCAAAAAATGTACTTAAGCTTTTCTTGACCGCGATTTTTTATTACGGCGATTGAGATTGGCAGCTCTAATTACGGATTCCAGCATCAGATTGAAGAAGTTGCACGAAAGTGAGTCGCTTTGTCTAAAACCTCGTTTGGTTTCGAACGGCTCGGAGAGCTCGTTCCAACTTGGATGGAGCTTAAAGTTGTGCTCAACGTCACTCTACATAGCTGTATTAGTTAAGCAGGGATTCTAAGTTTAGAAATGGCGTCGTACAGCCAGCTTCTATTCGTGCTGTCAAAAGCGGCTTTAAAATCGACAAAGAGATGGTGTGAGTCGACTTCTTTATCTAGGGTCTTTTCCAGGATTTGACGTGCTGTGAAGCCACACTGATAAGGTCCAATCAGCTGGTTCATATACGGTTTCAGTATTTCACACAGTGTCGCCGATAGGTTGATCTCACGGTAATTGGCGCAAACAGCCGTATCACCCTTCTTAAAGATTGGGTAAAGTACACTGATATTCTAATTTTCTGGCATGTACTCGTCCGACCAAATTGTGCTTAAAAGCTGGTACATGCTTCTTACCAGCTCTTCGTCGCCGGCTTTGAACAGCTCAGCCGGAATACCGTCTGCTCCAGGCGCTTTGTTGTTCTCACCTCACCTTGGTTGAGTGGAGGGATTAGTTGTTCATCCCTGAAGATTGTTCTGGGCTCCTCTTCTTCAAACGCGTCCTCAGAGTTCGTATTCAGTAGCGCTCAGAAGTGGTCCCTCTATACCTCAAGTGTGCTTTGAATGTCCGTCACCATATTTCCATACTCGTCTTTGCAGGAACCAGCCCCGGTCTTGAAACCGCAGCAAACACCGAATTTTCTGATTGAATTTCTTATTCCGTTGCTCGATAATAACACAGTACAACAGCTAATCTGGGGGGTGAGAAATTCCAAGTCAGGGTGATGGTACTACATAGGTCAGTATAGTAAAACCCTCAAAGGGTTTGGCGTTCGTATGTGTCAGTTTTTTTTTATGACCTTTTAAATTTTTTCCTTATCTTGATGTTTTTTCGCTTAGTTGTAACATTTTGGCAAAAACGTAGTTTAACATAACTCGAGAACCACTTTTCCGATTTTGATGAAACAAATTTAGAAAAATTAAGAATTACAGTTTCTCTAATCTGTTTCTATACCGTTTTCCTATATGTGCAACACTTTCGAAGTTAAAAATGAATGTATGAAGGGAAGAAAGCATTTTTTTCCTAAAAATTTAAATATTTTTTTTTTAATTCATAAAAAATCCAGCAACACTGGTTCTGTAATGTTCACATAAAACATGCATTGTCATTATACTTCTTCTCTACCTCACACTGGTTCTGTGATTTTTGTCATTCAACAAGTGCCGACGAACGCGAACAGTAAAAGTAATTTTTCTAAAATTTTTTAAAAGTGAACAAAAGAGAACAAAAGAGAACAAAATATGGAACTGTGCAAGCCAGATATAAATAGCTTTTGCTACTGCTGCGGTCAATATGTCTCAACACATAAAAAAGGGGAAATTTCAGTACTGATTTTGTTCAAACATACGAGATGTACTTCAACCAAAATGTTATAGTGAACGAAAATTGGGTACCAAATATAGTGTGTAAAAGCTGCTGCAACCGTCTAATGGATTGGAAAAATAGAAGACGTGAAAGTATGCCATTCGGTATCCCAATGACTTGGACTAATACTGGCGAAGGTCACAATCCATTGAATTGCTATGCATGTGCGAATAAAGGAGCCGCAAAAAGGATAAGACAATCGTATAATTACGTTGGTGTTGCAAGTGCCGCAACACCATTGCCTCATTCGGACCACATTCCTGTGCCAAAAGCTTCTAGCCCAGATATTTTTTCTTTTACGACTGCTCCGACATATCATGCACGTGATGATCCCCCATATGAGCCATCAGTATCCAATGAGCCAATTTTAATAAATCAAAATAAGCTTGATTCAATTGTTGCCAAGTTGGAATTAACACTGCATAAAGGTTCAATTAGAGGTACCATACCATAACGCCATAACCATAATCGTAGTCATAACCATAACCATATTTAAGCAATCGATTAGTGGTGCCATAACCATAAACAGCTGATATTTGCAATAAACTGAAAGTAAATAAAAATTTAGTAAAGTATGTAAAACGCGGACGCAAAATATAAATTAAAACTCATCAAAACAAAATAAACTGCACACGAAGAACAAAAATATCACAATAAACAAGGCGAATCAGCAATCATTTGTTTATGGTTACGGCAAAAACCAAAATTCAGTTGGTCGCTATGGTTATGGTTATGGTTATGGCGTTATGGTATGGCACCACTAATCGATTACAGTGTAACCCATAAGGTTGGTTGAATCAGCTGTTTTTTATGGTTATGGTTATGGCACCTCTAATTGAACCTTAAATCGGAAGAGCTGGCTTACATTTTGAAATCAAACAATTTGTTGGCACCCGGTGTGAAAGTCACAGCTTATCGAAGTCGTCAGGCAACACTCCAAAGTTTATTCCTTGTGAATGATGAAAAAACTTCTGCATATTGCCCGGATGTAGGAAAATTGATGAACGCAATGGAAATAAAATATGAAGCAGATGACTGGAGATTATTTATTGACAGTTCAAAACTCAGCTTGAAGGCGGTTTTACTGCATAAGACCAATAAAAAACCTTCAGTGCCAATCGCCTATAGTACAGAAACGAAAGAAACATATGATGCACTGGAAAATATTTTAAAAATGGTTAACTACGCCAAACATATGTGGCGCATATGCTGCGATTTAAAAGTTGTAGCAATGCTTTGCGGTCTTCAAAGCGGCTATATAAAATATATGTCCTTTTTGTGCGATTGGGACACACGATTTTCCGGTGACCAATATGCATGCCACGGATGGAAACTCAGAGAGCAAAGCAGGTTACAAACGGCCAATATTATTCGTGAGCCTCTAGTGCCGAAGGAGAAGCCATTGCTGCCTCCACTGCATATTAAACTTGGAATTGTTAAGAATTTTATCAAAACTGTCGCCAAAAGAGATGAAGTTTTCTTGTTTTTGAAACTAATTTACCCGAGACTCAGCGAAAGTAAAATTAAAGAAGGAAAGTTATAATATCACATTCATTTCCCTTGGTTTTCCATCTTAACAAATTAATTTTTTCCAAACAGGCGTACTAAATGGTCCAGATATACGAAAGCTGATTAAAAGTGACGCATTTACCAATATTTTGATTGGCGCTGAATTGAATGCATGGCAGGCAATCAAAGAAGTAATAGAAGGCTTGTTGGGAAAGCATCGTTCTAACAACTACGATGTTTCTGTCGCAAGGATGTTAAGAGCATTCTCGGAAATTGGTGTCCACATGTCCTTGAAAATCCATTATTTACATCATCATCTGGACTACTTCAGCAAACAATTGGCTACCGAATCTGATGAACAAGGTGAACGCTATCATCAAGTTGCTATGCCATTTGAAATGAGGTAATACTGATTTTTTATTTTTTCAAACTCATTTTAATAAAACAAAAACTTACAGATATAGAGGCAAAAAGTCGCCGAGTGTAATAATTGCGGAAATTTGCTGGTGGAGTAAGCTTGTGTGGCAAGACTGGGATGATCTTGATGATAAAGAATTTTCAGGAGATGCAGAAGGGCCAACAGTGGAGTCACACATTGACATTATGTGTGGTTCAGAAACTGATGATAGCGATGAATGCGATGCCACTAGTCCCGAACAACCACCATCGAAAAAGTCTAGGCAATATTTATTAAAATAAATAAATAAAATAAAAATAAAAAATTATAAAAATGTTTACTTTATTTTTTTAGTAGTTTATGTCCAGAAGTCTGGAGTTATTGGGGAAAATTTATAAAAAAGGCGATAAATGACACTTTTTTGAATAAAAACAAATAAAAACAAATAGAAATTGTAATTCTTAATTTTTCTAAATTTGTTTCATCAAAATCGGACAAGTGGTTCTCGAGTTATGTTAAACTACGTTTTTGCCAAAATGTTACAACTAAGCGAAAAAACATCAAGACAAGGAAAAAATTTAAAGGTCATAAAAAAAAACTGACACATACGAACGCCAAACCCTTTGAGGTTTTTACTATACTGACCTAGTACCATCACCCTGACTTGGAATTTCTCACCCCTTAGACAATAATCCCAAAAACGTTCCACAGTGTAATAGAGCGATGAAGAGTTGCTTGGTTTAGCAGGTTTGAGAGTTGAGATTGCTAATTTTGAGCTGTCGGTTGCAGCATTTCGTCGCGAAACTTGATGAGCGTTTTTCAGTGCAGAGAGGCGCATGCGGACCTTAGCTGCAACTAGCTAATGATCCGAGTCAACGCTTGCTCATCGGATAGAACGAACATCAAGCACGCTAGAAGCGTATCTCGCGTCTATCACAACGTGATCATGTTGTTGCGGGTTCGACTCCCGCAGAAGCCAAGAAAGAAGTCTGATGAGGAAATGTGGTGATTTCCGAAATAGTACTATAACTTCTACCGCTTTGAGTATTGTTGTTTTTTCCTAATAATTTTCCAATAAACCAATCGGCCTTAAAGCTCAAAAATATTTAAAATGATCAATTTGGTTTCGCGTTGTTTGATCAGGGGACACCAAAGTGGCTTCGATGTTTGAATCTGGTGCTACTTACTACCATGTTTCGCGCAACGGTGAAGTCGTAGCCAGAGGTATTCTTATAATGGCGGACTATTGGACCAAAAATGCCTTCTTACCCACCTTAAGCATTGAAGTTGGCAATCACAACTTTTTACATCGTGTCGGGGGCAGTGCTCGTATGCTTCCTGTAGGCGCTCGTAGAACTCATCCTTAGTCCCATCATCCTTCTCCTCCGTCGGGGCGTGCACACAAATCAGGCTTACATTGGTTAATCTAGCTTTGTTGCGGATAGTGGCAATTCGTTCACCGATGGGGGTGAACCTGGAGGCAATTTCTCGGAGTCTCTGCCCAACCACAAATCCTACACCAAATTTGTGCGCCGTCGCATGGTAGCTGTAGTAGACGTCTCATGATGCATACTTCTTGCATCCATGCCCCGTCCATCTACGGAACTGCAGTGATGTCAGCCTTATATTTTTGTAGGACATCCAGCAGTTGGATAGAGGCACCTTCCCTATAGAGATTCTGGACATTCCAGGTGAATATTCGTAAATCGTAGTCCTTGTTTCGATTGCGAATGTCGTCAACGTGTGGGGAGGTTATTTATTATGCGAGGCTTTTTTGGTATTTTTTTTGGACTTGAGTTTTACATGGCGGATCCCAAACCCAACGCTGAACCCATTGCTTGGGGTAAAAAAGTGTGTGTTCATTTATATAGCGAGCCGCTTGCTCCAAGACAGACGCTTGCTTGCAGCCGCACCTCCTGGTAAACAGAGACTGCGGACCTTAGTGGACCCTTAAACCGAATATGTCGGAGTGGCTCCATGTTACCCAGGGTGCACAAACGTGGACGTTAGAGTCGAGATTCAGTGCAACTGTAGCCGTATACCCAGGAGCACAGCTGTACCCCATTCAAAACTTTGGAACAAAAAAATATAATCAAAGCCATTTGGGTATGCTCTCGTTTAACGCTTGATGCTTTTACGTATAACCGCAGAAATGCCGATATCTACCACCGGAAAGCTAATCTCAGGTGGAGTAATACAGGATCGTACAGGATTACCCGGCAAGTTTGGGTGTCTTATGATCCGCTTAAAACAAAGGCTCTTTTAGGAATGAGCAAAGAAAACATATACCTACTTACAGCTGTCTGCACAGGGCACTGGCCTATAGGAGTACATGCTGAAAGGATAGGCATACCCTTTAACCGGTTCTGTCGAAGCTGTGAAGACCCAGGCTCAAAGGAAACGGTTGAGCATTTTATGTGCCCTTGCTAGAATAAGGTTAAAGACCCTTGGCAAACCATTCCTGCAGAGCTTTTTAGATTGCAGCCGCCTCTCTTTGTATGATATACTGCGATTCATAAAAACCGCCAAATGGCTGTAGGTTGCACGAGATGTGGAATCAAAATGGCACACTTGCTAATTGTTTGCCACCGGGGTGGCAATCCACTTGAACCAACCAACCAACGTATAACCGCAGAAGTTCTTTGGCAAAATATACAAATATTCGGCAATCAGCTGTTATTTAAACTTACACAGGTTAGGTTAAAAATGAGGCATACAAACGTTCTTATTCGTATAATCACGAAACTTTGTAAGATCGTTGTGTTAATAGGCTAGTTTCCTTCTGAAAATGGCAAAGGTTTCATTGTGACTGGTTTCATATTTATAGGTGGCCTGAAGAACGATTTTTTGCACGTAAATGTTTGATAAATTAAAATATTTATAAAAGCCGTAGTAAGGATTTTTTTATATTTTCTATTGCACTTTTTCTGTTCTTGGCTTGAAGGATATTATGTTAAAATACATTTTTTTTTCTAACCTTTTGTTTTTTTACATTTGAAAAACAACAACAGTTATTTTAGTGGTAGAAGTTATAGTACTATTTCGCAAATCGCCACATTTCCTCATCAGACTTCTTTATTTAATTAATTATATTTGTTCTTCATCACCACTTTCCCAGGCTTTGAACTTTGCAGAGCCAGCATACTACATGCTGTGATACGCCTGCCGAGTGGGCTGTTGTGTTTATTCCATCTTGCTTAAACAAACCAACTACAAACAAGAGCTGCTAATCTGCTGCTATTTAAACTTGCTTATGTGGTTGGGCAATTCTTTATATTAATTAGTTTTACTAAGTTTAGAATGCATTTAGGCGTGCATATAAATTTTTTTAAGATTTTTATTGGCCTGATAAATGAATAATAATTCACAATTTTATTGAGCCGAGGCCATTTTATGGAAGATTTTATTTTGGAAAAACAACCACAGTTTTTTTAATGGTATAAGTTATAGTACTATTTCGGAAATCAACACAAATCTTTATAGTTTTCAATAAAGAATACCTAATCGTCGTTTTTCGCTCGAGTAAACCGTTTTTATGAAGATATAAAAAAGCCATAACTTCTACAATTTTTGAGCTGGGCTACTATTATGTTTTTTTTCAAAATTTTAAAAAGAAGGTTTTTTCAGAAAATCAAAAAAAATTTTTGATCACAAATTTTTTAAAAATTACCAAGACATAGACTTTTGAATTTTTTGTGTGAATATGGATTGACAATCTCCCAAAATTGAAGGCCCCCGCATTTTTTTGCACCGGGCACCAGAATTCTTCTGTGCGCACCTGAAGCTATGGTACTAAGAGTCTACGGTAAATGTTAAATAATTCTGCCAGCTGTTCATATAATTTCGAAGTTCATAGTCGCCTATAAAAACAAGATGTTTTACCAAAAGACGTAGGCAACCATCGCCGAGATCCGCGTACGTTTTAGAATCCTCGATTTCATCACGTACTGCGTTCCGTTATTGCTAATTACTTTATGTGCAAAATTTGTTAAATAACGCCATTTGCTCCAATCATGGAATCACTGCGAAGATTTGCCCCATATACCTGTTTAACGGTCAAAGATATTCACCTAGAATAGGCAAGGATATCGCCACTTGTAACGACTTTCTCCTAAAAGCAGCTAAAATAATGAATGGATTCATCGTAGGTGTACATATGTATGTAATCGAGACGGGTCTGTATACCTTGCTCTGCTACAGCGTACCTCAGGGAAAATGGTCGTGGGCTTTCCTCATTACATACAGCGAAGGCCGTACAATAAAGTATAAATGTATGCAGAAACAACAACACAAAAAGAAAAAGATATATAAAAAACAGGGAGAAAATCACAACGCATCAACAACTCATACACTATGGGGAAGTAAGGTGGTCATTTATCCCCTTCTATACTCACCCAACCTGTTAATGGAAGCGCTTACTACACATTAACTCTAATATTGAGGTTAGCCTCTCTCACTCTGTTTATGTTGAGCTGCGATAAAAGCGAAGAGAGCTGAGATAGCACCGACTAGAGCATAGCGTAGAACAGTGGTCGGCAAAATGTCAACTGCGACTGTGGTGGTGAGAGCGCCATTAGAGCATAGACAAGCGAAATGGTTTTTACATATGTATGTATTATGAATATAAGTATATGTAAATTTTGGTTTTATAAATGAGCTTGTTTTTGTGCGGCATTTAAAATGCAAAACCAAAAATAACTAAAATAAATTCTAAATTATTGCAATGAAAAAACAAAATAAAAAACGCATTCTTCTAAATTTAATTTGCAAAATAAAAAAAAAACTTCTAAATAATTTCAATGCATTATTACGCATTTCATACATAAACTTTCAGTGCGCAATAACAGCTACCCGCGATAATGTCTCGTTCATTGTACAACTCTACAAGTAAGATATCTCGTTCCATCCCTCTCTAATTTCCGCCCTATCTCTTTCTGTTTTGACAGTGTAATTTTAATGGATTCCAGCGGTTTGACAGTGTAATTTTAATGGCTGACCTGTACGAACGACATTAGATGAAATAAATAATCAGGGTTACGTGAAGAAATTCCGCAGACATTTCCTGTACGGTGTGGCCGTGTTATCTCATGTTCATTCATACCTTTTTTATTAATTTAGATATTTAACTCAACTATCAAGCAAAACATGCATTTTATGTTTTTGGAGTGAAAATTAACAAAATATGAGGGACGCAAATTGCAAACCTACATGTATTGTCATGCCAACCCTGCTTTGAAATCTATAGGTTTGTTTATTCAAAAACAATTTTGAACTTTTATCTACAGCATGCAAAAGTCGTATTAGTACACCTTCTCATAAAAAGGAGCATCAATAACTTTTTCAAATGTATTTTAAAACAATCCGTGAAATAAATTTATTTCGCAGGTAAATCAATAATAGTAAGGTTCAATAACTAAAACGTAGAAAATAATGCATTGTACTTAACAAAATAAACAAATTTACTCCATTTACTAGAGAAAAAAGTTATATTTGTACACATACATTTAATTGCTTCTTTAAAATAAATAAATAGCTGCTCGCGGTGTGACTTTAATAGAAAAATAATTTTCTAATTCAAAACTAGAACGAGAATGGAGTAAAATTTAACCGCAAAGATTATCTGCTATTTGAAACAAGGATATGTCATAAAATAATAACGATTGAAAACTTTTGCTTATTCTTCACCAATAATCTATAAATATGTATATGTGTAATAATACAATGCATTGTTTTCTACGTTTTTGTTATTCAACCTTACTATTATTAATTTTTTGCGAAATAAATTAATTTTAACGAATTTTTTTTTAAATACATTTGAAAAATTATTGATACTTGTTTTTATGAAAAGGTGTACTAATACGAATTTCGCATACTATACATATGTTATAAAGCAATTTGTTCATATACATACATACATATGTATGTATGTATGTATATTGTTTTTTTTACAGCTCCTATGTACGTACATATCGCAACCTAAACCAAAAACGTTACGCAACTCAAAATTTTTTAAAATCGTTTTAACTCTTAAACCTATTCCCTGAATACTTCCCAACTTGCTCCGCAAATTTCTTCATCGTAACTATCTTATTTACTGCAAAAGTACGTTTAAAATATTACAACCATTTTTACATACAATTTTTTACTTCTCTTGGATATTAAAAAAAAAAATATGGCTCAAATCAATGCACTTAACGCTGGCCGATCACAAGCCTGAAGGAGTTTTGATAAGCAGCAAAAGGCCGGAAGTCTCTGAGTATTCACGTGGGACAGATATCATCACGACCAAGCCCGCTATCAAATATTTGGCGGTATGATTGCCTCCCATCTAAATTTAAAGGCCCATTTAGAGAACGTTGCTAAAGAAGCATCAAGAGTGCAATCCAGCCAAATATTGTGGGACCAAGGCACAGAAAACGACTTCTTTACCATAGGGTTATCATACTGCTTGCGGAAATTAATTAATTCAAATGATAACGAAATTACGGGAAATTGTACACGCGGTCTCGTTTTCTGCACAATTTCAGAAATAAACTTGCAAAATTTTTGGTTTTTAAATTGAACGAATAGTGAGAGCAAAACAAAATGACAGGCAACCAATTTTAAGTTCACGGTTGTATTTAAAGGGATTTGTGCAAATTTATTCCTATTACTTAATTTGACACATATTGTGAAAAATTAATAAATGGTATTCTGTAAATATCATTTTACAAAAGTTTGAAATATATATTTATGCATATGTATGTGCATACAATAATTTACATTTTTAAAATAAAGCAATAGCACATAAGTTTATACATATAATTATCTGCTTAGCCAGGGCGTTGTTAAATCTTATTGCTTTCAAAATAAAAATGTATTCAAATAATTTGCTCTATATGTATGTACGTATCAAGAAAAGATTACGGACCACAACTGCGCAATATTGATTGATATAAGATATGATTCTGAAAGCGTTCAGACTTAACATCACTACTGATAAACTACTTTAAAATAGCATTCAACTATATTTTAACTTGTAGCAACGCAGTCAAAAAAATTAAGATATTACTTAAGGTAAGTTAAAACTTTCTGACACTACTTAATTCTTTTTAGGGACTCCAGCCATTTATTTGATATTAAATTGCACTTAATAAAACTGATCTCAGCTTTCACGGCAACGACGTATTTGTTAGCGTCCTCTCTATCAAAAAAAGCCTTGAATTAGTAAAAATGACAAAAGTGAGTGTCGCGAAAGACACGAACTTTCTTACTTGACGGCACATTGCAAATGAAAAAGTATGCCTTCAAAATGCCCAGTGAAGCAGAAAACAAGGAAGAGTTGGAAGAATAATGTATTAACATGGAATTTATTTATTATAAATTACATTTCGCACGTCATTGTATTTACATATAAGTTTAACCAAATTTTTAAGCTTACATATTTCTATATCAACGAATGAAAATTCTTAAAAAAAACCAATAAAATAACACTAAAGAGTTAATTATTTTTCACTTTTAAATGTCTAATGCTCATTACTTTGGAAGTCAGTACAAATTTTAACTACTATTTTAAGAAAATTAACTTATATTACATGCAGCTTTGTCAGTACTTTTACAGTAGTCATAAATGCAACCGTGTTCTGAAAATCAACTTTGAAAATCTGGTGATCTCAGCTGTGAGCTATTTCCGGGAAAACAGCTGATTGTTATCTTACTTATAGACCTGTGCCAAAGATAATCCTGTGCGATGGTCTCGTTGCTTGCTCAGCGACGACTAAGCGAAAGAGCGTAACATATGCGTGCGATGCACGATTTAGAAATTACAGAGGTTGCGCCTTCCGCAAACCGCTATTCGCTCTTAGCAAATTTGACAGAATCAGCTGTGTATGCTACGTCACAAAACGCGATTGGTTTTGTTTGTATGTATGTAAGCATGCAATTGTTTGTGCTTAAATTCAATGCTTAAAGTGATTTTATTTAAAATAAAGTTATTAAACATGAAGTGCGCAGTGTTAAGTATTAAATCGCAAAGTCTATCAATGATACGGGGCTATAAAACTCGCTAAAAATTATATGAAGGTGTAGCTGTGCGCCCTTGGTAGCAAGTTAAGCTTCTTGTGTCTCCTAATGCTGCACTGCAGTTTTTTTCAAGGCATCCAATCAAACACAGAGCATAAATGAAGTTTTTTTAATAAAACTATGTTGCATAAAGTGCCTAAATTGTTAAAAACTTTAAAATTTACAAATAATAGGAGAACCTAACCTCACATTTTTCTTGCAATTTCTTCCGATTCTCAGTCAGTTCATGGTCATGACGTTGCACGCATTTTGCTTCACATCATTTTTCGTCGGGAAGGCTCAATCTTGTTTTCTATCGTTCTTGCGTATAATACACGATTTAGAAAATACAGAAGCTGCGCCTTCCGCAAACCTCTATTCGCTCTTATCAAATTTGACAGAATTAGCTTTGTATGCAACGTCACAGAACGCGGTTAGTTTTGTTTGTATGTTTGTAAGCATACAATTGTTTGTGCTTAAATTCAATGCTTAAAAGCAATTTTATTTAAAATTAAGTTATTAAACTTGAAGTGCGCAGTGTTAAGTGTTAAATCGCAGAGTCTATCAATGATACGGGGCTATAACACTTGCTAAAAATTATGTTAAGGTGTACCTGCGTACTTGGTTGCAAGTTAAGCTTCTTGTGTTTCCTAATTTACTCTGCAGTGTTTTGTTAAAGATGAATGAAGTTATTTGAATATAAATATGTTGCATAAAGTGCCGAAATTGGTAAAAACTTTAAAATTTAGAAATCCTAGCAGAACCTAACCTCACATTTTTGTTTGCAATTTCTTCCGATTCTCAGTCAATTCATGTTCATGACGTTGCACGCATTTTGCTTCATATCATTTTTCGTCGGGAAGGCGCAATCTTGTATTCTATCGTTCTTGCGTGTGATGAGAGGTTGAACAATTGTTCTATGGCGTGCCGACCACTGGCGTAGAACAACGCTTCCATGTAGTGTTTATGTTGAAGCTGATATCAGTGCGGTTTTAGTTTGAAGGTGAATAAAAGCAAAAAAATGTCCGATTCCGATGAAGAAATGTTGTTTTTGTCTTCAACTTCTTTATATAGTTTATTTAAAAGTACACAGGAAGCCCGCAAATTTTCTGCAAACCCATTTATTGAAGAATGGCAGATTTTTGACGTGTTTTATAATTTGTCAAGTTTTCGGAGTATATGCGAATGAATACTGAAAGCGGTGATTATGTTTTATTTAAAAATGAAGAAAAGTTAGGAAAAAATTGTACAATTGTCCTAGCAGACCTTTTTTGCATGACGAGCGATTTATTGTAACTTTTCACTCTCGTATTACAAAAAAAATTAACATGATAATTTTTTTAACTTAATAAAGCAAATTAATATTTTTCAATTTACTTTTTTTGGGTTCATATAGCAGGACTTGCCAAAATTTTACTTATTAGAAAATGTGATCAACGATTTTCTATGCTCTTATCGTTAGTCTTTGTTCTTAGCTATGCACATACATATACGCGCTTCTCGTTTACAAATTTCTCTGCTATTATCGCAGCTATTACCTTCGCTTTTATCGTAGCTCCAACATAAACGCACCCTTACACAAAAAGAACATGCTGATTTAAAACGACAATATGCAAGCGCACGCTAATGTACATACATATATTGGTGTACATAAAAAGGAAGAACAGTAAATGTACTTTTTAATAATTATGTGTTGTTAAAAGTTACTGAATCGCGCTTCTTGGGCCTTTGTTGTTCTTAAGCCGTGTTATCGCTTTGCGAATTTCATCACAGTCGGGTGACGGGACGTCCACTCCATTATCATTGCTTGGCGGTTCGAGTTTGTCATATATTTCAAATTTGTTGCAGCTACCACCGTTAAGCAGTGTGGATAAATGTTTCTTCCATAATTTAAGTATGATGTGACCAGGTCGCCATTGTCAGTCTCTCAGTAATTCTCCCCGGTCTTGAAACTTTCTGTTAGCCGTCGTACTTTCTAAAAGAATTTTCGGGCACCTTTTCTGTTGGCCCGCATAGCCGATATTATCGCGGCGAGGTGCCGGTTACCGATCTGGAATGATTTGGACGTGTTTGTAGTCGCCAGTGGTGCACCAACATCCCAGTTCCTAGGAGAACATGTAGATGAGACCGGCCCATAGCCTGCTGGATGGACAAATGACGCCTTAGTGCAGCACCAATGTAAAGTCTTCTTTGGTAATTTTTAGTTTTTCGCCTATTTACCGTGTATGTGTAGACGATGCTCCCTTGAAGGTAGTGTGCTGCTAGAAATGCTTCCGGGTTGGCATTGAAGGCGTCTGGTAGCTTGCAGCGCTGGGCCTTTTCGCCATGCTAACGATGGTTCGACCAGTTGGCATTCATTAGTTTCAAAATAAAGCTTTAGTCTCAAAATAAAGTCTCTAAATTGTGACCTGGTCTTGAGGGTGCCCCCCATAAATTCAGAAAGAAAAAATTCAGAAATTCTGTTTTTCAGAAAAATTTATTCAGAAAACACTTTTCAGAAACAAAAAGTCAGAATGAAAAAGTCAGAAAAAACTTTTCAGAAACAAAAAGTCAGAATGAAAAATTCAGGAAACTTTTTTCAGAAACAACAAATCAGAATGAAAAATTCAGAAATCACTTTTCAGAAACAAAAAATCAGAATAAAAAATTCAGAAAACACTTAACAGAAAAATGAATGAAAAATTCACAAACTTTTATTTTTTGTCAAGATATATACATTGTACATATATACATATGTACATACATATGTATAAAAAATAGTACAACTTAGAATTTTAAGTTAATCAGACAGAAATAGCAGAGAACTTATAAGAAATAAGAAGGAGCAAAATGACTCCGGCTTTCATTGTGAATAAAATTTGCGATTCTACTCGGGGGAACATACCTCAGCTCGGAGGTACACACCACGAGCAGACTCGCAGCCACCACAAGTCGGGGGTACACACCACAAAAACTTGCAGCCACAGCGGCTGCAAAGACTATTTCCACCATAGCTCGAGGGTACATACCACTGCGAAAATGAGAAAAATATAAATTACGCAAATGTGCAGCGGGGTGCTTGCGGAGGCAGGCGGCTGCATATGATCGACGAAGACGAAAACAAAACAAGAATTAAAGTTAGCCGAAAAACGAAAGGTAAATGCTGCATGGAATAAGAAAAATGCGGGGAATAAAAGAAAATAATTCTTTCGCCAATTCGGCACATTATTTATGAAGAATGTTCATATGAATGCTTTTATTTTTCAGCTAATATTTCAATTATTTAAACTAATATGAAAATGAATTTAATATCAAATTATAATTTGCAGTTGCATATTTTTGATATCGAATTGCCGTCGGCATTTTGAATCTCAAAAATATACATACATACATACATATGTACATATGTACATAAAATATAGTTGATCAAACTAATGAATTCCTAAAATTAATCTTGAGTGCAAGCTAAAGCCAAACGCATGTTTATGTGAACACAAATACATATGTATGTGCGTACATACATACATATTAAAATACAAATGTACACTTGTTTACATGCCCGCAACATGCGCACACTTTCCTCACTTCCCGCTAACCAACAGAAATCGACCAGCACGCCGGCGCCATGAATCCTAAACGATTTCATTTATAAACTGCGCGTGCGTAAAACTCGTCATTCATTCATAAATTTCAGCACAACCTAAAATCTGCCAGCGAAGCACATTTTTCGCGATCTTGCAAAAATTTATAAATTTCAACATTTTCGTCTTCAGCTTTGCAAGTACAGGGGCGTTCGCATTTTTTGGCCCAGTCCGACAAATAAGTAGTTGAAAAATTATTTAAAATATGTATATTAGGCATTCCTCACTTAATACGAGATTCCTTTACTAAATACATATCTAATACATCAATATTTAATCATTACGAACCATTATTTACTAAAAAACTATTCAAAATATATCAATTCATTTGGGATTATTTCGCAAAAGCGACCTTACTAAGTTAATGGCTCAGCACATCTTCATCGCCTCCATACGCGCTGTGTTCATTTGTATGAGCACATATATGTATGCAAATATGTCAACAAATTCTGTCGCATTTGAACAACAGTGTTGGTCATCACTGCATTTGCCACAGATTTACCGCGATTTCTAGTTGTAGTAGGAAATCTACTTCCTTGAGAAAAATAGCAACAAATTGATAATACATTTTGGCTTTCAGGCTACTTAAAAAAGGTATTACCCAATATATTAACTTAATATTTGTTATGCACCTAAATGTTATTGATTTTATCCCAGTTATATGTCTCTGAGGGATAAAAACGTACCTTTTTGTACTACTACTTGTTTGCCTCGGCCTACTACAAAAGAAAAAATAATTTCACCCAACCCTAATTTATGGTGATGATTTATTGCTTTCGTCACGCAGCAGAATTGTTGGAAGTCCGAGCAGAAGCCAACATTTAGAGTAGAGGGGTAGTTGCGGGCATGTGAACAAGTGTACATTTGTATTTTAATATGTATGTATGTACGCACATACATATGTATTTGTGTTCACATAAACATGCGTTTGGCTTTAGCTTGCACTCAAGATTAATTTTAGGAATTCATTAGTTTGATCAACTATATTTTATGTACATATGTATGTATGTAAAGTAAGGCAATTAATATCGTATAGCTGGCCGCTATCCCACTGCAATAGTGTTGCACCGAAACCATCCTTCGACGCGTCGGTATGTACCTCGCTCTTTGCATTTCTGTTGTACAACCTTAGCACTGGCTCTTTAGTCAAACAGTTTTTTAGTGTTTGGACAGCTTCGATTTCAGCTGGACCGATAGCAAATACAGAGTCTTTACGTAGTAGATTTGTTAATGGCCTGGCGATGTGTGAGTATCCCTTAATGAACTTCCGAAAAAAACCTGTTAAGCCCAAAAACGACTGAACGGCCTTAACATTTTTCGGGATTGCAAACTTTTTAACCGCATCCGTTTTCTCTTTGCCTGGCCATACGCATCCATCTTTAACAAAGTGCCCCAGGAAGCTTACAGACGCCTGCATAAAATGGCATTTTGGCCATTTGATTTTCAAACCGTGTTCTGCTGCCGTTGCGAAAACCAGCTTGGTTTTACGAAGACAATCATCTGCTGTTTCTGCATGAATAATAATATCGTCCATATATAAGTCTAGGACGTTACTATTTATTAGATTCTGGAAGACGTAGTTAACAAAACGTATAAAAACGGCGGGAGAGTTGCAGAAGCCAAACGGAGCCCGATTAAATTCATAAAGTCCCCTTGTTGTTGTGAAAGCGGTGTATTTTTTGCTACTCTCCTCAATGGGGACGTGGAAAAACCCGTTTTCCAAATCCAAAACCGTAAAAAATTTAGATTTCTGCAACTTTTCGAGTACGTCCTCAATTATAGGGACCGGAAAACAATCTTTTAGTACGGCCGAGTTAAGTTTCCGAAAATCCACACAAATGCGGCGCGTACCGTCCTTTTTCTTCACGATAACTATGCGGCTTGCGAAATTGGACGTCGATTGTCTTATTATTCCAGCTCTAAGCCACTCATCAATTTGCTTGTTGACTGCTTCAACTTCGAGGAATGGTATGCGACTTGGAGAGTGCCTGAACGGGACAACGTTACCATCCGGAATGATCTTCAATACCACTGGACATTCCCCAACATAATCGACTGGCTTGTAGTTGGTAATCAATGAGCGGATTTCGGCTACGTACTGCGGAGGAACATCGACATGAGAATTCGTTTCAGTTACATTATAAATACTTATCTGATTAAGATCCTCATAAGTTTCCCCCACGTTAAGTGGAGAAAACTTATACCCATCTGCCGTCGCCGCTAAGTTGAACTTCGAAATAAAATCGTAACCCAGTAGCGCATCATACATAACGTCTTTATCGGATACTACAATGAATTTTTGCTGCGTGCGTAAATCGTCAACACCAACTTCAGCAACGAAACACCCAATAAATTTAGTACCGAGGCCGCGAAGCTGTTGCATATATGTTTGCAGCACACTTCCACCAACTTTGTCGAATGTACTCTTTCTCATAATCGTTATATCTGCGCCCGTGTCTACCAACCCGCTTACTTCGACGTTGTTAATCTTTATGTTTTTGCAGCGTTTCGAATTATGGACCAGGTTTACAGCAGCAGCTACAGTTGAACAGTCTTTCGACATATGCCCGCTTTTATTGCAACGAAAACACTTTGTTTCTGCTTGGCAATTTTTCCGCATATGATCCGTAGCGCCACAATTAAAGCAATGTGTTTTCTTTTCGCTTGGATTGCTTGAACGTTTATCGTTTACGTGTACTTGCCCTTTATGCTCTTTGTTGCTTTTTTCGCGCAAAACTATTTTCTCGTAAATTTCGTATTGGTCTTGTAATTCCTTATATGACTTACAGCTGCAAAGGTTGTATTTAAATTCGTCTTTTAATTGCAGCCCACCAACTATATAACGAATCACCGACTGCGTGTCTATATTACTACGTGTAGCCAATTTCTTCATCTGCAGCACATATTCGTGGAAACTTTCATTCTTCTGCTTTTTCCGTTCTCGTAGCTCTGCGTGCACATCAGCAATACACAACTTTGACTTGTCAAATTCGTCTTCCAACATTGTGCGCATTGCACCATATTCGTAAACAGCTACCGATTCAAGAAAAAGTTTCGCAGTTTTCGTCATTTTCGCCCTTGCTTGCACGTAGTTACTTCTGTACATTGTTCAAACCGTATGCAGCTGCGTTTAATTCAAAATTAGTAAACCAGTGTTTCACTGGCATATTGCCTCCATCAAATTCGGGTATAATTTTGCCAAAACTTTCTGCCGTAATTTTAGTTTCAGCCTGCTTTGTTTCGTCTGCTTGGATTTTCAGTGTAAGCAATTGCACCAACTGTTGTAGCAATTCATTATTCTTACATTCCACTGTTTTGTTTTGTTCTGCCATTGCCGCTGCTTCTTTTACTGCCTTCTGCTGCGCTGCTTTGTCCATGACTTCCTTGGAAGCTGCCTGAGCGTATTCTGTCCACTTCGCTGCCTGCTTTGTTGAGCGTGTGTTGTAACGCCGTCTCACTTCCTCTACCTGTTTTGTATGCCTTTTGACTTTGGTGGTGTTTTTTGAATCGCCTGCGCTTTGGCGATTCGCACGAGTCATATGCGTTGAACGGAAATATTTTTTTTTTTACCGAACAACGACCTGTTGCTTGCTTTTTTTTTTTTTTTTTTTTTTTTTTAAACTGTAACTGTACAAGTGCTGTTTTGCCAACTTCACTTTATTGCACTGCTTACTTATTGTTCTTCAAATTCGGCTGCAACTTACATAAGCTTGATTCAATTTGTGTTAAGGTTCGGCAGGTTGAGCCCCCAAATGTAAAGTAATGCAATTAATATCGTTTATTAATCAATTCAAAGTTGAGTATTCGAAAATAAGTACAAATAAAGTTTAATGCTTGAAGTTCATTACAATCAAAGAATGGTTTAAAGTAGGTCGGTACAGCGACTAATTATAATAATGACGGCTGCTTTGGTCGACGGCGGATTACGACTGACTAGGTGTACGCTATTCGTTTTTTCACCGTGCTGCTATACTCGAGCTGAGCGCTCTTGAGTGTTTTTACGTTTGCCCTGCCATATGTGTTGGGATATGCGTGCTGTCACAGTGCCGCCGCACCCGACTTACATGTATGTATGTATATTTTTGAGATGCAAAATGCCCACGGCAATTCGATATCAAAAATATGCAACTGCAAATTATAATTTGATATTAAAATATGTAGGTATTTATACTATTTATTCATTTTCATATTAGTTTAAATAATTGAAATATTAGCTGAAAAATAAAAGCATTCATATGAACATTCTTCATAAATAATGTGCCGAATTGGCGAAAGAATTATTTTCTTTTATTCCCCGCGTTTTTCTTATTCCATGCAGCATTTACCGTTCGTTTTTCGGCTAACTTTAATTCTTGTTTTGTTTTCGTCTTCGTCGATCATATGCAGCCGCCTGCCTCCGCAAGCACCCCGCTGCACGTTTGCGTAATTTATATTTTTCTCATTTTCGCAGTGGTATGTACCCTCGAGCTATGGTGGAAATAGTCTTTGCAGCCGCTGTGGCTGCAAGTTTTTGTGGTGTGTACCCCCGACTTGTGGTGGCTGCGAGTCTGCTCGTGGTGTGTACCTCCGAGCTGAGGTATGTTCCCCCGAGTAGAATCGCAAATTTTATTCACAATGAAAGCCGGAGTCATTTTGCTCCTTCTCATTTCTTATAAGTTCTCTGGTAATAGCACTCGAAATGGATGAAACAGACTAGGTGAGAATAATGTGAAGACGAATTAGAAAAAAATCTACAAAGCTTTGTTCTCATCTTGTCCACTCTTTAATAATTTTTGTATCAAAACGTGGTACCTACATCCCATTAATGATAATAGCTGGTTATGCTAGCGTATGTACATATATACATACCCACATACTTATGTATGAACACAAGTGATAAGAGAACAATTGCAAACAGGTTTTATGCATTGCTAATATTGAAAACAAGAAAATGCTTATAAACATATTTGTGTACGCGAGAATGTACATATGTACATATGTATATTAATATGAGCATGAAAAATTGCAATAAGCGTAACCACGAAAATTAATGATAAGAAAATAAAAATTTCAGTGATCAACAATGGATTGAAATGAGGAGTTAGTAACTTATACTACTAAATATGAACAATGCGTTTTAAGAAAGCTATCAGACGGCTGAAAAAAGAATGTAGAAGTAAAAATTCCGAAGTAAAAATTCAGAAGTCAAAATTGAGAAAGTAATCAGACGGCAGAAAAAACATTAAATTTTGCGCAAAATTTAATGTTTTTTCTGCCGTCTGATTACTTTCTCAATTTTGACTTCGGAATTTTTACTTCGGAATTTTTACGTCTGAATTTTGACTTCTGAATTTTGACTTCTGAGTTTTGACTTCTGAATTTTGGCTTTCTGAAAAAAGGGTTCTGACTAATGTTTTCTGAAAAAATGTGTTTCTGAATTTTTGTTTTCTGTATTCTTGGGGGGAACCGGTCTTGAGACCTATTAGAGACTGAGACTGCTTACTGATCTGGCAATAAGCAAGAGAAAAACGTGAAAGCGATGAAAGGCAATAATCTCTAGCTTATAGTTCTAAATTACTGAATTATAATATTATATCTCTTAATATATATGTATGTATGTACATATGTATAAAACAGGATGTGTGTATGTATGTAACGTAGGGACTCCAAAACGGCTGGGCCGATTTAAATGAAATTTTCAGGGAATCTTCAGAATATTTAGGCGGGTGACACTGTGAAGTCTGATTTTTGATTTTCGGTCTGCGGGCGGAGGGGCGTGCCAAAATCCAATTTTCTTATTGCACCACTAATGACATATGTATGTATGTACATATGTATGTACATACATATTTTTATTTTTTGCTTTTTTATTTTATTTTATTTTTTTTGAAAGCCGTTGACATGTTTTTCAAAACGAGATATCAAACTCTTAAATCGGTTATGTAGTTCCGAAGATATTTACAAAAAATCTATGTTAATAATGATCCAATATCAAAATTTTAAATCTTTCAAAAATCCGAGTTTTCGGTTTATTTACAAGATATTTACATCATTCGATAACACAAGATATTCCGCGCTTACTAAGGTGCAACATTGTACAATAAGTTAAAAATAATATAGAATACTAGCTGACCCGGTCCGCGTTGCTGGCCCTAAGCAAACATTAGTGTTGTATTAACACACGATTTAAATTGAGCTATGGTGTAGATATGGGCTCAATCAAAAAAGAAACGCATGTCTTTAAGGCAAATTGGAAATTATATTTATTTATTACTTCATCTTAAGGCCAGCGGATATTTTATATATATAGATAGATATATTTCCTTTTTGACCGCATTGGTTTTTTTTAGCGTAGTAGCACACGCCGGGTATCCTCTAGTAATAATATACAAAATAACTATTTTGTTCACCTTTCGTCTTCCATAGCAGTCGTTGTCGAATTTTTTACAGCTAGTACGTGACACTTTTGCCAAAATTACCACAGTTTCACATCGAACGTAATACTTTATAAATGATGGTGCAGTGTTCCACATATAGTCCACGACAAATTCCGGAGATATTAAGGTCCGGTATTACAATGCATTTTTTAGTCGAACTCAAGTCTAGTTTCAGATTTTGCGTTTCACCAACCAAATTTCCGAAATTTCTTGTCTTAAACTGATCTTATCTCTGCGAACAGCTGATTATTGCTTGTCAAATAAAATTGTAAGGACCTTAATACAATTAATTGAAAAAATCTAAAGAAATTTTGAAATATGGAATTTGATTGGAGTAGTGACGAAAACAGTTATTTAGAGTACGAGGAAGTAATAAATGTTATTGTATTAAGAAAACTAAAATAATTTCAATTGTACGATGAAAAAGATTTTCACGAAAATACCTTTTAAATAACCGCACACAAATCTATTTATATGACTTATTTTCTATTTGGACAATTTTCAAAATATGGAAAAAAAAAAACAATTATTGGGGTGCTACCATATTTCTGAATTAAATATTTTCCATACTCCATTGTCTCCATTGTGAAACGCAAATGTGTGCATAATCTTAAACTGGTCTTAGCTAAGATTTGTCTTAACTAGAACTTAAGTTCGACTTAAGATTGGATTTTAAAACCCTAAGTGTCCAACGAAGTCAGCAGCTAGAGTGGAGGAAAGGAAACAATAATAACCAGTTAAGTTTCATCCGTCTTCTATATAACAAATTCTTCATAGATAAACGGAAACTCCGTGGCCGGCGCAAATATATATGTGGCATACGTGTATCCAGAATAGAGATGGGCAGTGGGAAAAAACCCAACGGGAATAAACCAAAGGGGAAAAAACCGGGTTTTTATGTGGGAAAAAACCCAATAGACTGGCATTGTCATTATTTATGACAATAGCCTTGGTGTAGATAACGGCTCGTCATCATCGTCATTGTCATCATCTTTATGTTTGTGTAACAGGTTCCAATTATACGATATAAAAGCTATTTTTGCTGCCCTGTCTGTAGTCAATCTATTTCGTTTGTGACTATGTATGTACATGGAGCAGTTAGAATACGTACTGCAACCCTACTCAGCAATTTAGACCTGCAGAGTCCTCTCCACCAAATTACCGGGTTCATTTCAGCGACTTCTGAATATTACGTCATAATTTTAAATGATACAATATTCATTACTGACAGTACTTGTATTTATAATACCTAACCACCTTAACGGTTAAATATACTTATTTAATACAGATATTAATTAGCAAAATGAGCCTCATTAGAAGTGGATAATAAAAAAGGAAGAGGGGAAAAAACCGTCTATACATGGAAAATCACATCAACCTTCACTTCAGACACTTTCATTATTTTACAATAATAATGGGCAATTACGATGTTCATATGTACCTTTATAAAGTTACAAAGGGAAAATTTTAATAATGAATAGGATCCAGAGGGGATTCATATTGGCAAGATTAGGCAACGAAATATTCATTGCGTAGTCTTCTCTTTGATATAAATAAGGAATAATTTTTCCTTCCTTTAATTTTCTATACTTATAATAATTTCTGATCTCACCACCTGATGCAGCAGGCTTTGGTGGGGCCGCACTATGGTTGTCTGCTAGTTGTCGTTGTTGTTGCTGTTGCTGCATTTGTTGTTGTTGCTGCTGATACATTTTATGCTTTTGCTGTCGCTGCTGATGTTGTTGTTGTTGCTGCCATTTTTGTGCAGGTTGCTGTTACTACTATTCGAGGAGGGCCACGCCTTCACTCGTCTGCTGTTGTCGTTATCGTTGCTGCTGCTGCTTTAATGCGGTATTACCGCTACTGCTGATGCAACTGATGCTGTTGCCGTTGTTGTTGATGATGTTGCTGCTGCCACTAAGTGGTGTTACTGTAGCCGCACGAGGAGGGCCACCCTTTCACTCGTCTGCTCTTGTTGTCGTTGTTGCTGTCATTGTGGTTGGAACTGTTGCCGCATTCGTGCTAGTTGCTGTTGCTGCCACTACTGCTGTCGATGTTGTTGCTGTTACTGGCACCTTTGTGCATGTTGCTGTTATTGTGGTTGGTACTGCTGCCGCCACTCGCGCTAGTTGCTGTTGCTGCCACTTTTGTGCACGTTGCTGTTACTGTGGTTGGTGCTGGCGCCTCATTCGTGCTAGTTGCTGTTGCTGCCACTTTTGTGCATGATGCCACTACTGCTGTCGATGTTGTTGTCGTTGCAGCTGCCACTAAGTGGTGTTGCCGCTACTGATGTCAATCCGGCTGGACAATGAGGTCCTCTACTGATACCGATTACAGTTGCTGTTAGCGTGTATCACTTTCAGCACTTTTTCACTACAAATTTATTTTGCAAACACTCGTTAATTGCTATACTTGAAATAATTTGCACATATAAAATTATTTCGTGCTTTTCTCACTACATATGTATGTATGAATCTACTACTATGTAGGTTACTCCATACAATCGAACCGAACACAGAAAGCAGGCGAGATCAACGTGCGACTTGCGTTTGAACGACAACACGAACTACCCGTAAAATCGCCAGCAACCGAACCGTTCGTAAACACGCTCCAAATGAAACTCTGAAAGCAACTGTCTAGTGCCGTGCTGCCAGCTGGTTTTTATATCCGCCGTCACCCATGCAACGAAATTCTCCATTGCATGCTAGGGATGGCCAGCCCTCGATAACCTCGTTTAATCGGGATATGAAAAATAAGTTTATTGGTTGAATTAAAAGTTATTATAATGACCGAATAAGAAAAGTTAATGTGTGAAATTTTTCTTTTTATCTATTTATTTAGTTTGGAATAATCATGAAATTTTGCTATAATTTCGAATATGATATAATTGGTGAATTTTTTTACTTGGACTTTATACAACTATATCTTGATTGATATGGAAGAAATAGGAGAAAAAAAATTAACGTAATTGAAGTTTGGCTATATCTTTATTTTAAGTAAAGGGAATTTAATAAAATTAGGTAAAAGAAATCTTTTCACAACGCCATATATCGGAGGTCATCGTTGGCCACCCACCTCTAGGATGATTAGACCGGTTTATTTTTTTCGTTTCCCTTTCCCCTTTTCGCTAACGGTGAAGCGCGATTTTCCCGCCATCTCCACTTCTTCCACCATTTCTGCCTTATCCCTTTTTGCAATACCGTAAAATCATGCCACTACGGTGACGCGTGATTTTCCCGCCATTGCTTGTGCCTTCTCCACTTCTTCTACTATTCCTTTCTCCTCCTATTCTGGCATCGTTCCATCTAACATGTACGACGATCTGGCAGGACCCCGAACCTGTGGGCTTTGGCGGCATTGCCAGTCCACAATTCGGGAGATGTTGCCATCTCGTCTGCAGCAAGATTTCTTAGGCACAGGGTGGCCTGTACCTAGTGGACCATAACAAACCTGCTTCGCTTTGGAGACTTTCGAAAAAGGGAACAGGAAAAGGGTTCACTACTCTATACGCGGATGTGGGAAAACAAAATTTATTTTCGAGGCGCTGGAAGGAACGTGGGGCATGTCTCACCCCTGAGATAAAGTGTCTCCTAGTTTTAGTCAGCCGGGCAACACTCAATGTCTAGTACTTGGTGATATGTCTATTATGCTAGGATATCAGCCGTGTGAAGTTTATGAATGAATTAATTGGGTCGGAAAAAAAATTGAAACGAACATGTAGGTCCCGGTGGTGTTATTTAGCACTGGGTTTGACCGCGTTCTTCAAGAATTAGAATTCTCGGAGTACCCCCGTTCACGGTTTATGACTGTAGGGTTTATAATATATGTATCTACTTTATTAATTTAAACTTGTTTTAATATTTTTATTTTCATATATAAATTTGTCTTTCAATATTTTTCAATTTGATTTTTTAATAATTAATTTTCTGGATGTATAAAAATAAAGTTGTTAAAAATAAAATATTTTAAAAAATAGAATAAAAACTTATTCTATATTGACGATCCTGCATTTATAAGTACTCATTTTAAAAATTCATCAATAACCATCATTGAAACAATAATAACAATTGTGAACCCGTTCGTGTTTTCACTTTGGTCACTTACTCCCGTTTTTACATATAACGCTACAAACCGACGCACCATATCTTGCAGTAATATTTCACAAGAATTTGTAATAAAGGGAAATCATCGATTCAACGTGTTATTAATTGTTAGAAGCTGGCTTAACATTAACCCAGGACATTTTGTACACTCACAAAGTTAGCATTTCCGAGCGTTGCAAGCAAACCAAGAGTGCGAATACTCGAATACCGAAAGCACAAGATTTGTTATAAATTTGACTACTTTCCTGAATTAAAACATTGCGAAATAAACAATCTCAACATTCAACATCAAATTCAGCACCAACAATCCGCACAACATCACTTCAAATATTCACATTTAACGTCGCTACAACCATCACAGTGTCTACAACAACGCAATAACACTCCAGATCATCTATAATCTCTTTTATAATTACAAATACTACAACCATTTTTTGCTGAACATTTTGTGTGCAATCAAGTTCGTATCTTAAATCTTTTATTAAAATAAAATTATTACAAATATTAAATATTAATTCTTAATATTAATATTATTTAAATTATTATTATTACTTATATTTAATTTACTTTTGTAAACATTCTCTCCAATTATTTTTTTTTTTATATGCCACTATCACGTTCACCTATACGTACACGCAACTTCACAACAATGGAAAACCAAAATAACAATCCAACTTACACTTCAGACTTAAACACTACACAAAATATACACAATGATAATTTAACTCAAAACACTAATAACTTAAGAACAAATTTTTCAAAATCAATTAAATTACCTCCATTTTGGGAAGAATGTCCTGAAGCTTGGTTTCTTCTTGTTGAAGGACAATTTGAAATCAATAATATTCAAGACGATAATATAAAATTTCAAAACATACTTATTGTTTTACAACGTGAAACAATTTCCAAAATTTTGGATGTTATCAATCCACCTCCTTTTATGAATAAGTACGCTACTATTAAGAAAGCGTTGTGTGAAAGATTTTCTCTTAGCGAAGAAAAAAGATTAGAAAAGTTATTTTCAAATACAGAACTAGGCGATCGTTCTCCATCAGAACTTTTTAGATATATGAAGTCTCTAATAGGTTCTGATTCTATCGTCAGTAAGGAATTACTTTTCAAATTGTGGATCCGAAAATTACCACAACAGATACAAATTCATTTAACATCAAGTAATAATCAAAATAAAGATGAAAATGTTATTCTTGCAGATAAACTTTTTGATTTATTAAATCAATCTCAATCTTCTAAATCTTTGTCAATAGCAAGTGTTGAAAATAACATCCTCGAACAATGTATTAAAAATTTAACAGAATTAACTACTGCAATTTATCAAAATTTAAACAAAATTACTTCTGATATTAATGAATTACAAATTAGATCAAGATCTAGAAATAGAAATAGAAGTAATTCTAATTCAAGAAGATTTTCTAGATCAAAAGATAATATTATTCAAACCATTTGTTGGTATCATAGAAAATTTAAAAATAATGCTTTAAAATGTATTAAACCCTGTAGTTTTAATACAAATGAAAAACAATCAAATCAAAACTGTTTAAACTGAAACGTTCCATTATGACGGTGGCTAATAATGGAAATAACATTAAATCATCACGCCGCCTATTTATTTATGATAAATTAAATAAACTAAATTTTTTAATAGATACTGGCGCTATAGTTTCTGTAATTCCTTCTTCCAAATTCAAATCATTTAAAAGAAATTCCGATCTTAATTTGACTGCAGCTAACGGTTCCTCTATTAAAACATTTGGTACCAAACTTTTAAAAATTGACTTAGGTCTTAGATGTGATTTCGAATTCCCTTTCATTTTAACAGATATTTCAACTCCAATTATAGGTGCTAACTTTTTAGAGAAATTCGGGATATTAGTGGATATCAGAAATAAAGAAATTACTGATTTAACAACAAAATTAAAAGTTTCTGGATCTTCTGGATTTTGCGATATATTTTCACTCAAAATACCAATTTCTGAAAATAAATTTACAACCCTTTTAAATAATTTTCCTTTAATAACCTGTGAACCAGATTACACTAAACCAGTGCAACACCATACGGTTCACAGGATTGAAACCAAAGGAGTTCTACCTTTTTCAAAACCTCGTCGTCTAGATCAAATTAAATTTAAAATAGCAAAAACTGAATTCGAATTTTTAATAAAAACTGGTATATGCAGACCTTCAAACTCTCACATTGCATCTCCTTTACATTTAGTTCCAAAAAAAGAACCAAATGATTGGAGACCTTGTGGCGATTACAGAAGACTCAATTTTATAACGATACCTGATCGTTATCCATTACCACATATTCATGATTTAGCTATAAATTTACATAATAAACAAATATTTTCGAAAATTGATCTTGTTCGTGCATATCACCAAATTCCAATGGCTGAAGAAGACATTCATAAAACAGCAATAACCACACCTTTTGGAATGTTTGAGTTCGTACGGATGCCTTTTGGTTTACGAAACAGTGCCCAAACATTTCAACGTTTTATTAACGAAGTATTTTCCGGTTTAGAATTTGTATTTGTTTATATTGATGATATTCTTGTTGCTAGTGATAATGAAGAACAACATTTAGAACATTTAAAACTAATATTTAAAAGACTTGAGAAATATAATTTAAATATTAAACCTTCTAAATGCATTTTCGGAACTAATAAACTAGATTTTCTCAGTTATGAAATTTCTAATGAAGGCATTAGACCATCTTCCGATCGTATTGAAACCATTACAAATTTTGAAAAACCACTTTCAATAAATAAATTACAAAAGTTCTTAGATATGGTAAATTATTACCATAGATATGTGAAAATGTTAGCAGCAGAACTTAGTCCTCTGCATGAAATGTTAACATTTGCAACTAAACAAAAACTCAAACAGCTTATTTGGACAGAAAAGACAACCACTGCTTTTGAAAACGTTAAACAACTCTTTGCTCAACAAACTTTACTTACTCATTTTGATAAAAATGGTAAATTATCACTTGCTGTAGATGCATCAAATGTAGCAATTGGTGCAGTTTTACAACAATTTAGTAACAACACTTTAGAACCACTTGCTTATTTTTCACGAAAATTACCTTCTACAGAAATGAATTACTCAACATTTGACAGAGAACTTTTAGCCATATACAATTCAATTAAACATTTTAAACATTTTCTTGAAGGTAGAATTTTCACAATATACACTGATCATAAACCTTTAACACATGTTCTAAATTCAAAAACAGATAGATCACCTCGACAAATTAGACATCTTGAGTACATTGCACAATTTACAAATGATATTCAATACATTTCTGGAAAAGAAAACATTGTTGCTGACACACTTTCACGTATTTCAGATATTAACACAATTTTAACTCAAGATATTAATTTTCAAACTTTGTATAAAGAACAACAAAAAGACCAAACTCTTCATGACTTAATTTCTGACAAAAATTGTAACAATAATTTAAAAGAAATTAATATTCCAGTTCTTAATCTTAATATTTGGTGTGATATTTCTCAACAACCTTTTAGACCTTTTGTTCCAAATTCTATGAAGAATATAATTTTTGATAAAATCCATTCTTTATCACATCCTAGTGTTCGTACTACTAGACGTTTAATTCAATCAAAATATTTTTGGCCTAACATGCGTAAAGAAATTAATAGTTGGACTTCCACATGTATTAACTGCCAGAAATCAAAAATTTCTAAATATACTAAAACACCAGTACAAAAAATTAATATACCATCTGGACGATTTGAACACATACATATGGATCTTGTTGGTCCATTACCTGTTTCAAAAGAAAATCGTTACATTTTAACTATAATTGACAGACATACACGTTGGCCGGAAGCTTATCCACTTAAAGATATTTCAGCGAATACAATTGCCAAAACATTTGTACAAAATTATATTCCCCGTTTCGGCGTTCCACTTAATATAACAGTAGATCAGGGATCACAATTTACATCAAAATTATTTACTGAATTAACAAAATTATTAGGATCTCACAAAATTCATACATCTCCTTATCATCCTCAATCAAATGGAATGATTGAAAGATTTCATAGAACCTTAAAAACTGCTATTACAGCATCAAACGATTCAATTCACTGGTCTGAAATTCTTCCTTGGATTTTATTGGGACTTCGTATATCTATTAAAGATGATTTAAAATGTTCTTCTGCAGAATTAGTTTACGGCCAAACACTTAGATTACCTGGAGAATTAATCGTTTCAAATAATAATAACAATAATGAATTTGATAATACAATGGAAACACTTTCCAAACTGAGAGAACATTTTTCACACGTTCGTTCAAAAATTGTACATCATAATAAAGAAGATTTTTTTGTTCCCAAAAATTTGGATACTTGCGAATATGTGTTTGTTAAAGTTATTCATAAGTCAAATCTACAACCACCTTATGAAGGCCCATTTAAAGTTATCTCTAAACACAATAAAGTATTCAAAATTCAAAAAGGTAACTTAATCAAAACAATTTCCATAGACTTATTAAAACCTGCACATACAATTCCTAATTCCAGTTCACTAACACTTCCAAAGAAAACCAAAAAAATTACATTTAATATTAATTAATTTTTTTTTTTTATTGGAGGGGGAGTATATGTAGGGTTTATAATATATGTATCTACTTTATTAATTTGAACTTGTTTTAATATTTTTATTTTCATATATAAATTTGTCTTTCAATATTTTTCAATTTGATTTTTTAATAATTAATTTTCTGAATGTATAAAAGAAAAGTTGTAAAAATAAAATATTTTAAATAGAATAAAAACATATTCTATAATGACCATCGCCATAAGGACTCCGATGCAGAAGTTAGGTCAAACCGAGCTTCAAAACTAAAGTTTTAAGTAAGTCCGATTGTTCAGTACGAACTAAAAGTAGGTTTTATTTGTATTGAATCACCTTGTATAAATATTAACATATGCTAGAATGAAATGAATTGTAAATTAATGACTATGTTTTACTATCTACTTTTTCATCTATTCGTATCGCATGATGCGTATACACACCTGAAGTTTTTATAACCAAGTTAAGATGCTATTCTAATAAACTAAACTGATGAAGAGATTAAAGCTATTAATGATATTTCAACATTAAAATAGTGCCGAAACCCGGGAATTTACGAAGAAAAATTTATTTCGAAAATATATAAACTTGCCTTACCTCGATAAAGGTCGCTTACGAAAAAGAGTTACTCTTCTTTCGAACGACTACGCTAAATCGCCACCACGTGGACGATATTTAAATATTCTTATATCAAGCATACCTCCATTTGAAGGAAATGGAATACGTAAGTGCTGCTATTGAAGATCAACGACGGATGCATGCGCATCTGAATCGGATATTGGTAAGCTTCGACAAAAAACCACTGGAGGAAAGGCGAGAGGTTATGTCCAAAGTGTGCTCGCCGAAGTTGACACCACATATCAAAACTTCAAAGTAAATCAGGAGAAAATTATAGAAACCTTGCGTAACAACTCAATATCAGAAAAAGACGTTCCGTATATATCTGATGATGTGTACTACGCGTGCTATGACCTGTACATCTTACTGAAATCAAAGCTTATCGACCTTCAGCTCGATCCAAACAATCCAGTTTCGCCAACTGTTCATGCGAGCACCTTCGCCATGGTGAACTCCAGGAACGATACTATTACCTCTACGGCTCGCTTGCCTAAAATCGGACTTCCAACCTTCTCAGAAGATTATTTAGAATGGATCCCATTCCGCGACATGTTCCTGTCATTGGTACACAACAACACAGCATTGACGCAGGTTCAAAAATATTTCTATTTAAAAGGCTTCTGCACTAGTACTCCGAAGAAAATGGTTGATTAATACCCAGCAACTGACGCCAGTTATGATATATGAACGATACTATTACCTCTACGGCTCGCTTGCCTAAAATCGGACTTCCAACCTTCTCAGAAGATTATTTAGAATGGATCCCATTCCGCGACATGTTCCTGTCATTGGTACACAACAACACAGCATTGACGCAGGTTCAAAAATATTTCTATTTAAAAGGCTTCTGCACTAGTACTCCGAAGAAAATGGTTGATTAATACCCAGCAACTGACGCCAGTTATGAACTTGCATGGTCAGCCTTACTAAGTAGATATCATAATAAAAGAAAATTAGTTGACCAAATTTTAAAGAAACTTTTTAACGCTTCGCCCACTGATGGTGGTCTATTGAGTATAAAAACTCTTCTAGATGTGACTCGAAATAGTATAGCACTATTAAAAACGGGAGACGTAAGTACTGATGGCTGGGATCCGTTACTAATATTCGTACTGAGCCAGAAACTTGATAAGCAAACAAGAAAATAGTGGGAGCAATCCTTGAATGGAAGTAATGACATTCCTCCAGTGCAGAGTTTTCTCAAATTTCTTGAAAATACTTATCGTGCTCTTGAGTTTGTCGAAGGAGATGATGAGACGAAAGTGGTTGGCTCCGGTAGTCGTGACTTGAAAAATAGAGTACAAAACAAGCATCGGCGATTTTGGCATGCAAATACAACTACAACAGGCACTACCTCAACTCACTCCACTTGCCTCTGTTGTCAAAAGCATCATCAGTTATACAAATGCTTCAAATTTGCGGCGCTCTCCGCCACTGAAAAGAAGCACTTCGTTATGCAAAACAAACTATGCATAAACTGTTTAGGCAAGGGTCACACCTACAATGAATGCAACAATGTCTCTCGGTGCGAAGAGTGCAAACAAGCCCATCATACTATTTTACACTCCGCATTTATGCTCAGTAGGTCCAACAATGCAAACGGTCACATCAACTCAAACTTAACATTTTTTATAAACGACGTTCTAGTAAGTAAACAGGGAACAACACCAACACCACTCCAAAATCTACATTCTCTGTCGAGTAACAAGCATACTCAAGTTCTATTGGCAACAGTTCGAGTAATCGCAGCTTCATCGTCTCATAGATATAATCACAAAGCTCTGGTCGATCAGGGAGCACAAGCTTCATTTATAACAGAGAATGCAGCTCAATTACTCAACCTGAAACCTCATTTACTCAGCTAGAAAATTAGTAAAGCTAACTTTACATTCACACTACGAGAAAAAGTTTTCGATTGAATGCCAACTATTTGTTTTACCAAAAATTACTTCGTATAAACCAAATCCAGTCGAGTTAAGTACTTTACCTAACTTTTCTGGAAAACATCTCGCAGATCCTACTTTTGCCTCGCCAGACGACATCGATATGATTATTGGATGTGATATTTATGGTGATATTCTGTTACCGCATATGGAAAAATATGATCCAGGCGTATTGTTGCAAGAAACTCATTTTGGTTGGATCATTTCTGGACCAACTAGTAAAGGAATTACATCTAACATAACGTACTCAAATATAAGTTCTCTTGACAATACACTCCGTTTATTTTGGGAACAGAAAGAATTATTTGATGAAAGACAACTAAGTCCGGAAGAAAGTGCATGTGAAAAACTATTCATAGAAACATATACCAGAGAGGGCAGAGGGCGGTATACGGTACATCTTCCTTTTAAGACTTTAATGACAAATGGTACACTGCCTTCATTTAATTTAACTCATATTAATGCTGTTAGAAGACTTAAGCAAATGGAAAACCGTTTGAAATGCAACCCGAAGTTTGCTGCCTTATACAAAGAGTTTTTAGCCGAATACGAAACTCTGGGTCACATGGAAAAAATTGGTGAGACCCGAGAGATCTTCCAGAGGACTGCGAGTATAATTACTCGATGGCGTTGTCATAAAGTTGCATTCACAGCGGACTTGGAGAAAATGTTTCGCCAAATAATGGTTTGCAATGAACATCAACGATTTCAATGTATTTTGTGGAGAGATGATGTTAGAAAAAACATTAGTATTTACAAACTGCGCACCGTTACGTATGGGACAACGTCAGCGCCGTATCTAGCCATACGTGTTCTACGTCAATTAGCCCTTGATGAGAAAGCCGACTTCCCTCTCGCAAGCAAGATACTTCTAAACGATAGCTATGTTGATGATGTAATATCTGGTGCTGATTCCATTACAGAGGCATTAATTCTACAACAACATTTAAACAAAATCGCTCACCGCGGTGGATTCAATTTAAGAAAATGGAATTCAAACTCTACCGAATTGATGAACCATATTCCTCCTGAAGACCACATAGCGCTAGTGCGTTTCAAGTGAAAAATGAGAAGTTTGTTAAGGCTTTAGGTCTTTATTGGGAAGTCAACGAGGATCACTTATGCTTTAAAATTAACTTTAATTTCGCTTCCACAATTACCAAAAGAAGTATGCTATCTGATGCCGCAAAACTCTTTGATCCTCTAGGATGGCTAGCGCCTGTTACTATTGTAGCCAAATTGATGTTTCAAAAATTGTGGAAGGAAAACTTAGACTGGCACGATAATCTTCCAACTAAACTACATGAGGAATGGATGCGTTATCGTGTATCTTTAAAATCTTTGGAGAGTATTAAAATACCAAGATGGATCAGTGGCAATAAGAACAGTAAAATATAATTACATGGATTTAGCGATGCTTCTTCGTTAGCTTATGCGGCAGTGGTATACGCCATTGTACACAGCGAAAAAGGCCCAACTTCATTTTTAATTCAGTCTAAAACAAAGGTAGCGCCGTTAAAGACTATTTCGATTCCAAGACTGAAATTGTGTGCAGCAACACTGTTAGTCAAACTAATGGCAAAGGTTAAGCGTTATTTTGATCGCGATCTGATCAATATGAATTACTGGACGGATAGCATGGTTGTCTTAAGTTGGATAAAGAGTTGTTCAACACGATGGGACGCTTATGTAGCTAATAGAGTTGCAGAAATTCAACGTAATTCTACGAAAGATGAGTGGAGATACATCCCAACTAGCGAAAACCCGGCTGATTGCTTGACGAGAGGATTAACATCAAATGAGTTAAAACGTTTTTCGTTGTGGTGGTGTGGACCCCAATGGCTTACCGCAAACAAAAGTAAATAGCCCACTTCTAAATCAAAATTTGGCACAACTTTAGAGCAACGAAAGTCGCACCTCTCCGCAAATGTGGCTGTTCCACATATCCCACTTTCATATTCGAATTTTCATCTCTTATAAGGCTTAAACGGGTAGTAGCGTACGTTTTGCGTTTTATTTATAACTCAAGAGCTTTAGTGCTAAAGCGCAAACAAGGAGAGAGTGGTTGTGTAGAAATTGGTTATCTGAAAACATATGAGCTTACTCGTGCCCTCAATACTCTTATAAAAGCAATACAACTGGTAGATTTCAGGTACGAAATATATTGCTTGGAAGAAAAACTTTCGTTATCCATGATACTCAACATATACTCAGAGTTGGAGGGAGAATCAGAGAAGCAGTAAGAGCATTTGACAAAAAACATCCCATTTTGTTAACAAAAACAAATCCACAGTCGTTGCTTATCTTTACTGATGCTCATTACAAAACTTTGCATGGAGGAGTACAATTAATGATGTCATATGTTATGCGTCGATATTGGATTTTCTCTTCACGTTCTCTAGCTCGCTCAGTGCTTCGTAAATGTATAGTGTGTTTGAAATATACAGCTAAAGCACACCTGCAGCAAATGGGAAACCTGCCCGCTGTTCGATTGCAGCCATCGAAACCATTCCTTCACCGTGGAGTAGACTATGCAGGCCCGATCACCATAAAACAATCAACAGCTCGGAAAGCAATAACTTCAAAAGGTTATATTTGTCTTTTTGTTTGTATGAGCACCAAGGCAATTCATTTGGAAGCAGTTTCAAGTCTCACTTCTGACGCTTTTATCGCAGCATTTCGTCGGTTCATTTGTAGAAGAGGTCGCTGTGCGGACATGTACTCCGACTGTGGAACTACATTTGTGGGTGCCGACAGAGAACTAAAAAAATATTTTAAAACTCAAACGTCTGCTCTCTGCGAACATCTGGCAGCTGCACTAGCAAACGAAGGTACTACTTGGCACTTCATACCACCCGCGTCTTTCCACTTTGGAGGGTTATGGGAAGCTGGTGTGAAATCGACCAAACATCACTTGCACCGGATCATGAAAGATCGCGTACTGACTTATGAAGAGCTAAGCACTCTACTTACACAAGTTGAAAGTTGTCTAAATTCAAGGCCACTGTATCCGTTAAGTACACACCCACATGATTCACAGGTACTAACGCCCGTTCATTTTATTGTAGGCGAGCCAACTACATGCATTTCAGAAGAGAATTTACTTGACACTAACATCGATCGACTCACTCGCTGGAAGCTGGTGGAGAGGCTTAAACAACATTTTTGGCAGCGTTGGACAGAAGAATACATGCATACTCTTCATAAGCGTACAAAGTGGACACAGCAGAAAAGAAATCCCGCAGTTGGTGACGTTGTTTTGTTAATACATGAGCGCAGTGCTCCCGGCTATTGGCCATTAGCAAAAATATATGAGCTTCACCCTGGAATTGACGGTTTGGTAAGGGTGGTAACACTCCTGTGCAACGGCAAGTTAATAAAACGACCGATCTCGAAAATTTGTATCTTACCCACTTCTAAATCTCAGCCTGATCAACAAAATTCCAACCAACTACCCTTAGAAGTACGTTAAGAACCTCCGTTCTTTGAGGGGGAGTATGTTCAGTACGAACTAAAAGTAGGTTTTATTTGTATTGAATCACCTTGTATAAATATTAACATATGCTAGAATGAAATGAATTGTGAATTAATGACTATGTTTTACTATCTACTTTTTCATCTATTCGTATCGCATGATGCGTATACACACCTGAAGTTTTTGTAACCAAGTTAAGATGCTATTCTAATAAACTAAACTGATGAAGAGATTAAAGCTATTAATGATATTTCAACACCGATAAATTTGGGTATGTCTGGTGTTAGTATTGGCCGAGATTTAGTAAAGGAATTATCCTTAAAATTAAGAAAGTCCGGTGTTGGTATTGCTGGTATTTAATAAAGGAATTGCACCATGCACCCTACTGTTAGTTCACACCGATAGGAAGAACCCAGGGCATGTTGTCTAAAAAGGAATTTGTCTGGCTACAACCCGCCAGAAAGGTGGTATGGAAAGCGTGCCGTGGCTTTTTTTGTTTCTTATTATTGGCTTCGCGGCCATTAAGGACATTTTCTTAAGGGAGAACTCGTCCAAACTCCGAAAAATAATTGTTTAGACATTTTGAGGAGAACTCGTCAAAACTCCGAAATTAATTAGTTAGACATTTTGAGGAGAACCCGTATAAACTCCTAAAATGACAGTCCTGGTTGTAAAGCGGATTGTCAAATAAATCAAGACTCCCGGTGGGAGTGCGTGTGATCTACCTTTTGGTTATCGATGCTCGGCGAGGATACTGGGCTAATAGTCCCCGACCGCCTAGAAGCCAAGGTTCTCTTTTGACTTACGTCGGCTAGAGTTGCCTTCCCCCCAAACTGCCTGACTTAGCAGGCCTTTACAGCAAAGCCCCTCCGCTAGTTCAAACCTTACATAACTTAGCTTCGCGTGTGTCCCCCTGCGTGCACAACCCCTCGGCTGGATTTTTTCTTGCAAAACATATATTTTTATATAAACAATTTAAACGTGATATTGAATGTATTGAGAAAACTTGTAAATAATTAGATTGAGAAAGCCGATTACTTTTAGGACGCTCTTCATGACGGATGGAGATGTCACGGTCGGATGTCAGATGCGTGGAACCTACCAACAGGTTTGCCATTCAAGTCCTCTAAGTCGTACAATGCATTGCCTACTTTTCGCAAAACACGGCATTTTATGCATTTCGGTAAGAATTTGGCATTGATACCCTGCTTGAAGTTGCGTAAGGCGAAGTTTCTCCGGAATACTTCCTGTCCTTCCCGATAGTTTATTACTTTAGCCCTTTTGTTGTACATGTGAGTAGCTCTATCTTTGGCCTCCTCCAAATTCTTCCGTATAAAAGGGCCAGGTGATTTACGAAGACAGTCTGTCAATGGGTCTGCCTAATCAGCGAAGTTGGTAATGAAGGACCTATACCAGTTTGCCATCCCTACAAACCTACGAACCTGACGAAGAGATTTCGGAATCGGGAAATTCTTCACCGCTTCAATCTTGCCAGGGTCTACTTTCATACATCCATTACCTATTAAATACCCGAGATACCTAATTTTTTTCTGGCAGAATTTACTCTTTTCGAAGTTGATTGTAAGTCCTGCATTCCGCAAACATTTTGCCACCTCCTTAAGCAATCCCAAGTGTTCCGAAAAATTCGAGCTGCCCACCATCAAATCGCCCAGGTAAACGAAGACGTTCTCTCTCCAGCGTGGCGGGATAGCTGGCTGTATCCATCAGTCGACTCATCGTTTGAGGCCCGTTGCACAAGCCAAAGGGCATTACTTTAAAGTTATATAAGGACTTTCCAGGAACTGCAATTGCTGTTTTCTGCTTTGATGATTCCGTTAATTTTATTTGAAAGAAGGCATCTTTCAAATCAATACCGCTTACAAAGTGCGTGTCCTTTAGTCTACTTAGCAATTCGTTAATATTTTGAGAAGGCGGTCGATTTTGCTGAAAGCCTCCGCTTGTCTCGGTGGTGAAAGAGGAAATTGCTTGCTTGCTTTTGATTGGAACCGCATCACCCGTGTCTATATGGTGCGTAACGAAGTTTGTCTGCCCTAATCCTAGCTTTTCGAATGACGGAAACTGCTGAACTACCTCTTGCAGTGCTATCTTCTGATCCGGTGTGAGCTGATGGAAATTAGGCTCATCTTCGTTTTGAAAATCTAAAGAAGAGACACACATTAAGGCGTTGATCATACATAGGATTTTGACCCTACCTCTAAATAGTTGCATGCAAAATATACAATACATTTTTCGGTGATATTTATTATACAAGTATATATTTTAATACACGAATGCTTATAATTTTTTATATATTTTCTGTACTGATTTAATTTTTCAACCGGAAAAGAATGCAAACACATTTTCAATGGAAAATGATACCTGACAAATCACTTTTGATCCCCAGTATATACATATGTATATCCCGTCAGTATTTACATAAATACTTTGCAAGCTGCGTGGTTCAAAATATATATATAGAAAATGGAACAAGAAAATAAAATGTGTGCATGTTAAGCTATAATACTGGCATTTTCATTAAAAACAAAACAAGTAAAGAGAAGGTACTGGAGTAGAAATTAGTCGCATCGACGAAAAACTAATACTACAATATTTATTCACGTTATTGCGATCCATATCCATGGATTTAAAAATTACTAATTATTTTGCAATCCTTATCCTTATCCATAAATTTCGCATGCTAAACGGTCAAGAAGTCACACGATACTTGCATCACGTCAATAAATACTGAACGTGTGACAATGCCCAAAGGTAGAAAACTGCTCGCAACATCGTGATATGTGTGTATGTATATATTATTTCCTTCTAGTAAATGTAAAAATGTTTCAGTTATAAGGAAATTAATATATTTATTTGCAAAATTACCTGCTTTTGTTAACAAATTTAACCGAAACGAATAAATGAAATGAAGAAGAAAACTCACCACCGAAAAGTTTACTACCCAGGGTTGCTTTTTTTGTACACGTTGGTTATAGGAGATTTGTGGTGAGCCGTTGAATAATTATTCAAATATGCAAATAAAAACAGTCGTCACATATTTTCGCAATACATTTTTGGCTTTAAGTAATAATTGTAAATTGTATATTCACTGGTTAATACAAATATCTCACATTCCCCAAAATTTTGTATGCGATTTTTGAAGTATGTTATGAAATATCATTGCATGCAACTCTGCTGTAGTTTATTTTCATTATCCACCATGAAAAATCTTATCCTTGAGAAGGACTTCACCTCAGCATTTGTACTGTATATACTGTGGTATGTATAACGGGCGGTCTTCACCTGCTTTCAATGCTAGGTTACTTTCTGCTTCTTGTCGTCGCAAGCGAGAGAGAGATTTGTTCACTGGGCATTTTGAAAGCATACTTTTTTATTTGCAACATGTCGTAGAGCAAGAAGGTTCGTGCCCTGCGTGCTATTCAAACTCCAAACCCACTCATATTGTCGGTATAAATTAATTAATTTACAAAGATCAGTAACGCGATTTTATCAATATATCTTATTAAAAGGCTTTTTTGTGCTCGAAGAGCCTATGATAAACGATGTTGCCACAATGAAAGATGCTACGAAATGCGAAAATGGCTGTCAAACTACAAAAATGACAGTTGAAAGCAAGCGAGCGCTCGCTTACCGATCGGTTTGCTAGACGAAGCATACTTTCAACTTTTTGCGGTCTTCACGTGCGACATGTCGCTTGCTTTCAGAAGTAAGCGAGCGTTGAAAGCAGGTGAAGACCGCAAGTAATGACGAACTTCGTTTTGTTTAAATTTTCTGTTATTGATTGATTGTATTATGGTTAAAAAGGATGACGCAAACATGACATAAGAATTTTGTATCCAGTCTGGCAATTTAACTTGACAGATGTGACGTCGGTACCTTTTGTAAACCACCCATTTCTTTCCATGTGTTTCACACGGTTCAAGAACTTGAAATTGTAAATGGCAATATTTGCTTATTTATTTTTGTGTTTTTTGTTTGCATATGCATGCTTGCTTTTATATTAGTTCAAGGCTTAGGTTTTGCTTTCTGCAAACGCTTGGGCGCGTTCCTACCATTTTTTGCATTTTTGGAGGTATAACGCGTAAGTCTTTCCAGAATTTTGTGACCAGGAGCAATGTGTCCTGAGGATCCGTTATATTATGATGCGTCTTATACATTTTGCGTTGAAAACAAATGTATTTTTCAAACAAAATGTAGAAAGGTGTACATTTTATTTACATTTAGAATTATCAAACTCGTCAAATTTGATATGTGTATATATTTTAATGGTGATGGACCACAACCAACCACAAATTATGCTCCAAAATTACTTTTTTCTGCTACCTCTTAAGAGTATGGATACGTGAATTATATATGAAATGCGAAGTAAGTGGTTTGATTTATTTAAAAACTTAGGTGCAGACCAGTTTCGCTTGAAAAGCCGCAAAAAATATCTTTTAAAATGTAGATATGTATGTATGTTATTTTTTTGCTATTTAGTAAATTTTTCCCAGCACAATTTTGCAAGCAAGAAAACAGCTCATCAAAAGCAGCTGATAGCAATTTGGATGAATAAGAAATTTTTGTTTAAGAGTTTTAAAGGCGAAAATTATAAAATATGGGTATTAAACATGCAAAAAGCAAGTAAAAGTTCTTTTAGTTAAGTTTCGTTAGTGGGATGTTTCAAGAAAACAATAATGCAACGTTTTCCATTTTGCATATTTGGATGCGGACAAGAATTCAATCAGCTGTTCGTTAAACTTGCAAGTTTCTGCAAAATTTGCGTTCGCGTAAAAATTTCCAAGCATCTCTCTTTGAGAGAAAATACTCCACAATTCTGAGAAATTTCGTTGCTGGATAATTCTTGCTGGACTTTTATACGAACAGACTTCTTGTAACTTGCCAGTTACACGATCAAGTTTTCATTCAATTTACCAATACACTCACATTTTTCGAACTTGAATTCAATTTTCCTTTCAATTCGCCTTTCAACTTGATGGTCAAGTTAAACAGCTGATCACAAATTTTGTATATATTTTGTCGTGGCTTGTTTTACAAATAAATAAAATTGATAATAATTGCGGAGTGTTGCGATTCATAGAACTTTACAAAAGCCATGAAGTTCCATGGAATATGAATCGTTCGTCATATCGACGGAACGTCTTAAAAATAAAGGCCTACGAATCAATTTCCGCTGATATGAAAATGTCTGTGGAAGATGTGAAAAAAAAAATAAAATCTCTTCGAACAGCCTAATAAGGCTGTCATCCAATATTTTCTTAAAACCTTCCATTTTTTTTCTTTTTCGGTTAATTTACTAATTTCTTGGTGCACCTTCAGTGAGGCAAGAATTTTAAATTGTTTCCTTGGCAACGGCATCTTGAAAATAAAATTGACTATCAATGGAAACATATACAGGCCTATCATGAATTCCCACATGATCACGAAATTCTTACAAAATTTCGAAATTCGGGAGATTTCCATCACGGATTCCGAGTGGAACTCAATTTTGACATTTATTCGTGAGAATAATTAACGAAAGCTTTCCCTTATCGGGAGAAATGAAAATAATAATTAAAATGAACAAAAAAATACAAGTGAACTAGAAACTAAAGGGCCGTACACATACAACTTTCCTCGCTTTACTTGACAATTCTAACTTCAACAACAAAGCATGGGGTGTAGAAGGTTTGCTACATAGAACGCTTTGACAGTTTCTGCGATAATTGTTTGTTTTGAATTGCGATATGTGCTTATTCCGAGTATTTTGTTTAATAAATGAATAATAAATGTGTTTTACAGCTTTTTATGTATGTTTGAAATTCGCGAGTGTAATAAACTTTATTAAGACTGAGAAGTAACAAGTCTTCTTGCAGCATCTTTCGACAAAATAAATAAAACGATGAGGGTTGTTAACAAAGAGGTGTTTCATTTGCTATTTGTTCATATTTTACTTATTTTCTCTTTTTAAAAGTAATTATACATGCAAAAATTATGATATACTAGTGAATTTTCTATATCGTGTGTATATGCACGCAGAAATAAAATGGAAATGTAAACAGTTGGTTGTCAAAGTGTACAAAAGTTGAGAGTTCGCCATGATTTTGCTTCGTTTTGCTTTGCTTTACTTTTTTCGCCTTGTATTTAGCAGCACTCGTATAAAATTAGGTCTTCAACTTATCTGTCAAAGCGGAACTCTGAAGCAAAGCAAAGCGAAAGTCTTATGTGTACGGCCCTTAAGGGCCGTTTGCACCATCTCCGGTTAAGCGCTTAATCGGAACTAAAAGCGCCGGTTAAGACATCCGTCGAAATTTTTCACTGAAGTAATTAAAAATGTAAGAAGTGTTTATTAATGGCTGTAAGGCATACATTTAAATTTATTTTTCAACACGTCAAGACCATCCACCAACCGTAGTTAGTATGAGACTAGTGAATATGATGGAGGAGACATTGCGCAAGGTTTTCCAAAAACCCCATGCAGCTTAAAAGCCTTGGGCCTCCAGTTAAGGATACGACTTTCGTCGTCATCTTAGCGAAGTGCTGTTTATTTTAAATGTATGGGCGACCATAAAAGCTTTGTACAACGGAAGCCATATCTAAACAAAATTTAACCCAGAGCAACGAGAAAAGAAAGCAACCACATACACACATTCAATAATTTAGAGGAAACGGTAAAAATTATTTGTGGGTTGGAAACGTCTATTTCGGGTTTAGCGCTTGTTCTTTTAATAAAACAGCTTCCATAATGGAACTTATTATTATTATTTTTTGTATTTAACTATTGTAAACTTTGCTTGTAAAAATATTGCTGACGAAAAAGTAAACAAAAACCCGCTAAATTTCGAATAATGAGTTGGTAACACCATTCGAACCTAGCGTAACAGTTGGCAACGCAAACTACAAAAACGTCGGAATTGCGGATAGCATTTTTCTCGAATTGGTAATGGGAGATTTTGTCACGACGGGAGTTCATTTGGAATCAGTGTTTGTGTTTGGGCTGATAAGTATTGTATCCAAAACAGTACTTGATGCGTCGAAAAGAACCCTTAACGTTAGAAATACAAACTATCGATAATTTCAATGTTATTGATATCGCTTACATAGAACGTTAATAACGTATAGGTTACGTTATTGCTTACGCACATTAATCAGATGCTTTAATTCTGCCCTCGACGAAGTTGTGTACATATAATTGCTGGTGATGGTCAAAGTAATAGCTTTAATTAAAAATTGAAGCATCTTTCTAAGCATAACTTGCTCTCAAACGACAAATATGTGAAGATTACAACTACAGTGGAATTGTTTATAAGTGTTTGGTGTAATAGCTAATTTTTCTCATGACATAGACGCAATATGAATGAACAAACATACATTTGTATATCTCCGACTTCTACACGCATAAATACACGTCAAAGGACAAGCGTGTGTAAGGAGATATTCTGTTTGAATATGTAAATCTAACTGGTTTCGAATTCTAAATATTATAGTAAAGATACCAGGTGTGAACAAAATACATAAGTATTTACATATGTACGTTTATAGAATAATGTGATGTGTCCTGCACTTTTCTGCGATAGTAATACACATTATTAATGCTAATACCTATACGTACATACAGATTTATATGTACGCTGATAAACGAATGAGACCGAGTGCAATGCGGACTGCACCCTTAATTTATGGATAGTAAACATTTCCTGCGGCGCGCTACTGTTGCTCTAGTGTGGAACGTGTTTTCAGAGAGTTAGGAATTTAGTGCAATGCTACACAAATATTTTGCAGATTTTATACCTAAAAAGTAAGTAGACAAATAGCACTTTTTAGATAATATATAAAAAACAAAAACTTTTAACTATTTAAATATAATTAATGTAAACGTGAAGCTTGATCAAACGTTATAAACTAAAACAATTTCATATAAATTAAGGGTATCTGCGGTCGGATTCGATATAGCGCCGCATAAGTTTGGTTTACTGTGGCTAAACTCGTAAACCAAATTGAAAAATTCAAATGCACATAGATGAACAACAAAATTTTCACTTATATGGTGTTTGATTTTCATTCACTGCACTTAATATCAAGTTACTAATGCATACATTTTGGCACACACATATTATAAACACATTGTGCTATCACCTTTTACTGTTTTTATAAACAAAAACTATTTAAATACTTTGCATTTCTAAAATAAAAAGTTGCATTTTTAAGCCCCGCAAAAAAGACTAAAATTCCTGCCAAATGCATCAGTAAAACTACTAAAAACAACGAGCGAAAGAGAAACCAAAGGGAAATTGGTATAACCCAGTACCGGAAAGGAGTTTTGAGATACATTTTAAAAGTATATAGGTACACCACAATTAAGGCCTGTGGCATATTTCACAAATAAATATTTCGCTATTTATTGAAAAATTGTAATTTAAAATCGCGCGATTTAACATATGTATGTAATGAAGTTTAACAAGAAATGTTTACTAGGTAACTTTGTCTCCCGCTTGTATGGAAAAAGTTGAATTTTTTGCACATTTTTAAAGGCTTCCCAGGGGCCTCACCGAGGGCTTATGGAAAAGTTTATTCTTTCCCCTTTCTAACTGTGTGGTGGGGTGGTGCCACGCCCCCTCCTTCACTGCCCACAACCCCCTTTTTATTTGGCGCTATATCGAATATTAACCGGTATCTGTTTATGTAGTTATATATGCAACAGTTTTGGTGGGGTACGGAGAGGGAGGGACCGTGGGTTCTCTCAACCCCACCACACGAAAGTCGCAGATCATACTTTTCAATCACCAACATGCTTGTAAATTAAAAGTTTCAAAACAGGTAACCAAAATTTGCGTTTGAATCCGTCGGAGCAGTCAATTTTCGGAACCTTTTTACGAACAGTGACTGGTGTCGAAGCGAAATAAATTTTAGTAAACTTTAATCGTGTATAAACTCAAAAATAAGCAAATATGCATGTATGTATTATATACATGTGTACATTTGTATTTATGTACATATGTAATATAAACTATGCAAAAAAATGAGATTTATTACCAGAAACATTATATGTACATATGTACGTATGTGTATACGTTTCTTGTGTGAATACATCTTTCTTGAGGGGAAACTTGTCACAAATCTTTAAACAATTAAACATTAATATATTAGTGCAATGAATTCGACAATATCACCTATTTCATCATGTAAGAAATTTGTATTTAGATCATCTCTAACAATGTATCGTATGTACTCGTATGCGATGCATATTCATGCAATTCTGCCTTTAACTTACAACAACTTCTTATAAAATGGCTTTTAAATGTTGATATTAAACTTCACTCTTCACTTGTAATAATATCGTTACATGTATGTACATATATTTCTTCCAATATGTAAAATTAAGAACTTCGATTAATAGTTAGGATCGGATTTCAGCATATCAATTTTCGAACTTTCGCAACGGAGTTACGAATTCGTAACTACGAATCTGATTACAGCATATGGGTGTATGTTTTTCACGTGGAACTTGGAATAGGTATTATTGTGTGTTTTGGAATTCTGCATTGCTTTTACTTTGTTGGCTGGCAGCGAAATTATACACGTATTTTCAGTTGATGCACGTTTATTTCAAGTAATCCAATGTAAACGTGATTTCTCAAATATAATTACTAAAATCTAGAGTAACATAAGTGTTAATTAGAATTTCAATCATTTTCAATATGAAAAAACTTACACTTGTGCTTCTTGCGAACTTATGTATGTGCTGCGCAGCCAACGAATAAAAGAAAAGGGCCAAAGGCTTACCTACTTTCGTTTACTGCACATAAGCAAACAAGGTTGCACGTAAATCTAAATATACATAAATTACAGAATATTAAAGATAAGGCAACACTTCAGGGTTGCCTTTCAACATTCCCCCCTCCGTGAACTTCACGCTCCGTCGTGGGGTCCACCCCTTTTAGATCTAAGCGCGCAAGTTTCACCGCCGGGCGGGTAACCAAACCGTTGGAAGTCTTCACTACAGCACTTCTAATTTGCCCGTCGCTGCCTCGTACAACGTCTAGAACCCTTCCATTTGTCCACGTATTCGCGTTCTCGTCGCCTATAATAACCACGTCGTTTTGAGCGATAGGTTCTTGTGGTTTGTCGAACCATTTTGCCCGTCTGGTGAGACCTGGCAGGTATTCCCGGACCCAACGCCTCCAGAAGCGATCGGCTAACTCGCTGGCGGTACGGAAGTTTGCGTTCAACTGTGAAGGAAGGCCGACATCGAAGTCATCCTTTTCTCGTATGCCGCTTGAGTTACCAAGAAGAAAGTGGTTGGGCGTTAAAGCCTCGCACTCATATGAGTCCAGCGGGAGATAAGTAAGCGGTCGCATATTCAGGATGTTTTCAACGTCGGCTAAGGCAGCTCTCAGGACCTCTTCGCGCAGATCGCCTTTCGGTAGAATATCCATCAACACGGACTTCACTGATCTTACCATACGTTCCCACGCACCATCCATGTGGGGAGCGGCTGGTGGTATAAACGACCAGTCGATTTGTGGATATTTTTGTGCAATTTTGTCGGACGACAGTTTCTCGATTTCTTCAGCCAAGATGCGACTGGCTCCTCTGAAATTCGTTCCGTTATTGGAAATTATTCGTCTGGGAACGCCTCGCCTGGATATAAATAGCTTCAACACCAGAAGAAACGAGTCGGTCGAGAGTGACGGTGAAATCTCAATATGTACCGCTCTGACGGTCAAACAAGTAAATATTACTCCCCAACGCTTTTCGTGTCTTCTTCCCACTGCCACGTCGAAAGGCCCAAAATAATCCACCCCTGTATTCGCGAAAGGGTGAGTGAATGCAGCAAGGCGCTCCATAGGTAGCTTGCCCATTTCGGGTGGGTTTGGCGTAGCTCGTTGGTTGCGGCATTGTTGACATGTCTTTGCCACAGCTCTTACCAGTGCTCGTAGACCATGAACGCAAAAACGCTGTCTCATCTCATTCACCACTATCTCGTTGTGATGGTGGTGGAATCTGCGGTGGTAGAAATCTGGGTTTCCGGTTTTGAGCTGCGCAAGTTCTTCTCCATAACACTCATGTTGACAATTTCGAAAAAGCAGAAGTTCTGCGCTTATACACGTGTTGTCGTTCAGGAGCCTGCGAGTGATAGCGCTCTTCACAGGGGTTTTTATCTGACGTAGAAAGCGCAAGACGTACATCTGCGATGCGCGCAAGTTTTCCCACTTACTGAATCTATTTAGATCTGGAGACGAATATCCCCTTGGATTATTTTCGGATGCCAAGAGCTGTTTCGATTCCACCGTAGGTTGAGAGTAGTCGAATTCGGAGACGGGCCAATAAGCTTCTGGCAGCCTTAAAAACTCGGGGCCTCTGAACCACCTCGTAGATGCGCTAATTTCCGTATTTGGATTCCATTTCGTGCCATCGTCCGCTACGTTTTTCTTTGTCGAAACCCACCGACATTCGCTGATTTGTGAATTGTCGAGGATTTCACCAACGCGTACCGCTACAAACTGGGTGAATTTCCTCGCATCTGATCTTATCCAAAATAGGACGTCCTTTGAATCAGACCAAAAGATTCGTCGCTTTATTTGTAAGGAGAGCTCCTTCTGAACGAACGCAGCCAAACGCAGGCCTAATGCAGCTGCCATGAGCTCGAGTCTCGGTACCGAGATAGGCTTCAGAGGGGTAACCCGCGTTTTCGAAGCCACGAGGCTGCATTGAACGTCACCGACCGCATATGATCGCAGAAAGACCACTGCCGCGTACGCCGCTATGCTGGCGTCAACGAAGATATGAAGCTCATTGTCGATGCTTCGACCCGCCAGAAGATAGCATCGTGGTATCCTGATTTTATAGATAGAGTGTAGCTTCCGCACCCACTGCTGCCATGCGCTGTGATCCTGGTCATGCACGACTTCGTCCCACGCCACACCTGATCGCCATACGTCCTGCAGGATCATCTTTGCTTTCACCACGATGAAGCCCAATAAGCCCAATGGGTCGAATATAGTCATTACCACCCGAAGTACTTGCCGTTTTGTTGGCGGGTTAGAATTATCAAAAACCTCTTGTTTAAAGTTGTGGACGAAGGTTAGCTCGTCGCTGCTCGTCAACCACCACATACCAAGGACCTTCTGAAACTCCGCCCCCGGTTCTTTAAAGCATTTGTTTGATGGCTCGGACTCAGTTGAGAGCGCTTGCAAAACTCGTTTGGAGTTCGAGAGCCAATGCCGCATCTCGAATCCACCTTCCCCGTGGATATAGCGGACGTCGGTAGCGAGTTTGATCATGTCATCTTCGTCATTTGCGCTATGAAGCCAATCGTCTACGAACGTGTTGTGAATGATCCCTGCTACGGCGCCTGGAAGTCTTTTTTTCGGAGCGCATAGCGTTTTTATCCTTTATGTAGTTGGCAATAGAGGGGGAGCATGATGCTCCAAATGTCATTACAGACATGGCAAATACGTCAGGTTGTCGGTTACTATCGCCATCTCTCCAAAGGATATGTTGGGCTACTTGGTCCTCTTTTACAATTCGAATCTGGTGGAACATTTCGCGGATGTCCCCGCAGACAGCCACCGGTCGTTCTGGAAATCGAATAAGGACACCAACCAGCGATTTCAGCAGATCAGGGCCTTTAAGCAGCACGTCGTTTAAGCTGGTATCTCGAACTTTGGCAGCAGCGTCCCACACAAGTCGTCTTTTATTTTTGTTGTGGTTCACGACAGAGAATATTGGAATAAACCAGGACCTGCCGCCCGTAGAAACCTCGTCGGCGTTCAGCTTTCTCGTATAACCCTTTTCGATGTAGTCGTTTATTTTGTCAATGAGAAATGTCTTCAGCTCCTTACACCTCTCCATCTTTCGCTCGAGGCATTGGAGCCGTTTGTAGGCCATATGATATGAGTCCGGCAAATCGACTTGATCGTATTTCCACAGAAGCCCGGCCTCCCATCGCTTGATGCTATCGACGTACTTGACGTTTTTCTCCATCAGGCGCGCTCATCCTCTTTCGACCTCAGTGGTTTGACGGTGGGATTGTTCCAACTGCCTCGACCGAGAAATACGACCTCACCAATGTATCAAGTTGATAATATTTGGTGCAGGAGCAGACATGCAGCAGACTCTCTCCTTTTTGCTGAGCGGAATTATCGTGACCATAGACAGACCAGCCTATTTTACAACGCGCAGCTATAAGTTCATTACCTTCGATGAGTAATGTTTCCTGTCCATCTTAGGCATAGCTCTTCGTTTGGGCCATCAAGACCCAGCTGCTCTGCTAGCCCGCTGTCCATCAAAGTACATGATGCACCTTCATCAATCAACGCGAATATTTCTATGGTTGTCTTCGGTCCGTACAGAATTACCGGAACGTATCGAAAAACTGCCCTCTTGACTTTACGTTGATGGAATAGAACTGTAGAACCGTCGTGGTTTTTGTCGTAGTCCCTGGGTACCTTTCTGTTATTAGCTGCGTCAGCCAGACTATGTAGTAGTGGGTTATGCGCCATCCGACAACCGTCTACACCGCACGCTTTCTTGGACGCGCAGCGGCGCACCATGTGTGGTTTAAAGCAGCGTATACACAGCATTTTTTCCTTGATTAGCTTCCAGCGTTCATTTCGGCTCTTTCCTATGAAGCACGGACAATCCGAAAGGTGGGGGTCGTTGTCGCACTGAGGACATGTTAGAGAAGTGTTGGCTTTCTCTTTAAGCATTTTCGAAGCTTCGCGCTCTTCCGGAATCTCATTGTGCACGAAGACTCGTTCTTTGGTACCTCTTCGTGAAGATTTTTCTTCTCCAGCAGTATTAGTGGGATGAGCAAGTGGCGTAACTTGGCTGGCACATGATGCGAGCCCGAAAAGCCAATCATCGAAGGCCAATATATCAACGCGAGCCGTAGCTAGACGACGACGGCCCCAATCCAACTTCATATCCCCTGGGAGTTTGTTCAACAAATCGTTAATAAGCGCCGGGTCATTGAGGTAGTCGTTGAGACCCAAAGCCTGCATTGTCGCTTTATAATTTTGAACGGACAACGCGAGGGCGATTAAGGTTTCCAACCGATCGCTTTTTACTGGCGGCATCTGTGTCAGTTTGCGCCGAAGTGTATCGTGGATCACGTCCGGTCTACCGAAAATCATGCGCAGTGTCGCAATAGCTAGATGAACCGTTGAGGGCATCATTAATTTTTCTCGCACGGCTTCCAGCGCCGGGCCTTTTAAATACTTTTGCAGCCGAATCAGATTTCCCTGTTCGGAAAACCCGCAACGCTCGGTCGACTGTTCGTAGTTCGTTATGAACAAAGGCCATTCTTCCGGCCTTCCGGAAAATGTCGGTAAATCTTTACTTAATACATGTCTCGCTGCCACGTGCGACGCGGATAGGCTTAAGTCGAAACTTGGCTGTTGCTGCGTATACAGCCCTCTCCAGGTAGGTACTTGCGTTGGCGGGCGCATGACCTCGTTGTGGTTGCCCAAAGCCATGGTGAGCTGTAGAGGGTGACGTGTAATGTGCGGCAGCACTGTACGTCCCTGTATAGGGAGTGCGCAAGCTGGCATTCGACGAAATGCTAAACGATTGCGGAGCTTGCGATGCGAAGCCTCCGTTTGTGTGAGTGTACCCTGCACTCATCGGTACATGTTGGCTCTGACCAAACACACAGGCCGATGGGTGAGCAAACGTTGAACTCAATTGAGGTCCGCCGATATTGTTGAGAATACCGTCGTACACCGCGTTAAGATTCTGTGGTATAGCTACGCCGGTATAGCATGGCTGTTGCAGGCCCCAAAGTTGACCTCCGTATCCTAGAGGCATTGACGTATGTGACGGCTCCTGATGCGAACTGGTCAAAGGATGCTGAACGGGTGTGTTTACCGTGGTGGTGATACAAGTTGTTGTTGTTGTTGTAGCGGCTAGCTACACCCCACTGGGCTAGCGGACTCCCTCAATCGTTATCGTCAAGCTCAACTAACGAAAGGTCCAGGAAACGAGCTGTTTCAACAGGGTCGGACCATAGGGAGAGGGGTGTTAGTTGAGTAGGTTTGGCCGGGCATGTGAATAGGTGATTGGTGTCGTGCGGAGACTCTTCACATGCCGGGCACGTGTTGGGGGTGCCGGGGTTGATCCTGGATAGGTAGGAGTTTAACCTGCTACAATATCCAGATCTGACCTGGCCAGAGTAACGCGGGTCTCACGAGGCAGCTGGAGCTCCTCAGCTGCAATGGGTGGTGGTTGGACTCCTAGGACTGCGCTCACAGGGCGGGTGTCGATGTGTTTGGACACCGACTCCCTGTGGATGCTGTCCAGAGCCTGTCGGTACGTCTTTGGGTCCAGCGGTCGGTGTATGTATGTCTGGACCTCGTCCGTCAGTTGTGAGAGATGTCCCCTGATGTGCCTGGGTGCCGGCTCCAGCGCGAGCAGGTCTCTATTGGGGTGCCCTGGACGGTGGCATCCCAGTAGAAACTGCTTTGTGAGCATAATGTTGTGCTCTTGCACTGGGAGCACGTTAGCCTCATGGTAGAGGTGATCCACAGGCGTCATCAGGAGACATCCCGTCACTGTCCTGAGTGCGGCGTTCCGACAGGTCTCTAGTCTTGACCACTGAGTCCTGCTAGTTCCAGGCGACCAAATTGGCGCGGCATAATTTAGAACCGGCCAGCCAATCGCCTTGTATGTTGCCAACAACGTTTCTTTGTCTTTGCCCCAAGTGCTGCCGCCGAGCGACTTGAGGACTTTGTTGCGGCTCTGTACCTTATTGACGATTGCGGTTGTATGCGCTGAGAAGGAGACCAGGCTGTCGAGGGTGACTCCCAGGATCTTCGGGTGGTTAACCGTCGGAATGGGGGTCCTCTCGATGTGGATGTCGAGGGTGAGCCCGACCTCCTTCGTCCAAGATGTGAAAAGGGTCGCCGTGGACTTAGCAGGAGACAGCGTCAGATTCCGTCCTGTAAAGTAGTGAGCAAGGTCTGGGAGGTAGCTGTTCACTTTGGAACACAGGCCATCAATTCCATTGCCGGTAGCCATTATCGTGCAGTCATCGGCGTACGAGACCAGTGTGACTCCCTCTGGCGGGGAAGCGAGTCGCGAGATGTAGAAATTGAATAATAGGGGGGATAGGACGCCACCCTGTGGTACCCCCTGCTTAATTCTTCTCGCTTTTGATACTGAGTCACGGTAGCACACCGACGCTTGACGACCACACAGGTAGTTCGCGGTCCATCGCTTCAACGCCGCTGGGAGAGGTGAGGCCTCCACGTCCTTCAGCAAGATGGAGTGGCTGACTGTGTCGAAGGCCTTCAACAAGTCCAAAGCCACGAGGACGGTTCTCTCACAGGGGCGGTTGCCGTTGAGACCACGATTAACCTGAGTGTTTATAGCGTTAAGTGCCGTTGTGGTGCTATGCACTTTCCGGAAGCCGTGTTGATGCTTCGCCGGGCTGAGGTGGTGGTTGAAATGCGGGAGCAGCAGGGCCTCGAGTGTCTTAACCACTGGAGAAAGCAGGGAGATCGGCCGATAGGACTCGCCTTGGCCGGCCGGTTTCCCTGGTTTCAGCAGTGGTATCACCCTACTGGTCTTCCAGATATCCGGAATGACCGTGGTGGATAGCGACAGATTGAGGACCCTGGTGAGATATGCTACTCCCGCGGTGCCCAATTTTTCAGCATCAACATGCTTAACCCGTCTGGGCCAATGGATTTGGAGGCTTTCGCCTTCCCGATGGCTTCCTTCACCTCAGTGCAATTGGTGCGCTTGGTGTTGACTTGCGCAGCCTTCTGGTGACTGACCGTTTGGTTCTGTCAGCCGAAGGATGCAATGTGAATTGTCGACTAAAATGGTTCGCGCATCGCTTAGGGTCCGACGAGGCGTGGTCTCCAAAGGAGATTTCTGTTCGATCATCACGCCTCGTCGGGTTGGACAGGGACCTCACGGTCGACCATAATTTGCCCACTCCGGCACCGAGGTTGCAGGACTTCAAGTGCTCCCTCCACTTGTTCCGCTTGTGAACGTTGACCAGGCGTTGGATCTCCCCGTTTAGTTGCCTAATACGGGGATTACCGGGGTCCGCCTGCCGGAGGTGGTCGCGTTCATCCGCTAGAGACACCGCCTCACCCGGGAAGTCAGGACGGATCACAGGGATCCTCCCTGCCGGAATGAAACGGGCTGCAGTGGACTTCACCACCCTGCGGAACAAGCGCTCGCCTACGCGAACGTCGGTTGGAGTTGAGAGAGCACTGAAGGCGTCTTCAGTGAAATCCTCAAACCGCTCCCAGTCAGCTTTTTTGAAGTTGACATAGGTGTGGCGGTCCGAGGCAACATAGTTGGCAGGTCTGTCAATCGAGATGACTATGGGTAGGTGGTCTGATGCAAGCGATAGCATAGGTCGCCACGTTATGCTATTTATCAGACCTGCGCTAGCTATTGTTAGATCTGGCGAGCTGCTGCAACTACCCACAATCCTGGTGGGGGCTTCGTCGTTCATGGTGCAGAATGTCGAATCGTCTATCTGCTCTGCCAAAATATTTCCCCTACGATCATTTGATAGGCTTGAGAACCAAAGATCGTGGTGCGCATTAAAGTCTCCGACTACCAAACGGTTTTCACCACTGAGGAGCGCACCTATGTCAGGGTGATATCCAGCGGGGCAGCAAGAGACAGGGGGTATATATGTGTTAAATATTTCGAGCTCGACATCGCCTGACCGGACAGCAATCCCTTGACATTCTAAGGTGCTGTCCCTTGGATCGATGTCTGCATCGATAAGACGATACTGCACGGTGTTGTGTAGAATGAAGGCTAGGCCTCCACGATTATCTCGCTCGCGATCTCTACGAAGCACGTTGTATCCGTCGCAGTTCGTTGAGCTGCGACGTAGCTTCGTTTCTTGGACCGCAGCTATTAACAGCCCGTGCCGAGCCTTGAAGGCAACCACCTCCGAGATCTTGCTCGAGAGTCCGTTGCAGTTGAACTGTAGGAGTCTCGTCTGTCTCGGTAAGGTTGTCGCGTTGAGGGGGGTGAGGGACTGGATCCGAGGGCCGGCCCGCCCCGGCTGTGCATCCCGCTGTGGTAGTAAAGGCCCAGCGGTTGTTGTGGGCGGTGTCGTGAGCGACACTGGCGGGGGGTTGTTGCGGCAGCAGGAGGCGGTAAAGCTCACGGACCAGTCCCTTGTGGTGCGTAGGCCAGAGCACGCCCGAAAGTGGCACCAGCCCTGGCAGGCATTACACCTGACGGAGCAGGCATTCCGGTGCACTCTGGCCCGGCATACACAGCAGATAGTGGGGGCAACCAGTAGTTGCTGGTTGGCGCCACGTGTGGTGGAGCGAGGGGGCGGTGGGGAGGTTTGGTGTTGCTGTGAGCTCCGGGTGGCCGTGGAGGCAGGAGGGGTGCTCTGAGGCACCGGCGCGTGGGGCGCAAGGGGGATGCCGTGGAGGCTAGGGGCGCTTGAGTGCGCGAGCACTACTGGCCCACATAGGATGTGGACCACTCCCTAGTTTTCTTAAGGCCTGAGCAGACCTTAAGATGGCACCATCCGTTGCACGAATTACACCTCACCGACGTGGAATTCGGATGGAGCCTTCTCTGGCAGATGCAGCAGAAGTAGGTTTCTGGGCCAGGGTTAGGCTCGACGCCCGCCCTGGCCAGAAGTATGAGTAGCAATCCTGCTGCAAGGTATTGCACCCAAGGGGAGATAAAATTGGGTGTGTCCGGCAGCCTAAGTGGGGTTAGGTCGCCGAAACAACAGTCCTTGGTCGGATGAAATCCGAGTCACTTCGGTAGCGTAGAACCGACTGTTGTCGATGATATCACTGGTGATCAATTTTGTGTGGCGGCTTAAGGCACGTTAAATATTAAATTTTGTGCACCGAATATTGCATCGACACCCCTCATAGGCACATGGTTAACATGTGCACCTGCGCGTGGTGGTGATCCGTCTTCCGTAACGGCATCATCGTGATTCTGCAAGTTAGGCATATCGTGAAAGCAAATGGCGGGTGCGAATAACTAGCCAAAGTATTTTAGAATGTTGGCTGGCAGAGAAATTATAAACGTATTTTCCGTTGATGCACGTTTATTTCAAGTAATCCAATGTAAACGTGATTTCTCAAATATAATTACTAAAATCTAGAGTAATATAAGTGTTAATTAGAATTTCAATCATTTTCAATATGAAAAAACTTACACTTGTGCTTCTTGCGAACTTATGTGCTGCGCAGCCAACGAATAAAAGAAAAGGGCCAAAGGCTTACCTACTTTCGTTTACTGCACATAAGCAAACAAGGTTGCACGTAAATCTAAATATAAATTACAGAATATTAAAGATAAGGCAACACTTCAGGGTTGCCTTTCAACATACTTATTTGTTGACTATTAGTTTTCTGAATGCGAAAAGTTGAATAAGTTTTTGTGACAATTTTCAAATTTTTGTATAACAAAAAAATATTCATTATATTATTAAGTGAAATATATCTCTGGGGTCCATTTCGGAAGACAGGTCGAAAAATTTTATTGGCATTATCAATATATATTGGCAAAAAAATCTGTTTTTTGAAGATCGTTATGTTATATTTGGCTCTCTCTAAGAGTGAAACCATTTATTTTCAATAATAACGGTTCTCTTTATTTCGAGTAACTTTAATTTAATTTAAGCGAGTAAGTATTTTGAGTAGAGGGTATTTTATTTGTTTTAAATAGTTTTTTAATAAAAAAGCAAAATTAATAATTTTCTAAGTAGCTATGGGCCGTGGAAAGCATTGCAGTGCTTATGCAGAAGTAGGACCTGCTGTTGGCTGTTTTTACAAAATGATAAGTAAAGCAATAAAATTTATTCCAAAGGCCGAAACTCGTGGACGAAAGCGCGTAACGTCATCGTTACTCGTCAAACAACTTGTACGGGAGGTCAAGAAGGACCCGTTTAAACCGGCAACTGTACTGAAAATGGAACTTAATATCACCGCAGGTGTAGAGACAGTTCGCAGTCGGCTTAGGGAGAATAATTTAATGTCGCACTCTCCTAGAAAGGTACCCCTTTTGACTCGTAGACATATAGGAAAACGTATAAAGTTTGCAAAAGATCATTCGAACTGGACCCTAAATATTGAGTACAATGCTATTTTTGTACAGATATTTTTGAAAGGTTCCATTGAATTTTATAAAGATGTTGTGAATCATTGAACAAAATTCAAATCTTTATTTTTTAACTATTGCTTTAAATTGTCATAAGTATATTAGACCAATAAAATGTTATTTTGTGTATTGTGTATAATAACAAGTGAGATATCTTCTTTGACAGTTGCTTTTGACAATATATTTAAGCTGGCGTTGACATGGTACCTAAGCTGGCCGCCAATATGTCGACAATTACGAATGGACCGAAGTTTGAAAAAGCTGAGCGAATAACTTCATTCGGTTAAAACGAAAATTGTTGCTATCGACAACCCCAAAAACGAAGTTCTGTTTGCGCTTTAGTGACAAAGTGTTGCTGTGCTGACCTTATATTAATATTATTTTATATCTCAAATTTCTTAAATGAAAAATAACTTTAAACTAAAAATAAAAATAATTGCTATTCAAATTTCATAATAAATTTTATAAAGCTCTACAGCTCTGTATAATTTGTTATTGTTTACAATTCACTTATTGACCTAAAGCAATCGTAAATAAGCTCTGCATTAATATTATCATATTATAAGCAGAAATTATTTAAAACGAAATATCCAGTTTCAGTTTATTAAAAAACTTTAAAGCATTCTTATAAAATTTTTAAATTTCATTTATTTATACCGAAAGTTATATACCAAAGACATCAGATATCATGGGTGATATTAGGCCTCCTGGGGAACTGAATACCTAAAAAAATCGGTAACGCGCCTTTATTGCAACCTCAGTGGTGGTGCGTAAAAGCAATAAAAAACAATTTAAATTTGTTTTTATTTTAATGTGTTTTATTATAATTTTTATAGTTTAAGTATCCTTTTTTTAAATATATACATATCCACGTAAGATATATATGTACATATGTATGTGTATTATATAGATATAGATATGTACATATATATGTACATATGTATGTATATGTCTTAGCAAATAAATAAAATTTCAGTCATGCAGCTTGAATAGTTGTTTTATTCTAACCGATTAACAAGATTAATAAAAAATTCAATTATTGAAGAAGTTGATTTGATTCGCTTTGCATATAAAATAAATAATACTTCCACGAATCGATTGAGTAAAGGTTCTTCGGTTTGTTCCCACGTTCGATTAAACCACATAAATGTTCAGAGCGCATCGACGAATCAATATTCTCTATTTACTTTTGATACGGACTCAATGGCTGTGGTCCCTTCACTACATAACCCATTTTGGAATCGATGTTTGCATTAACAATACAGCATTCTGCCTCGCTTGGTTTTATATTGAACTTATCGGCCAGCATTCCAATAGTGATGCGACAATGAAAGTGTCATTCAATATCACCGTTTGGCACGCAGACACTAAAGGAATTCGGTGATATGGTTACGGTAATTGTAAGATTAGCAACATTAACATGTTGGGCAGCGAGGGGAACTATCATGACCAAGTTTGCCCAAGTATTTACGGTACACCCCATGTCCCGAGAGAAACTGTGTTGGGTAAAATTTTTCTATCACCATGGTTCATCTCCAGCCATTTGCCGATGTTTGGTATCAGCTCATATGTCCATCTCCCCTTTGGGGAATTATTCCAGCGAGCTTGCCAGGTTTCTATTGAAATACATCTTTCTTCTGCCTCTTTTCGGTTTACTCTTCCGTTACTCTAGAAAAGCCTTTCGTAGATGCGTTTCATTTCCTGAGCGATAATGTCTACTGGAATTAGGCCAGCTATAACGTAAGATGCTTCTTCTGAGATTGTGCAGAATCCGCAGACCGCTCGTAGGGCGCTGAGCCGATAGACAGCTGTTATCTTTTTCGGGTAACTTTTCACAAGCATCGCGTCGGCCCAGATTGGTGCCGCATACAGCAAGATTGAGGATTCGTTTACTTTGCCTTGGTCCACCTTTATTTGGCATAATGCGCGATAAGCTTATCTGCACTCTCGATGCTTTCCCGGAAACAAATTCCAAGTGGGACTTGAGGTTTAGTCTTGAGTCGACCATCACGCCCAAGTATTTGATAACGGACTTTGACGTAATTATCTCTGTCCCCACGCAAATATTCAGCAACTTCACTGCCTTTCAATACTGCAATGTCGTCTGCAAATCCCACAACTTTTGTTCATCGAGGCATTGCTAGCCTTAAGCCAACGTCGTACATGAGATTTCACAGAAGTGGTCCAAGAACTGATCCTTGTGGAACCCCTGCTGTAACCTTATACGTTTCTGGCCCGTTATGGTTTTGTACTGTAGTTTGCGATTCGAAAAATAGCTCCTTATAATTTTGATTATATAGCTTGGAGCACCGATTCTTATTAAAGTCTCTATGATGCATCTCCAGCTTGAGGTAGTAAACGGGTTTTTGACGTGTAGTGTCACTATGGCGTAGTATTCCTTTTTTCCCGCCGCGCCATATTGTGCCCTCGATCGCTTCTTTCGCGACGTCAACCACAGTTTTGATTGCATCTATCGTGGAAACCAAACTGGTTCACTGAGAGAGATCCGTTTTCTTCAGCAAACGACGTTAGCCTGTTACATATAATCCTTCCAAGAATTTTTCCAAGTGTGTCTAGTAAACAAAAAGGACGGTAAGACGATGGCTCATCTGGGGACTTTTTACCTTTAGGTAGTAGCACTAGCGTTTGCTTCTTCCATCTTTCCGGGAAATAACCTTCTATGAGGCAACAGTTAAACGCATGTGCAAACATATCTGGCCTTCACGGCCTTATTTGCTATACCATCCGGCCCTGTTGCTTTTCTGTTTCGATTCTTCCTGCATGCGGCCAACAACTCCTCTTTGCGGGAAAAGGGTTGTTATGATGTTTCTCAGCATCACTGGGCAGGTAATGTTTGGTGTTTTTGCACTTTTAATTTTTGCTAGCCCCTGTGAGCGGTGCCCCAGGGGTTAATGTCTGCTTCGTCGCATATTCTCTGGAACTTTTCCCGTTTGCTGGCTTTTACAGCAGCTTTTAGACTCTTCCTTGACTTCCTGAGAGTAGTTAGATTTCCAAAAAATTCGGGTCGGCCTCTGCTGCGTTGCATTTTACGTCTAGCACTTAGACATTGCTTTCTTAATAGTTCTATATCCCTGTTCCACCAGTAGCACGGGGCTAATTTTTTATTAAATGACCTTCTTGGCATCGCTATATCGCACATTTCAGTTAGACCAAGAGCCAAGTGATTCACTACGTCAACTGCCGGCCCTGAAGCGGATTCAAATTCTTTGACCATATACTCCAGGACTTCGTAGTCGAGCATAGTTTCTTTCCATTTTGGCCCTGTGAGTTTTGGCATTTGCTTTTGCTTCTCCTCCGCTATGTCCATTATTATTGCTTGATGGTCACTATGGGTGTACTCCTCACTTACCCTCTATTTGATTTTCTGGGCTAGGGAATCGCTTGCAAAGGTTATATCAATTATAGAGCCTGTGCCCATTTTTCTATAGTGCAACGCAGAGTTGGGCAAATGTTTCCAGAAACATTTCTCCTCTCTTATTTGTTACCCTGCTGCCCCATTCTGTTGCCCAGACATTGAAGTCCCCCGCGATGCTCAAAGGGGACTTGCCGCGAGCTTCCAGGGCGATGACGAGCAAGAGTTGTTGCAAAGCCAGATTGCTGTGTCTTGTTAAAGCCTTCAAGGTTAACCCTATTAGCTGATTTGCACAACACACAGTGAGGGCTGCTCTTGCAGTCTTTGGCGAAGTGTCCTTCAACGCCGTATTTTCTGCATTGCTTCGATCTATCAGTCTCGCTAGTGCAGTTTTGAGACATGTGGCCATACTCAAGAAATTTAAAGGACTTTTGCAAAGGCACCCGTTCACGTATACGGCAAATGACCCACCCTATTTTGATTTTGCCAATCTGCAATTTCCTTGCATGAAGATCACATGGTTCAAGTACTTGAAATTGTTAATGGCAATATTTACTAATACTTTTTGTGTTTTTTGTTTGCATATGCATGCTTACACCTTAATTTAGATCGAAGCTTATGTTTTGCTTTCTTATGTTCACAAATATTAAGAAAAAATAGGGAAATATCGGAATGAAACGATGGAACTCTAAATGACCCGCTCTATGTAAAACTTGCTTAACTATCTGGGATTGACTCAAGACTGTGGTGCAAAGAATCCCGCACATAGGAGGAACACGATTCACTGTTTGCAGTGAAGAGTGCAAGCCTCTCAGAAAAGCGCTCTGCTGGATTCCAGATCTAGATCTGTGGACCGCAGATGTGCTTTCCTGTTTCCGTGCCCAAAATCCGGGAGTGGACACCAAGCACTGGCGTGTCATTTCTCACAAGCGGAGTAGCAACCGGGAAGGTAGAGAAGGTGCTACTCTGGTGGTGAAGATGGACCAGAGCTCCGTGGATATCCTCGGGTCTAAATATGGAAATCGCCTCAGTCTCTTCCTCGGGACCGTCTCATTAATAGTTGATCCCAAATGAGTGACCAAGGCGATCAATTTGCAGCACTGTAAAGCCGCTACTTCTCTTATATGTAAGTAGAAGGTTAACCATGCTGCACACAAAACCCCACATAGCAGCCATTCCGGAGCCCTGGGTTTTCAAACAAAAACCCTGTGGACTGAGTGACTTACGAGGTGCCAACATCTTATATGACGAAAGCTCGGTCAGACCGAGAGCTTGTCTTATAGTGTCTTCTCATTTTGCTGTAACTAGGCTTGTACAGTATTGCTTGCAGGACTTGGTGGCAGCGAGGCTGAGCTTCAAGTGCAAAAAGGGGTGGAAACATTTCATTATTGCATCCGCGTAGTTTCCATACGACTCTGCTGCCGCCATCCCCGGGAAGGCGGCCAGTCTTGTGGAGTATTACGAAAACCGAAACGTCGTTTGATCCTCTGTTGCGATGCTAATGCCCAGAATAAAATCTGGGCAGCAGCAAATGTAATGCGAGGGGAGATCGGCTTTTCGAGTATATTCTGTCAAGTGGGCTGAGCATCTTGAATGAGGGCTCTCAGCCAACATTTTTCACGCCCAGGAGACAGGAAGTGATTGATCTTACTCTTTCTAACTCTCGGTTAGGGTGGTCAGTTCTAAACTGGAGGGTCCTGAGTGAAGACTCTCTTTCGGGCCACAGAGTTATCCAGTTTCAACGTGGCGAGGATGCTATGTGCTCTGCGCCAGTACGAAGCTTGAAAAAATCGGACTGGTCGTGTTTTAGGGAGGAGCTTGGGAATCAGATCTCGGCGCCACCTAGAATACGATCCACTCATGCCATTGATGAGGCAGTGGATTTTTTAATGACTGCCCTACGTGATAGTTTGGATAAGGCCTTTCCGACTCGAACACCTCTAAACCGCACGCCTGTTCTCTGGTGGAACAAGCAGCTGCGGAAGATGAGAGTTGAATCGAGAAAATATCTTAACCGGGCCCTCAAAACTGATCTTGAGATGGACTGGGAACAATATCGCTGCGCTCAAAGAGAGCATAAGAGGCTAATTCGCTGTGCAAAAAGGGACTATTTAAAGAATACTGCAGCGGGATTGAAACCTTGGGTGAAACAGCTAGACTGGTAAAAGTTCTGAAAAAGGACCAATTCGTTAAGGAGACTTACGCTCTTCTTCTAGAAACTCACTTACCTGGAAATCAGGTGATGGTTACGCCTTCTTCTCCCTCGACTGGGGAGAGATGGAATGCGAGAACCACCGAGGCAAGATATGACTGCTTTGTTGCCAGAACTGTGGCGAGGGAAGATGCCATAAGATATGCTATTGAGTCTTTTACAGTTTCAAATCGCCGGGTCCGGATGGCATCGCACCTATTGTACTAAAAATATTTTCATAGCATTGCTCGTACTTGCTTATATACCACAATCTTGGAGGCTCGTAAATGTCGCCTTTATACCAAAGGTTTGCAAGGACGACTAAAATGTCCGGAAAGATTAGTAGAGCTACGCATTCGTAGGGAGGCGCTGTGATCACATCCCCTGTCTTTGCATCAACATGCCTATCAGGCGGGAAAATCCTGTGAGACGGCTTTGCAAAATCTGGTTGCCAGAGTTGGCGATGTCGTCGATAGGAAACAGTTCGCCCTGGGCATTTTTTTTTAGACATTGAGGGTGCTTTTGACAATGCCACCTTCGATGGCATGTGCACTGCTGCTCTACGGCATGGGGTAGATCCTTCGCTGGTAAACTGGATTCGTTCAATGCTGGCGCAGCGGATTATCAGGATTTAGGCAGAAGGGGATCAATACCTAAAGTGCGGAGTAAATAAGGGTTGTCCTCAGGGCGGTGTGCTTTCCCCTTTGCTCTGGTGCTTGGTAATTGACTCTCTTCTTGTTACTCTTGATGACTCGAGAATCTAAGCTCAGGCCTATGCGGACTATGTGGCCTGTCTAGTCACGGGCCCATCTCTGTCGGCTGTTTGCAGGAAAGCGCAGACAATACTGAATAAGATTGACACTTGGTGTGACGATAATGGACTATCCGCAAACCCAAACAAAACTAGTGTTGTTCTCTTCACTAAGCGCAGAAGGTTGGATGGCCTTATTCGCCTCACACTTAATGGAGTCACAATTCTGACTTCTCCCGAAGTGAAGTATCTAGGAATAATTCTGGATGCAAAACTATCGTGGAAATCTCACGTTGAGCAAAAGACCTCTAAAGATATATATATCTATGATCAGACCCATAATCAGCTATGCTTCGTTGGTATGGTGGAGCAGACTCTCAATTAATAGTGTGGGGGACCTGCTTGCTAAACTTCAGAGAACAATCGCCGTGTGCTGTACAGGGGCATTCTCTACAACGCCTGGCGTTGCTCTTGACGCATTGCTACACTTACCGTCACTTTGTATATTCATACGTGGGGAGCCCTTAAAAGCCACCTGCATACTTAAAAGAAAGTATTTGTAATTCTCAAGGCCATGGACTACGTGGTGGAAAGTAGGTGGAGGATTAAATTATTTATAAGAATTAAGTCAGTTAAATTATGTTAGTTAAAGTAGCGACCAGTTTGACACTGTTCAATTACGTCGGAAAATGTTAGTAGAATTAGCGACCAGTTTGACACTGTTCAACTAATTATTTAGTGATAATATACTATTAGAGACGAGCTTGTCGCTGTTCATCTAATATATGTATATGTATATTAGGTAAGGACAATAGTAAAGGAATATATACATACATATCTAAGAAGACTTACCTCTCGAGTGAACGTCTGTCGCAAAAGAAGACGATCACTCGCAGGTTCGTCCTTTTATAGTGGCTATTGCGGAGCTTTTGCTTATAGCTCAAAAATATAAAAGTTTTTGTGGATTACAACTTCACATATGATTGGAACGAAAGTTAATGGTTTACAATTACAGAGTTGCATTATGATACTTAAGTCTTAGATTAATGAAATGAAGTTCTTATGGATGGCATGTAGTCTGAGTGCTGTTTTCTGCACGCGTTGTTTCGTGCCTGATTCCAACAAAAAAAAAATCTCTTTCTCATTCTCTACTTCTTCGCTCCGCCATCTTTTGTGCTGTCTGCTGGGCTGACGTCAGATTTTTGGGACTGCGTAATCTTGTTATCTATCATTATTGTATGTATGTATATGCATATAGTATGTAGTATTATATATAAGTTAACACGTACCAGTCGCATTAGCTGCGACGTTCCCACGGCCGCCCGTTACACGCGCTCCAGTGTCAGCATATTTGAATTTCACCATATACTGCAACGGGAGACATTTCCGCTGGCATACGGTAATGCACCCGTGGGAAGTCAAGGCCATGGCCGGTCTCAGACAACAGGTTGTAAACTGGTTATACAACCATTGCGCCGCTGCCGGAGAACGAAGGTGTGGAGTAGGCGACTGCCACATCGATCAGGCAGTGGAGTTCGGGACGGGTTGCAGTTTAGTTGTAGTGTTCTAATTCTAATTAGAGTTAAGAAGTTGTGTAAATAAAGTTAAGTGAACTAGAAGTAACTTGTGTTTCCTTTAGGGCAGCTGGCCCTTCTATTTTTTTAGTACAAAGGACTCTTAGTCCTTTAACTTATATGTAAACGGAACGTTTCTTATCGATAGTCGATACAAATTAAATAATACAATAGTTCTCTCTAAATATTTAATTTTTATAATTTTTTTTTCGTACGGATATATTTTCTTTAAAATCCGTATTTTTCCTCAGGTAGCTAACAAATCCGTAAAAAACGAAAAAATGAAAGTGAAGTTAATATAACTAACGAGGAGGTGCTTGAAGTGGATAAAGCAGAAAGTTTGAAAGAAAAATTGCATCAAGTTTAACGAGCAGCTCTCAATTGTCCAATAATCGAAAAATGAAATAGATAGTTTTTGTAATGGAAGCGATACCACTTTTTGTCGACAATCCAACCCACAAGCGTAGAGGCGCAGCAGTGCTTCTCCACTGCAGATTTTAAATTCAATAAATTTAGGTCCAGGTTAGAGGATACCACTCCTTCATTTATTTAAGATTGCATTTTGATCAAAACAAGGAATAATTCGGCCTCGCTCTAATTGGTATGGGTGATCTATTAAATTTTTATTAGCTGCTCTCATTTTAACGTGGAATTTTCTACAATCCCCATTGTCTCTTTTTACACGGTTTTACTTTTTTAACGCGAATTTTTGAACACGGATTATTCTGCAATCCTCCGTTTCTTCTTTTACGCGGTTTTAATTTTTTACGGCGGATCGTGATTCATCCTTTTGTTTTATTTTTAACGCGTTATGCAAGCGCTAATGATGAACGTTTAGCGAAATTTCGTCGAAATTTTAAAAATGCTATGGAATGCTACCGGGATTTATATAGACATGCCGAAAGAGAAACCTCAGCGCTTACTAACAGTTTATTTTGCGAACTGAAGTATGGATTTATTCGCCGTTTAATATAATTTAATTTATAGGTGATCTCAATATGATTTTTTGTAAAAATCTTGTAAAACAGAGGTTCTTAATATGTATCAAAGCATAGTGAATATGTACATACATATACCAATATGTTACAAATTTGTTTACTTCCCCAAATATGGGTTTCGGAAGGAAACTTGGTTATTTTAATAAGGAATTCTTTTTTTTCCCCAAAATAGGGACGAAAAAATAAATTTGAACTAAAATGTGATTATTTTTACGCGTGTTTTTTTTTACGTGAAAAAACTTCTGTCCCCGTGAACCGCGTTAAAAAGAGATCGACTGTATATTATTATTTAACATTGGTCTCAAACAGTGATTAAAAATAATTTTACTTTATGTAGGTGCATTTGCTTCTTTACCGAATATGTATTTTTGTACTTGAAGTATAAATTATTTTGTATGTAGCTATGTCAAATTTTACGTTTATTTCTTTTTTGTTCTTAAAAATACCAATAAGTACATATGTACATATGTACATGAATGAAAATTAATCGTTCTTTATTATATTAATGATATTTTGCATACTTCTATAATAAAACGATTATAGACTCGTTTAGTTGTTTCACAAATTAAAAATTATGAATCAATACTTCGTGAAATTCGGGATCCCGGGATTGTCCCGGGATTTTTTTTTCAGATCTCGAAAAGTGCCCAAAATTGACATTCCTATTATCTAAGTAGGTAATCGAAAAGAGTATGCCTAAATAGCCAAAGGAAATATGTCATTGTCTGAATTACATATGTACATACTTATGTATATAAAAAGCATTGGTGTCCAGCTGTATTGTGAAAAACGGGGGACATCAAAAATGGAACTTAATTTTGATTTGACAAATGCTAAAGATTTTTTCTTAAAATTTTTGTACATACAAAATTTAACGATTTGTGAAACGCCTATTTACATTGTAAAAAGTTAATCAAAGAAATTGACAATTGTCTTTTTAGACTTAAATATAACTAATGCCTCGAAATCAGCGGCATATCGGCAAGCACCGCTACCCACTCGACGACAGCGGCCAAACTTGCGATTTGGATGCCGCATCGGCAAGATATCAGAAAGACGTACACTCCAATATTATATGTAGTATGAGGACAAATCGTTACAGTTTTTTTATTTCATAAGGAAGTTAATTAAAACATTTTCATCCTTTTAAAATATATTTTGCTTTCCATTTCTATTTTAATAAATGGCAATCTAAGATTATTATTCATGGGAATGGGTTTCATTAACATAAGTAAGTTTTTTGGTAAAATACTTCCGTTGGGCAATATAAAAAAAGTGCGCTAAATAATAGATCTTTACATCATATTTTTATATTTCTTTCTTATATGTTCACAGGGCTTTTTAATGAATGCAATTTTCTCAGCAATTTTTTCAACAATATAATCGATATTCTAATTAATTTTTAATTTATTATCAATTAATTATGTTTCCTTCATTTATTTTTGTGCCCAAAATACTTAAATCGGGTTTGCTTGGTTTTAACAGTTAGTTTTAGTTTATTGTTACAGTTAATTGAAATCCTGCATTTTATTCCAAGCTACCATTATATTCGTTTTACTTATTTATAATAATGCATCGTTTGCACAAAGTTTTAATGTCGAATATAAACTCCCAAACCACTGTAGTTCAGTGTTCCTAATACCAATTTTATATATTATATTTGGCTAGAATATTTCTTTAAATTGTGGAAACGGCGTCTGTCAGAATATATATATAGATAATTTGGCGCAAATACTCGCGGAGGGTTGCATTGCCTACCGAAGCGTGTCGGCTTTTAGAAAAAAAAACTTCTATGATTTAGATTTTACTTGCCCTGGATAAGATTCGATCCCTGAACTCAGCGGTATAGCGGGTTGCAGCACACACTGTTACATACAAAGGGCTTATATATTCTACTGAATATTTTATTAACCCTTCTGGTAATAGGTTTTCCCCCTATTTTATATTTAAATTGTTTAACTATCAAAGTAATATTATTTATAAGAAGTACTTCAAATGTTAACCTGCTTTTAACTCTATATTCTTATTTATTTCAGTTGTACTTTCAATAAAGAAACCGTTTAATGCATCGACAGATACCCTGTAGGAAATTATGTCAAAAGAAATCTAAAAAGTCGTTCATTTAATAAAAATTTGTGAACATATTTAAAAAATTGTTGATGGTTGCATTGCTACACATAGAATGTAAACGTTGTTTCAGCGATGTCACCCTCGTCACGTTATTTATGATTGTGTTCAATCGCAAATTTGAAGCAATTGCCAACATTTTGTTGGCAATCAACGGTCTATGTGATGCTTTGATAGCTAAATTTTCATTTGCACGATAAGTTCGTGGCGGCAACATCATTGGTATCATAATATGAAAGCAAATATTCAGTTTTTTGCTATTGGATTATCTATGAGTATGTACTTATAAGGGAAATTACACATCTTCTGTAATACTTAAAGGATACTATTGCTTGAATGCATCGAACGTACTTGTCTGACGCCATCTTACAAATGATTATGTTATTATTGCCCAAACACAAAACCTTTCAATCAGATTGCAGCAATTATCTGTCAAAATGATTGTCTGGCGTTTGCTTGGGGAGACGTGTGAGAGCGGAATTATTTTAGACCTAATAGTTGTGACAATAGACATGTGATCAGTTTTGTCATTGAATCTGTAAAGTGGTTGTTAATTTCTTGGTCCGGGGAAATTTATATTATAAGTTCGAGATTATGTACTTAAATGTGCATTGTGAACAATTTGTTTTTGAATAAGCCAAAAAATTATTCATGCCTATTTCGGTAACCCATGAACGTCCTTTGCGTGGAATGCAAATCGAATTGAGAAGTTTTGGTATTCTCATATCCTATCGATAAAGAAGTTTGCGGATAAAAACATTGCTGCTTTATCAAAATTCAAAAATGTACTGTGTTCCAAGGCGAATTTAGTAAGGTGGCAGCTGATTGATTAGTTTTTTCTATGTTAAAATCATTTGTTTGTTGGTTGGTTTTGACATTCGCTGTACCGAAAGCAACACCAAAAGCATGTAATTTTTTTTTTAACATTTGCTGCCTTCTTTATGAATTCACCTTGCTGTGTTCCTATAAACGCAATCAAAACGCAGTTGCTGCCATTTGTTTCAGCGAGGATTTATTTTAGATTTAAAAAATTAGTGAGTTTTCGTTTGGATGAAAGTTACCCAATTCTACAAACGTTAAAATTGAAGTCGGACCACAAACCGTGGATAATTATCGTTGCTAGTTGAGGGAATGAAGCCCAACATGGATATTGGATATTGCCAAGAGCATAACCAAACCCGTTTCGTCATTAAAAGTCAAATAAAAGGCAATTATATATATTTTTATTCCAAAATTTCTTTGTTGAAAACATAAATTAAATCTTTAAGATCACTCTCAATCCTACCACTCTAACAGCGTATAGGAAAAAGAGGCGTACGAACTGGCAAAAATACAAGAATGCCCTCTCAGCCTCTTTGTTCGGACACTCTTGTCACGATAGACCAAGCCTATTGTTAACACCTTATGAAGCGACTCTCTCGAACACGAAGGCCGTTTCTCTCGGTGAGTTGGACTCATTGTTTAAAATTGACGAAGCGGTTAACTTAGTGACACTCGCCTGCAACTCTGTTTTAGGGTCTCCTGTCCTAAAACCCTCGCGAAGGATAAAAATAAACCCCAGAGATTTCAACCCTTAGGAAAGAGGCCAGCAGACTCTTTAACCAAGCCAAAAAACGCTCTTAAAATCTTTAAAAAGGCCATAAAGAATCTTGGCAAAACTTCTGTAATAATATAGAAGAGAACTCGGAAGGCAACAGGCTGAGGAAGGTTCTTTCGAAAAGTGCTCCTAGCATAAATTCTATCCAAAAACCGAATGGAGAATGGACGTCCAGATGTGACGAAATGTTGGAGCTGCTAATGAACAACCATTTTCCCGGGTGCTCTGACGTTTCCAAAACCTAGACAGGTCCAATAACCAACTCTTTCATTGAAAATACCGCCGTTGACATAGTGAGGGGTGATAAAGTGGAATGGGCAATAATATCATTCAAACCATAAAAATCTCCAGGTCCAGACGGAATTTTTCCCGGACAACTTCAACCAGCCAAGGACCTTCTATTTCCACTGCTTACCCAGATTTTCACAGCCTGCATTACGCCCACTCATATTTCATATGCTTGGACGAAGGCGAAGGGCCGCTTACGCGAAACCCAAAGATTTCAGGCCCATAAGCCTCACCGCATTTCTTCTCAAAACTCTTGAAAGGCTCTTAGTCGAATATATTTGGCGAAATAGAAGAAAATACAGACTCTCCTTGAACCGACACGTATACTCAAAAGGCAAATCCGTGGAGACCGCTCTCTATGACCTCGCAAGGAGGCGTTCTCTGCCCCTTATTGTGAAACCTTACGGTAAATGATTTACTCTTAAACCTCAAGGACACTGGCTGCCAAGTCGTAGCATATGCGGACGATACAGCAATCTTAGCAACGGGTAAACATTTTCAAATCTTAAGTGATTTACTTCAATACGCAATCAATACTGTTATCTACTGGTCGGTGGAATGTGGACTCAGCGTCAATCCCACCAAGACCGAGTCGGTACTTTTCACGACGAAATATAAAATTCCAATTTTCAAACTACCATCGGTAAACGGGGTAGTACTAACCCTTTCAACCGAGGTCAAATACTTGGGAGTCATTCGGGATAAAAAACTAGACTGGAAGAGGAATATTGAGGACCGCTCCAGGAAAGCCGCTGTCGCTATGTATGCCTGTAAGGCGGCCATAGGGAAGAAATGGGGATTAAACTAAACATCGTACACAGTTGTGATATTCTTCTATATGGGATCGTCGTATGGTGGCCGGCGTACAGAGGCGGCCTCAATGCTTATTACCCACCTGTGGATCTCTATGGCAAAATTTCTGGCGGGCTGCAGTGCGGTCAGGCTAAATGCGATCCAGCTGTAAAGAGATCTTGGATCCGGACATGCAAAATTCCTGAAAACTCTGCCAGACAACGTAAGGAAACTATACTATACTACTCATCTTCGTATGTTCTAGAAACAAGCTAAGCATAAGAATCCCAGAGAGGAGGGAATGGTTAAGTACCGTGGATCTAGACCCAGGACCCTGTATATACAGACGGCTCCAAGTGAAACGCAAGAGTAGGAAGTGAGATACACTCAAGTGAACTCAATCTCAACCTAAGCTTTCGCTTACCGAACCACTATAGTGATTTTCAGGCTGAGCTAAATGCAATAATGGAGGCAGCTCGTTGTCACATTTCTTGTTCCTCTCTAGAACGAGGAATAACCATATACTCTGACAGCCAGGCTGCAATAAAATCTCTTAGTTTATACAGTTCAACCTCCAAGGTAGCCATTGAGTGCAGAAGGACACTAAACCGGCTGGCAGAAATGTTCTCCGTGCGTGTTGTGTGGGTCCCTGGTCGTAGATACATGCCTGGCTGACGAGCTAGCAAGGAAAGGGACCGTATTAACTTCTGTTAAGGCAGGATGCTAGTATACCTCTGACATCTTGCAGACAGAGATTAAGATCTGATATTATAGAGAAGGTGAATTCCATCTAGGCTTCGGAACCAACCTGCCATATTACCAGACAAATTTGGCCAGAAGTCGAATTGAAATAAAAACGAATAATTCAAAATAAAAACCCAAACAAGCGTTTTAATTTATATTAAAGTGTAGTTTACCGATTTAAGTAGTAAAACTGCGGTAATATTCAAGTAAAATGGCATGTAAGTAATTAACAGGGTTTTTACTAGTCATAAGGAAAGAAACGGTCGCAAAATCTCACGATGTCCTTAAGAATATGCAGCTTAACTTTTATGCAGCTTAGTATTTAAAATATACATATGTATATGCAATCGGTTTGCTGGTCGATTTTGTAAAAACGTAAACGCGGTCAATAAACCCATTCCCGTTCTCTGTTGATTTGAATAAGTAATTTTGAAAGCCCGAGAAATTTAAATACGAAGAAGACGACATGCAAATATCGCTACACTCTATTTCAGAATAGTCTTCTCAGCCTTGCTTAGCAGGGGTTTTAATTTGTCTAATAGGGAAAAATCAGAACTTCTCCGGCATATTTTTTTATTGCCATTTGAAGTCAAGAAAAGATTTAAGATGTATTTACGTGCGTTTAACCTGCGAAGAGCCATACATACTCTTGCATACATATACATAGTTTTGCGTTTGTGTACATAGTATGTTGTATGTAATGTATGTGCATTCTACACTTTTATTTACATATAAGAGATCACATGCAAGCACCAACTAATGCAAATAATATTAATGCATAAATAAGTATGAGTATTTGGTTTTCTGCTTACACTTATTAACTTATCTGGAAGAGGCTTGTATATGACTTGAATAAATAATTAGTGACTAGGCAGTTCAATACCTTGCATGCATGCACTTACTTCAAATATATACATTTGTATGTGAATGTGAACGATTCGATGTTTGTTAATTGTGTTATTTCCTCCACCATTCAAAAGAACGTACATATGCATTCCTGTCAAGAAGAACTATGCACAACGACGGTTTTCGTTCAATCAATATCAGGGCGTGCAATAATATGCAAAATAAAACGCTCTTGATGTGAGTACGATATGCATTAAAAATATCGAAATACATATGTATGTACTCGTATGTACGTTGAAATAAACGAAGAAACGCTGCAATTTCAATTTATTTTGTATAAGATGAAACCAGAAGAAGAATTCAATAAGAACGATAATGGAATTGTAAACATTAATGTTGCTTATTCGTTATATGGAAGAAAGTCGCAACACCCTTGACAAAAAAAATTCTAAAAAATCAACGGTAATTCCTAGCCACTTGAAACTTTCACATTGCTATACTATTAAATTATAATTGAATATCTATAAAACTGGATAGTCAAAAAAATTTAACATTTCTGAGAAAAAAGTTGAAAATCTATACACATACATACATACAATAAAACAAAGTTTAAAACTTCGATTTTTATGGTTTAGGCTAAAAAATTAACTGAATTTGAATTGTAAATTCTTAAAAATAAAAAAATATACGAGGCAAGCTATGTATGTCTTTGATATGCACATGACTGTAAATGTATACAATATACATCTGCAAGTACTGAAATAGTACTGTGTTCTTGTGGTTAACTATTCTTGAAATTACAAGAAAACTAAATAATATATAATAATATATATAATTTTGGCGCGTACACTATATAGCTCAGTGTTTGGCCGAGCTTCTCCTACCATTTGTGGTGTGCGTCTTAACATTCTATCACAAAATGGAGGGACCCACAGTTTTGTGCCGACTGCGAACGGCAAATGTATTTAATGAGCAGCTTTTTCATGGCAGAAATACCCTCGGAGGTTTGCCATTGTCTGCCGAGGGGTGACCGCTATTAGAAAAAGCTTTTTCTATTATTAAGATTTTGCTTGCCCTGACTGAGATTCGAACCTCGAACTCAACGGCATATCGAGTTATAGCACGCACCGCTACCAACTCGACCACAGCAATTGGATCGACTAGAATTGGCGGCGATCTGACAAAAATATTTAATAAATGGAGAACGAACGCTGCATATTTAAAATTTCGTAAAATTTTTTGAGGCGAAAACTGGCTGATTATGCAGTTTGATTTCGTACTTTCTGTGACTGACCTTTATGACTTCTTTAATTTCTTTTAATGTTTGTAAGTCCTCTTTGTTTATATTTATAACGGCGTCAAACTTCTTTACATTTTCAAGCCTTTCGAGGTAGTGCAAAGATGAACTCGTTTTCTCTAATAATTCTATAGATTCCCTTAATAGCATTTTATTAGGTTTTTATACTTGCCCAGGCCAAAGAACAAAAGTTTGTACGAATGTATGATGACTCCAATTTTTGAATTTCGCACAAGAAAACAATGCTTTTGATGCCTTTACCTTACTAAAAACAGCTTTAGTGTTTGAATTTATCCTATTGACTTGTTTTAAAGCTCTTAATAGCGGATACAATCATTTAGAAAAACATTTTAGCCTTTGTTGTATTGGACTCCTCGACAAGGAATATATGTACATATTGAATAATATATTTATTAGAGAGAATAGCGCGAGGGAGTTATAAAAAAATGCGGTCATGCTTCTGAAGTTGAAAACGACTATTTGTTAAATTTAATTAGTTATTTCCTCCGCGGCAGGGTTGGGCATTTTTGGACTACCACCAAATTGCACTACCACTGTCTGTTTAGTGGTAGTTAAAAGCACTAAATATTTAGTGATAGTGAAAAACAAAAACTCTATTATTAAATGTTTAGTGATAGTGAAATTGAAATTGCATAATCACTAACCATTTAGAGACAGTGAAAAAAAATTGCACTATTACTAAACTTTTAGTGAATTATTATATTTAACTAAATACATGTGAATTTATATTTTATGTTCGAAATTAGTTATCAACTAATTTGTTAAAAAAATGCTTGTTGGTGTATAGGCGCCGTAATTAAACGATGCTGTTGGGTCACTGATTGCCCACCGCAGCATTCGTCGATAATATGTTATTATTCATTTGTCACTTATTTACTAATTATATGCTTAAAATATTCAAGGCCAAGTATCTAAAGTCATTCACCCCAATGCAGTTATTATTTCTATTAGCATTTTTTACCTGCATTTTCTATGTACACTGGCGAGCAAAAACGGTAGAATGTTTGGGTTCCTGCTTATATGTCAACGGTCTTGTTATATCATTACAATAGTATAACAATGTATAAGAACCATATATAGGAATCTATGGCTGTTTTTCTTATTTCATCCATACATTGCTTATACAGTAGAGGAACGCATTTTTGGCGTAAAACGCTATTACTTGAAAGTGTATAAAACAGGTGTTTTATAAAAAATTTCTTAAGGCTAGGATCGGATATCTTCTTAAGCCTCAAAAAGGCGTTTGTTAAGTCCATCGCTGCCATGTCTTTTACACTGTTGACCTTAATTTTCGGTTTATGTGCCATTTTAATAGAAAACTTATTTACGCGCATTATAAGCATATTCAAATGAAATATGAAAATGCATAAAACTATCTGCTCCTTATCTATACTTCCTAAATGTAGGGCCAAAATGAGTTTTATTTACATAAACACTAAAAAATAATTCAAGTGAGATGACTTTTTTATGCAAACTACTGCAAAACAATAGTATATAACAGAAAAACAAAAGTTCGTGTTAAATTGTTAATATATAACTAAAATTTAGCACAGGTATCTAGTATTTGATATCATGACCTTATTGAGTCTACTATGCATTGAAATCTTTCCTTAGGTATTGACTGATATGCTCGTAAAACTGCAGCCCACAGTTCGTTATTATTTTTTGGTTTTTCATCCCATTTGGCTTTTTAAGGTCACTTCAAAGGTTTTCTACAGCGTTAAGGTCAGGAGATTGATCTTGCCACTACATGACCTCAATTCCGTTTTCCCGAAACCACAATTTTTTTTAAGGAGTTTGTTGGGTGTCGAGACTCTAAAACTATTCAGCTACAGAATTAAAGTTCATCAGATGATTTTAAATTTAAATTATTTTAGATAGTAAAAATTGTTTTAAAGCGTAATTGTGTACGTAATCCATCATCTATTAAGAGTACAAAGTATAGTATTCTTTATGTAAAAAAGTGAGTCGGAAATTTCAAAGGAACCGAAATGAAAGTTAAAGTCCTGGCATAAACCACGGAGTGGCTCGTTTAATTCGAAATTATTTTTGCAAGGTTTCAGAGCAGAGGTTTGGCAGCATACTCGTATGTACCCACCATGCTTTAACGTCTTTGCAATGTACTTTTGATGATACTCCATATTAGAAGTCATCTCTTGATCTGCCGAGAACCTTTACCAACGTACAGAACAGTTTTTGACTCATCCGTCCACAAAATGTTCCTCCCCTTCTGAATAGGCCAATCTAGGTGTTTTTGGCAAAATTTAGTATGTGTACTGTCTGCGTACCTCAAGTTTTTATTTTAAAAGAGGGACCTTACGTGAACTTCTTGCATATATGTTGTGTTCTCGAGGACGTCACTTTACTTACATTGTAGGCTGAGTCTTTGAATATTTTATAACTTTGTTTTGATTAGTTAACGCATTTGAATTTTTTTTCATTTCTTTGTATGTTTTCCCATTTTTAATGAGGATTTTAATAAAATCACGTTTTTCGTGAGTTCGGTACACTCCTCGCCCCACTAAAAAATTTTAAATTACGTTTTTGTCTATTCAAGCTAAACATGTATTAAGCCAAGTTAATAAACTTATTTTTTATTTAATTTTGTGCCTTTTTTGTTCCGCGCTACTATTTTACTGCTCTCCTAAAATGCCGTTCACAGCAGAGCCTACCTATTAAAAATTTTAACAATAAGCGTTGAACTGTTTAAAATATTCATAAAGTTAAATCATACACTAGAGATGATAATTTAAAAAATAATTCGATAACAAGTGCACACTAATATTTCAGTGCTCGCAGTTAGCACACATTTCTTCATGAAATATATTTGGATTGGAATCAGCCCTTAACAATAAATGATGTATATTCATGCAATTGTTGGATGTGCAAAGGTGCAGCGGCTACATAAATATTTTAAAATATTTATATCTACATATTTTAATTATAAAAAAAAAGCTAATAAATGTTGGTTTTAATATATGTACATACCTGTATAATAACTTCGAATTTGGGTGTCGCCGTTAATAGTTACGAACGGATTTCACCATCCCATTGTTTTATTTTGCCGAACTTGGCCGAACGGAGCTCCAAACTCGTAACTACGAACATTCGGATTTATTATATATTATATTTTTTTTCAACTTATGTTTATTTATTTTTAATTACTTTGGTTAGGAATATATATAGTTCAATCCATGATAAAATATTTTACAGGTAGTTCCACTCCTCGCGCTCAAAAGTGGTAAAACTCATAATTATCCTTGGCAATATCGCTGAGTTTTAGCAACTAAAGTGCGTAAGCCATACTAACGAAATATCGCAAAGAGATCAGAAATGCTAAGGGCAACAGTTTTAGCAATTCCTGGAGCTGCTAGGCTTCACAATGTCTTAGCAAAGAGAAGTTCAGATACTAGGACGACTGTCATATCACCTACTAGGGAAACGAGAGGGAGAGATCACTTGCTTGCCTTCGGTCTACTTCTCGAATGCTTATCCAGCCTTGCGGGCTACAGAGTTCCGGGAATTCACTCCTTTCCCGGCAGATTGAAAATAAGCCAATTGGCGGTCAGTAGGCTGGACCCTGGATGGATGGGTTCAGTCCAGTAATTCCCAGGCAGGGCATCCCTTAACTTGAATATAATAAGATCGGAAAGGAGAGATGACTCGCAAAGTCGTTCAGGCCGATAATGGAACATGTTATCGACCATGAAATAAGGCACAACAGTCTTAAAAAAGCAAAGCTACACCCCGATCAGCATTCCTACAGGGTAAGCAGATCAACTGCATTCACGCTGTATTCTCTGACGGGGTAGATTCAGGAGGCTTTTGAGTGTTGAGAGACTGTGCTCTTACACACTGGGATTGGGAAACCATGATTTAACAACCAAAAACGACAAAGGGATGTCCACAATCGGGAGTCCTATCTCTCTCCTATCAGTGATTATCGCAAGAAGAAAGTTCGCAAATACTATCATTCAAATTGTCCAGAGAGGCCTGAATCTGTCTTAAGAAGTACTTAGTGTGCCGAAGTGGAGTTAAACATACACCCCACAAAAGTTGTCATCATTCTTTTTACCAGGAAAATAAAGTTACAAGGTATGAAGAACATTGAAGTGGGAGGGGTTCCGGCAAGGTCGCTAGTAAGAGCCTGCCCTTGGATTCCAAGCAGGACATTAATAGGGTTATACCCCTATGATTCTACGAATGATGTACACAATGATTGTGCGTCCAATGCCAACATACGGCCGGTCGCTTGGGCTTCGACAATTGCTCTGGCTTTCTGAAACAATCCCTCACTACGCTTCAAAGCCTGGCACGCGTATGCCTTACGGGAGCACTTGTCCGACGTCAGCATTGGAAGTGATTTTTGAGCTCGCACCGCTTTATATCCACCTGGAACAGTTAGCAAAGCACACTCTGCTAAATTTTGCAATGGATGGCTATGGAAAGGAGAGGCGCTGGCATACAAAACTAAAAATTTAGGGTCTCCGCTCCTACTACCTCTCTATTCCCGAGATGACACAAACAAGGAAGTAATTTTTTTACAGAAACGTAAAGTCATGTTCAGGCGAGAACATTGCAACGGCACTCGGCTGGCTCAAAGAGTCCAGAGATCATTAGGGCGGGCGTATATTGACATAGGGCTAAACTCTCGGTCTTCATGGGGATATGTTCTAGTATCCCCCAAGCGAAACTATTTCGGTGAGAAAATCCTTACTCAATTCCCTTTCATCGCTTGAGTGCATTGAAAAGCTTAATACGCTGGCTGTCAATCTTGATATTCATCTCCTGACGATACCAGAACACACCTTCATTGAAAGCAACCAGGAAGAGCCAGGTAGGTGGCTCCATATAGGTCCAGAACCTTTCTTTGGGGCAGGATTAACCACCGTGAAGGAAACACTAAGGAAAGAGAGTAATAAATTAGAGGAACAGCACTGAAAGGACACTCCAGGACTTGTCCAGACTAAGATACTATTATTAGGATAGAACACTTAAAGATAAAATTCTGGCATATGCCTAAGATGAGGATCTGAAGCCGTTGGGCAAAGAAGGAAGAGGTGCCTAGAAAAATTATTGCCAAAAGATGAACATAAGAATTGTGAATATTGTTTTCTTATTTAGGTGGTCCCTGTGGTCGAGTGTGTAGTGGTGCGTGCTGCAACTCGCCATGCCGCTGAGTTCGACGATCGAATCTCAGCCAAGGCAACTTTAATCTAAATCATCGAAATGTGTTTTTTAATAGCGGTCACTCCTCGGCGGTATATAGTAAAGGAGTCAAATTTTTATTATTATTATTATTATTTAGATCCAATGTAGATGTACTCATATTGCATTTATTGATCTTGAAACTTTTATTATATTTTTTATATTTTTTTTTACAGATCTTGATACGTAGTTTACTTGCGTAAGGATTTTGGTGCTTGAAAGAGATAACAACCAATATAATAATGATGAAACTTAGAAAGTGTGATATACTTATCGCTTTCCTTTTGACATTTAAGATTGTGGTTGTGGCAAATCTACAGCGTACTACTGACTTAATCCCTGAACAACGCCATCACAACTTACCACTAACAGGAAGTTTTAATACACTTTTAAGGAACCAAGAAAATAGTACTTTAAATAATTCAGACGAAGTGATACCTAAATCATCACATGTTTTCCACAGTGGGTTTGATCCGGAAAAAGCAGAATTTGATATAACATTCCAGGGAAACGAAAAGCCAACGCATGTTACAGAACCCATACATCGGAAAGAAACAGTAGTAATCGAATCTTCAAGTCAAGCACAAAGTGAAATTCGACCAGATGAAGATATTAATACGACGAACAATAATGATGAACTACCAAAAGATGGAAATGTTGAATATGAAGAGCGATCATCAGGTACAATACTATCGAAACTTAATACAGCTGATTCCGGAAATGCTTTACCCATATTTTTAACTGAACCCGAAAACGTTTTCGTCATTAAAAATCGACCAGCTGTGCTAAAGTGCAAAGCTGCGCACGCACTTCAGGTAACTTTTCTTTTATTTATGACCGAATTAATGTATAACCTATTTTATTAGTTACATTTCAAGTGCAGCGGTAGTTCTCATCCTCCTCCGTCGACGCATGACAAACATGTCGACCCTCATACAGGTGTTCATGTAGAGGAAGTAACTGCCACCATACACCGCGATTTAGTTGATGAATATTTTGGGAAAGCCCCCTTCAAATGTGAATGCCATGCTCGGTCTTCTCGCGGTGTTGCTAAAAGTCAAGCAGCTACTATAAGCATTGCATGTAAGCTACTTTTCTTATGAGTTTCATTTTATTGGTAATTCAAAAAATATTCTGAAATTATTTGGACTATTTATTTGCGTTATTTATTACCGGGAAGTAAAACTTGGTTGGTTTTGTACATTTTTTTAGATGATGATTAAGGTTAAGAAATTAAAAAAAAAATTGATTCAAAATATATATAACAAGGTGCGACAGTGAAAATACACCCTGTATTAGAGATTAGTACAACATCAGAAAGTCTTGTTATACTCCCCGAAACATTACACAGTGTTACAAAATGGAAAAAATCGAATGAACTTTTAAAGTGACATATTGGAAATTGTTCACCTGGTCGAATATAACTCAAAACGGTTTTTGGAAAATTTGTAACACCCTCAAAATCTTGCTTTACCGTTAAAAACCCGTTCTTCGGAAGTGTACGCGCTAATCTTTTCATTACTTGGCCATTTCTTTACCGATTTTCAATATGAAATATGTTTTGGAAAGGTAAGGATTATACCTTTAAATTGAGATATAAATATCTATTTTTTGAGCTAGCGTGTTGTAAGTTTTCATCGGGTAAACTTGGAAAATTTGTTTTTTCTTCAAATTTTTCTACTTTGACCGCATTTTATTGCAGTATTTTACTAAAAATATATCAAGTATGAGTAATTATTTTAAAAGGACATTCATGTCCAAAAATTTTGAGTGCTCATGCAATGAAATCCGACAAAAATTGACGAAGCTATTAAATTTTTTCTGCTATTAAATAAATTTACCTTGCGAAAAGTTTTTTTTTTTTTTAATTTTTCTACTTTGACCGAATTTCATTGCGTTATTTTACTAGAAACATAGCAAGTATGAGGAATTATTTTAAACACATTCATTTCCAAAAATTTTGAGTGGTCATCTAATAAATTTACGCCGTCAATTCAACCTTGCGACCGCTTCGCAATTATATTGTGTAATAAGTGTGGTAAAATGTGTGATAGGTGCAACAAATTTTGTTACGCCTGCGGTCTATTTGTTGATAAGAAATATCGGTTCGATTTAAGAAAAAAAAAAAGCTGTGGTTGAAGCGTTCAACCTCTTTTTCAGTTGCTCATACGTGGAAAGTGCTTGGTATGAACCCGAATATATTTGTTCGATGTGCTGTACAACATTAAAACAATGGAAAACCGGTAAATGCGATGACCAGCGTCTGCCGTTTGTGACTCCTATGGCTTGGCATTATCAAATATATCACAAGCCGGAGGATTGCTACTTTTGCCAAACAAAAATCACTGGTCACCACTATAAAAGTCGCCACCTCATAGAATATGCCAATGTGTTGACTGTATCGAAACCGATTCCAAGAGGAAAACAAGATCAGCGAACTAAAGACAAAAATCCAGCTACATTTCCTGATTCAAGCCACAAATCTTCTAATGAGGTAAATGACGAACCGTACCTTCCAACCAAAGCAATAGAAACGGAACGTCATTTCGTGTCAAATCACGATTATTGTGATCTTGTGCGGGATATGGATCTGTCTATAAGACAGACAGAGATTCTGGCCTCCAGATTAAAGCAGTGGAATATAGTAGACAGTAACTTTAAAGTAACGTCTGCACGAGACAGAGACCTATCTTCGTTCGAACACATTTTAAAGCTTATGACACCAATAACAAACTAGTTTATTGCGTTGATGTGGATGAATTGTTTGCTGCACTCGATCACGTGCACTGACCACAAGATTGGCGATTATTTCTAGACGGTTCTTGCAAAAGTAAGTATTTAATGTGTTATGAGTGTGAGAGAACTAAATTTGAATCTAATTTATCCAATCATTTTCAATTGACTAACATCGTAGGTCTGAAAGCAGTATTGCTGCACAACAGAAATGAATTGCCATCAGTTCCAGTGGCATACGCTACTGATATGAAAGAGACTTATCAAACGATGGAAAAAATTCTACGATTGCTTAAATACAATAAATTTCGCTGGCAGATTGTCTCGGACCTTAAAGTCCTGACAATTCTACTTGGAATGCAAGGTGGCTACACTAAATAACCTTGTTACTTTTGTGAATGGGACAGTCGTTCCAAAAATCATTACAAGTGTAACATATGGCCACCGAGAAAGTTTCAAATTGGCAAAAATAATGTTCTCAATATTGCATTAGTTAAGCCTGATGATATAATTTTGCCGCCATTGCATTTAAAATTGGGGTACATGAAACAGTTTGTTAAACGACTCGAAAAAAACAGCGAGGCTTTTCTACACCTGAAACTTGTATTCCCCAAGTTGAGTGACGTCAAGAGTAAAGAAGGTACTTATAAAAATTTCCCAACAAGAATTCTTCAAAAACAATTCATCCTAATTTATTTTTACATTTTGATCATGATTTACAGGCGTTTTCGTTGGACCGCAGATTCGTAAGATTATGACTGATGATGACTTCATAAAAAAATTGAACCCAGTAGAGAAAAGAGCATGGCTGAGTTTCATTTCTTTGTGCCGAAACTTTCTTGGAAACACGAGAAGTTCAAATTACGTTGAGGTGGTCCATGAATTTTTGGAAGCTTATGGAGAAATGGGATGCAACATGTCTATAAAAATTCACTTTTTGCATTCTCATTTGGAATTTTTCCCGGATAATCTTGCTCAATTCAGCGACGAACAAGGTGAAAGATTTCACCAAGAAATCTCCAACATTGAAAAACGGTTTACAGGAAAGAACCAAGTTAGGATGATAGCTAATTACTGCTGGTCACTCAAACGTGAAACAGATGACTCGTCTTATAAACGCAGAAGATCAAGCAAACATTTTTAGCTATAAAGTTATTTAGCATTTTAATGATTAATTTTTTTTTATTTTCAGTCACAATAAAAATTTGAAGTTGAAAGATAATCAAAATGTATGAATTTTTAAATATGGTCATCATCTAAAATAATTTAAATAGTAATAACTCTGTCAATTTCCAACCGATTTTCGATTGAAATAGCTTAATCGACGCAGTACTAAATTACTTTAATAATATTGTCTTTGATAGGTACCTTTCTGAATTAAGACTATCGTAAAATCGTAGTCAAAGTTTCAAAATTAATTTTTTTTTATTAAGTTACGATTTTTTTTCTCTGTAGCTTCGTCAGTTCTCGTTTGATTTTGATGAGTTATACGCCATTAAAATAGTGATTTGTCACCTTTCAAAATATATAAACAACTTTTGAATCGGATGAAAATTCGCAAAGATATTGATGATTGACTAGCGAATGACCTCAAAAACAGTTTTTTTGGCCCTAAAATGAGATTTTGGGGGTGTTTCGCAAATTTCAAGTATACAGTTTTTCTTAGTTTTATAAGGCCTAACGCCTAGGCTAGGTCTCTTTCAAAGTTCATTTTCAGTGATACACAGTGTTATTTTATTTTTGTTATTAAGTGTTGTTTGTTGGAAGTTTTCATGTGGAAAAACCACTGTTGCTCGTCATTTTTTTATTTTCGACCATAGATTAATTCATAACTTTCAATAAAACATGTTAAATTAACGGTAAAAGCTAAATTTAAATAAGAAATAAAAAGATGTCTTATATAGCGAAATCGGACCAAAAATGTCTAAATTAGGCAATAAATAGTAAATTGGCCTTGAAATGCAATGTCCCTAATGAATACTCAAAATTGGTATATAAAGTATATGTGAATAAAAATAGTTTTTTGTAATTTTTTTTGTCGTGGAACCGCTTACTAACTCATTTACCATATATGCATATTTCAAAACGAACAAACTGCTTGTTTTCTATGTTTTAAATTTTTTCCAACTTATGTAATTTAAAAAAAAAAAAAACGATTTCGCCAGCTTTATTGAAAGCAGTCCGATAAATGTTCAAAGTTGCAAGAATTGAAATCATAGAAAATTAATTCAAATTAGCTTAATAGCGAAATGTATTTCTTCGAAAAAATAGATAGTAAGTTGAAATAAAATATACATTTCTGTATTGTAGGCTTTAAATTATAACATATTGAAAAGCGATGTAAGGAGAAAATTAGCTTCAAATTAGCTTTAAATTGTTAAATATCAAAAGTTCAATTCCGCTGATTTGCACTTCTTGCTTATTTTTTTATTTTATTTTATACCAATATAATTTTAATGTAACGTACAAGTAAAAGCAGCGCTAGCTACAAAGGCTTTCGGCTGACTTCTTAATATGCGTCTTGAACACTGATAGTTTCTGATACCCAGTCTTGGGCAAAAATCAATCTAACTAAATAATTAACGAATTGAATTTTTCAAATCAATTATAATTAATAATTGATAATTAAATTATATTCAATTGTTAGTTATGTGCGTAATTACAATTAAAAAAAATTTAATTTTAATTATGTGCATAATTAAAAATTGATAATTAATATTAAAAAATAATAAGAAAAAAAGTCCCAAAAAACATTGAAATCAATCGAATTTATTGAAAAAAATTAGGTTGCTTAAAAATAAAAAATAAAGCTTTACAAAACATTTCAATCCAAAATATCCTTTTAATAACATATTGAATAAAACTATTTTTCCATAGAAATATTATGTTTCATAACTACTCTTACTTCAAACATTTCATCGCTCAGTTTACGAGTTTTAGGCTGGTTTGTCATAGTAGCAAACGAAAACATTCGTTCCACAGGCCCTGAGGATGGCATTGGAGTATTGTATTTAAGAAAAACACTTTTTATTTCTAGGTAGCGGCATAGTATACTCATGTCTCGGCTTGTTTCAGCAAAGTAATTTGATGTAAGAAGTTCTGCTTTGGATCGTTGGTTCAACACTACTGCCTCTTCTGCACCGCCTTCTGAGCTGAAGTCGAAAAAGTCATCTTCGTTGATAATTTGGTTTTCATTGGTAAAATCTGCGGCTTTTACGAGTTCTGCTGATATTGCTGATTTGAAAAGGTTTATAAGTTCACGTGATAAAAAGGCTCGACACAAGAAAACCACGACTTTTTGAATTTTGGATGTGCCATCGCTGCAATTGCTGCGTTTTCACTGTTGACGCTTGTAAGATTAAAAAAATCAAAAAAGCGACGCTCGATGCTGCTCATATAGCTGTTTACAATAGGTAAACAAAATTTCAATGATTGTTTACTGATCTTGGTTAATTTATTGCGTAAAGCCAATAAACAGGGCAATAAGATTCCATAAAAAATATCATCTCCTTGGAGTATATCAATCGACTTGGCAACTGGTTCTGCACAACGTACGAATTCATCCAGATATTCAAAATCGCCGTCTTTCAAACCGGATTTGACCCCTAATGCTTTATTCAGCTGTGTAATTTTGTCTTTAATTTTACAAATTTGTATCAAGGCGTCATAAAGACTGTTCCAGCGTGTCACTACAGGCTTGGAAAGCGAATGTCCTAGGATATCTTGGACAATTTCAGCTGATTTAGGCCTTCCTACCGCTAACCATAGCTCATTGCATTTTTTTATAGTTTGTGAATGCGTTATCCCAAGATTAGTACTATCATCCTTCAGCAAACTATAAATGTCACTGCTTGCACATAAATTCAAGGTATGTGCACCGCATCGCAAGTGATTCGGTAACTGATTACTGGGATTTAGCAGTGAATCATCTGCTTCTGAGTCAATACTCAACAATGGATTTTCTTGGCAGTTTATATCTTCATTTTCACTGTCCGAGGAAGAATTTTCTGAAAAATAAATTTCTTCTTCGCATGATTCACTTTCTTTCAACAATGATACGATATCTATTCCAAACACTTTGAAAGCCTTTACAAAATTTGATCCATTATCAGTTACAGTTGCAACAATTTTACTATAGTCCAAATCAAAATCAGAATAAATTTTGGTCAACAAATTCATTATTCTTTCATAATCGTGAGTTCCTTTAAATCTGCGACAGGCAATAGCTAAAGATTTGCGTTCCAAATTTTCTGTTATCCAGTGTAAAGTGACACCAAGAAAGCTCCTTTTTTTTCCTGACCAAATATCAGTTGTTGTGCATACATATTGTATGTTGGTCAAGTTCTCTTTTATATCCGTAATATGTTGGTCATAATGGTTTCTGATTTTTCGCACAAAAGAGCGTCTGCTTGGCACTTTGATTGCGGTTTCACGCTGACCTTGTAGATCGTTGCACATTTTCTTGAAAAATATGTTATCTATATTTCTCAATGGTATCATGGAGTCAATAAAAAAGTTAATTGCATCTTTTTCAAAGTCAGCTTGAGTGTAGACAGTTGACTGAGCATAATTTGAAGAACATTGATTGTTCTCTGGTTTTTTTCTTTTGTTGGTTTTTGGAAAGGTTTGTAGATATTCACGATATTCTTTGACCACTGTTTCACCGTGTTTTCTCTTTAAATGACTCAAGAAGTTTGACGTACATTTATTATATCCTTTTATTTCTACATTATTTGGCAAACATTTAACACAAACAGCGACTATTTGATTATTTTTGGATTTCTCAGAAATATATTTAAAATATTTTCCATCGAGCAATTTCCATTTATGCTGTGTTTCTTCAGTACTCTCATTTAATGAGGCACAACTTGCAGAGAGTGTCGAATCTTCCATTATATCCATTTAATTTCACTTAAATTTTCAAACTACAGCTCACACTTATTTAAACTGCGACAACGTAATACAAACTAGAAGTAAATATCAATTGCACGGAAAAATGATACATATTAAGATCACGCCAATCGGGGTACCGTTATTCCGCTCCTCTACATTTGGGCATGTACAATAATATCGATAGTTTAGTGACCAGCGATGCCACTCACTTTTTAATTGAAATTATCGCTGAACAAACTGTAGACGTGCTTTAGAATTAAGTAGATTTAAAATGAATTACGAACTTTTCTTTTATGGATGAAAATGCGTTACAATGAGCAAACAAAAAATAAAAAAAAGCTTAAAAAAATTGCTAAACGCAAACTTCTATAGCTAAACGTCGAAATTAATAGCTAAATCTAGCTACAAAATAGCTAAATCTATTGCATGCGTTAAAACAGATGAAGTGCGATAAGTGTGGGCGAGTGAGAGAGATGAACAACACGCGGTAACGCTTGACACGACTGATATTAAAAAAGCGTTGGTTAATTATAATTAATTAGTTTGAATTAATAATTAAATCAATTACAATTAAGTTTTTTAATTATGGTAAACATTTTTTTATTAATCATAACTAATTTAATTATAATTAAATAAAGCAATTGAAAATTTCAATCGATTAAATTAGTTATCAATTTTTTCATTAATTATGCCCAACACTGCTGATACCACAGCTAGAGTTAAACATATCCAAGTTCAGAGATAACTCTGTAACAAGTTTAAGATACTCCTGTGTTATAAAAAAGTTTCTAATATGTTTTGGAATACAAACTAAAATAAAATGTTTGTTTAAAGTTTTATAGTCTGAAAGTCTTAGCAAAATCATTGTATGTTACAATTTTCAATTTCCTAAATAAAGAACAAATTCTTTGCGAATACAGTTGTTAATATACATGACTTTAAGTAAATTTAATTTTTCGTCGGATGTGCCTCAAGTCCCAATTCGAAAATTTTCATCATGTTTCTTAGTTAGACATAAGTGATGAGTTTGGTAAATATGGGTGATGCCATTACTAGTTTTTGACGATTTGGATAATAATGTGGCCGCTGTGGTCGAGTTGGTAGCGGTACGTGCTATAACTTGATATGCCGGTGAGTTTGAGGTTCGAATCTCAGTCAGGGCAAGCAAAATCTTAATAATAGAAAAAGGTATTTCTAATAGCGGTCACCCCACGGCAGGCAATGGCAAACCTCCGAGGGAATTTCTGCCATGAAAAAGCTTTTCATTAAATACATCTGTCGTTCGGAGTCGGCACAAAACTCTAGGTCCCTCCACGCCGCACACCACAAATGGTAGGAGAAGCTCGGCCAAACACTATCTTTATATAGTGTACGCGCCAAAATTATATACATATCTGTGGTCACAAGCGATAACCGCCTAAGTCCTATGCTTTAACACAAGACTTAGGCGATTATCGCTTGTGACCACAGATATATCGTAGCATTTTCTCTTTTAGAACATATATTTACATACATAAGAAGTGGTGGCTTAATATCGAAAATTTTCAAAAATTTGGTTAGTAACATAAGGGTCAATATATATATTTGATGGAGATTTGTTAAACGTTTTGCTATAAATAGAAGCGACAAGGTTGTTTTTTTATTTTATAGAAATAGAGTTTTTTGTAAAAATCTTTCGAGATATCAATTTGGTTCGAATAGATGTGAACTTTACGAAAATTCAGAAAAGCTAAATTATTATTCATAAAAACTCAATTGAATTTCAGAAAACACCAATGTATTTCAGACAAGACGAAATGGAACATATTTGTGTTTTTCTGAAATACTTTTGCGTTTTTCTGCAATACATTTGGCCTATTCTGAAATACATTTGGGTTTTTCTGAAATACTGTTGAAAAAGATGTGTTACCTTGTGTTACCTCGTGTTTTCATTGAATGTGAAAATATTTTCGTAACGGTATTTCTTTTTTGCAGTTGTTTGTTTTATAAAAATATATTTCATTAAATAGGCAGCAGTAGGAGAGCGAAATTAAAGCTTCCGAGTCCTGAACCATCAAACTTTTACCTTCTAGTTTCCTTGTATTTAATTAAATAAAGTCCGGATCAAAAAAAGAAAATTAAAAAAAAACATTTTCATCTATTGCTTTTTGCTAAAAAGTTTTGAATTAAAATTTTATCACTTTTAAATAAAGTGATAATTTGACTTTACGTAAGTATATACATCCATATGTATAAACTACTTTTTGATGGGTGCATCATTGTAAACTAAATAACCAATTATCATTTTACAAATAACAAAATGACACTTGTACACACAATATCCGTTATTTAAAAATGTATACGGTGGAAATACAATTTTAATAGCCGATGTGCAAGTTTGAATTATAACTTTTACATAATAATTAAAGATTTTTTTAATTGAAACGTAGAAAATAAATTCAAGAAAGAAAGTGTTGATTATTAGATAACATATTCCTTTTACATTTTCAAAATAATTTTAATCACCAATAACGTGTGTTTCGCCCAAAAAAAATTCACCCGAAAATTAAACTAAGCGTACAGTAAAAAGTAAACGCTTTCGGGGGAAAACGAAACTCACGATAAGGGTGAATATATTTTTCCAAAATCTGTGGTAACCTATTTTAAAATTATAAAGTCGTTTGAGTCAAAATGCTTAAAAATGCTGGCATAATTTTGTGCGTTTGTACGACTGCTTATACACGAGTACAAGTTTCATTTTGTAAAAACTTGTTCCCGTTTTTCGGTTCTATTTTTCTTCTTTACGATTATACTGATTTTGACAAACTTTACAAAGAAAGCAAAACAAAATAGACGTAAAGTTTTTTTTAGGTTTGCCACCGCCATGATTTAATTCGGCTTCGCGTTGTAGCGAAATGTCTAATAAAGATCGGGCGTATAGCGCGGTTTGTGCGAAATTTATTTTTGCTTTCTGGCCGACTGTACCAAATTCTTTTAGATGGTTACATCCCAAAGCCAGCGAAATAAATCAATTACACATTCAGTCTGCCAAAACGTAATTTCCGTATATGCTTCCAAACCTTGTAGAAGTTCAAGTTATGCAATAATATCATATAAACTCGTTTAAAAAATGTGAGGTGGAAACGGTGCTGCTGTAGCAAAATAAATCCATTGCATATATTTTTAAAGAAATTCTGCCTAACTGGCTATAAGCCAGCGCCTTCCCGAGATTATCAACAGGATTCTCAGTCCCTTTTTCCCCTTGCGCTTATACAGGGTGTCCCAAAACTGCAGTGTATGTTAAAGAGTCGCAAGTTCTTGGTAAATTTTTAACTTAAAAAATATCGGCATGGAGTGGCACCTTACTAAGTTGAGAATGAACTTTTGATTAAAATATAAGTATTTAAACCGCACTAATTATTTGACATCCAAAGTTCATTTTCAAATAGGTTAAGATGGCCGAAAGTCACCATGGCCGGGTTGTTCCGATGCGGAGAATACTAGATAATGGAAACACTCAAGGTTGGTTTGTATTTAATAAAGCCGCGCCAATATGATCGCCAATTCCAATTCTGAACGGAATGTCACCTAATGTCATTAAACACCCAAGGCGTCAGCATACTACCCTTTGAAAGAACTGAACATCATGCTTAGCAATAAGCTTCTACTTAATTGCTACCGCATGGGATACTCGAGCAGACATTTATTTGTTGCTTAGTCCCTTCCTTCCCACCCACGTCAGAAGCAACTTATGCACGATAATCTAGATTTACATAAGTCAGTCTTGTAGTCCATTAAGAGTCTTTACCCGAAAATCACCGAGAGTCTGTCTTCGCTTACTAATGTCATGCCCATAAAATGCCGTTATTGCGGTCAAACTTTCAACAATTTTACTTAACTCACTCTGTCTCAATTACTCCTAGACAGTACAACCACAATACTAATATGATCTTTCGACTACAAACTTCTATTTTTCCAGCCTAAAAAATTAAGTGGGCAATCTTAGAGAATTGAAAACAGTTTATTCATAACACGTTTACGTTTTCATTAACTTAAGTTTTGTTCTTTCAGATATAAGAAAGCATTTTATAACCTCACCAACGTCGCTAAAAGTTGAACTCAGTTCCAAAGCTGAATTGCATTGTGAGCCTCCCGGAGGATTTCCTAAACCAATGATAACATGGTTAAAAAACAATGTTCCAATTTCAAGTGAAAGTGATAATCGTATAGTTACTTCTAACAATAGCACCACTATCACTTTCGATGTTATATCTTTACAAGTAATTAATGCACTTGAAAACATTATTGTGATTGTTCGGCTGTTAACATTTGTTTATCCAATATTTAGGATATGGCAAATTATACATGCAGCGCAGAAAATGTTGCTGGCAAGAGGATATCGGATTCCGCAGTTCTAATCGTATATGGTATGTAAATTAGACATTTAGTTTTATTTTTGTTTTAGTAAACGTTTTGTGGATTAATTTATGCAAATTAAATGAAACAAATACCTATTCTCGTAGTAAATGGCGGGTGGAGTTCATGGAGTCAGTGGAGAGAATGCAAGTGTGCTGGAAAAATAAGTCAGGGTCGAAGGAGAGTTCGGTCCTGCAATAATCCCATTCCATTGAATGGTGGCTCGCTTTGCTCTGGGGTACAAATCCAAAAATCTGCCGATTGCATATCGTGCCCAGGTAATCTAAATATCCTTTATTAACATATTTATGTCTCATGATATCTCTTATTTAAAACAGAAGAAACACAAATTGTAACCGCAGATGGATATGATACATTGTCAAGTAAAAAATGTAAGTCTAGTTTGTTGAAGATGTAAAGCTCGAACGACAAAGTTTGTTATAAAATCTGCAAATATTATTAATTTTTTAAGTTCCGAAACTTGACTGACATGACAGTTAACCAAAGAACTAAGTTTCCAAATTATGAAAGTTTGCAACGCTCGATATAAGTTATGACATACATAATTAGGTAAAACCTGATTGAAGAGCAAATATTTATAATTGCATATGAAATTACTTAGTATGCAATTGCACTCAATACTTTGCTTTCCGAAATAAATAACATGAAACGTATGATTTCAGTAGGGAGATGGACGCCATGGAGTGAGTGGAGTTCCTGTTCTCCTGATTGCATTCAAATTCGCCGACGCAAATGTGTTTTTCTTCTTCCTGAGGATTTGAGCGTTGAAATCAATGAAAGTGCAAACATAGCGAGTACTAACAATAACGGAGTAATCGGACTTGGATTCCCAAAGGCTCAATGTTCTGGTAAAGATATACAAACTGCAGAATGTCGAGGAGAGCATTGTCTAATCGGTAAGGATGGTAAGACTTTCAGAAACTGACACTTAAGCAAAGAATATTTTTAGTTACTATATCCCATCTTAAGGTTTCGATTGGACTCTTTACCTTGGCTTAGCCTTCGTTATTACTGTGTGTATTGCATTTGGAGCCGCTCTAATTTACTATGCCCGACGAAATTTATCCATTAACTCGCATTATAACATGACCAGAACTAGTAAGAAGTTGAAAGTTACCTTAATATGCCTGTATCTATGTATATACATACATTATCTTTGCAGATATGAATCCTGATTATGTACAGGGAATTAATAAGAAGGGAATCAGCGGTGAAACCGCAAATGTCAATTACGATTACCCCAGTTCAGATCATAGATTTATGTCCCATGATCACATCATAAGTTGTGGAGTATCTGAACATCACTACGATGTGCCGAATTTATCTGCCAAGTAAAATTTGTAACTTAATGCGAGTTTTTTCAGTAAATTAATTGTTCCGTCATCTTCCAGTTACACAAACCCAATAGATGAAATAAGTGCAGAGTACGTTACCGATACACCAGATACTTCCACAGCGGATACATGTAAGTATACAAGTATATGTATGTGCACATTTTTGGTTGATTCGGTTTTCGTCAATATTTAAAGAAAAATCTTGCTAAGTCAATAATAACAACAGGCGTTAAAAAAAAAAATAAGTATTTGTTTTGCTTTATGCTTTTAAATTTAATTACAAAAAATATATACTTGTATATGAATGAATCACAGGTTTTACATATTTGGTGCATTTGAGAATATATATAAATAAATATTTATGACAGTTCAAAATTACTTATGCATGAGTCCGAAGATAAAGCTTTAAAGCATAGTTTTCCCCAGTTCTTAACTATTTGAAAATCCATTCATTTTACCTTTTAAAGCGGCACATAAACACCCGATATTTTTGCTATTAGAATACAAGAAATAAAATAAAAAGGGAAAACAAGATAAATGGTTAGCTATCATATATAACTACATATGTATGTATGTATGTTAATGTTGAGTCTCCCATGTATAAATTATTTATTCTTGAAAGATTAATTATCTTATTATGAATGCAATCGGAACTAATTCAATGAAATAAATATATGGACGTCGCTCTTTATTTAAATACTCCTTTTTTTGTTTTGAATATACTTACTGCCCGAATCTGTGTTCTTGATTATTTATCAAAAATTTTCAAATATTCAATATTGAAAACTTATCAGTTATTGTATTCTATTCAAAAATAAAAAGCTTTTTTTTCTTTTTATGACAAATGATATTGACAAATTATAAACTTTTGAATATTTGTAAATGTTTGATAATTTTTAAAGCACACATAATCAGGTAGTTAGTTTCTTTCTGTACTGACAGTTTTATCGTTGCCATTGTAGTCAGACGTCCACCAACCTCTGCCAACAATCCAACCACACCCAATGAATTTTCTTACTATTCGCCGCGGTGTTTGAAATTGATTCATGGTTAGATCTTGCGATGATCTAGAATCAATAAACCCCTTTTCATATACATATGTATATATATAACTCCACTTAATAAGACAATAATTTTTTTATAATTTTTTAACTTAAGTAGAGAGAATTTTTCAACAAAACTCATATAAACCCGTAATGAAATACAACTCTACTTGACGCAGCTATATTGGCGTCGTATATAGAGGTAGTAAAAAAGGGGATAAATTTAAGGAATTGTTATACTACTTTTTGGTACTTTTTTAAGTTTGTAATAAAAGTAGTAAAATAGTGTGAATTAAAGGTTGGCAAATACTTATACATACATACATATGTATGTATGTGCAAGCCGTCATCTTTAATAATGTGAGAATTCTATATGTTAGTTGTTCGTATTTTGTCACGAATTTCATCTTCCGATTTTGTTTTCTTTCATAGAATGGATTAAGTCTGGGTTACTTTCTTCGGCATTACCTTGACAGAGTCTGAAACTGAAATCATAGTAGATCCAAACCAATTTAAATAAAACCCATAACCATAGAAAAAAAGGTTTAGCCAAAAAAAGTCTATATTTAGTACACCAATATTGCGGATTAACATATTTCTTTAAGTCTTGTATCTTTATGTGCTTCTAGTTTAAAAAAAAAACATCCTTTTAAAGTTTTCTGTAAAATCGGAATCGTTTGCAGCATTTAGCATAACATCCATATAATTTTTCCCGTAGAAAATTTCTCTTCAGTTTAATTTCCTGAAAATCTACTCCAAATAAATTGATTTTTGTAAAACAGCAGAACTGGCTTAATTAGGTGCGCTTTAGAAATTTTAACCACCCACGTATATGTATTATTCGTGGTTTCTAGTCTCTCAAACTTAGTTTACGGATAATGTGACCGGCCGTATATTCTATTACATCTTCGTGGAACTGACCTACTCATACTTTTTTGACAAAGTAACTAAACAGAGCAATTCTAAAACAATTTTACTTTTGTTTGTATGTACATATGTATGTACATAGTTATAATTGAAAGTCGAGCTGTCGATTTTGTCAGAATTGGATTTGATATTTCTTGTAGTCACACAGTCTACCGGAAAGGATAAAATTGTCAATGTAGAATCACAGCATCCAAGTAGAAGAAGTAATACCGAAAAAGTTTTCAATTTGTGTCAGTTTTTCATGCCCCAATAAAACTTTGCAATTAAAAAAAAAAAAATTTTACGTTTTTAAAATGGCATGTATGTATGTATGTTCATGCATTAAAGTTGTGCTGTAATTATCTAAGTGCTCAGTACTTATGAGTCTTTATTTTATCATAAATATGATCGAAAAGTAACAGAGTTCACACAAGTTAATTGGCAGAATTGCTTACTTGTAACAAAACAATATATTTTGATAACCAACTACTAATCAGCTGATTGATTAACATCATCTTTTATGAATTTGCCTTGGATTAATTTTAACAAAATTGAATGACACTTGTAAATTGTGAAAAAATTGTCTGTTAACTCTTGAAGTTCAGCTGAAGTGTTATTGGATTTTTGAGACATGGTTATTATATTTTGTTTTCAGCGTAAGGTGGTTCCTTTAAAAAAAAAACTAAATATGATTGTACGAGGGATGCATTTTATATTTTGCGCCTAATAGTGAAAACACAGTCAAATATTAAGGAAAATAGTTTTATTGTTTTTCAAAATATTCTACTTCCAAGTCAATACACTTCTGCATTCGCCTGAACCAATTTTCAAAGCACTTTTGCCACTCAGAAGAGGATACCTTTAAAACGAGCTGTTTGAAGGCTTCTACAGCTCCATCAGGCGTTAAAAAACGTTGACCTCGCAGTTTTTTTTATGTTCGGGAATAAAAAGAAATCATTAGGTGCCAAATCAGGGCTGTAAGGCGGATGACCCATCAATTCGACCTTTTGAGTGCTCAAAAACTCTCTTGTGTGAATCGATACGTGAGAGCTCGCATTGTCTTGGTGAAGAATGATTTGTCTTCGGCGGTTGGTTTTCCTTAATTCTCCAAAAACTCTGGGCAAACAAATGGTTTTATACCACTTAGAATTGACCGTTTTAAGTTTATCTACTGCAACAGTTGCGACATGACCAGATTTTCCGAAAAAACAGGCGACCATTTGCTTTGAGGTGCTTCTTGCGCGATCAACATTTGTTGGACTAGGCTCGTCTTGAAATACACATACAGTCGATTGCTGCTTTGTTTCCGGCTCTTACGCATAGATCCAAGATTCGTCACCTGTTACGATGTCATATACGTGCTTTGAACCACCGCGGCTAAATTTCTTCAACATTTCTATACACCAATCGACACGAGTGGCCGCTGTGGTCGAGTTGATAGCGGTGCGTGCTATAACTCGATACGCCGGTGAGTTCGAGGTTCGAATCTCAGTCAGGGCAAACAAAATCTTAATCATAGAAAAAGTTTTTTCTAATAGCGGTCACCTCTCGGCAGGCAATGGCAAACCTACGAGGGTATTTCTGCCATGAAAAAGCTTCTCATTAAATACATCTGCCCGTTCGGAGTCGGCAAAAACACTGTAGGTCCCTCCATTTGTGATATAATATAAAGACGCACACCACAAATGGTAGGAGAAGCTCGGCCAAACACTGAGCTATATAGTGTAAGCGCCAAAATTATTATTATTATTAATCGACACGAGTCCTTTTTTGGGCAATTGTCAAATTTTGCGGTATCCAACGAGAACAAATCTTCTTTACGACCAAATGTTCATGCATACATTCAAGCTGGTCCCACTAATGGCCAAGGATGCCTCTATCTCGCCATATGTCACATGACGATCTTGTATTATCAATTGACGCACAGCATCGACTGTTTCTAGCACAACCACCGTTTTTGGACGGCCTTCACGAAATCCGTCCTGCAAAGATTGGCGGCCACGTAGGAACTCGTTGTACCATCGTTTCACAGTGGCTAAGTGTGGTGATTCAACACCAAAAGTAGAAGTAAGTTGATTGATGCACTCCTGTCTCGATAATCCACGTCGACAATCGTAGTAAATCATCGCACGAAAATGTGCACGGGTTAATTCCATTTTAAGGCGATATGAATTTTTAAACAAACTACAAATAAACGCAAATAAAACTCGTAAGTGAAAACGTGTTGCGAAGGCGCAAAATATAAAATGCAACCCACGTAATATAATATACAGAGAGCTTATGAACAAAAAGCCTATCAACGGTTAACATTTACACTTTGCCATACTAAAATTAAATGGCCTATACACATTTTACCTAAAGTTCTAGAGCTTCTTAAACAAAAGCCAGACATTTTAATGTGTGAACTTATTCTTGCAACAATGCACTTTCAAAGACTCGGCCGGCAACCTTGCATTCTTTATCAATATACAGAAAATACTACCAATCTAAATGACAAATCATACGAAATATATTTAAACGCCTTTTATTAACAAATTAAACAAACATAACCGCATACTTAAGACCGCTCAAAAATTTTAATTAGCCGGAATTATAAGTTTTTTGGTCATGAACACTTGATCTACAATTTCTTCTTCGGAAATTTTCTATCCACGGATCAAATGCCAGATATTACTATTGAAAGTTATTTATGAAATCTAAGCTTGTGCTGTTTGCATGCTGATAAACAAGTTCGAACTTAGATTAAATAGTATAGAAATTAGCTCTACAAATAAATTTACTTGATGGATGGCGCTTAATTTTTTCTTATAATTTTTTTTCAAAAACCTATCGGCTTTAAAGCTTATAAAGAATTAAAATTATTTTGTTTTGTATTTGTTGCATTGCACAGAAAAAGGATATAAAATAACACAATTTGGAATTTTTCCAATTAAATGACTACGGCATTATGACACTACGACATCTTGTGAATCATGTATGTATGTACATTTTCTCCCAAATTCATACGCTTTATGTCCCCTGAATGCCGTGTTCGATGTGCCTTTCAAAATAAGAATGCCAATATCAAACTCAATACCGTTCTTTCAAACCCTCCAGTTAAATCGTTTCATGCGTTTCGACCTCAGTAGGCAGATGCAAAGAGTGCCCATATATTTAAAGAGCGTAAACTTCGCACTAGTGGGAGAAAAAGGCAGCGGCATGCAAATAAAATTAGGCTCACTAACACATTATCAGTTTAAGCATATACATACTTGTCTACGCAGTTATCGCATATGAACACCTGGTTTCTGGGGAAATAGGAGAGTAAAATATGGTATGATTCAGATAAGTCAACCTACAGTATGCACTGTTCTGGCGTATGTATGTTAACTTTAATTTTCTTTCTTAAGCGAACGGCTTTCTGGACGAAAATTGCTGGAACCGTGGGTGTCCTGGAAACAGCATTCACTGTATTTATATTTTTGTCACACTTAAGTCCAGAATGGCTATTAGCTAAGCTATCGGCTAATAACTTTTGGCTAATACTTACCCTCTGCGCTGTTTTCGAGATTTGAGTTCAAAATATTGTATTGATTCTAAAATGGAACTGGTATTGATGGTTTGTTATTGCCATTATGTAAAAGTACAACCTTTATACTCTTTTTTTTCGTCTATGAAAAGTCTGCATTCGTCTGGATGAAATTGTTGATTAATTTGCTGAAAAAGATGTGATATATTTGTAAAAAAATGTCTCTCTTATTTTTAAAAGCATTCAGCCAGGTGTTTGCTACACTGCCGAGCATTTGATAAATGCACTTCTATAAACTTACAAACTACAAAAAAATCGGAGAAAAATGTCCTAAAAATTGCAAAAAATGCTTTTTGTTAAATTGATGCCAGTAGCAAACGCGTGCTGTAATGGAAATTCCAAATACATACTCATGGTGGAATTATATACAGGTGATGTCAGATACATTTTGACATTGCTCGCTGGCTTATTTACTGTGTCGCCCACTCTCCTACCCCCTTTTCTAAAAGCAAACTAAAACTGTATTAGAAATATTTCATTTTTGATTCGTATTTTTATTTTGTATCAAGGCGAACTTAGTAACGCAACGTTTGTAAGCTGAATAATACATTTTTTTTCTTTGTAGTGGTACAGCAAATGTCAAAATGATGTTGTTTGTTTACATTTCTTTAGTCACAGTCTGATTTCTGATCATCGTATATTTCTACTAGTGGGATGATCAATTGTTACTCGTTATTAGTTTATTTATGTGTATTATTAATTCACCATGATTAAAAGAGAAAACCAAGAGAATTTACGCAGCAATTCCGAAAGGAATAGTGACTGAATTTTGGAAATTTAAAATTAATTACTGGACTATACGTTTATGTATGTATATGTATAAATTGCTTTCTGAAAGTTATACATGCCGGCCGCTAAGGTCCTAACAAAAATTTGTTTAAAAACCCATACGACAGAAAGAAAATTTTAATAGCCGACTTGTTTAATTAATAAATTTTACTTAATAATTTAAGGGGGAATCGTTTTTTTTTTTTTTCATTCAAAAAGTGTACATTTTTCAAGAATTGTTTTCTCACGATGTACAACAGTTATTTTAAAAATTCTTGTTGCATTATGAAATTCATATTAAATACAACAATCATAAAATTTTCAAAGAGTTTATTATACAACATATTTGTTTATAACAATAATCATTGATGTGTACTTAAAAAACAGTAAATATTTGAATAATTTTACCAGGGCCTGACATTTGCAAAAACTATCATTATTTTTGACAAAAAAACACGATTTTGACCCATTTTTTGCTGCTTTTACTATTGTTATTAATTACACTAGTTTACAAGAAAAATGTACCTCGATATAACAGTAATTTCTAGGCTAATTTGGGCCAGTTTATACTTTATATTTTCCTGATAAAATTGTCTTCGATTACTGGGTATAAAAGTTTATGAAAACAATTTTCTAGAACTAGAAAAATAACAATGAAATTGAAATTTTTTTTAAAAAGCTTGAAAAATTCCCTTTTTTTAGTATGTATATGCTGTTACACAAAGAATACCAAATAAATGGCCACATATGTATGATATATCGTTATAAAGAGGAAGTCATTACCTTTAAATTGATATACATAAAAGGTTAGTAAAATCAATCTACCTAGTTAGTTATGACAATATGCAAAAAAAGGCCTAAAAATAAGCCTTTTATTATTTAGACTTTTCGAAAAATTCAATTATCTTAAGTAGCTCTCCGGCAGTCCTTCACGTCAATTTGAAAAACAACGTTTCAAGAAAAACGCTGATGAAGTTTAAACTTATAGCGTCACAGTTACAAGCGCACGCTCACTAATTTTATCATGACTTCCATATTTTTGGAAGAAAGAAAAACATCAATATACTAACAAAGTTCGCACCTAGAGCCTGTCTGCCGGAAAATTAGGAAGAGAAGACCTGCGTTGTTATTGAAACTGTATGTTTCTGATTTTGAATTACAAATATTGAAATGAAGAAAGTTTATTGTCTCTAAAATCATCTCTTAGATACTTTATTTTTTTTCACTAAGCGAAACATGTACATATGTACATACCTACAAAGACATTTTTTATTAGCAGATCATTTTCATAGCAAAATATTTGGTTTTTCCTGGCTATAGTTTCTGATTTTTGATTTTCATACATATGTTTATATAATAGTATGCATAGACATGTACTTGCAGTGTTGTGCATATCAAAGGCAACATCATTCAAAATGATAAAGTTTGCCACGTATAATTATTTAATTATTTTTTAATAATTTTCAATTTAAATTTAGTCCATTCTCTAACATAAACCATACCAGATGGATAAGAGTTGGACCAATCAAAAATTATACCGAAATGATCAGGATGATGAGATGAGTGGATTTAGCTATATCCGTCTGTCCGTCTATTTGAACGCAAATTAGTCCCTCAATTTTCGAGCTTTTTGGATGAATCTTGGCAGTCAGTGCCTTTTTATAATTTATTAGACATTTGTCGGAATCAACCAGATCGGACGACTTTAACGAATATGGGATTGGAGCTAAATACTTAAAACTTTTCAAAAAGGTGCGCTATTATTAGCCCTATGTAAGCAGTGAAAATCATAATGATCAAAGAAATAAAACATATATTTACCATACAACCGATTGTTCAGGTATTGCATTTAACACCAAAACCCCTACATTTTAGCAGCTAAATACTTAAAATTTAACACAAATATCAGTAATTGTTAGTTATAGTATATTAAAAGTGCAATTCATAAAGATCAGAGAAATAAAACATTTAGCTGTCGTACAACTTATTGTTTAGATATTGCATTTAACACCAAAACTCCTCCATTTAAGCAGCCTCTTCTTCTTTTATGGCGCTACAGCCGTTAGTCGGTTTGGGCCGATACCTAAAAGCTGCACCAGTTTCCTCTCTCCTTCGCTAGGTTTCGCCAATTATTCACACCAAGTGAAGACAGGTCCTTCTGCACTTGCTCTTTCCAGTGTATTCGTGAGCGTTCTTGCCTCCACCCATGGGTGCCGATTCGAAGGATTTTTTCACCGGAACGTCATCATCCATACGAACGACATGGCCAAGCCATCACAGTCGTTGAATTTTTATGCGCTTGACTATGTCCAATTCATTATACAGCTTATACAGTTTATCATTCCATGTTCTTCGCTACTCGTCGTTAACACGAACAGGACCTTTAATCTTGCGTAGAACATTTTTCTCGAAAGCCCCCAAAAACTCCTCATCGCTGTTTAGCATCGTCCATGTTTCTGCGCCATATCAAAAGACGGACATGATGAGGGATTTGTAGAGCGAGATTTGCGTTCGTCGAGAAAGGGCTCTGCTTTTCAATTACTTACCGAGTCCAAAGGAGCACCTGTTGGTAAGTGTTACTAATGCTGGATCCAATGTATACAAAGTCCATGACTACTTTAAAGTTGTAAATGCCAACAGTGCCGTGGTCCCAATACGCAAAGATTTTTGGTTTGCTGCCACACCATATTTCCATACTCGTCTTTGCAGGAACCAGCCCCGGTCTTGAAACCATTTGTTTGCTGCCTTATGTTCTGATAGAATTTTCGGGCCGCATTCCTGCTTGCTAGCATCTCAAGCTCTTCGCACTAACGACTTTCGGCCTCTAGTTTCTTCTTCTTTAAAATACGTCTATCTTCTCCCGGTATCGCTCGACTGTTGCACGCGTAGTAATTACAGGGTGACTTTGTATGCTCCGTATTTCTCTGCAGCAGCGACGCGGCGCTTGTCGTTATACCAACTGTTTCTTCATGGTTGATAGAACCCAACCACCTCCTCCGCAGCGGTACGTAGAGATCGGGAGATCTTATCCTGTTTCGCACCGCGGCGAAGTCGATCAGCCTCTCTTATGAAGCCTGAATCTTCCGACTGTTGGACCAAAAATGCCTTCTTTGCCCACCTTAGCGTTGAAGTCGCCAATCACAATTTTTACATCGTATCGGGGGCAGCGCTCGTATGGCAGCGCTCGTATGCGCTCGTAGAACTCATCCTTGGTCCCATCATCAGTTGGATAGAGGCACCTTCCCTATAGAGGGTCCGGACATTCCAGGTGCTTATCCGTAAATCGTAGTACTTGTTTCGTTTGCGGTGGTCGTCAACGTGTTCGGAGGTTATTATCCGAGTCTGTTTTAATATGTTCATTGGACTTGAGTTTTTCATGGCGGGTCCCAAACCCAACGTATAACCCACAACTAAAGACTTGAAGTTTTGCACAAATGTTAATTATAATTGGGACTATTATAGCAGTCGAAATCATTAATATCGAATGAATATAACATAACATAACGATTGTTCAGATATTACATTCTACACCTTAACTCCTTAATTTAATTAGCTAAAGGCTTGAAGTTTTGAACAGATAAAAGTTATTGTTAGTAATATATTAGAAGCGAAAACCATAAAGATCATAGAAACATAGCATACATCTCCCAACCAATTTTTCCATTCGTGAAAGATATGAAGCCTTCGGCATTGCTTGGGCTTTGTTTAAAACACCTCACGATGCGTCTTGAACCAAGCGAGTATTGACTAATCACAAGTAAATATAATATATAGATTTGTATTTTTTTCTATGTTTATCCGCAAACTATTAGAGCAACCCACGTATATACATACATACATAAATATAAATTGACTTCAACCTTTATCTTTAACAATTTCCTTGGAACACAAATGAAATCGTTAACTCGTTAGATATACTATATTTAGTAAAAGTCATAGACGCTAATATTTTTTTTCTTAAATTCAGTCAGGGGTTCAAGCAGTTACTGATATGCACATAACAGCGGTAACATATAGTAATAATAATTAACTAGTATTTAATCCCCGATAATCGGTTGTGCTTGACTCAATGACTTTACTTTTTTCTTTAGAGCAGTTATAATCTTCCTTTTATTATTATTATTATTATTTATTTAAGATATGAGGGTGTACATGTAAGACTTTAAGTCTTTTATAATACATCAATAGGAGGCAATTGCAAAATTTGTTATATGTGATACAAACTTAAATCTAACAATAATTAATTAAATAGAATACTGAAATATGAATAAAAAAAATATGTAAATTTGTTTCTCTTTCTACGCAAATATCTCAGGAACTAACGGACCGATTTTCAATTTTGTGCAAATGTATACATCAACTCCTTTCATTTGATATATATTTTATCTCTATAGCTATTGTAGTTTAGTCAAGCTAAGCAACTATGTATTTCAAGGATATTTTATTTTAATATTCATGAAATAAAAAAAAATTAGGTCATTTCCAAAGCTATTTATAATAATATATATAAAATATTTTTTTCTATTACAGCAAATTCTGCTTACGATATGACGGGCAATATTTCCATACCTGCCGCCTACAAAAATGTTGTAACTGAAATTTTAAACAACTGCGGCGGAAGTCTTAGCCTTTACAAAGGAGAAATAATGCTACATGTTCCAGAGTTTGCCATTGGTAAAAATCAAAAGAAGCAAATGTCTCTGATTTTATTGAGCGACGACAGCGCACGAATATCCATACCTTGCGCTGAGCCCTTGTTCGTATGTAGCACAATTATCTACTGTTCACCTCGAAATTATAGCTTTCAAAAGCCAGTTATAGTAAAATTGCCGCACTGTTTAGTGGATCCCCGGCAATGGAATGTAAACATATACCATGCAGACAACGATCATTATGAAATCAATTCTAATTGGCGTAAAATCATCTCAGTTGGAGAAGAAACCATTAATACCCCAGTCTTTGTGCACTTAGAAGATAGTCATTTATATATTATGACAGAGCAATTGGGTCGTTTCGCAGTTGTCGCTGATCCAAAAACGCCGAACATTCATCAAACTTCAATTAAAATGCGGCTTATTGCATTTAGTCAACTAGCGCCGAGCAACTCAAACTGCAGTCTTCGAATATACGTTGTAAAGGACTTTCCCAACAGTAAAGATGTTTGTACGACTATTGAGACAAAACTTGGTGGCACTATTATGGGATTTAGTGAAACTTTTGCTTTTCACTTAAATACTTGCGATTTAGTTATTCGTGTGCGTAACACGGAATCCAGTTCGTGGGATCTAAAAGAGCAATTTGACTATGAACAAATGATTCCCTATAATCACATACTTAATAATAATTCAATTTTACATTGCGAATTTAGCATAAAACGATCACTTAACTCCAGATTGGTATTTAAAGTGGATTTCGAACAGTGCGGTTTGAAAAATAACGAAAACCAGTTACACTCGTTTGTTATATCCAATGAACGTTTTCCTCAAATCGATGTACCTACGCAAACATTAGACCAACATCAATCAATTGTATCTATTGATCGTGATAGCGGTTTTATAAAGGAGACGAATAACTTAAGTAGCGTTTACCTTCCGCGATCTTGTAAGCGACTTATTTGCGCTGCTCTTGACCCACCACGTCAGGATGAAAAAGACTGGCGTTTGCTGGCAAAAAAACTTGGCACTGATCATTATATAGCATATTTTGCTACGAAGCCTTCTCCAACCGAGCAGATTCTTAATTTGTGGGAATGTCGTGCAAGTAACTCCTCGCATACAATTGTTGAATTATTAATAGTGTTCAGTGATATGGACAGAGAGGATATAAAACAAATAATAACAGATACTATAGGCCCGCTTTGGGTATGAACAAAGCTTTGGAAAGCTTTTATTACTGATATGTTGAGATGCCTTTTATTTGAGAAATTAAGAGATTATAGTAATAGATATTATTAAATAAAATAAGTATAAAGTAATTATCGCTTAACCGTATTGACTAATAAGTAGTTTGGATTTCCAAATTTTTCTTTCACAGTCGCGGTCAAAACCCAGCTTATCCTTTCAAAGGGAAGTGTAAACTAGTTTACCTTAATCTTTAATGACAATATACTATATAATGCATTAGGTACTAATCGCATGGACAGGTGTATATTCTTGAATATATCTATTTTTTGGGAAATGGTTCTTATATGTACCTACGTATGTAGAAACATATCAAGCTCGATTTGCAATTACATCGTCAATTACAGCTTTTGGGATTTTTTTGCTACAAATTATTCATTACCGTTGACTACGCTTTCTGCGCGTTTATTACTTACAACTACGTACAAAAATGTTTGTCTGCAAATATTAAGTATTATACTTGAAAATTTATACCAAACGAAAGTTATTTGAAAAAGCTTTAAAACTGTATTGAGTTGCCAATTTAAAAAAAAAAAAACATAAACGCAATTAAGTTTAACTACAAATGTACTTTATTTTAATCAAGAAATATCTTTAAAAGAGTTGACCAGTGATCATTGACTATAATTAAAAAAAAATTGAGAAAGCGAAACAGTTTTACACTTTTATGCTGTGCTATATTTTGTAAATTGAAAAAATTTATGTTCACTAAATTTGATGTATGTTAAATACACTGAAGCTCGTAATGGAAAAATGCACTGTGAAGAAAGTCAAGCCTAGTAGAAAGTTGCAGCTGTAAGAACCCCGTTATAGATGTTTCCGATTATATGTATGTACATACGTAAATATGTATAAAAGCACTCTGTTTCACATTTATTTTGAGCGTTTATATAAAAATCTGTAAAACTGCTTTCACATAATTTAAAATTAGATTCAAGAAATTCGTCTTATAATTAAGTATGTTTAAAAAACAAATTTATCAGGCATGTTCTAAAAATTGTTCTATTTAAATTCGGAAATTCGGTACGATTTGCTAAGCACTTTCGAAGATGCTGCATTTAAAAATACACTGTTATGATATTATAAAGATTTATATGATTTTAAAGTAAAATACTTATTGTTCAATTCCTCAAGCTATCTTTTTATGTTATACCACAAATGGAGGGACCTACAGTTTTGTGCCGACTCCGAACGGCAGATGTATTTTATGAGAAGCTTTTTCATGGCAGAAACAACCTCGGAGGTTTGACATTGCCTGCCAAGGGATGACCGTTATTAGAAAAAAAAACTGTTTCTATGATTAAGATGTTACTTGCCCTGACTGAGATTAGACCCTCGAACTCAACGGCATATCGAATTATAGCACGCACAGCTACACATGAGATCACGGCAGCCAACTTCAAAAGCTTAGTTATACATATTTCAAAAGTTTATTTGATTTATTAAAAGTTTATGTGTAAAATTATTTAAATTGTACACTAAGTTTTGGTAACCAGCGATTTAACAGTTGCGCATCCGTTTTGTTTAGTGTAAGCTTTTTATAAAAAAATGTTCTTGTTACTATTACTTAGTGCTTACTGCCGTCAGGTTTGTGTGTATGTTTCTTTGCAGATAATTTTGTAGCAAATTGACCAAAATTCTGAAAAAAGCCGTAGTATGGCGTATAGAAGCGCAATAAACTACTAAAGTTTCACTACGTCGTATTCTAGCAAAAGTGTCATAAGCACTATGGTACCTGTTAGCTATGGGGAGTTCTCTAAAACTTGCTTCAAATGTTATTGTTGTGCATTTAAATCAACTTTAAAATTTTCAAAAATAACGGGTAACATTTCCTTTCTGTGTTTAACGATGCAATCGCAAATAAAGCCCGTTATGTACGCCGTGATCCCCAATAACTGTCGCATTACCGCCAAAAACAACGAAACTCATATGTAATTTAGGGTTTTCAACGTTTTCTTCCAATTTTTTTGCAAACGGTGCTTAAACTAATTATGTTTTCATTTTTAAGGTGCCTAACAAGGTCTTTTTCAGAATAGTTCTTTGCAATACTTTTTGCGTCTTTCTTTCTTCATTTACTTTTGTGATAAATAGCTCAGTATATAAATGAAAATTGTGTTTGGGATATTCAAAATATATGCAGCAATTGAAATGTGTATCAAGAAAATATTAAAATTTACTAGCTCCAGCCCTACGAAGCTTTAAACAAGTTTAAAAGTCGTTTGGACCCACGGTGTACATCTTTTCAATGCATATACGAAATAGCGTTCTATAATTCTGCCAACTTCAATATTTTTTAGAAAATGATCTTTAACAAAATAAATCCTAATACAAGAAGGAAACGGTATTTTCTTATGTTTGACACAAATACGAGTGATTGCTTCAACTTCTAATTCGATAAATTGCCTCATATTCAATAAAAATTTTATTTGCATTTTTGTTAGACACGTCTTTTCAGGTAACGATATTATGCAATTTATACCGTGTTTTTTTAAGTTTGTGATATTTTGCTTCATTGTATGTATTTGTGGAAAACTAAGACAATTCTTAAAAATTAAATGCTAAAATTAATTATTTCATTTCAATTAAGTCAAAGCTTTACAATCGAATTTATGTATGAATGTCTGTATGTCCATGGAAAAATTGTAAGCAAAATGAATCTCCTCGATTTAGTTATTATTTAGTTTGTAGGTTTTACTCTAAAAATTTAAAAAAAAGTAGCATCAGTAACCCCATAAAATAATAAACAATAAAGTACTGAAAGCTGTTAATGAAAATTTCATTGGTTAGTTCTATAACTTCTCTTTGTGACTGCACTGAATCTTCAATAACTTTTTAAACTCTAATAAATAAACATATTTGCCATATAATATACATTTAAATTTTTAAGACCGCGATTGTGCATTTATCTATATGCATAAGTATACTAAATTCTTATAAAAATACATACCTACAAGTGTAGCCAAACATTAAATGCATGTGAAAGACAAGTAGTGTCCAAATTTTGAAATGGGAAACTCAAAAAAAAATTCGGTGCCAAATTCTTTACTAAGAGTCCCTTTGGGGAGGCATATGTATTTAATAAGAATAAAACGACTGCTCAACGAAAACTATTATGTGAAAATGTCTATTTGAAACGAATGTAAATTAATGCAAATATAGCCGTATAAATGTATGCAATTATATACATACGGATAAACAGTTAGATTTGAAGTAAATCGATATACTCGTTCTTGAATAGATCATAAGTGATATGCTCAAAATATGTAATAGCCCTTGTATAGTAAACATTAATTATGTGAAACTGTAATAGTATATATTAATGTAATGTATGTATGTATAAGGAAATTCAACATTTTTTAGAATGACCTTAAATAGGCATACTCAAGAAAAATGTTAAATATAACTTTTATAAATAAATATCATTGCACTAGAATTGGAAGTTCAATAACAAAATTTGTTGCCTTTTTAATTAAAAAAAGTGCTGTACTTCTTCTGCAACTTTCCCAAATGGTAATTATGTTTACTCATTTATCTACAAATTTTGAAAAGTAGAACTAAGTCCTGTTATGGAACTCCGTAAATGTTTCACTGTTCGACCTATGATTCAAGTTTAAAAATTACATATTCGTGCGCATTGCTAGACCGTGTGCCATTCAAGTGTTTATTGCGCTCTTATCACCTCTTTTTCGGAGCAAGCGGCCTGCTATATAAATGTATTCGATTGCCCCAAGGAATTGTTGGGCGCAGGGCTTGGAACTTGCCACGCAAAAAACAACTTCCAATGAAAAGGATCACAAAGCCTTTTTGATGACGACCGCGGTAAACGTATTAAAGACAAAGATTTAGGGACATCACCGCCATCCAAGAAATGCGATGGACGGGGCAAGGGAAAAATCGGTAGGCCTTGTAACATCTACTACAGCTACCATGTAAAGGAGCGCAAGTTCATTGTCGGATTTGTGGTGGGAGAGAGACTTCGCCGTAAAGTACTGTTGTTGTTGTTGTTGTAGCGGCTAGCTACGCCCCACTGGGCTGGCGGGCTCCCTCAATCATTATCGTCAAGCTCTACTAACGAGAGGTCCAGGAAACGAGCCGTTTCAAAAGGGTCGGACGACAGGGAGAGGGGTGTTAGTTGAGTGGGTTTGGCCGGGCATGTGAATAGGTGGTTGGTGTCATGCGGAGACTCTACACATGCCGGGCAAGTGTTGGGGGTGTCGGGGTTGATACTGGATAGGTAGGAATTTAACCTGGTGGTTGGACTCCTAGGACTGTATTCACAAGGCAGGTGTCGATATATTTGGATACCGACTCCCTGTGAATGTTGTTCAGAGATTGTCGGTACGTCCTTGGGTCCAGCGGTAAGCGTACGTAAGTCTGGACCTCGTCCGTCAGTTGTGAGAGGTGTCCCCTGATGTGCCTGAGTGCCAGCGCGAGCAAGTCTATTAGGGTGCCCCGGACGTTGGCACCCAGTAGAAACTGCTTTGTGAGCATTAGATTCTGCTCCTGCACTGGGAGCACGTTAGCCTCATGATAGAGGTGATCCATAGGCGTCATCAGGAGACATCCCGTCACTGTCATGAGTGCGGCGTTCTGGCAAGTCTCCAGTCTTGACCACTGAGTCCTGCTGGTTCCAGGCGACCATATCGGCGCAGCATAATTTAAAACCGGCCGGCCAATCGTCTTGTATGTTGCCAACAACGTTTCTTTTTTTTTCTTTGCCGCAAGTGCTGCCGGCGAGCGATTTGAGGACTTTGTTGCGGCTCTGTACCTTGTTGACGGTTACTGTTCACCTTAGGACACAGACCATCAATTCCATTGCCGGTAGCCATTATCGTACAGTCGTCGGCATACGAGACCAGTGTGACTCCCTCTGGCGGGGAGGGGAGTCGCGAGATGTAGAAATTAAATTGTAAGGGAGATAGGACGCCACCCTGTGGTACCCCCTGTTTTATTCTTCTCGCTTTTGACACTGCGTCACGGTAGCACACCAGGCAGGTAGTTCGCGGTTCATCGCCTCAACGCCGCTGGGAGAGGTCAGGCCTCCACGTCCTTCAACAAGATGGAGTGGCTGACTGTGTCGAAGGCCTTCGACAAGTCCAGAGCCACGAGGACGGTACTCTCACAGGGGCGGTTGCCATCGAGACCACGATTAATCTGTGTGTTTATGGCGTTAAGTGCCGTTGTAGTGCTATGAACTTTCCGGAAGCCATGTTGATACTTCGCCGGGCTGAGGTAGTTGAAGTACGGGAGCAGCAGGGCCTCAAGTGTCTTGACCACTGGGGAAAGCAGAAAGATCGGCCGGCAGGTTTCCCTGGTTTCAGCAGTGGTATCATCCTGCTCATCTTCCAGATGTCTGGGATGATCAGGGTGGAAAGATACAAATTGAGGACTTAATAAGGTATGCTACTCCCGCAGTGCCCAATTTTTTCAGCATCAACATGCTTTACCCGTCTGGGCCAATGGATTTGGAGGCTTTCGTCTTCCCGATGGCTTCCTTCACCTCAGTGCTAGAGAGGACAATTGGTGCGCTGGATTTTTGCTTGCGCAGCCTTCTGCTTATTGGCCGTTTGGATTTGTCGGCCGAAGGATGCATTATGAATTGTCGGCTGAAATAGCTCGCGCATCGCTTCGGGACCGACGAGGCGTGCTCTCCAAAGGAGATTTCTGTTCGGTCGTCACGACTCGTTGGATTGGACAGGGATCTCATAGTCGACCATAGTTTGTCCACTCCGGCACCGAGGTGACAGGACTTTAGGTGCTCCCTCCACTTGTTCCGCTTGTGTTCGTTAACCAGGCGTTGAATCTCCCCGTTTAGTTGCCTAATACGGGGATTACCGCGTTCCGCCTGCCGAAGGTGGTCGCGTTCATCCGCCAAAGTGACCGCCTCACCCGGGAAGTTAGGAAGGATCTCGGCGATCCTACCTGCTGGAATGAAACATGCTGCAGCGCACTGAAGGCGTCTTCCGTGAAATCCTCGAACCGCTCCCAGTCAGCTTTTTTGAAGTTGATGTAGGTGTGGCGGTCCGAGGCAACATAGTTGGCAGATCTGTCAATCGAGACGATTATGGGTAGGTGGTCTGATGCCACGTTATGCTATTTATCAAACCCGCGCTAGTTATTGTTAGATCTGGCGAGCTGCTGCAACTACCCACTATCCTGATGGGGTCTTCGTCGTTCATTGTGCAGAATGTCGAATCGTCTATCTGCTCTGCCAAAATATTTCCCCTACGATCATTTGGTAAAGCTCTCAGACCAGTCCCTTGTGGTGCGAAAGCAAGAGCACGTCCGAAAGTGGCACCAGCCCTGACAGGCGTTACACCTGACTGAGCAGGCGTTCCGTTGTACTCTGACCCGGCACACACAGCAGATTGTGGGAGCAACCAGTAGTTGCTGGTTGGCGCCACGTGTGGTGGATCGAGGGGTGGTGGGGAGGTTCAGTGTTGCTGTGAGCTCCGGGGAGCCGTGGAGGCAGGGAAGTGCGCTGAGGCACCTGCGCGGGAGGTGCAAAGGGGGATGCCGTGGAGGATTGGGGCGCTTGAGTGCGCGAGCAACACTGGTCCACATAGGTTGTGGACCACTCCCTGGTTTTCTTAAGGCCTGAGCAGACCTTAAGATGGTACCATCCGTTGCACGAATAACACCTCACCAAAGTAGAATTGGAGCCTTCTCTGACAGAAGCAGCAGAAATAGGTTTCTGGGCCAGGGTTAGGCTCGACGCCCGCCCTGGCCAGAAGTATGAGTAGCAAGCCTGCTGCAAGGTATTGCACCCTAAGTGGGGTTAGGTCGTCGAAACAACAGTCGTTGGTCCGATAAAATCCGAGTCACTTCGGTAGCGTAGAACCGACTATCGTGGAAGTGCTGTAAAGTACTGGTGTTCACTCCGGTGGACGAACGTCTCGCCACAATTCCCATCAAGGCGAGATTCTTCAACATCTCCCTGATTTGCGCCCATGTCCGACAGAAGAGAAGGACGATGGGACCAAAGATCGCTTCTACAATCTCCTTGGCCACACGTATAAGCGGTGCCCCCCCCCCCCCACGATATAAAAATCGTGCTGGGCGATTTTAATGTCAAGGTGGGCAAGAAGGGCATCTTTGGTTTCACAGTCGGATAATTCTGTCTCCACGACGAAACGTCCGCAACAGCCTGAGACTGATCGACTTCGCCGGGCCCCGAAACATGGTAGTCTGTAGCACCAGGTTTCAGCATAAGACGATACACAAAGCTACGTGGATGTCTTCAGATGGTCAAACACTTAACCAAATCGACCATGTTGTGATAGACGGAGGGCACGCTTCCCGTATCCTAAATGTGCGCACGATCCATAGGATTTCAGCGGGCCCGAAAAAACAACTGGTATGACGAGGAATGTCGTGCCGCTACGGAACGTAAAGACTTTGCCTACAGGGCCACACTGCGGTCTGGCGCAAAGCGAGCTGTGCGGGAGAGTTATCATGAGTTGAAGGAAGCAAGACGCATTTGTCGTGAGAAAAAGAAAGAGGGCTTGAGATGCGGGCCGACAGGAAAGCTTCCGAAAATTTTTCCAGAAAGTAAGCCGGATATCAGAAGGTTTAAAGTCCGGGGCGAATTCCTGTAAGAATGACTACGGCGACCTGGTGACTGATGCCCACAGCATACTTAAATTATGGGGGGGACACTTCTCCCCACTACTTCAGGGTAGCACCTGCAACCACTTTGGAGAAGATGATGAACCCGAATCCCCATTCAATGATGACTCCTAAGCATAAGCAAGGTTTCACCTCTTATTTTTCTTTAATTACTTATGATATATAAATAATTTACTATACTTTTATGAAAATAAGTAAATATACATATGTATGTATTATTGGTTTTATAAATGAGCTTGTTTTAGTGCGGCATTTAAAATGCAAAACAAAAAATAACTAAAATAAACTCTAAATTATTGCAATGAATAAACAAAATAAAAAATGCATTCTTCTAAATTCAATTTGCAAAATAAAAAAAAAATCTTAATTATTTCAATGACGAAACCAAATAAACATAAAATATTAAAATAATATAAAAATAAGTTGTCTTTGGAAGGACCTCTCCGAGCCGTTTGATACCAAACGAGGTCATGCCTCAATAATGTAAGGTTGTGCTGATCAGGCAACAACAAAATGTCCCGTTTGACGACTATTCTACCTTATGTCAAAAACGGCTGCTTTGCTTTGTTTATGTATATATTTTCATGATACAAACAGCTAATGAAATCAATGAAAACAATTAAAAAAGGTAAAACAGTAGAAATGTACATACATATTGCTAATTAAAAGCATTATTTCTATTTTTAGTGAACTTCAATAACATGTGCTAACACTTATAACACTGAAGGAGCATTTGCAATGCTGATGGATTTACTTCATTAAGCTCTGCGTCGCACATCAAACACGGAAAAATTATTCGCCAATCCTCCTGGGCTTTCCGCAAATATCGCGTATAACTTAAATTTTAGTTTAGCAAAATTTTTCACAAAACTAACGCGTAGTCCCAAAACACAATCCTGTCGCAAACGAAAATTGTAAACAATAAAACATAAACAAAGGCAAAACACGTGATAGTTTGACATACAGTTTTTAGACATGTGGAATAAGAGGAAGCACGTCTTTTATCGATATCACCTGTAATAAATACATCTTGAAACGAGGTTTCAAACTCTTTGTCGTAATTTGAGCCGCCGAACTAAATCGGTCAGGCACCATCTTTTATAAGAGGTTGCAGCTGCTGGCGTACGCCGACTACATTGACATTACGGCCTTAACAACCGCGCAGTTAGTTCTGTCTGCACCAAAGCAAATGGGTCTGGAAGTGACAAAGTATCTCCTGCCATTAAATAGACAGTCGGCACATTCACGGCTGCGATCTAACATCACTGTTGACAGTTGTAACTTTGAAAAAGTAGATGATTTCGTTTACTTAGGAACCAGCATTAACACCAATAACAGCATCTGCCTTGAAATCCAACGCAAAATCTCTCTTGCCAACAAGTGCTCCTTCGGACTGAGTAGGCAATTGCACAGTAAAGTCCTCTCTCGACGGACAAAAACCACACTCCATAAGTGTCTCATAATGCCCGACCAAGTGGAAAAAGACTTGGCTACACTTTTCCAAAATCACTTAGGCGAAAGTATAACCGCCATCATTCGAGAACGGATTATCCGATTGAAGTATACTTTTTAGTTTATTTGTCTTTGTCCAAGGAAAATGTTTTGGATTTCGGTCATATATATGACCACATATATATAATATTATACATATATACATACATATGTATGTATTGGTAAGGGGAGCGCTGTAGTCGAATTATTTATAAAAGTCGTATTTCTGAACCGATTTCGATGAAATTTATGTTGTATGCCACTGGCATCATAAATAATGGTCATGCGAAAAATATATTTGCTTGGTTGTTTTTATATTCATCAAAGCTGAATTTTTAGCTTTGAAAACTGCCATAAGCAGTGTACCACAAAGCTTTGAATTGATCAAAAAAGTTATTTCCTCACCCTATACGTATACAACAGAGTTCAAAATGTGTTTATTTCTGTACGTTAAACAAAAATTTTAAGAACTGAAATTGCGAACAACGCAATGGTAAGGACATCACGGCATGTATATACAAGTAAACCTATCCAATTCTTTTGGTTATAATGTGTATATGAATAAAATATACATACTTCAGTCAAAGCATTGAGTAAAAACAGATGTTAAAGGTTTAAACCCTGCAACACCTAAGTTCAATTGTGTACAGGGTACAGTCGCCTTGTTGACCTAAACAAAAATATTAATAATAATTATTCAACGCTTTCACCCACCCAAACATACACGAGGGTTGCATTCGCATGACGCACAGATATTTTTCTGATTGCATAATAAAATAAAACTTAAAATTTCTTTACGAAATTTATTCATTTTGAGGCGATACTACAAAACAGATATCAGAGATAAAACCACAAAAGAGATGTTTTTCAGAAATCGAGAATGAATTTTCGACCACTTTTCGCAGCAATTGGGGCCGTATGCCAGCAATAAAACGCCGAATATTCTCTTCCAAGTCGTCAATCTTCTCGGGCTTATCTGCGTAGAAAAGCGACTTCACATAACCCCACAAAAAATAATCCAGCGATGTTAAATCGCACGATCTTGAAGGCCACGCTACTGGCCCACGATGCGAGATAATGCGCTCATCAAAAATCAATAAATTGATTGTTTCGTTGGCTGTATGGCATGTAGCGCCGTCTTGTTGGAATAAAAGCTCGTCCACATCAACATCCTCCAATTCGGGTACGAAAAAGTCATTAATAATGGCTCTATAGCGTGCCTCATTCACGGTAACATTACGGCCGGCTTAATTTTTGAAGAAATATGAACCAATGATTCCCTCTGCCCATAGAGCACACCAAACAGTGACTTTTTGAGGATGTGAAGGCGTCTCAACAAAGGCTTATGGATTAACATTACTCCAAATGCGACAATTTTGTTTATTAACATACCCATTCAACCCAAAGTGATCTTTATCGCTGAACAAAATTTTCTTGTGAAAACGGGCAAATTTGCAAACGTTGTTCCGTTGTATTGCCTTATTGAAAACCACACGTCTAAAAAAAACACGCCCGTTATAATGGTGTAGTCACAGTGTGTGGTAGTTGATTTGATTTTCAGGAATTGAACTGTAAGCAACGTTTCAAAGACAAAACGTAACCATATTAATATTTGATACAATTATAACACCCAGGGAATGGCTTACGTACCACTCTATTACTTCCTTTTCTGTTTCTACATTTCGTTCTGCGTACTTCTTCATACTCTATCAACAATTTTCAGCTAATGTTGGGTCAGGTTATTGTAAAGAACTAGTTCATCTCAGAAAGAAAAGCAAGTTGATGATGCCGGAGCCTTTTCATAATGTATTAATCGTTCGTCGGAATCGGCCAGATCGGACGACGATAACGTACGAGTATATGGGAGCCGATTGGTCAAATACTGCATTTGGCACCATAACTCTTTGATTAAGGCTGATACATGCTTGAAAATTTGCACAAACTTATGTTATTATTAGCAATATATTAGCAGTGAAAAGCATTAAGATCAGAAAAATACAACATACAGCTCCCATACAATTCTTCCATTCATGAAAGTTATAAAACTTTCGGCATAGACGAATACTTCCCTGTTTTTACTTGTTTATTTTGTTATCAATCCAAGAACAATAAAATTCAGAATCAATTTTTCCCATACATTTGTATTTTCATGTAACGAACGTAGTTCTAAACACTCAAATAGTACTTGAAGGTAGGATATTTAGTTGGGGTTAAAGTCCTACATCAACGTCTAAATAATCGTATATGTACATATACATATATGTACATGTATGTACATATGTGTATGTACTTTAACAATTTTTTGACACATATGTTTATATGGCTGCAAGTATTCAAGACCTACATACATATGTACATACCTATGTATGTATGTGTGTAGGTATATACATATAAGTTTATCCGGTATAAAATGTGCGTAATTCAGCAAAATGTTCTCAAGGCAAGTTCAAAGCAATTCTTTAATTGGCTAAAAATTCCAACCAGAACATTTTCTACACTCGCATTTCTTAACTTCGCACATTCATATGTATCTTTGTATGTACGAGTATATATGTATGTATGCATGCACATTTAAGACGATCATGACACAACAGAATTTATTCCCGAAATTCGACACAGGTATAATGTATACAGATATCCGTAGATATACATACGTAGATATGCGTACTTATATATTTATCTGTTTAGGCTTGCATTTCGCTATTATTTTTTTTATTCGATATTAGTTAGTTAGTCCTTAGATTACGAAGGAATTTGTGATCACATAAGAATTAGTTTAATTATATTTAGCTTGGTTTCAGACCCGTGTGCGCGGGGGGTTTTGGGGTTGAAACCCCACTGTGGCCAAATTAACGTTTATGAAAAGAAGTGATTCGTATTCATCAAATTTTATTCGTAAATGAATTTTCAATCCTGACCCCACGTGAGCTGAGTCCGGCACACGGCCCTGCTTGGTATAGCAAACTAGAACTCAAACACCTAAAGCAGAGCTGTGCACGCGTGAAGGTGAAAGATTCATATTTCCAAGGCATATTGTATGGGTTCGTGGTCTTTGCTACATTATTTGTAACTATAAAGCTGGTGATTTCAATTGACGAAGCTCGACACTGCTAGAACACATGCGGTATCACAAAGCATCACGACTGAATGTGAGTCACACTAGAGAATGACAACTAACCTACCCTCAATATACATATGTATGTGCATATGTAATGGCAGAAAGACTAGAAAATTTCAAGGTTAAGGACTAAGTGTTTATTCATAAATGCCGCTAGAACACCACATCTCCAAAAAAGTAAACGCCTCTGACGAGAAAAAAAAAATTAAATTACAAATACATATCATATTCATACTTATGAGTTGTGTTTTAAAATTTATAACATATACAAAAAAAAAGGTCAGCTTGTCCCAAAACCAATATTAATAAGAGATGACGGAAAATCATTCTAATAAAAAATCAATAGTTTTGAAAAGTGTTTCTGGTGATTTTATTTATATAAAAAATATAAATGTTTGTTTATTTTTCTGTTGGCCAAGTAAATGTAATGTCTAGTAAATGTAGTAAAAAATATTTATAAAATGTATAAAGATGCATATATATTTTCGATCTAAGTCTTGTTAGAAATACTCGTTAAAGGCTGATAAAAGATAATAAACGCTACTAGGGGTTTCAGATTTGAAAGGACTTCAACAGCAGAATAAGAGAGGATCCTGAAACAATCTCATAGTTTATCGAATAATAAAATGTTTGCAAACATGTATACGATTGTTTTTTCACACCAGATATCTCATCACTAAATTTCCATACTGAAAAATGTTGGAAAAGTGGCCAGAGCGATTTATATTGCAACCGGTTAAGGCAGTTCACAACTTCCGGGGGGTTTCACCCATCAGGGTCTGGAGCGCCTCTTCACCAGTAAGTGCAGCCGCGATCGGCTCGCTATATAAATGCACACATTTCAAATGACACAGATTATTGTTGTGCGCAGGGTTGGAACTTGCCACGTGAAATTAAAATCCAATGAAAAGCAAGGAAAGCCCCCCTTTTTAGATGACACCGGTGAATGAACGTCTCGACGCAATTCGCATTAAAACGAGATTATGCAACAAATCGCTTTTGTGATGACCAGGTAATTGACGTCGAGAACATACTTAGTTTGTGGAGGGAGCACTTCTTCACACCGCTTAAAGGTGGTAGGATGGCGGAGAATATGGTCAACTTAAAACCCCAATCAATGACGAAGTAGCACGGCTAAAGAAGAACATAGGGCCTCGGAGCTAATGGGTTTCGCCTGAGCTATTCAGATACGGTGGACCCAGTTACATGTAGGGTATGGTCGGGCGAACGCATGCCAGATATCGCGCCTTATGCTGTAGAACTAAATCGGTAAGGAAACGTCTTTTATAAGAGTGTCCAACTGCTGGCGTACGCTGACTACATTGACATAATCGGCCTTAAAAACAGCGCATTTAGTTCTGTAAATCTAGACAGTTATAATTTTGAAAAAACTAAGGTCTTCGTTTACTTAGAACCCAAAATTAACACCAATAACTATTGTTAGTCTTGGCACCCACAAAGAATCCCTGTTACGAAAAATTGTTATTTCGGACTGAGTTGCCAAATAAGTTGTACAGTCTTCATTCAGCAGGCCCAAATTTCATTCTATAAGTCTTTTATTATGTACGTGCTATTGTATGTCGCAGAACCATGTACGATGGCTAAATCAGATGGGAATACGATTCGATTGTTCGAGATAACGATAAACTGTACGTATGCACAAGGACCTGCACATAATGCAGCGAATTAAATCCCGCGGCTCCGCTGTGTATGTTATGTCGTTGGAATGATTGGAAGCACTCCAGCACCGAAGGTTTTCGACCCGGTTCCCCATGGAGGTAGCCGAATAATAGAAAAGCTTCCTCTGCGTTGGAAAGATCAAGATATAAAAGACATGGCTACAATTTGTATTTTCAAATGGGGTCAGTTAGAAGTGTAAGGTAACTTAGCACTGAGTTCATTTACTGAGCTGACTCTTAGCGATGAGCCGCTCGCTCAGACTCACTTCCCAAAAAAATTGTGACTCAGTAGCTCAGTTTTAAATTTCAGCCATCTTACTGAGCGGCGAGTCGATGAGTGTGTCAGCACTGAGAATCAAAGATGAGCTGATACGAAGCTCTTTGTTTTGTGGACAGACATTCAGTAAGAAATAGCATTTGGGAGTTTTTTATTGCATTTTTGGAGATTTTTCAGTTTTTTACATTATAAAAGTAAACGCAATAAAAATAAGAATAAGAAATAAATATATGAAATCAACATGATCACAATTATAAAATACGAGAAATTCATATTTTGCAAAAATGTTTAATAACAGCTTTTAAACATGCCTAAAACAAATAATTATAAAAATATCTGTGATGAATAAAAATATATCTTAGAAATAAAGTTTTACGGACACTTTTTTAAAACAAAACTCAATATTTGCATGTAAATCACTAAAACACGAGTATTTAATTTAATTCTCAAGATTTCGTCAAATAATAACATTAACCAGCTTTTTTAGCCAAATAAAAATGCTATGATTCTAAGAGCATTTTTGCTGCGTGCCAGCTCATGATTGGGATTTGATCCCAGCCCAAAACCTATGAGGCAAAAGAGGGAAGTTGCATATCATATTATCTATGGTGAGAATAAAGAATGAATGAAAATAAGAACTAGCGCGAAAATGTTTCCGCGTTATCACTTGTGCTGTCACTTTAATTGTCCAACGTGCACCTCTCAACGATAACAGTACTGCCGTAGTTGCACAGAGCGACACAATTATGAAATGAGTCGTAACTCAATTGTGCTACCTCACTGAACTGACTCACTTAATTGAGCAAGAGTCATTGAGTCAAAATTAGCTGAGCTACCCACTGTCAGTTAGCGAGATATAGAGAAAGCTGGCGTGCTATGTTGAGCTCGTCCAAAATCCCTTAGGCGGTTACAGTGACAGTTAAGAAAGTAATAAAGTGTTAACCATACATACATACTTATATTAATAATAATAATAATTGGCGCTTACTTACACTAAATAGCTCAGTGTTTGGCCCAGCTCCTCCTACAATTTGTGGTGTGAGGCAGATGTATTTAATGAGAAGCTTTTTCTTGGCAGAAATACCCTCTAATAGCTGTCACCCCTCGGCAGGCAATACATACTTATACATACATATATGTATAAATGAGTTCGAACTTTGTATATCTTAGTTTTATTGTTCTAATCTTTAATATGTACCATTTAAAAAAAAATACAAGTACTTCCTGAGCAAAGAGAAAAAAAGCAGAAAGACTGTTCTTTCTGGCTTTTAAGAATGGCAGAACATACAAATTAATAAAAATTTGCTTTACTAAATTAAAAATTTCTTTGATATTACTAACAAAAGCAGACATAATCGGAATAACAAAAATAAAATCTTTAACATCCTTATCATCCATGGAAACGCATTTGTACCAATCACCAAACATTAGCAAAAATTTAATATCAAAGATCTGAATAATAATAACCAAAATTAGCCTAGGCATGACAAACGTTTAAGTTTGACATAATATTCGAAAATTCAGTAACAAAAAATATTACATATTGCAGTAGAAAATGAAAAATTAACATTTCACAATGCTATTAAAATAAAAATGAATAAAAGGTTAAAAAAAAGTTTGCTGGGCCCATGATTCAATAGTACAAGGTTGGATAATTAGGCAGTTGTCTCACTCTTGCGCGCTGCCTTAAGGTAGCCTGTGTTGCTCTCTTTTAATTTAAGAAAAAAAATGTTATCAAACACATTGAAATTAGTGCTTTTCTTGTGAAATGACCTGGCAGGCAACACTATTGACTTTTTGTAGTTTTTAAATTATTTCAGCATGTCCTACATTAAATAATCGAATTGACGACATTCTCGTATGTTTCCCAGTAGCCTTGCCTATCTAGCAGCAAACAGGAATTGAAATTTTTTTCTTTGCATGTATGAAATTGATTGGTCGTTGGTTCGATTCCCGGCCAGGTCAGATCATTTTGTTTGATTTTTTTTTTCAAAGAAATCATGTTTTTAAATTTTTTACTGTGTATATTTTATGTAAAATAACATAAAATTAAAAAAAAAGAATTTATATAAATATTAACAACCATAAAATTATACAATTAAAATATCGAATAGAAGAACATTTATTAGTATTTTGACCAGTTTTGACTAACGTCTTTACTTGATTTCTAACAGATGTATATCAATAAAAATTCCATTAATATTATGACGAAGGTATTGTGTGGTGTTTTCCATATAAAAAAAAATTTTTTTCCTACAACTAATGTTATATTTTTAGTGACTTGAATCTTACAATTTTATGATCTACAAAAATGGTAATTATATTTTTAAAAAAGTTTGAAATTGTAATGAAATATGTGTATACAATCCTGGTTACTTTTATTTTGGTTGCTAAAATTGATATTGAATTAAAGAAAAATTTATTATCAACATTTTTCCAAATGTGATAGTTCTATTTTCTGCATGTAAAAACTTAAAAAAGGGAGAAATCACATTGTTTTTGTTAACAAAATGGGTAAAAGATATTTGCTTCTACATCATACTTGCGTTTTTTGTTTCTATAGTTTGTTGTATTAAGGTGCTATCTACATACATATATACATACATGTGTGGTTGAATATTCGGTTATATTATATTAAATTGAAATATCAAATTTCTGCAAATATGTTTCATTCTATGTACAAACCGCATTTCGCTACTAGTTACCTACGTTTCTACTACCTTTGCGCGAAAAGGGATAACATTTTATCCCCTTTATCACACCTTCCGAAATGCAACCTTACAAGGCAGTCGGAAAACTTAAATGTCAATAAGTATCCAACCTTTTATAATTGAATCATGGCTGGGCCTAACTATTTGATGTGCCTTGATTTTCGCTTGAAGCAAGATTCAATTATAAAAGGTTGGATAACTAAGCAGCCTTCTCCCTCATTCGTAACAAGTGGTCTATCTTATTTAATATAGGTGCATTTTCTAAGCATGTTTTTGTGTGCATTTTTTTTAATATTTTAAAATTGTGGTAGAAAGTTAAATTTTTTACAAAAAATAGAAAATTGACATCACTGATTCGTTTTGGTTGTTTGACTTATTCTTATTCGTTAAAATTATATTTTATATTTTCCAATTGCGTCAATTGAGTAATTATTTTATTAAAATTTACATATTTTTGCATAAAATAATTGGTTTTACATTCATTAGGTCTCGTAAGCTGTTGTATTCCACACAGATGCGCCGTATTCCAAGTATTAAAGTAAGTTCCAATCAGGCTATTTGACTATCAAAATAATGACAAACCTGCTCTACAGGATTTTTTGCTGAAGTGCAATGCCAGCCTCCACGCGCAATCTTTGCATTGTCCTTACCTCGCTGGCGTGTTCCTGCCTGAGCACAGCACGTGTTTGACAGTGTGATCCTGCCCGATTGCGTAAGTCAAAATAAAAGAGCTTTTAAATGTGAATGTGTATATATGAAAAGGACATTTTCCCTATAGGTTTTCGATCCGTTTTCTTGCTTGACTGTATTACCCGTATACGCACCCGTTTGAGAGTGTGATCCCGCCCATTGTCCATGTTCTGTGGCACAATTTGCATCTTGATTTTTGCATTATGGCAATGGCCAATTACTTGACATGCACAATGACGTGACAATGATTTTGCATTCTGAAATTATTTTTAAAAGCTCAATAAACATTAAATTGACGTTGATATGCCCTGCAGTCTTTGCCGGTGTAAAACTTTTTGCATAAAATACTAAATACCAATTTTTCCAAAGTATATTTCGTTATTATGTAGTTTACATTCTACCACTAATTACTTATTTGGTGTAATTTTCGACCACCTTTTCGCAAAAGGGGATTACATTTTGCCCCATTTCTACTTCCTTCGTAAAAACAACCTTTTGTAAGATAGAACCAAACCTTTTATAATTGAATCATGCCCTTGAAGACCACTTCAAACCTAGCAAACACAATCTCTGATGTTCCAGCAAACAATTTAGAACGTAGGAGAAAAAGCTCGATTTAATTTGATAGTTTGCAAATGGTTCTGAAATCAGAAACGATCTTAGAAAACCTCATTAGAATTTGATTGTAGAATAATTAGAAAAATACACGAAATGCGCTGCCGATATAAATGACAGATTCGAATAAAATTAGTATCTGCTTTTTAAACAATTACACCGATTTGCAAATGTTGTCTTAAAGCCTGCTTCTTGAACATTTTGAAGGCGTCAGCGACATATCCAACAGCTCATTTGTTGTTGCCACATTATAACATTTCACCTCTATAAAATTAAAATATTTTTTTCAAAATCAATTTTTTGGTGCAAAAAATAAGTAAATAGGTAGATAGATGTATTTGTTTCAAATGATCGATTGTTATTACATATGAAATATCAGAACTATTTTATGCCTTTGTTGGTAAAATAAAGTAAGACGTATTCAAAGTATAATATAAGAAAGTTTTAGACATCATACGTCGTTCACACAAAATATGTTAGTATGTGCTCAATACTACACATACCGAATTTAATTCTAAAATAAATAAATATAAATTACAAAATGCTCGCATAGAAATATGTATCAATCAAACATAAAAAATCAGTAATCTAACAAGTCTGCAAGTAAAAATCAACTGACAAACAACAGCACATTAAAGTGCATAATTGGTGATAGCGCTAAAACTTTTAAGTGGGTCGAATAATTATTATCCGAGCAGGCAACAAGAGTAACTTAAATCGAAAAAAGGGGAGACATAAAGCCTTTTATAAATATAGAAGTTTTTGTTGAAAACTTCCACTACAAGTATGAATATTTCTTGCAAGAAAATTTGAATTTTGAATACGATTTAAATTAGCTATATATGTTTCAAAAAATCTATGAGCCTAGACAGCTAGACGGTACAAAGAAATTAGGTTCATGAAATAAGATGGTTGATATTATTTTTTAGGCTACGAAAACTAGTGACTGTAAACTATTAATTATGCATCATGCTAAAATAAAAACCGAAATCTTTGTTCTGGCCCCACCACCCGTTGTCGGTTTGGACCGAGACCAAAAAGCTTCGCCGCTTCCCTCTCTCCTTCGCTAGGTTTCGCTAATTATTTACACCAAGTGCAGTGAAGTCGTTGAATTTGTATGCGCTTGACTTTGTTCATATCATTATACAGCTCAAACAGTTCATCATTACATCTTCTTCGTCGCTAACGAAGAACATTTCTCTCGAAAGCCCCAAAAAACTTCTCAGTACATGTTTCGGCGCCATATAAAAGGACGGGCATGATGAGTAATTTGTTGAGCGAGATTTTCGTTCGTTGAGAAAGGGCTCTGCTTTTCAGTTGCCTACCGAATCCAAAGTAGCACATGTTGGCAAGTTGCATTCGCCAGCAGCACCGTACTTTTGTTATAAATAGTGCTACTGCGATTCAGATTGGCAGCTCTTATTACGGATTCCAGCATCAGATTAAAGATGTTGCACGAAAATTAGTCGCCTTGTCTAAAATCTCGTTTGGTCTCGAACGGCTCGGAGAAGTCCTTCCCAACTTGGACGGAGCTAAAAGTTGTACTCAACGTCCCTCTACATAGCGTCGTACAGCCAGCTTCTATTCGTGCTTTCAAAAGCGGTTTTAAAGTCGACAAAGAGATGGTGTGAGTTGACTTGTTTATCTAGGGTCTTTTCCAGGATTTGGCGTGCTGTGAATATCTGGTCAATCGTGGATTTACCAAGCCTGAAGCCACACTGATAAGGTCCAATCAGCTGGTTTAAATACGGTTTCAGTCTTTCTCGCAGTATCGGACCTTATATGCGATATTTAGAAGGCTGATTCCACGGTAATTGGGCGGGATCACCTTTCTTAAGGATTGGGCAAAGTACACTGAGATTCCAATCTTCTGGCATATACTCGTCCGACCAAATTGTGCTTAAAAGCTGGTATATGCTTCCTACCAGCTCTTCTCCACCGGTATCCCGTCTGCTCCAGGCGCTTTGTTGTTCTAGAACCGCCTTAGTGCTGTTCTCACCTCGCCTTGGTCAAGTGGAGGGATTAGTTGTTCATCTCTAAAGATTGCTTTGGGCTCCTTTTCTTCAAACGCGTTATTCAGTAGCGCTGAGAAGTGGTTCCTCTATACCTCAAGTGTGCTTTGAATGTCCGTCACCTTATTTCCATACTCGTCTTTGCAGGAACCAGCCCCGGTCTTGAAACCACTTGTTTGCTGCCTTATTTTCTGATAGAATTTTCGGGCCGCATTCCTGCTTGCTAGCACCTCAAGCTCTTCGCCCTCACGCTTTTCCGCCTCTCGTTTCTTCTTTTTGAAAAAAACGTCTCCTTCTCCCGGTATCGCTCGACTGTTGCACGCGTAGAAATTTGCTACAAGGTGGTGCTGCGTATTTCTCTGCAGCAGCGATGCGGCACTCGCCGTCATGCCAACTGTTTCTCCTTAGCTGAGAGTACCCAACCATCTTTTCCGCATCGGTACGTAGTGATCTTGAGATCTTATCCCATTGCTCGTTAATATCAGGGCGCATGCGTACCTTAGCTGCAACAAGGTAATGATCCGAGTCAACGCTTGCTCCTCGGATAAAACGAACATCAAGCACGCTCGCAGCGTATCTTGCGCTTATCACCGATCGATCAGACTCTCTCCGTTGCCATTTGCAATTTTAAGTATGTAAATATTAAAAATATTTCAACCATCTAATTTGGATTGCTTACAATAGGAGATTCTGATACTGTCAATTTCGGCGAAACTAAAGTAGCGGCGCCATCATTTGCCAGTTATACAATTTTCAAGCCAAGCCAAGTCTAAGCTATTACTCTTAAGAAACCATAGAAGTTTCATTAAAAAAATTTAGTTTGGATGTGTTGGGCAAGTACTTTTCTATAATATATGTTCATACGTACGAGTATAAGAGTAATAGAACTGCTCTATTTTTTTTATTGGGATCACGTAAAATTCTAGAAGATAAACGGTTTGTTCCTTCCTTGGCCAATGTATTTATTATAGTGTAAAAGGTATGGCGCTTACTATAATTGCTATCGTCTGATGGAAAATTTTAAGTAAAATTTTACTATAATTTTAAAAAAAGTTATGGGCGAAAAATTTCGTTTTTAATCTAAGTAATATATTTTATTTAATAGGCTGTTGTACAAGTTTTAAAACAAAATCTTGTGAAGAATATACATAAACATATGTACATATGTATGTACGTTTTGAGAATTTTTGTTTATCTTTCGTACATTAACATATAAAACCGTGGAACATTCAACAGTTTTTTATTTATATTTTATTATATTAATTGACAATTTTATTGAGCTCGAGGCCAGTTAATAGAGATTTTGTGTGAAAAAACAACAACAGTTTTTATGGTAGAAGTTATAGTACTTTTTGTATGACGTACAATAAATTAATAACTTAAATATTGTTGGAATGTATCTACTTTGTAATGTACAGTAGAAACTCAACATATATTCATTTACTTTTATACATATGTATATGTTTGTCAGTCAAAGAAAACTTTTAATTTTATAATTTTCTAATTCCTGAATATAACTTCGTGGAATATAGTACATCTTTATAGTAAACTTTAAAGAGTTTTATTTCCATAAGATCCCTGGACTTCTAATAGGTTATGGGCCGAGGCCTATGTAGAAAAGAATAATCATTAAAAATAATTTGTTTGTTTAAAGATAAGCACCAGCGGTTTGTACTCCATTGAGAAATTGGATGACTCCAATTATGAATCATGGGCAATATACATGAAGAGTGTATTAATTCATGCGGAATTGTGGCGAATGGTATGTGGAAAAGTTCCGACTGACAAACATACATACATATGTACATATATAAAAGTAAATGAATATATGTTTGAGTTGCTACTGTACATTACAAAGTAGATACATTCCAACACTCCTTCTCAACGAAAACATATTTAAAAGTAAAGTCTACATATTTAATAAAGTCCCATTTCTTTGGTAAATTTCAAATGCTTTGTTTTTGATAATTTTTCGTAAGAAAGTCTGAAAGCATCTCATTTGTACTAACATAATTCATGGCATTTTCATTATTTTTAAACAAATGTCTTATATGATGATACTAATTATCAATATGTTTACTTCTTGAATGAAAAGTAGGATTCTTAACTAACTGCTGAGCACTTTGATTATCGCTATTTAAAACCATAGGTCCTGTACTGCCAAAACCCATTTCGTTTAGCATTTTCTTAACGTATACCGCTTCTTTCGCTGCAGTTGATAATGCGACGTACTCTGCTTTAGTACTACTTAGTGCAACAATGCTTTGCTTTTTCGATTCCCATGAAAATACGCTTCCGGCTGCTGCAAATGCACATCCGGTATAGGATTTTCTGTCGCTCGAATCTCCGCCCCAATCTGCATCTACGAAGCCTTGAAGAAGTTTACCACTCAAACGATAATGCAATTTTAAATCTACTGTGCCCTTCAAATATCGAAGTATGCGTTTTGCTCCAATCTTGTGTTCATTATGTGGATCGGTATTACGATGAGCCAGTTAGATACAGAATGCAAAATATCCGGTCTTGATGAAATCGCTAGATACATCAACGTGCTAACTAATGATTGATACTAGGTTATATTTACTCTTTCGCAGTTTTTCTTGTCACATCAAGTCTTGTCACAACAAGTTGCCTTGGACTTTCACTCGTCCATTCCATACTGTTTCAACAGATTCAGAATATATTGGCGATGGCAAACGCTTATATCACCAACATCGCCTTGCCGCTCAATTTCCATACCAAAGAAATATTTAAGAGGGCCTCTTCTTGAATGAAAAGTAGGATTCTTAACTAACTGCTGAGCACTTTGATTATCGCTATTTAAAACCATCTACTATTTCGAACGCGTCTGCAACTTTAGCTTTTATGTCCTCTAGAACGTTTATTGTTTTCTTCTTTGATGATGACATTATCTGCGTGATCAACAAGGACAATGAAGAGCAGATACTGAAGTACCTGAACAAACAACATGGATGTATAATGTTTACGATGGAAATGGAAAAGTAGGGAACAATAAATTACCTGGATCTGACGATTAAGATAGACAAAATTGCCAAAAAACTTGATTACGAAATTTACAGAAAATCGACAGCTACAGATACCATAATACATAACACATCAAATCATCCTCAAGAACACAAATACGCTGCTATAAGACAACTTACAAACAGACTTGAACGAATACTTCTATTGCGAGAGGCATACGGAAAGGAACTAAACACAATATACAATATAGCAACAAACAACGGATATGAAACATAAACAGGAAAAATGACATACTAACTTGCAACTTTTTTCAGAAAGTATAATATCCACACGGCGTTCAAAACTGGAAATAACCTGGGAAAGATACGAATGAAGAAGACCCATTGAACATACATGGCGTGTATGAACTGACCTGTGAGTGTCAATATAGCTATATAGGACAAAAAGGACGCAAAGTAAGAACAAGATTCCGTGGACACATAAGGGACTACAACAAAAGTATACGAAAACCCACGACAATACCTGAATCTAATTTTGCAAACCATTTGGTAAACGCAAAATGTACACCCGCAAACATTAAGATAACCGTTAAGGTACTGCAGTACAATAAAAAGGACGGCTCTTGAAAACATGGAAATATATAAACAAAAAACAGTTGATGGGAGGATAATAAACAAACAAATAAACATCAACTCTGAAGCGATATTTGCACCATTAAGGCTTGTTTACAAAAAACAAAACAAGGACGTAGGTAAAATGACAGATACCAACATACAAAACAAACCCGCAATACCCAAACGGACTAAAATTACTGACTATCTACATGTTCTTACCGCGAAGGCAGATTCGAGATGAAATATACCCTTTTGGACTCTAACCGCGCGAGACTTCAGATACTTGACCAAAAAAAACCAAATAAATACGGAACAATAGACATAAACTGAACAGAATGAAAATTGACACTGACAAGGGATGACGGAAAATCGTTCCAACAAATATCATGCTTTATTCAACTTAAGCACATGCTTCGAGAACTTCTCATCTACAAAATATTCTGTCTGCCTCATGTATACAGTATCATGAAGATCACTATTTAAGTTTGCCGATGACACGTCCATTTGATGTAGGATTAGCTTATGTTCACATGCCAATGCCAATAACATGCGTATCGTAGCGTATCTTATAACAGGCGAACACTTTCTTCAAAATTAACACCATACTGCTGATTACAGCCTTTTGCTACTAAACGCGCCTTAAATCTACTTATACCGCCATCAGAATTTTGCTTCACGGCAAAAACCCATTTACAACCAATCAAATTTTTCAACAGGTGGCAGATCGACCAACGACCAAGTTTAATTTTTTACCAAATGCTCGTACTCCTTCTGCATCGAATCCTGTCGTTCCTTTGATAAATCACTTCGCAGAGCCTCACTCACGCTTAGAGGTATTTGAACATCTGTTGCTTTCAACATGTTTAGCTTATTACTCCTTTTACTAGGGCGTCCTCGTTTACCTGTACGAATTATTTTCGGTCTATTCGCGACTAACGCAGCTAGGTTGTTTTTCATTTACTTGATTCACCTCAGAAATTATCCGATTTGCTTCAACCACTTGCTTTTGATTACCTTTCATTACTGTTTTTGATTGTACATCAAAATCTTCGCTCACCTCAGATACTGCTTGTTCCTGTATACTTATTTCTGCAGTTTTATCATGTATGGTCTCTTTTTCAGTTTCGAATATTACTATATCATTTGCATTTTCAATCGAATCAGGATATGCATATTTAATAAATAAAACATCTCAACTAACAATTACCTTTTTAGCAACAGGATCATATAACCTATAGGCTTTCGATATCTCGGAACACCCTACCATTTTCATCTTAGGTTGAAACTTTCTTTTCTGACTTTTATCTATTGCTATAGCTAAAGAGCCAGAGATTCGAGCAACAGAAAATCCTATACCTGAAGCGTATTTTAATGGGAATCGAAAAGGCAAAGCATTGTTGCACTAATAGTACTAAAGCAGAGTACGTCGCATTATCAACTGCAGCGAAATAAGCGGTATACGTTAAGAAAATACTAAACGAAATGGGTTTTGGCATTACATCACCTATGGTTTTGAATAGCGATAATCAAAGTGCTCAGCAGTTAGTTAAGAATCCTACTTTTCATTCAAGAAGTAAACATATTGATAATTAGTATCATCATATAATACATTTGTTTAAAAATAATGAAAATGCCATGAATTATGTTATTTATTAAATATGTATTTAGATTTCGTTGAGAAGGAATGTTGTATTGGACAGTACCAACTCAGCATATATTCATTTACTTTTAAATATGTATGTTTGTCATTCAAAGAAAACTTTTAATTTTATAATTTTATTTTTCCTGAATATAACTTCGTTGAATATACATATGTACATATGTATGTACATCTTTATAGTAAACTTTAAAGAGTTTTATTTCCACAAGATTCCTGAACTTCTAATAAATTAAACTAAGGAACTTCATTCATATTTATGAGTAGGTATATGTATGTATATACATAGATATATACTTAATATACATACATTAAAAATCCACATTATTTATGCGTATTAACTTTTACCAATGCGTACATAAAAAACTCCAAAAAGTCAAAAGTTGAGCGTGTGCCAGTCAGCGATACTCGAGTTAATACACCGACATTTACTTGAACTTGTACGAACACAGGTACATACATACATACTTATGTCCACATGTACATATGTAGATGAATGAATGTTTGCAAATACATGTTCTGATATGTTTCACATTCCCAAGTTGTTGGGTAAATGAGGGTGATGTTTGGTTACTTAGGCATCCGTCTGATGATGGCCCGGAGCTCAGTTTACACAAATACACACGTTCGTCAATCTTCCATAAGCAGTGTCGAATGTGCTACCCCACATATAAATACATATGTACACATTTAGTCTTCATGCATGCACACAAAAAGCGGGAAAAATCCACCTACACATTGATGTTTGTGATTCTGATTACGTGAAAATCCCGTGCACGTGCACTAAGTAAAGATTTTTGTATGGTGAACATGATGCACGTGTGCTGTTGGTTGCCGCTGGTACTTTAGTATGCCGCATTGTGTCTGAGTGCCACCCGAGCACTTTTATTTTTTAAGACCAATTCGTACTGTGACACAAGCGAGAGTGATGTGCTTTAGTGCCTACTGCTTTTGTGGTGTTTATTGTATTACAACCTTTAATTGCACTGCCACTCAGCGGGATTCCTTCTGGTTTTCACGCGATTTTTGCGGGTACACGCTAGCTTGCTTCTGACATTCATTCGCAAGTATTATTAGAAACTGATTGTAGCAGCTTTTGCTATTTTGAAAATATCCAGTTAAATTGAAATATAATTCATCGGATTGTATTACAAAAAGTTTACGTAGATACATTTAGTATATGTTGAAAGGGTGAGTATTTCACTCACTGATGACTGGGTGCGGACGAAACGTGATATGAACAGAACTTAAAATTTTTGCAGAGTTGGGCTGTGAGACGAACATCTGACCCAGTGTTCGGCCTATACTAACCAAGGCGATTTCAATAAGGTGGTAGTAAGAAACTTACGGGAGATCTACCACATTCTCCTTAAATTTGATTTCTGTCGCATCTACTAACATTAGATTATAACCACTTTTAAGTTGTTTTTTTGTACTTTTCATATAAATGGTATATTAAGTTTGTTCCGATGTTTGTAAGTACCGATAAGAGATAGGCCCATCAAAAAGTATTCCTAAATGATTAGGATGATGAACTGAGTCGATTTAGCCATGTCAGTCTGTCCGTCTATTTGAACGCAAATTATCCCCTCTATTTTAGCACTATTTTGATGAAATTCGGCAGTAAGGTGCTGCATATGGGAGTAAAATAAATCATAGCTCCCATTAAACCGATTTTGCAGATATTGTATTTTATTTATTTGTTAGCAAAATGAATACAATAAATTCTTACTAGCTAGGAAGACACTAAGCTAAATTTACTTAATATTATCTCTCAAGCAAAAATCAAGGAAACCAGATATCCAGAATGGATTAAGCATCCGGTGTACATAAGGCAATTTACACGTCTAAGGCTACGAGGAGGAACATTAAAATTTATTCTACTAAGAAGTTCAGGGCAGTCAACATACATACTCACTTACAACGTTAGTTACAAAAGAGCACGATAAAAATGACCTTCTGCTATTCAAGGATTTAATATGTACATATATAAATCAAAAAGATCAGAGAAATAAAGCATGCAGCTCCTTTCCAGTTCTTCCATTCATAAAAAATATGAAGCCTTCGGCAAGGCCGAAGAAAAACCATTTTTTTACTTGTTTTATCTTACATTTGAGTAAAACTCCGTTTAAATGTTAGCAATACGCAATTAGAGACTTGATATTTATTGAAACTTTGGAAAATGAAAGTCTAAGGCCCACTAGGTGTATTTCAAGGGCCGAATTATTATTTTTTGTTTTTTGATATATATAAAATTTGATTTGTAAAAGATATAAATTTTGGTGTCTTCGGAAATTTCTGTCCTCCTTATATGTTCCCAAAACTTAGCTGGAAGAGAAACGTTAAGAGCCGACATCTTCTCAGATAGTCAAGCAGCTCTATTGGCACTGGCATGACCGAAAACAAACTCCAAGATAGTCCATGACTGCAAGTGTGCGTTAAGCTCAGCGGCTGAGTCGGTTGACATTTCTCTCGTTTGGGTTTCCGGCCATAGGAACATATACGGTAACGAGAGGGCTGACGGGCTGACGGGCTGGCCCGAGCCGGCGCCTCTCTTGAGGAATTCGAGGCGGAAGCAATACGCTGCCCGCTGGGAGTCATCAAGAGGGAACTTCATTTGAAGTTTGTGCGAACAGCAGGATTAAGATGGAGCAGGTTAACGACAAATCGCAAGAGAAATTTGGCCTACCTATGATCGATCAAAAACGTTAGGCCTCCTCAATAGGTCAAGGAAAGAAATATTCCGCCTAACAGAAGCTGTAAACACGTAGACAGCAGAAAAACCATTTTTCACAATCTTTGTGAGTGCCCAGCTCTGGCACGCCTCAGACAAGAAACACTGGGGTTTCTTCCAAAAGAGTTAAGGGAGATCTCTAGGTATAATATATACAGTTTAAGTAGCTTCATCCACAAATCAAAGTGGTTCGAAAATGAAAGACCGCAGGACATAGCAAAGGTTCCACGAAAATAGCGTAACAAAATGGTATTTCCAGCGCTAATTGGGCCCTTGTCACTCCAGGCCTAGGCAACGCTTCAACCAAACAACCAATATAGTTTCGGAGCGAAACGAGCGAATGAAGAAATGTCGCATTTGTGTACAATTAGTATTTTACTTTGCTAAAAATTTACTAGAGAATAAACCATTCAAGTGGAAAACTTTATCAAGCAACACTTAATTACTCCCGCGCTTTTTTCTAATTAAATCAGACACATACATTAGCGTGGTAATAATGAGAAATCAAAATATAAATTAAAGCATTCGTCAAGGAAAAAAAATGTATTGAAAAAATAAATTATCAGTAGTTATACTTTCCCTGGATCTGCAAAATACAAAGAACATAGAAAATGACAGGAATTAACGTAGTTTTAGAAACCTACTACAATTTTTCGAGCTTATCTACTGCTTTAATAAGTTTTACAGTGTGAACACTGATATGGGTGATTTAACATTCGACAATCCATGCAAGTATATATTTACATACTTCAATTGATTTGTAAAGCGGGTAGATTTAAATGAGAGTGAAACGGAAGTATTCCGCACGTGTTGTTTGCGTACATAAGTAGTTACGGCAAAAAGAAGCTTGTCTACAAGGCTATTAGTCATAATTCTATTTTCTTAACGGTTGTTTGTAACAAATACATATACATGGGCTTAGCCAGGTATACACAAAGATGGTGAAAGGTGCGTTCTTAAGTTCCCTCCCTAAAGCAAGATATACTTGTCTGTAAAAATTGGCAAGTAAGGCGCACTGTCGCATCGTGGATAGGCGGGTTCGTTCACTTTCACGTACGTTTGGTAGGAAAATTGGGGCTGTTGTTCGACCGCGTATAGCCAAGTGTACGGCTTCGGTCCACGGCTATGGCTTACATCCATAGGTGAGTGTAAGCTGCATCCAACCGTCAAATCAAGGTTCGTTAAACGTTTGTCGTACTATTTACTTCCAATTATCTCGGAATGACAAAAACTCTGGTACTTGATAGAGTATTCCAATATTTACTTATAAGTACAAATACCGGAACATACATATGTATATGTATAAAATTTTATGATAAAATAAAAATTATAAAATGTCTATATCTCAATAACAGTGTTAGGTATGTATTATCGTAAAAAGTTTTTTTAATCGGACCATAACTACGCTCACTTTCCGCATAACGGAAGTTTTGGTTTTGGTAACTTTTTAATTTTATTTATAAATATGTACATATACATATATGTATGATATTGCAAATTATATAAACAATACAAAAACAAACCATATTTCATAACAAATGTTTTGTTTCTGAATAAAAAGTTTCGCACAAATCAACAAAATATTGTCAACCTCGGTATATATCGATGGTCCTGGTACAATATATTTTTAACGAAAGCTTACATTTACTTACTTGCCACGTTATGGCCCGTTTGCACCATCACCGGATAAGCGCTTAACCAGAACGAAAAGCGCCGGTTAAGACCATCCGTAAGATAAGTAAGCGCTAAATAGTAAGGTGAATTGTAGCTAACCGCCGGTAGTTTCAACCAGAGATGGTCCAAACGGCCCTATGACTTTGACATTATTACATATCTGACTTTGCTCACTTCCAAACAAGTGCAGCTGATCTGTTTATTTATTCCAATCTGACATTCACAATGGTGTCTTTTAACAAATATAATAACCAAATCAGTACTCTCTACTCAGGCACAGCAGTAAGATATACATATGTACATATATACGAGTATATTGTCATTTAGTATTTTTACAAAAACTTCGTATCTTCGATATAGGTAGGTAGATATGTGTGGCAGTCTCTTTAGATACGCGATAGCTAATTAAAATGCTCCCAGTAATTAAATGTTTATTAATATTAAACTTAAAATATAGTCTTAAGAAAATAGTTGAATATGAAAAGGTAATGCGGAATATATATTCGTACCACATAAATCAGCTGATCGTGCTTGCCACACAGGCCTACATTTTATTTAACTTACAACTAACTGCCGACAGCTGGCTGGTCGCCACAGCTACCCCGCCCCAGTGACCAATTCTGGAGCGAATCTTACTCTCTTCGGGCCTTCGCAGGTCTTTACCGGTCTGATAGCTTTCTCACGACTTGGGTCACTCCGGAACTTTTTGATGAATAATGATAGCTTTAGACAATCCGTAGAGACTGCCACTTCTTTACCGTTGACTTTTATTATTATTAGTAGAACGTTTGATTACATCGTATGGTCCCGAGTACGGTGGTTCAAGTGGTTGCCGGACCATGTCTGTTATCAATATTACGTGCGAACAATCTGTCAGATGTTTTTAAATGAACATACTTCTATGGCTATGATGCGCCGCTGGACTTGGGCGAACTAACTGTATATGTTCTCGAATTTTGGTTACAAAATTTTGAAAATTGACGAGTGCATCTACATACATACATTGTCGTAAAGCTCGTTTGGTTTGGCAGCCGTACAACAGATCAGCTGCCGATGCGCTGATGTCCGCTTTGAAACAAGTTCTAAGTCCGAGTAAGACTGTTGGCAATAACTCTATCCAGTTTGCATTAGAGTTGGACATCTTCTTCTCCTTTCATTTCATTTCTCTTTCGCTAACTGGTGCCAGTTGGAAATATCAAGCGTACCCAAGTCCCTTACGGCCAAGAGGCCCCTGCTACCACCGGCGGGTACCGCGTCGAATACTTTCAGAGCTGGAGTGATTTCATCCATTCGAACGATATGACCATGCCAGCGAAGCCGCTGGATCTTAATTCCCTGCACTATATCTATGTCGTTATAAAGCCCATACAGCTCATCTTTCCATCTTCTACGGTATTCACACTCCCAAAGGCGTAAAGGCCCATAAATCTTTCGCCATATATAAGGAAGGGCACAATGAGAGACTTATAGAGCGTGATTGTTGTCTGTCGAGAGAGGACTTTACTGGTCAGTTGCCTACTCAGCCCGAAGTAGAACTTGTTGGCAAGAGTGATCCTACTTTGGATTTCGAGGCTGACATTATTATCAATGTCAATGCTGGTTCCTAAGTAAACAAATTCTTCTTGGAGAAGGCAGAACTAACTGCGCGGTTATTAAGGCCGATTATGTCAATGCCATCGACGTACGCCAGCAGCTGCACACTCGTATAAAGGATGACGCCTGACCGATTTAGTTATGCCGCTCAAACTATCTTCTCCAGCATACGGTTAAAAAAGTCCCACGACAAAGAGTCACCCTGTCTGAAACCTCGTTTCGTATCGGAGAGGTCCTTCCCAATCCTGATGGAGGTGGTGGTGTTACTCAACATCATTTTACATAGCCGTAGAAGTTTTGCGGCATAAAGGCAACTTCTCCTTGTGCTGTCGAAAGCGGCTGTGAAGTCGAGAAAAATATGGTGCGTCGATTATTCTTTCTTGGGTCTTTTCCAAGATCTAGCGCACTGTGAATAATTGATCGATAGTAGATTTACCAATCAGTTCATTTACGGTGGGCTTTAGTCTCTCACACAATACGCTCGAGAGAACCTTATATGCGATGTTAAGAAGGCTGATACCGCGTTAGTTGGCGCGAATTGCAGTATCACCCATCTTGTGAATGGGGCAAAGTACACTTAGATTACAATCAGTAGGCATGCATTCGTCCGCCCATACTCTGCAGATTAGCTGGTGCATGCGCTTTACCAACTCTTCTCCACCGTATTGGAATAACTCAGCTGGCAGCCCATCAGCTGCGGGCGCTTTGTTGTTCTTTAGCCGTGCTATTGCTATAAGGATTTCGTCGCAGTCGGATAACTGAACATGAATTCCGTCGTCATTGATTGGGGTTTCGGGATCACCATCTTCTCCAAGGTGATCTCTGTCACTACCACTAAGTAGTGTGGAGAAGTGCTCCCTACATAAACTAATTATATTCTCGGGCGCTTTTCCTGTCGGCCAGCATTTCAAGCTTTTCGCACTCACGCATTTCGGCCTTTCTCTTCTTCTCTCGAGAAATGCGTCTCGCTTCCATTTTCAACTCACGATATCTCTCCTGCAAAGTTCACGTTGCGCCCGATCGCAAAGTGGCCCTGTAGGCAGCATCTTTTCGTTCCATGGCAACGCGACATTCCTCATCGTACCTGTCGTTTTTCAGGGCTCGCTGAAAACCAAAAGATTGTTCAGCGGCGGTACGTAGAGAGCAGAAGATGGGGTTCCATTGCTCAGAAATATCGCTGTGTTGATTATTGCTCTCAGAGAGCAGGAGTGCGAGTCGAGTAGTGAAGTGCGTGCTGTCTATTGTGATTGCAGCTTTCCGACGTCGAGCTTTAATGGTGTCCACGCACGCTTTTTGACGCACAGAGGCGCGTGCGTATCTTGGCTGGGACAAGATAGTGGTCCGAGTCGATGTTGGCTCCTCGGATCGTGCGCACATCTAGGACACTGGAAACGTACTTTCCGTCTACGTATATCACAACATGGTCGATTTGGATACGTATCGTACCATCTGGAGACAGCCACGTAGCCTGATGTATGCTCCTATGCTGGAACCTGGTACTACAGACTACCCTGTTTCGGGCCCCGGCAAGGCGATCAGTCTCAATCCGTTATCTGACGTTTCGTGGTGGAGACTGAATTTTCCGACTAGAACCAAAAATGCCCTCCTTGCCCACATTGGCATTAAAATCGCCTGGCACGATTTTTATATCGTATTGGGTGCAGCGTTCGATCGTGCGCTCTAGGAGTTCGTAGAAGCGATCTTTGGTCCCATCGTTCTTGATGTTGAAGAATCTCGCCTTTATGCGGATTGTGGCGAGACGTTCGTCCACCGGAGTGAACGACAGTACTTTACGGCGAAGTCTCTCTCGCACCCCAAATCCGACACCAAATTTGCGCTCCTTTACATGGCAGCTGTAGTACACGTCGCAATGGCCTACCGTTTTCCTCCCTTGCCCCGTCCATCGCATTTCTTGGATGGCGGTAATGTCAGCCTTCGCTCTGCCGAGGACATCTACCAGCCGGGCAGAAGCACCTACCCAATTAAGGGTTCGGACATTCAAGGTGCATGCCCTCAAATCATGGTCCTTAAATCGTTTGCCGTGGTCGTACTCTAAAAAGAGGAGTCCTGTCCGAGGCTTTGCATTGCTTTTCATTGGATATTTGTTTTACGTGGCGGGTACCAAGACCTGCGCACAACCCATTGCTGGAGAGTTGCACGTTAATGCTGAATATGTTTGCTGCCTAACATTTTCGGTAGTGACTGCTACGGTGGGGGCAGACATGTCCTTCAATAGAGCTGCCTCGGCCCATCGCGAGAACCGGTCTATCATTGTTAGACAATACCGGTAACCATGAAATAGCAGCATGACCACGATGTCCATATGAACATGGCCGAAACGGTTATCAGGCCTACCAATTTTCTCTGATGTTGGCGTATTGTGTCGACTAATTTTTGCACATTGACATGACAAACAGTTTCGCGCCCAAATCGTTACATCTTTCCTTACATACGGCCAAACGTACTTTCATAGCAATTGCTGAAGTGTTGCTCTGCCACTAGGGCGCGACAAGCCATGTACTGATGCAAAAACTGCGTATCGTAATGACGATAGTATATATATGGCTTTATTATTCCCGTAAAAACGTCGCAGTATACTTTGATACTGCTTTGTGCTGCTTCGATATCTTTCAATGCCACAGCTGTTGGCATAGAAATGGCATACAGGCGCGAGAATGCATCGGCGACTGAATTGTCTGATTCCGTGAGGTGTACCATGTCTGTGGTATACTGCGAGATAAAGTCATGATGCCGAAGGAGCTCTCGATCGTAAGTACTTTAGTTCTATGCCTCTGAATATGCTATCCATTGTATAGTTGAGAAAACAGATTTTTCGTGCAGCCTCTCTGCGAAATCGTGTATGTGCGCCACTGGATATCGATCAGGAACCGTAATGGCGTTGAGTTTGCGGTAATCGCCGCATGCGCGCCAGCCTCCAATCTTCTTCTGGACCATATGGAGTGGGCTGGTCCAAGAACTCTTCGACGACAAATACCATTGTCCAAAAGAAAATTTACCTCCTTTGTAGCAATCGCTAGTTATTCTCCAGATAGCCTGCGGAGACGATCTGCAACTGGACAACCAGAGGTGTAATGAACAACGTCGTGCGATGTATTTGTTTTACGGTAGAATGTGCAACCTCAAAAATCGCTGTTTTTATTCATTGTCGAAATTGAATAATTGGTAGCGCTAAGCATGATACCACAGACTGACGCTTTGGTACTTCCTTTGATTACTTCTTCTTGTTAAGGTCGATCAGCAAATCGTATTGGGTCAGGAAATCAGCCCCAATTGTAGCTGCATTGACATCTGCTGCAATGAATGGCCAATTGAAGGTGCGTCGAAAACCCAAATCGAGACATAAGATGTGCGTACCATATGTCTGAATGACAGTTTGATTTGCAGCATAAAGTTTAAAATCAGTTTGCTTTGTTGCTGATTTCGCCTTTGAGCGCGGTATGACAGATACAACCGATCTTGAGTCAACAGGAAATCGTATTTTTGATTTCCGATCGATGACATGGAGGTGAGGTTCGTTACGCCTGCAGTTGGTGTTCTTATTTGGTTGGCCTGATGTGCTGCTAACTGCTTTCGGGCTACCGCCACTTAGCGACTTCGACGGCAGCCGTTTTATTTTTACTGTTGATTTTTGCTGCAGCCTGGACAACATTTTCGAGCATTGTTGCCAAATCTCCTGTGAAAATAACAAAGTTGGAACTAACTAACGTGACAACGCTTCGACTGATTCCCCCTTTGCCGATTGTGCTTGCTAGTGCAAACTGGTGAGTACGACGATCTGATCTGCTTCAGCTGCATCAGTCATTTTGTCAGATATATTTGCCAATTGCTCCAAGACACTCTCCGGCCATGCTGATAAGAGCGGTCGAATTGTGAGCCGCATTAGGTTTAGAAATAGTGTACGTATATCAGCTTCACACCCAGGGTCTGGAGCTAATCGCCTCATATGCGCCAACATTTCAGTAGGCATCATGCCTATGGTTTCTCTTTTGCTAAGTAATTGCCGCAGTTTTCGTTCCCATTAAGGCGCCAGCGCTGTCGAAAAAATGCTCTGCTGGCTCGTCGCCGTCTGCTGATTGTAATCGCAAATTGTATTTGGACATTTTATCCACTTACACTTTCCAATCTTGTCAATCGTCTTGGGTCTATAACACCTAATTCTCCTAGGTCCCCAAAAAGAGGTGCCCCTAGAAAGCATATCCTGCTTCTCGATAGCACTGGACAATTTCATAGAAGATGTTGAACATTTTACTCCTCTTCATATTTTTTGCAGCTTCTATAGCATCTGTGGAAGGGTACTCCCGCGTGACTACGCGACCGTTTAAGGTCCCATCTGGGCCAAGTCTGCCTAGAGATCCTACAAGTCGTAGTTTGTGCCCAGCTGTCATTTGTATGAGCATAACCAAATTCTTTTAAAAGCAGCTTGTAAGTACCAAAGGGCTTACCAATGCGTTCTTTACAAGGAAAAATCTGCTTAGTTGTCCCTTCCCTCGCAAGTTCATCCGCTAAACAGTTACCCTCGATGTCCCTGTGGCCTGGAACCCAAATGAGGTAAAGTATGTTCTGCTTAGCCATCTCCTGTTGATATTGGCGGTAATCCATTACAATTTATAATTTAATCGTAGCTGAGCTCACACCTTTAATTGCCGCTTGGCTATTACTAAATAAAAATATGTCATTGCCTTTAAAAGCGGTTTGTAACATGTCCATAGCCTCCTTAATGGCTGAAACCTCAGCCTGAAAAACACTACAGTAATCCGGTAACCGAAGGAAACAGTTCAGGTCCTGCGAGAAGACGCCTCCTACTACTCAGCCATTGAACTTCGAACCATCTGTAAAATCCGTGAGACTTCCAGGTGGAGTACAAAAGTTTCTTTACCACTCTTCCCTACCTGGGATTACCATCGCGAATTTCCTGTCCGGGATCACAGTATCGACGCAAAAGCCTTCTGATATCGCTGCACAATATTATTTCCCCAGCTTAGTTTCATGTCTATTGTGAAACCAAGAAACTTGGCTTCCTTCTTTAGATTCGAGTTTCTACCCCAAGTTCCCTTAAGGCCTATGTTATGGCGTCTGGACTAATGTTGTTAAAAGCTCCCGCAACGTCAAGAAAAGTTACAGACACTCTGCTTTATAAGGTTTAAAGATTTTTATCGCTGATATCATACCTTCTTTTGAGATAGCGGGCAGGCTTTTATTAGGGCCCGTGAGCAGTTCGTAGTAAAAGAGTTCACCATGACTTCCATTTGACCAATAGTATTGAGCTATACCGGTACTGGATGTGGTAGGTTATTATCGGGAATTTCCCTGTAAAGAATCCAGTCAGTATCCGTGGACACATCTAGAATCGCCTCTCTATGGTCTGAAAAAAGTGATCATCAAAAATCTTCCAGTTCGTTACCTTATTATAATAATTATTACTACATAATGTGAGGTCTATGACCTCCTGTCGCCTGTCGGTTTTTAACAATAAAAGTGGGCTCTGTACCCCCATTGCATATAACTAAGTTGGTAGTTAAGAGGTAGTTAAAAGGAGACGCACCTCGACTGTTGATGTCTTCCCCACTGCACATGGCGGGCGTTAGCATCGCAACCGATGACAACTAAACCCGCTGTGTGGTCGCTCACTAGCCTGCGGAGTTGACTTTGAGGGGATCCTCAGCCTCGTACGTCATGTACTTGGAGGCCAGCAGCAAAGACTTGTCTCCGATCTCAAGCAGCGTAGTCGTCAAGTCTCCTTCACTATAATATGTAGGGTAAAAAAAAATGTTTATACTTTCTTTGTCATTACACAGGTTCTTATTTTACCTTTACCACGCTCAACAAGCAGTATGTAGCCCACCGCACCTAGACGACAGACCACCGAGTGATTAACTCAGGGCTGCTGGATAACTGCGATGTCCAAGTCGTCGCCAAGTAGGCGACTCAGGAGAGCAGTAGACGCTGCCCTAGATAGATGGAGATTTATTTACAGAACACTCATTTGAGGTTCCCGCCACCTTCTCCACCGTAACGACAGTGACGACAGCGCTGTCTTTCCTTCGCTGCAAAGCTGCTTCTTCTGAGCATACATCCTTTGCATCGCAGATGCTAGGTTTAATTGCGAGGAGGCTCCGCTCTCCGCATCGAAGAATTTAGCCTCTGGCTCAGGCTCCTCTAAGTCCACATCCATTGAAGTGCCACATCACCTGAAGCATCTTTAAGATGCTCTCAGGTGATCACGTTGTGACAGGCTCCCACGTTGTCGCTCTAGGTCTGACTGGATCAGGAGTCACAGTGTGAGAAATAGGTATAAATATATAAAAATGTTCCGTAATTTACCTTACGATAATAGTGATAAAAAATATTTTAAGATCTCTGTACAACTTTTTTAATGAGATAGTCTAATGGTGACCACTTTGAGTTTTACCTACAATTAGGGGAACTATAGGTTTTGTGAATTCAGCGGCCGATGACGGGTTTTTATGATATACTAAATATTACTATCATCAATTCCTGCAATATTTAAAATTATAATAGGAAAAGGAATGGTGTACAACGAGTAAACATAAATCATTATAGAATAAGCCCTTATGAAGAATTGGTAAAACCTTGGCTTGAGTATCGGTTTCAGTTGCCAACTTTGCAGCGCTCATTCGGCCAAATAATCGCCGGAAGGACCATCAAGTGCTTCCTATTGCTTAAAAAAAGACAACCAGTTACTTGTACCCGTCTCAGAAAACGTAGAATGGCTTCACTTAATTGCAGTCACTCCAATCGAGCTTTTTGCATCGATGATGCAATGACCTCGCATCTACCCTCATGCCGGCGCTCGCCCATCTTAAAGGCTTCGGACAGGCCTCGATCATCTTCTGAGCTACCTCTTTCCCGCTATTTACCTGTTTCTTGCTTGGGGTCAAGGTGAGAGAGTTGCAATACGTAACGATTGCATAAATCACTTGTTATATCGGACGGAACCAAACAGTTGTATTTCATACGAATAAAGATAAGAACGTGGGCAACGCCGCGGGTAAATGCTAATTTTTAAACAAAATTACACATTTTGGAAAAAAAATTTCAGTTCCCATTGCTTATGCAACAAAATGAAAAGACGTTTATCAATATGTTTTATTTATGTTAAGGGGGTGTTGATTAACCAGCTGATTGGTGGTTGGTTGATAAAATAAATTTTTATGTTATAAGTAAACAATTTTTTTTACGGTGATTCTAATAGCGTTAAAATTATTTCGCAAGAGCTAAATACAAAGGATAACAAGTTTGACAATAGCCCACCAAAGCGTTGCATATGTCAATATTCTACCACCCTACATGAATTAAATGAACACCAATGAAGAATTTGTGTTAATCTAAAAATGGTGAATTTCCTATTAAGACAGAAAAGTGGATACACTACATATTTGGCATGTCAATCCCAGGATACCGAAATCCCGGGATCCCGGCCGTTTTCAACTGCCGAATATCCCGGGATCAGTCTATTTAAATCCTGGAATTGCAGAAAACAGTGATTAAATTCACTAAATTTTTTTTAATTTACATTTTTTGAAACAAAAATAAACCTCAAATGATTTAAAACAAAAAGAGCCGATCGAATAAAACACACAAATAACACACTAAACATACCTTTCAGAGTTGTATTGAAATATCAAAATCTAACAAAAGCAACAAGTTTACAACTATGTATTGTATTAGGTTAACACAATACGACAAATAACACGGCTAGTTAACTACCTAAAGGCTTTGTATTGCCCTTGCCATTAAAAATGAGCTAGAGAATATCCCACTCGAATAGAAAATGAGTCTGACTAGGTGCTTGAAGTGGATAAGGCAGAAAGTCTCAAAAATAAATTGCATGAAGTTTTACGAGCAGCTCGAAACTGTCCAATAATCGAAAGGCATAAAATTTATCACAAGGCTTGGTAAAAGATAAATAGTTTTTGTAATGCGGCGATAAATGCTATGCCCTACAGAGCGCATTTAACAGTGCTTCTCCACTGCAGATATTAAATGCAACAAATTTAGGTCCAGGTTGGAGGATAATACACTTAAGGCTATTATTTCGTCAAGATTGCATTTTGATCAATATAAGGAATAATTATGTATGGAATGGGTGATGTATTTAATTTTTACTGAATATATTAATATATAATATAGGTCTCAAACAGTGATTAAAAATAATTTAACATTTGCTTCTATAACAAATATGTATGTATATTTGCACTTGAAGTATAAATTATTTTTTATGTGTGTCAAATTTTACGTTTATTTCCTGTTATTTCTTGAAAATAAAAACATACTTGATTTAGAACAAATCGTTATTCTTTGTTATTTATTATTACGAATCAAAACTTCGTGAAATTTGGGATCCCGGCATTGTCCCGGGATTTCGTTTTCAGATCTCGAAAATTCCGGGATCAACAAAATGCCCAAAATTGACATTCCTACTACATACGCATACTTTTATTGTCTTTGGGACAACAAAGCATCAATATTGAAAAAAAAGTTGGAGTTGGAATATCATAACTAATTTCAAAAGCTAAATGTGTACAATGGTACGCTTATGGCAGATTATCCAAATGGCACCGGGGTATTTTTAGTGAATAGAAATAAAAATCAAACACGCACACACTTCCGATTTTTCATTGTGGTGACCAATGATGCTTTCCATAAGGTCAACCCCACCCATATGACTATTATAATATTTAATAATCTGTGGGCAGGAAATCATTTTGATGGTTTCATCTTTTTTGCCAAACCTCTTCGCTGTCACAGTTTTCGACGCGCTTTGTATTAAATGCACGGCTTTATTCCAACGAAGTTAGAAACCAAATTTACTGCTCGATTATCTTTCCAGCGTAGTGATATCACATCGATGCACATATATTCGAGACATATGTTTGACTTGTACCACGTTCGAATTTCTTCAGGGATCTTACAATTTTTAATTATGTTACGTCTAATCACTCCGACCGAAAGGACACCCTGGGTTCGTATATGTACTAGCAGAGGAATCGTTGTGTAGTAATTATCAAAAAAAGTATATAATTTTTAAAACGAGGGAGTTCTCGAACTAATCTGACTAGTATATTTGCCTATGGCTAAATATCAGGTTCTGTCTGAATAGGTTTCTCCGATAATCTGTATAATTAAAACTTGTAAGCATATCCAAAGTACCGCACAAAACAAACAATTTATATTCCCACTTCTTTGGTTTACTTAAGAAGAATTGCTTCATGTTGCTCCCAATTTTCGTGGAACACATTTGTTCATCTACACATAATCTATCCACTTTAGGAACACTTCCGAAAGTCTTATTGAGGGTATCTACGACGGGTCTAACAAGATAAAGCCTATCGCGACTCGGACCGTCAAAAGGAGGGTGTTCGCGAGAATTTGAAAGATTGTAATACTTCATATAAAAAGTATTTCAATGAATTTGGGTAAATCAAATATATCAAAAGCAAAGGTTTCAGCCAAACCAGCATGTTTTAAAGTTAATTCTACTATACTATATTCTATCCTATCAAAATCAGAAGATTTTGGATTGACGCAAATTCCATTGACGCAAATAATATCAAAGACGCTAAACAAAACTCAATCGCAATATATAGAAGGGAGAAGTATATATTTTTTTTAGGGTTCGAGAGTCCATAGGTATGTGAATAATGTACTTCAAAAACTTTAGATTATTTAATTGGTCCAATTTTTTTTTTACTTTTCTGAAAAATTTTTCTTTCAACTATAACAAGTTTGGGAAATATTAATACCTTAATGAAGCGATAAGGTGTTGTCTTAGTAATTATGTATATTTTGCAGCTTTCAAGCAGTTAATAGTGAAATTAGAACCTATTTAATGGTGTTATCTTTAAAGATACCGTAAGAATTTAAGGATTAAGGCACTAGTCTAAATACGGGAATTTCCCCTGAATCGCAAATAATAATGTCAATGAAGGATGCTGATTTCTTTAATCTCTGATATCGTAAACGAAGTGCGGAGGACCTTTATTAGGGTGTAATATATCTACAAAGCGTAATTACGTGGAAGACATTTTGCCAAAATCCTAGAGAATCTTGGATCATATAGCGAAGAACAAGGGGAGCGGTTTTATTATGACCAGGGCAACCAAAACAATGCAAATGCATGTTATTTATGAAACATGATAACGTGAAATAGATTAAATACTAATGCGATACTCATAAAAAGAAAGAAGCATATTTTTGCATATTGCGTGATAAATGCGTATATTTGAATCTTAAACTCTAAGCAAAATAAAAATTTATATTGCCATTAATTTTTACACCTGTTGAAAGCAATTGTAACGCATACGATGCTCGCATTATCAAAGTTGTAGACGTACTGACGAAATGTATGGATCCCGGAAATGCTATACGTGCCTTCCTACAATAAATATTGTATACTTCCATCACGTCGACTAATATAGACCGTGTGACAGGGCCCTAAGTTAAAAAGTGAAAAAACACTATATTTGACTTTTCTCGAATATTCAATATTGATACTTGTTGCAAAACACCCGCATATTTGTTTCATTATAAGGACCACGCCGGTCAACACGATTTTTGGGTCTGATTTCTACATGTTATATTCTGGTTTCTCCAAATTAAAGTCAATCAATGCACTATGTAATGTAAAGCAATGTAAAACAGACATAAGCAAACTTTAGGAACCAAAAGGAAAAATTTAAATATTTTTCATTGTCTAGGATCATAATTAAAGCCTGAGGACAGAAACAAAACATTTTTTTATTATGCATAAATTTACTAACTAATATGTTGGATGCAGAAGATTCACAATTTGTGTAAATTAGCCAGGAATTATTTATAAAATTTAACTATTCTTGCTTAACGGAGGCCATCAGCGACTTCAAACATGTAATTCTCACCCCTATTGCGAATGTCGATTGGCAGTAGAATAGACCTCAGTCAGAGTCGATCGAGTCGATTATATTTTATTTTTGTATTGCGTAACTTGATCGACAAGAAATTGCTCTATTGTGAACGGTTAACTGAATTGACAGTTGTTTGGGTCTTTGTTTACATTTGTAAGCAATTTGATTTACTTTGTATTGCTTTGAGTATCGTATTTTAAATTAATATTTTTGAATAAATAAATAAATAAATGCAGTGTAAGCAAGCTCTAGCGTCTAACAAATAGTTGTAGAATGATGAGCGATTAAGCACAATCTAAACTCGAAATAGCGGTTAGAGTCGCTTATTTAACGAGAAATCGACACTCACAATTCAATCAACAATCGATACTCGACTAGCAGTCATTTATCTACTGCCAATCGAAAAAGAAAATTGTAACAAACTTTTAAGAATTAATTAAGGTTTAAATACCTTAAAAAATTAATAGTCAAATTTCTGATCAAAACTCAAATGAAAATGAGCCTTTCGAAACATACTCAATATGCGACAATTTTTATTTATATTTGTCAATTTTATTGATTTTATTTAGAAACAAGTAAGGAAACCGAATTTTATATACCCTAGCGATGTATTTTTGTATGGGCGCTGCCACGGCCATTCTTCAAAATTTCATAAAAACCCCGTTTCTTTGTTTGAAATCGCTGCTAGTATTAAACTTTACTCAATTTGTTCCAATAGATAACGCGAAAACGAAATTTTATCAATATCAGATTTCACATAATTTGCTTTAATAGAAAACGAAAAAACGAAGGTTTTGCATTTTTCAAAAGTTCCGTTATATGGGAGGTGGGCGAGGTTATTGACCTATCTAGACCATTTTCAATACCAACCTATCCTGGCCAAAGGGCAATCTATGTACCAAGTTTTATTAAGACATACGGACAGACAGACCGGGCTAAATCGATTCCTCTTTTCATTCTGATCATTTTGATATATTTTTGGCTGTTACAAACAACCGTTATGCGAACAAAGTGAATATACCCTTGTGTACAAGTAAGTTCGGGTATTAAAAAATAAACAGTTTTAGTAGTAGTAGTGGCTTCAAGCTCTATTAAATTGTCAATTATTAATCATTTAAGACCAATAATTAACAAATTTTTATCGTTTATTGTAACAGAAATATAAGCAAATAATTTGTTGCTTTTATTTAAAAAAAAAATCGGATTATAATTTTTTAATTATTTGTTCTTATTTTATGTTTCGTATTTAGCATAAGATATGTTTTTTTTAAGTAAAAAACTAAGAGCTTTTCTAAGATAATGGTTTGCTTTAAAGGATTAATTTAAAAGCTTAAAAAACAATTTTTATAAAAATGTATAAAAGTCATTCTCATTTTTGGCAGGAAAAAAGTTGTTAGGAGACAAAGAGCTTTTTTTGTTATTGATCAGCTAAACAATATTAATCTAACAAATCGGACAAATGTACATACATATGTATGTATGTATATGGTATCTTAATTTTAATATTTATTAAATCTTCCATAAACTGGCCTTGAGCTCAATAAAATTGTAAAATATTTATTAATTTTTTTTTAAATTTATTAACATATCGATCAGCTTAAGGCGTTTTCGTCCTATCAATCATTTACTAACACTATAGAAAGACTTAAAGCATAACTTAAAAATTTAAAGCCATTCAATGATTTATATTGATGACTTCTATAAATAAAGATCTTTAATAACTCTTATCATAAGAAGTAATTGGTTTTACTAGATTTTTTACATAGAAATCAAAAATAACTGTTATTTTTTAAATTTTACATAAAAGTTTATTGTGATTCTCGATGAAAAAAGAAATCGATTGCTACATACATACATATATGGGGCAAAAGTTGTCAATTGTACCCGCTCAAAAATTTGATGTCACCGATTTCAATGTAACTTTGTATAAATGTTGTGTTATTTGTTCACAACATTTTTGCAAATGGGGGAGAGTTAATTGTTAAAGGTTGCAGATGTACAGTGGTTGAAACTTTTGTGCATGTAAAAGTTTGATAATTCATACATTTTAGCGTAAGTACAAACTTAATCGAATCGTATATGATTTTTTCCGCTCTTTATGATAAACATAGTTTCAAGTAGAAAAAACAATTTAGTGCGCAAACACAGGTTTTCAAATTATGTTTCGCATTTTCCGCACAAATCGACCCCTTCGATTTTTTTGAAAACCAGATAAATAGTGGCCGCTGTGGTCGAGTTGGTAGTGGTGCCTACTATAACTCGATATGCCAGTGAGTTCGAGGTTCGAATCTGTCAGGGCAAACAAAATCTTAATCATAGACAATTTTTTTCTAATAGCGGTCACCCCTCGGCAGGCAATGGCAAACCTCCGAGGGTATATTTGCCATGAAAAAGGTTCTAATTAAATACATCTGCCGTTCGGAGTCGGCACAAAACTGTAGGTCCCTCCATTTGTGATATAATATAAAGACGCACACCACAAATTGTAGAAGAACCTCGGCCAAACACTGAGCTATGTATATAGTGTAAGCGCCAAATTATTAATATTATTAGATAAATAGAAAGTTTGACTTTTTTTTCCTAAAAAATTTTGGATAAATCATTATGGAACGAAAACAATTAGATACTAAATTAAAGCTTTGAACAGCGCTGTTACCGCGCAGTTATAATGCGGCAAGTAGTCAGCGGCACATGAGTACTCGTTGTTGTCATTAGGATTATGCTGCGTGTATATGCAAGCTCGTAAGCTGATGTAGAGGAGACAGAGAAGAAAGCTGACTCATTTCTATTCGATCTTTTGTGTTTGACCATATTAAAAATTTTCAGGGTGAGCAGATTCCTCTAACGAACTGTCCATTAATTTCTTAAAACTAATTACTCATGCTAAAATATTAAAACGATGCGTATGTTAGTTTGTGTAGCGAAGAATTTACAGCAACAACGATAAGTGTTTGTGGGTAGTGACGGACCGAAAAGTAAATTTTTTAAGCAGGCACTCTTGCATTAGCAGCTGATTAGCGGTGCATCAGCGAACAACAATGATATACAAGGCACCGACAAAGTGCAATATACAGCCGTGCTCCCAGTTTCACATTCACAAATTTCCCTGTGTATTCGATTTGAAATCACATGTTTGGTGCTCCCAATTTCAATTTGAATCCGAACGCTTGGTTGCATGTGAAATGAAAAGTAAATGACAAAAAGTGTATGAATGTTTAATTATTTTCGATTGGAATAATTTTTTAAATATTCTTTGAGTTTTGTAGAAGCCATTTATGACATTTGTGTGTTAGTTATTCATTGAACTATGCGTATTTTTAAGTGTTTTGCTGATGGCTGCTCAAAAAAGCATACATAGTTGAATCCGAAAGGGAAATTTCAACAACAGCTGTTTGTGAATTGCCACAACGATAACCGATATGTGTGACAGAGATGACCTGATATGCGAAGATATTTGTAAAATTGGGAGTACACTATTTCACTTTCACAGGAAATTTTTAAAATCACATTGTGAAATTGAAATGTGAAACTGGGTGCACGGCTGATAAATATCCAATGCCTTGGAAGTGAAAAACAAAGGACAGTGGCGGTCCTGTAGAAATCGAAAGTACGAAGGGCTAGCGAGGACCCAAGTTTTTGAGCGGGTACACTTGGCAAACTTTGCCCCATATTTTACTTCGCTGTATAACATTTTCTTCTTAGTGAAATTTTTAATGACAGTTTTCATAAATAACTGTTATATTCGATCCCTGGTTATATTCCCTCCCTGCTTAAACACATTTTTTATCGCCTATTTTGGGTTGCCCTGATTATGGCAGTTAAACTTTGGAAACTGTTACGGAATGCAACGTGATTGCTCCTATACATCCCATTCACGAACATCGTGACTCTTTCACCTTTTTAAATGGATTTTATATCATTTATGTATTTTATTTTTCGTAAATATGTTAGCTTTAAGAAATGTGAATACCAAAATTTTGGAAAGTCATTTTTTTTACATTTTTAACAATTTAACAATAGAAATCAAATAATTTCTAATTTTTACAAAGGTATCAAATATAATTATCGTTCATTTGATTCATATATGTTTGATAGTTATTCGCTTTGTATAGATAGTAAATGGATATTTTTATGATCGAAAACTACACGTAGGTAAAAAAATAAACCCTTTTAGTTTTGGCAATACGCACCAATACGGGTCCGGATCTCGTGTAGTTTGCAAATCTCAATTATTATTTTTACTTTATTTATATAAAATATAGCAAAATCGATTCCTAGTGCGTATACATTTATAAATAATTCGCTATATAATTATTTTAATAAGTCTTGCATATTTGCCTGTACCATTTTTTAGTCAAATCTAGTAAACATTTTTGGACCCCCCTTCTCCAAATTCTGGAATAAACAATAAACTTTCACGCTTACAATACTCATTACCTCTTGATCTAAATGCTAATAAGAACTTCAAACAAAAATCAGTACAACACAGTTAGTGCGTTAAAGAATTTCGTTAAGATATTCTTTACAGCTATGATAACTGGTATTGCAATTTGTCAATGTTACAACAGTTTTGCCATACATAATATGATACGAAACAGGGCACCACGAACAGCTGATACGCAAAAAGACGTGCTACCAGGGAAATGCGTGAAAAAAGATATCAAATCAGTGCAATTTTTTTTGGATAAAAACTAGAGTTGATGTTATTATTTTACGAAATGTTGTGTTTAAATCTCTAAGTTAAGAGATAAATTTCATAGTTTAGTAATAAAAAGTACTTAGCTTTACTTGAAAATATGGGTTTTTATTAAAAAAAACATATCATGAAAATATTTTTTCAAAGAGAACTGGACATTTATTGACTTTTAAATTACCGCAATATACATAAATATTTATATAAAAATACGCATCTTGTTCATATTTTTGGCTATGGGATAGCTGATTGTAAATACATATAACATATGTACATATATATGAATTTCTGTGATTTGATGTTGTTTTCATGTTGATTTCAACAGTTTGTGATTTTTTGGTAAGAAAGGAAATGATGGAAATGATAACGTGTATTTCTTCTTATATTCATAGCATTTGCATTTATTCTATTTACATACTTCAACGGTGGTGTGGAAACTGCAAAATCCCCAAAAAATAAAATTAATACTCCCACACCACATTTCATACAAAGGGCACTACAGGAAAATGTTATAAAAAATGCGGATTTTAGCAGCGCTCTCACGAAGCAAAGAGTTTCGTATCATACCATCTTTGGTTTTGCACAGCGTTTGACTGCGTGATCGTGAGGTTATTGATGTATCAGAAATCACCTCTCAGGATCACCTCTCGTAAACGAAAACATGAAACCTTCATCATTCAATCATAACGTTGTAGCATCAAATGTATAAAGAGCTCTAGTATACAGCTTATTATTAATTTATTTAAGTCAATAAAATACATGTTTCTTACAGACTATGATGAACATATGCAAATTTAGAACTTAAGACTAGTGATCTTAAGAACATTTAACACGATAATTTAGAAATCGATATATAAATATGCATACATATGTATGTATGTATAAGAAATTATATAACAAAAGCAAAAATTTTGAAGCACTTTTTTATATTCAATGAAAGGCGTGAATTCATGCTATCTACATCGGCTTGAAGATTAAACGCATCAGAGAGACCGTTTATAATAAAAAAAAAAGGTTTGTGGAAAATTCCTTCATTGTAGGGGTATTTATAATATCGCTTAACATTTTTAAAAGAGAAGTGTAGCAAGCGATAAATATCACTGCGTGAGCGATATACGAGGGAGTTGCGCAGGCTTGACGTCCCGTGAGGAAGTGCGGCAGCTTCGCAGCAGACCTGGCCCTATTTCGAAAACCTTAATTTTCTGAAGCCTTTCATAGCGCCAATACCGTAAGTTATTTCGTTTATTCTACTTTTAAACATTTACTAAAGATTGAATGTTCATTTGTAGCCCTCGATGCACCACAAAGATTTTGGAGACAAGGTATAAAAGCTCACCGTCTGAGCGATCTCCGTCATCACCAATTCTCTTTTCGTTGGAAGATGGCCCAATACGGAAGTGGTCACGCGATCCCGTGGGGTCAACGCCTTCTGTAACAAAAAAAAGAAAGATGCGGGATCAGGGCAGCGACGGCGACTTCAGGGAAGTTTGCCAGCTCTTTAAGGAAGCGCAGAAAGAGCGATTGGCGGAGAACAAGACTCTTAAATCATTTGGCAACATGATTGTGTCCTCCATTGGCGAGATGAGCCAAGGAAAGCAGGCAAAGGCCATACAAATTATTACGAATGCTGTGATGACTCTAAAGTTGAAGCCCGACGATGAAATCTGTTGTAAAAATCATTATATTCAACTTTTTGGTAATTTTGTTTAGCAAACATTGGATCTTTTTCAAACTGTTAGCAAAGTTCTCAAAAAGTTTAATATAACGATTTTAGACTAGATTTAAAGTCCATTGTGGTACCACTGATATATTTATACCATATTTTTTTTTTACCTGAACAGATACGACCTATCTTCATCATCTTTTGATGAGCCGACTCACTCCCCCATTTCGCCACGACAGTTCTGTCACAAAGCATGTTGGAGATAAACCTAATTAAATTGGTCTCGACCCCGAGCCGACCTAGAGCCGCGTCCGGGAGAACATTGTTAAAAGCTCCTTCAATGTCGATAAACGCTCCCACTGCATAATCTTTATGCTCGAAGGACTCTTCGATTATTTTAACTGTGGAGTGCAAAGCAGACTTCACTGATCTACCTTTCATATAGGCTTGTTGAGAGAGGCTTAATTTCTCGCGTGGAGTTCTATTTCTGATGTATAGGTCTATCAGTCTCTCAAGGGTCTTCAGGAGGAAAGACGAGAGGCTGAAGTCTTTGGGGGCCACGTGAGAGCTCTTCCCCGCCTTGGGAATAAAAGTCACCCTCACCAGCCTCCAACCCCTCGGGACATACCCCCTATCAACGCAGTTCGCATAGATGGAGGCAAGCCACTTACATGAGACATCTCTCGCCCTCTGTAGTTGCGCGGGTATAATACCACCCGGTCCCGGCGACTTGCAGGGGTTAAAAGAGTCCAGGGCCCAAAGCAGGCGGCGTCCCCCCAGTAGTTCACTAGAGGGGACCGAGATGCCACCGATATCCATGTCGGTTGCTATATTCGGAGCGGGGTTCTCAGGAAAGTGGACTCCCAGAAGCAGCCTGAGAGATTCCTCACTACTAGTCGCCCATTCTCCCGACTCAGCTCTCAGGTATCCCATTGGGACAGGATTTCTAGATATAATGCGTCTAAAGCGCGAAGCCTCATGGCAACCTTCCACGGTCTCGCAGAATTTTCTCCATGATGTGCGTTTAGACTTCCTAATTTCGTATTTATAAATTGAGAGGCTAGCTTTGTAAAGTTCCCAGCGCTGCTGGAGATTACTCTTTTTACTCAAGGGGCACGAGTTTCTAATTGCATCATTGCATGCTGAGGTAAATTTCTTTACCATATCGTCGATGGAACTTACCGAAAGATCTGAGCTCCCAACCGGGGGTTCAGTCAGCTTTTCCTGCAGTTCCTTGCAGTAGATATCCCACCTAGTTCTCTTTAGATTACTAAAGGGTTTGTTTTTGGGACAATCCTCGTTCAAGGTGAATTCAATATACCTGTGGTCTGAATAGGAATGAGTCTCTAGAACTCTCCAGTCAGATATAAGTGGTATTAGGGAAGGAGAGGCCAGGGTGATGTCTAGCACCTCACGCCTGACCGCAGTTATAAAGGTAGGCTCAACGCCTCTGTTGCAGATAGCTAAATTCTCGCTTACAATAAAATCAAAAAGTGACTCACCTCTTTTATTTATGTCCGAGCTTCACCAGCACGTGTGCCATGAGTTCGCATCAGATCCAATGATGATAGCGACATTTCGCCGTTTCGCCTCGGCAGTGACTTCCCGAAGCAGGGTTGGTGGTGGTTCCACCACGTCATCGTGCGCCATGTATGCCGATATAAGCCAGATTTTACCAGCGCCGCCCTCCAGGCTTACTGTGACAATATCATTATTGCTGAAATTGGGCAAAATAGTTCCTTTCTTACGAGCATGCACGATCTAGGTTTACATACTTGCTTCTGCATAATCAGGTTATAGTTAGGCGTCCTGATGACAGAGATTCCGCTACTACTCAGCCACGGCTCTTGAATCAGGACTATATCAGCTCCACCTTGCTCCAGGTGGATTGTAAGGTTTGCGGAGGCCGCTTTAGAGTGCTGCAGGTTTATTTGTAGGATCTTCATCCAGTAATTCCTCCATCCACGCCAACTCGGCACCCTCGTCAACCGCGGAAATTAACCTGTCCTCCTCTGCTCTATCAAAAAGGCGTCCGATGCTAATTTCCGAACCAGCCGAAGAGGGAACATCACCAGCGCTTTCCGCCTCTGACATCTCAGATTCCACCCCCATACTCATGGAGTCAGCTTTCGAAGGCTCTTCCGCCCCACGCACCACTGGAAGTCCGGGTTCGTCCCTCCCGGCGTCGGAATGGACCACCTTTTCGAAGCCATAGTTGATAACACCCTGGCACTCGGAGAGGGGAGCGAGCGACTCCGCATTCAGCAGTAACACTGCCTGCCTATTCAGGTCTTCAGACCCCTCCACCTTGACCACCTTCCAGTTGTGCGCCGGGAGGTGCGGGTTACAATATCGGAGAAGTTCCTCCATTTCCTCTGGTGTAGAAGGCCCTGCTGGTAGCCAGACCCGCGCGCGCGGACGTGAAGGTAGATCCCTCTCGTTCACGGCCTCCAGCTTGGCACCCTTCCAGACCTCCCCCACCAGAGCCACTGCAGCCTTATATACGTTCGCCGACCGCTCGTCGGCATAAACTATTCGTTTGTGGATGCCATGGTGCCACCCGGCATCTTCACATTTTGGAGGAGGCCCAGGGTTTCCTCTGACCACTTTCATGAAGACCGTGGTGATGGCCGCGACCACCAGCCTCCAGTTCTCCTTGGGGATGGCTCCATCCTCCTTACTCTTGTCGATTACTCCAAGAGTTATCGACCCCGCCCGTTTAGCGATTTCGCTGAAAGAAAAGGGGTGGCCACCCGTCTTGGGCCTCCTCCCCGCAGGGTTTTCCCCTTTGTCTCTTTGGTGGCTGGTTGGAAGAGGGTGCGCCCGCAGCCTTGACTTCCGCTAATTTACCCTCCGCCTTATCTTCACGCAGCATGCTACGACCCCACTCGAGTGTCTGAGCATGCTTTTCGGAAAGCTGCTTTGCCTACTGCCCCCGTAGCGACTGACGATTTTAGCCGCTAATCGTCGGTCGGAATGCGCCTTTCGCCTATCAGACCGCTTTGATACAGCCTTCTCTATACTGGGCCCTTTGCTAGTGCTAGCTACTTCAACCTGTGCCCCTTTAGATTGAGCCGTGGACGATTTCGTCCTCGAGTCCCCACCCCCTATCCTGCGGTTTGTTGTAGCCGCGGCCGATTTCGGCGCAGCAGCCCTGTCTAGAGTCAATGGGGAGGTTCGGTCTCGACCCTCCAACCCCCGCATCAGGAGTCCTACTGCCGGGCATGCGGATCCCACTGGAGATGATGCCCGCAGCCTTAGACGATTTCGCCTCGCCGGCAGTAGATTATGTTACCTGCCCAGAGGAGCCAGCGTTGGTGCTCGATTTCGGATCACCTCTACCGACCGAAGAAAAAGTTTGTTTGTTTGTATTCATTATTTATCGGTCCCCAGAGAGCCGCTATCCGCACCCTGATGTGTAGTCGCCTATGAAGGTCCCATGGTTGTCCCCGAGGGGCCATGGCGAGGGTTGACGCGTGCCCTTATGGGGTCACGCGTTCAGAGCCGACTGGCGCAAAGCGGGAGCGTAGCTCAACCAACACCTACACCACCAACCTAACGGTGACGGGGAGCGGAACGTACTCTGCGGCCTGCCAGGGTTTTAACGGGACGGGGGCAGTTGCGACATTAGCCCACCAGCCATTTCTGCAGAGTGTCACCTCTACATACTCTGGTGGCAGAATACCGCAACCACCGGCGCCGATATCAACAGATCCAAAACATATAAACCAAGAAAGTCCAGAGGAAAAGCCAGGGGTCGTTACCGTTCTGGTGTGGCTGTGCTGTCGTAGAAACGTTTCGCCGAGATGATGTGATTGAATGCAAAGGATCACCTGCATCCTCTATATCAAGACGCCATCTTCCGTTTTCTGAGGGTTGATCCAAGTTGTCTGTATCAAGAAAGTCATCCGGGCAATACCAACGATGATGAAGTTGTGAAGGACGAGGCAGCCAAAAACAATTTTCTCGCAATTATCTGGTGAACATTCAATAGTTTTGCGCAAAACACGAGAAGTGTAAATCCCAAAACTATTTTCAATTACTCGACGCGCTCTAGATAGTCGATAATTAAAAATAGTTTTACCTTGCGGTAGTTGAGTCCCCGGGTACGGCCGCATCAAATACTCCTTTATAGGAAATGCTGCATCGCCCACAAAAAAATTAGGGAAATTCAGCCTGGATCCATTCCCCAAAGAAGTTTTTGGAGGTAATGGCAAACAGTTTTGAAGGAGTGAACGTCCGAAGGGGGTTTGTTGGAAAACACCTACAAATTTAAATGAAATCAGTAAATATCAAAAGGTTAAAAATCTTTGTTACCTCCATCGGTTTGTCCGCCGTAACTACGAATGGAAGCAGAAGTAAATGAATATTTTGCATCGCAGGTAGCCATAAGTACTATGCTATAAATTTTTTTTTATAATTATAGTATAATGATCCAGAATTCTTGGGACATGTGATGGCAATATGCTTCCCATCGATAGCTTCAAAACTGTTTGGCATATCCCAGAGCTTCAGGAAATCGCGCGCAACGTCTACATATTGTGATGTAGTCGGTTCGCTGAGGTATATCGGGTATAAAACGGTCCATAACACCTCACATGTTTCCAATACAATATTTCGTACAGTAGTTTTACCCAATTTGTGCATGGAAGCAATATTTTCAAAAGGAGTTCCATGTGCGAGATACCTAAAAAATACCAAAAATGTTATGTATAATAAAGCGAGCTTTGTCTATGTGCACAAGGGTATTATATACATATGTACACAGGTATATATACTTACATTATTGTTATTGTTAGACGCTCTTCCGCGCTAATTTGTTGCTTGGGGTTTTCGAGGAATTCGCTCACCAAATTCTGAAGCATGTCGTATATTGGACGCCTCATCCTGGTCAAACCGAACAACTTATCATCTAACTGCTTTGCTTTTAAGAAAACTTTGTTAAAATACCCGTTTGGTCGTCGGTCTCTAGTGATTGGTTGAACTGCCCAGCGACGGATTCTCATTGATTGCTGCCGTCGTTTGTACTAGATGCGAATATCGTTTAAAAAATGAAGTCGAAAAAAGACTCTGCATCCATGTTTGCATGTACATATACTGACCTTCACAAAATAATATTATTGCTGTAATAAAACGGGGAAATGTTTAGTTATTTGTACAATGGTTTTGAGGTGGTGGGCGGAGGTAAAGGTGCATACTTACACTTAAAAAGCTAGTGAACAAAATTCGCGGGGCTTTGTTATATCTAAAAAACGTACAAATAACTTTGCATCTGTACTTTAAAGAAACTCAAACAAAAGTAGAATAATATGACAGCTCAAACACAGCTGATGAAGATGCTATATGGTATGCGCTATGTAGAGTATATTAAGTATAAGTAATACTAAGTGTGCATAACTGAACCATAAGTTTCGGCTTTACGTAAATTGAGAGACGTGAGAGCGGTGAGAGAATCAGGCTTACCAGATTTTGACATTTACGATTTTTGAAAATAAATGTATGCAAAAATTACATTTAAAGCTGAAAATAAAATTATAGACAAAAAGAAAATTTAAACATAAAAGTGAATGACGAAAAGTTTATCGTATTCTGCAATAAAGAACTGTACGCTAAATTCTGCCTTGGATGTAAATTGGCACAACAAAAAGTCTCTATTTATCGGGTGGATTAGCCACCAGCTTTTCCTCTAACCAAGTGACTGCTTCTAACACACTTTGTACATTTGTGCTAAACTTAAAAACATTCGACACAATTTAATTTTCCTTGACATTTTTACAAACAATATGCGCTTCAAAAATAATCACATAACTGCTTTTATTTTCTACTTTGTGTCAACGGAGATATTCAAAGAACAATATGCAACAAAAATTAGTCATCAAAAGTTATTTATTTAATAATTGTTTTAAAATTGATTTTTAAAACAATAAGAGAGAAACTTAAAGCTATGACATCTGGGGTCTTAAGCTACGTAGTTTTATTGCGAATAAGTTGTTATTTAACTTAAATTTCTTTATAGATTTTGCAAAATTTAAGGTAGTTAATTAGTTTAGTTAAGTTTTTAGCGGCAGGGTTTGCAAGTTAAGTTGTCGGTTTAGTATTGGCTAGTGATTTTCTGAAAATATTAAAGTATGCGCAATTGTCTAAGATGTGTTCTACGTCCATTGTGGGTAGGTTGCAGAATTTGCAAAGGTTATTTTCTTTATTGATAAGATACTGGTTAAGTCAGTTTTGTGTGTCCAAGTCGAAGTCGTACAATTTTTATTAAGTCTTGTCTGGTTAGGTTGGTTTTAGTTATGTTTTTAAGATTTTCGACTAGGCTATTTTTGAGTCATTTATTTTCCTATACCAGTCGTTAGTTGTACGGAATTGATCTCTGCATTTTTTTTGGTAAGTAGTTGTTAATAGTTTTAAGATGTCTGATGTCAATAGGTTTTGAGTAGTTGTCAGTGATGCGTGTAGAGCGTCTTTGGCTGCTTTGTCGGCTAATTCGTTGCCTTTTATATTGGCATGTCCGGGTATCCAGATAAGTCTGATTGTGGATTTATGTTTAATTTAAATATTTTTTATACTGTTGGTGTAATGGTTGTTGTTAACTGGGTTGGTAATAGTGTCTAGTGAAGAGAGAGAGTCCGTGCAAATTGCCACTTTCTTCCTTCTTGTGCTTGCGAAATTTGTAGTATAGTGTGGTAAGTGTGCTATTTGAATTGCTTTATCTTGTTCGACGATGCTTTAGCTTGAACGATAATTTTGTTTAGAACCGTCTGTGTATAAAAATTTGAAGCTATGTAAACCTTTTTTTTATTTTAAGGAAGTTTTGAATGTAAATTTCATTTGTTGTGTTTTTTTTTTATACTGCCGTAGGGAAGTATCGACTGAGTTTTGTGGGAGTTGCCAGCTGGGATATAGGGACTTGTCTATTTTTTTAAGTATTGGTACTTCAAAGTTCTGGGCTGTTTCAATCACTTTGGTTATTGTGGATGGTATTTGCGTGTCTTTTGAATTTAAGGATTTGGGAACAAAGGACTGGAAGAGGGGAATGATCATTGATTATAACTGACTTAATAAGTTTGCAGGTTGTTTGGTCTCGAATAAAGGTTATTGGCGTAATTTTTGCTTCATATACAGGTTGGGTACGGGATTTGTTCTGAATGCACCTAGTGCAATCCTTACAGCTGAGTTTATGGTAGTGTTTAATTTATTTGTGGATGATTTAGGGGCGTAGCCAAATAGGTATAATCCATAATTGATTTTTGCTAAAAGTAAAGATTTTGTTACTGAGATAAGTGATGCGGTGTTGCAATTAAATTCTTGTTTGAAAGGCATTTAATTATACTGACAGTTTTATCTGTTGAATTTTTTAACTGATTTATATGTGATAGTTTTTATTGATTGTAGTCCCTAGTATTTTTAACCTATCGACATTGTTAATATTTACTTGGTTGCACGTGATGCTAGAAGAGCAATGGTGTTTTCTGCAGATGTGAATCTGTTTGCACTTTTCTAGTGATAACGCGGCTCCAAAGTATTCGCACCAATCTGAGATTTTGCTGTATACGTGGTTAAAATTATAAATGGTATTTTTGTTTTTGTTTAGCTTTTTTATTATTAAAAAATCATCTGCGTATGCGAGGAAATCAATTTCCTTGTAGAGTGATAAGGTGTTACTAAGTTTGTTATAGGCTATTAGGAATAGGATGACGGAAAGGGGCGAGCCTTGAGAAATGCCATTTTGGAGAGGAAAGTTTTGAGAAAATTGTGATTCTATTCCATGAGTTAAGTTGGTCTAAGACGGTATGAACTCCGATTTTATCGAAGGCTTTTGTAAAATCAAGCGATAAGAGAGAAATATGATTTTTGTAAAATAGAGAATGCGTGATCTGGTGATCTAGTTAATTAGAAAATCAGACACTGATTTCCCTTTTCTAATTCCATTTGACGGCTGTTCAGAAGTTTGTTACTAGAGACAAACCACCAGAGCCTATTTGCAATGATTCTGTCTAACACTTTAGAGCAGCAAGGGTTAAGTGAAATTAGGCGGTAGGAAGTTAGCATTGTTTTGTCGGAATTTGGTTTTGGTATAGGGATGATAAGAATATTTTAATATATGTATTTGCGGAATGAATCCTGTGAATATTTCGTTGTATAGATATCAATCGCGTTTTTACTGCTAATGGTAGGTGTTTAATCATAGGGTACGATATTCGATCAATACCCGGAGTTTTACCTTTAAGTTGGTTTAATGCCATATTTAGCTCAATTAAATTAATTTTTTTTATCGATATATACATAGAGCTGATTTGATCGGATTAGAGGGATTGTTTTTAGATAAGGAGTTTTCTTTGTGGGTGAGGAATGTAGGTGAGAATGATGTGTCCTGTGCTTCTTTAGACCAAAATTCCGCAAATTTATTGGCTATTGCGGACTTGCCTGTGATACAGTTTTGGCTATGTTGTGATTTACTAATTGCATGGATTGGAGTATAGGATTTAAGTCCGCAGAATATCCGAATTGTTGACCAAAATTTTTCTGGTGGTGTAGTAGGGTTAATGTTTGAGGTGAAGTTATGCATTGCGGATGATTTTAAAATTTTTATTTTGCGTTTAAATATTGCGTTAGCTTTTTTGAATTTATTTATATTTTCTGTTGTTATACTTCTATTTAAGACGTTTCGAAATATATTTCTTTCATTTTCTAATTTATCGAAAGGAGGAACAAAAAGCCACCAGGGGACTATTGCTCTTTTTTTGGTCTAGATTGGGGAATAGATTCGTTTGCGCTTTGGATTATTATTATTTGAATATTTCTCTATTTGTGCATAACTGACTAGATAGCGTCCAGAATTTTTCCCAGTTTGCTTTACTTAAATTTAATTTTGGTTTATTTCTTTGCTGACTAGTTGTGGGATTCGGGAAAAGGAGTTATCGAAAATATCATGAAGGTTTTTAAGACTAAATGATTTGCTAGGTGGAATGTATATAGAGCTTAGTAAGAACTTTTGTCTATTGCAGTTTTAGATTTTAGTAATATGTATGTATGTATTGGCTTATAAATGTTAGTTTATTTAACTGATATGTATGTATATGTACAATGTTGTTACTCTTCCATAAGAGAGTTATAGGTGTCATCCGAATCACTTGGATTGTTGTTGGTTTTTCGAGATGATACTAGTTTGCTTACATTTGTTGTTTTAGCTTTTAGTTGTCTTCTTAAACGGTTAGATGTGTTTTTAGGAAATATTTTAACTTTGGTGTCCAGTTTGTTGTTGCTTTGGTCTTCACCTCGTTTGCTTGTCGTTGCAATTGAGTTGTTAAATGATGGTGCAATTTCATTGTCTGCTTTTTGAGATAACTTCATTGTGATGCTTTGTTGGGATGTTATTTCGCTGTTTTCAGTTGCGCTGTATATGATTTGCGTTCTCAAAGCGTTGCTGTATGCTTTGTCTGGATGTCTCTCTTTATAGATTTGTGTTGCTTTTTTATTGTTAACTTTTTGAAGAGTTTTGATAGCTTGCACTTCTTTCTGCATTACGAAAATGGGACAGGATTTGTTGTATGCAGAGTGTGTAGTCTCTTTGTTGTTTGTTGTTATGCAGTTATTACATACTGGTTCTCTTAAACATATTTCATTTAGCTCTTGGTTGATATGAGCGAGAGCCCCACAATTTGGGCATGTCTTGTTGCATTTGCAATATTTTGTCGGATATCCAAAACGGTGGCAATTCTTGCAGCGCAGAGGCAGCGGTATGTATGGTCGTAAGTAGGTTTTCTGGTAGCCGACGTAGATCGCTTCGGGTAAATCAAGAGCAGAGAATGTTAGAATTATGAGACCGGTCTCCACTAATGTGTCATTTTGTTTTTTGAGAATTTTTTTGACATCGGTAACGTTTTGCGTTTTCAATTCGCTAAGAATCTCTTCTTCGCTTACTTCTCTTAGATCGTTATTGTATATAACACCTTTGGTGTAATTGAGGGAAATATTTTCTTTTACTTCCACTTCGATTGTAGGCGAAAGTGACGTGAGTTTAAAGAGTTTGTTAGCTTGAGCTTAAGTTTTTGTTTTTATGAGCAAGATGCCACTTCTTGTTTTCTCGCATATATCAATTTCACCGCACACACAGTCTATTACTCTTTAATGAGAAAGGGAGAAACTCTGGAAATAGTTTCTTCACTGTTCTTGTCACAATCAGGTTTTTTGGTCCGGGTGTTTTGTTGTTTAGTTCTTTATTATTATCTATGTCGAAGTACTGATGAGGTGATTTTTGTTTACCGCCTCTGCTATCAGGTGGTTCGTTCATAGTGAATTTGTTTTTGTTCTTCTATTTTCGATAAGTCTGTTTATTTGTCTACTAAGTGAAGGTTAGCGAAAGGTTACTATTCACTTTTCTATCCGAGTTGCAATTGATCAAAAATTAAGTTGACATCTTGAGTAATCGTTGCCAATTCTTAAGTAAAGTTAAGTTAAGTCTTCACTAACTGAGCCTTTAAGCTTTTATAAGCATTTCTATTTTTACATATATTTTCATAGGAATATTTAGTACACACATTTGTATTTACAACCCTACATATTCACTTTTTCGTTTACATTGGATTATCTTTTAGTATGTAAACTGGGTGTGTTGCATCTTAATAAACACTTCTTTCTCGGCATAATACCCTGATTGCCAGCTGAGACGTCACTGAAAGTAAATGTACAAACAATGTAAATACACCCTTAGAAGCATTACCAATTATGTAGCTTTCGACTCACATTCGAGCAGATTCAGCATTTAATTCCCGACTGAATTTGGGTGTTGTGTATCTCAATGAGCTTAGTGAAGTGAACAAATCTGTGTAAAAGTCAAATTCAGAACATGCCCGGATTGGAATCTTATTTCCACGTAACTTTTTTAAATGAAAATTTAAGTATTCATTGAAGGCATTTTATTCACTTAACTTTGAGATAAATAAATTTAAAAATATATGTATATGTAGAAGAACATTCATTCAGTCTTAAAATAACAATTTTGTTTTTCATTTAAGATACGCTTTTTAAACCTATCTTATTGAAAATGCTGTCGATTTGTTTTGTAAATAAAGAAAAATACCACACCACAACCTTTATAGATTTTATATTCAATTTATTTAGACGCGTGCGCCTCTCTTCAAGATTTTTTCTCACTCTGTAACTTTTGCCAATAATTCAAAACATCATCAGGTTTAATTTTTTACGTAAAATTATTAGTAATTTGCTGTATGGATGCCGAAGGAGAGTTTTAAATAATTAACTTAAACTTATGTCCAAACATCTGTAACAACAGCATAAAACACAATAGGGGTATTCGGGATCTGTTGTATTTGCCATTGTATTTTGTATTCGTGGTTTTATAGCAAATGTAGTAAACATCCAACAATAAAATATACGTTCCACTTCAAATACAAGAGTGCAAGCAAATAAAAAGGGTAGACCCTAGTGTAAATGTGGTTTTTCTTTTGTAATTTTCTCACAGCCGATCACAACAAAGAAGATAAATCGTCGAATCATCTAAAAATACGTTAAATGGATATTTATTTGTGTGTATTTATTATTTATTAATATTAATTTATATAATTAAAATTGCAAAATTAGTATAATCGCTATCGGCATAGTAAAGATATAATAAATAAAGGATTCGGTCAAATTATATTAGATGAAAGATGTTTAACGTTTTTAGGAAGTTTGCTATTAAGGTGATGCTTGAATCTGATGGAGTGGAGAGAATATTTATAGGGTGTAAATTATCGAATGATTTTGTGCGTGCGGCGGCAAAAGCTGGGCAGTCTAGTAGGATGTGATAAAGTGGGCGATGTTACAAAAGTTGCAGGTTGGGTGTGGAGTCTTCGTGAGATATGTAGTGTCCATGTGTAATTAGAGTGTGTCCTAGACTTAATCGAATAAAACATCTGTTCATCTACACTGTGGTTGTAGTTGGTAGTGATATTGCAGTGCCAAAAGGGTTAACGTGTGTCAAAGACATGAGTCCCAATTTAATTGATTTTGATTAAATATGTATGTATTATTTGATCGTGCGTGCGGCCGGCAACATTGGTTTACATTATTGTGAATGCCTAACTTTGTACATATTAATAACCTGTTTGCCATTTTCTTTTTGCTTTGTCAGCGCTGCCACGTGCCCGTGCCCGCTATTAAAAATTAAAAAGTATAAGTCAAATAACCACCGCCGTCGCCGCATCGTTTTTCCAACTATTAAACTTGAACCTTCATTTTTAAATCTTTCGCCACTCAGGCAATATGTTCAGATTTTCATAACTTTGCAGTATCCATTATACATAATTATTATTACCTGAAAAATTAAATAAAGTGTCTTGAATTATATATATATCATGAATCATAACTATCTTCGTCTTCTTTACTAACGAAAATATTTCTCGTGCGCACCCTGCGCTAGAATTTCTGCCCGCTCCAAGTGGCAACAACGTGTTTGGTGTCAGTCCAATTAATATTCGTTGTAGGTAAGATAGGGTACCTGTTTTATATTGAATACTTCTTGTAGCGTTAAATACCGATAGACTGTCGGTACATATAATTGTTTTTTTATTTGCGTTTTTTTCCCGAATTAAGGCCGAAATTACACCCTGCAGTTCAGCGTCGAAGATATTGGCGTAATGAGGTAGTAGGCCTTGAGATAGGGTTAGGCCAGCATCGTTTGTGATAGGGTATGAAACTCTGTTGTTAAGTCTGGAGCCATCAGTGAAGAGTATATTCCACCCAATTTCTTTAAGGGCTATGTTTAAGAAAGGTTGCTGGTTGACTATGTTTAAGAAAGGTTGCTGGTAGGTAGCATTATCAGTATTCTGCTTATGAAGGTATGTCAAATCACTGATGAAACTATCTTTGCTGGGTGTCATTTCTAGATTAACGTCATTGGCGATATCCATTATCGTGCAAAGTGCTGATTTGTAAGAGGGCTGCCTTTTCCTTCGTTTCAATAGCTGAAGCTCCCTGGAGGATATGAGTAGAATTGCAGTGAAGTTTGCAAATAATTCGACTCATTAGGTATTTTGCCCGATCCTCTATGGATTGAAGTCCACCTTCAGCTAGTAGATTTTTAACAGGTGTTGTTCTGAATGCACGCAAGCTTCGCCTTACCGCTAAGTGAAACGGAGCTTTGATTTTACCAGGTGTAGTTTTACTGCATTTGCCATATACATATTTGAAGTCCGTAATCAATTTTGCTCTGTATTATTAGGTTGGTTATACTTAGTAAGGTATTAGTATGTACATAACTTTTCTTAGATGATAAGTATTTTATAATATTTAATCTGGTAAATTTCTCGTCAAAGGTTAGGCAAAGAATTTTCAAGGTTTTAACATTAGAGATTGCATGGCTACCATATTTGATATCGAAATGACTACAACTATGTATGTTTCCTGCATATATGCAGGTGCTTGTATTTCGGAAGTGAAACGAGAGCACCTGAATGTTTAGACTATTCGTCCAAGGCTGTGATGGCCTTCTCAAATGTTTCCGAAATTTCGAAATCTTTTTTTTTATTGCATATTAAAAATAAGTCGTCTGCATAAATACAATATTTAAAATTTTTCAGTAGACTCATAATACTGCTGACTTTTTCGAAGGCTATAAGAAATAGTGTTACGGAATGGAGAGATCCTTGAGGGATTCCGTTGAAAATGGGGACGATAGGGGACAAGCAACCATTCACCTTATATCGGAATTTACGATTGGTCAGAAAATACTTCACGTAGTTAAAAATGTTTTTTCCTACTTTCCACTCTATGAGTTTTCTAAGAACAACATGGCAGCCAATTTTGTCGAAAGCTTTAGCAAAATCAATAGCAAGGATAGAAGAGTGGTTTTTTGTAGAGATGTTTTTTGATAGTTGGTGGTCTATATAGATTAGGGCATGCAAAGTGCTGGTACCGGCTCTGAAGCCTACTTGAGATGAGCTATCGAGTTTTTTTGTTGTTAAAAACCACATTACCCGTTTTGCTATGATCTTTTTCATTAATTTGCTAATGCAAGGTATAAGCGAGATTGGCCGATAACTTTCAACGTCTAGTGGTTTCTTATGTGGCTTTAGAATTGGGACAACAGTCGCTATTTTGAAGCTTTGGGGAATAATGCTGCTCTTAAGGGAAGAATTATAAAGTTTAATAAGTCTTTGTTTGAAATTAGATGGGATTTTTCGAAGCATGATCCCTTTTGCAGTTTTTAAAGCATAGTCTAACTCAGTAATGGTAATGTCTTTTTCCAAATGTAAAGCGAGGGTGTCAGTGTTAGCTGATGCTTGCATGGAAGAAATGTTGTTGGACGACTGTATGAACTGATTTGGAAAGCTTGCAGTTTCGGAAGCCTTGGCAATATATTGAGCGAAGTTCAGTGAAACCGAATGAGGATCGGTATGTGTGCCATTGTTATTTGTGGCTAAACTGAATTTCCAAATGCTCCGCATAGATGAACTAGGGTTTAATTTATGGGTGATTTCTTCGACACTCTTTGATTTGGCTTGTCTTTTAGCTTTATTAAATTGAGCGTTGGACTTTTTGTAAAGGACAAGATTTTCATGAGTTGGGCATCTTAGGTATAGCTTCCAAGCTGTTTGTTTTTTGTTCCGAAGTGAACTTAACTCTGGCGACCACCATGGCAGATTTCTTGAAGGTTTTCTGGCTAAACTACGAGGAACAGCTAGGTTAGCTGCTACTCTGATTGACTTTTGAACTGAAGAAGCTTCTTTATTGGGGTGGTTGCTGTCGAAATTGGGTAGAGCTTTGTTGTTTAGCACGAGCTAAAAACATTTGGGGTAGAGAGTGTGAAAGTGGAAATGATAGGGAAGTGATCGCTATTATGTATATTATCAAGTGTGTGCCAAGTTGAGTTGGGAAGTAGTTGAGGTGAGCATAGCGTTAGGTCAATGTGTGTAAATGTCTGATGTGTGGAGAAGTGTGTGGGGCTGCCATCGTTTAGTAAACATAAACTGGAGCTTAAGATGAAGTCTTCAATAACACTACCCCTGCCATTTGCTTTTGGTGAGCCCCAAAGTGGGCTCCAACCGTTGAAATCTCCACATATAATTACTTTAATGCAAAAGATAAGTTCGGGGACATTTTACAATGACAGCTTAAGATGAAGTCTTCAATAACACTACCCCTGCCATTTGCTTTTGGTGAGCCCCAAAGTGGGCTCCAACCGTTGAAATCTCCACATATAATTACTTTAATGCAAAAGATAAGTTCGGGGACATTTTACAATGACACGAAGACAGATATTACAACAGGGTGTGTTTTCGCGATTAACTTGTGTAATTTCGAATTCGTTGTGAAAATAGTAAATATTAATACGAATACAGCAAATCCCGAATACCCTAATATTTCTATAGAAACTGATTTTACTCGATGTATTTTAGCTTTTTTTTTTCTATTGTAACTGTTCATGAACTAAGCTGTAGTTCGAATAAGTCACTCTAAAATAGTAATTTTTTTTATTGAATTTGCATGGCATTTCTTGTGTATTAAAGGTGAAAGGACAAATGTATAATTTCATTCTACGACAATATAAAAAAATAAAATTAGTTATGATTTGAAATGTCAACCAAATTTAAAATACAATTTATTTGTGATTTGATTATAGAGCCAAGTTAAAAAAAATATTTGTGAATTATTTCTTAACTAAATAAAAAATATAATTTATTTTTGATTTGATTTGTCGAGAAAATCAATTTGATTCGTGATTTTGCTAAACTAAAAAAAATATATTTTTTTACATTATTTTCGATTTATTACCCACAAAAAAGTATGCAATGATTTATAATATGGAATAATTCGAAATATCATTCTCGTGTATACGTACATATGTACATATGTTATTTATAAACTACAAATGTATAATTTTAAATACAGATTTTTATTTAACTCGTTTGCCTTTAAGGCTGTAGTCATTTTCAACTTCTACTTTTGGCTTTGTTTTTAAGTCCACCTTATAAAAGTTACAATTATTTATGCAATGCTTGTGCTATAAAAAAAGTTTTGAAATTTTCGGGGGTAGAATTCCTTCCAAATCTAAAAGCTTTTCACTCATATTTTGTTAAATTTAAAGGCAGAACGCATGCATCTTCAGAATCTTATACCTTATTTATATGTATGTATGTATTGCTGCTAATAATGTAAATACCCGACCGCCGCTGAGCATTACTAGTACTAGCTCATATGCTGAGATCGCTGCGACCACTGTTGGTGGATCTGCTGAGAATATAGCTTATTCTGTAGCTACGAAGGTGCCACCTGCTGTTGCTGCTACTCTATTAGCTCTCTCAGATGACAATAATGCACAGTGGTCGACTGCCGTGAAGAAAAGAAGTAAAAATCAAGCTAGAATTGTCGGTACAAATACTAGCAAAGTACTAGAAGTTGCTATCCAACATAAGTGGTTACATTTAGCATCTTTCTCCTCAGCGGTCTCGGTGGACAATATTAAGGATTATGTTGCAAATGAGACGGGGTTAGTTAAAAATGAACTTATATGTTATACACTCGTCAAAAAAGATGTACCTACTTCTACTCTAAAACGCGTGAATTTTAAACTTGGAGTTTCACAGGCGGCGTTTGCCAACTTGCTAAATGCTGACATTTGGCCTACTAATGTGACAGTTAGACCATTTCGTTTTTTTCAAAGAGGCCAGATAGAACTGCTTCGAACCTAGTTAAGTCATCTTGTCTTCCTGGTCGCTAAAAGGTCTAGTTTCAAAATATTTCTGGAATGCGTACTAAGGCTGCCATTGTACATTCCTTTTGCGAAAAAAATAGAATAAGACGTCTACGTAATTGTTGAGACATGGCTAAATTCAACTTTCTTCGATGCTGAGTTTTTTGATCTTAATATATGCAATGTCTTTCATAAAGACAGGGACCCTGTGAAAACTGGTTGTTTAAGAGGTGGTGGTGTTATCATTGCTGTCAAGCGTAAACTAAGTGCTTTCATGGTAACACTAACCAATAATGACTCTTTGTTGGATCAACTTTGCGTCTGCATTCGTGGCAGTACATCTAATGAATCTGTATTTTTACTCACCTCTTATATATGTACCTCCTGGTAGCTCATATGAGGTATACAAGGACATGCTGACATGACATGATAACCACCTATTGGTGCTTGGAGACTTCAACTTGTCCAATATCAATTGGATTAGTAGTGATTCAAATCCTCGCCTCTTAGCTCATAATGTGATAGCCTGCCACGAATTATATTTTATAGATAATATACTAAGTCTTAACTTAAGGTAAATTAATCGATTTTGTAATAGTTTGAATCGAATGTTAGATCTCATATTTATTACTGACAACTTAAACTGTCTTATTTGTGAATGTGTAAACCCAATTACACCTACGGACAGGCATCATATTCCCTTAAATTTAAGGTTAGACTTTTATTCTTTTTCTACTATAGCTACTGATACGGGCTTAGCTTTTAACTATGCACTATGTGATTTTCATAGTTTGAATGAATTATTATCTCTTAATAACTGGGGTTTATTTTCCAACCTTGAATCACAAAGCTGTTTTTCTAAATTTAAGTCTATATTGTACGAACTGTGTTTGATAAATGTACCGATTAAGAACAAAAAGGCGTACAAATTACCATGGTATTCAAAAGATTTGAAAAAACTTAAAAATCTTAAAAACAAACATATCAACATTTTCTAAAGGAGTTCAAATCGTTAAACAAAACACTTTATAGAAACTATATCCGTAATACTGAATCGAATATTAAATCATACCCTAAGAGATTCTGGGACTGTGTTAAATCAAAAAAAGGTTGCTCCAGATTGCCATCTGGACTTTTTTCGGATGACAAAGTTGCACAAACCTCTAGTGATGCTGTAAACTTATTTGCTGAATTTTTTAACTAAACGGCATATCTGCAGACTTCTCTGCTAGTATACCAAAGTCTCTTAACTTTGGATCGTTAAGTCTTACATCAGAAGAAATAGCTAATGGTATACTTAAACTGAAACCGTCTCCACTTGTTGATATTGATGGTATTTCTGCAATTCTTATTAAAAATTGTCCAGCTCTTGTTCATCCGTTGAAGTTGATTTTTAATAAATCCCTATCGCTTGGAACTTTTATTGATGATTGGAAGCTTACATCAATAACGCCTGTTTTTAAAAATGGCAATAAAAATGATGTTAGAAATTACAGGCCTATTTTTAAACTTTCTACTATCTCAAAAATGTTTGAACACGCAGTTAATGTTAAATTAAGTTTTGCAGTTAAATCAATAATATCCCCATATTAGCATGGGTTTGTGACGGGTAGATCTACTGTATCTAATCTCGCTGTTCTTAGTGAATACTGTTTTGACGCCTTCCTGTCAGGTTTTCAAGTTGATTGCATATTTACGGACTTCTCAAAAGCATTTGATAGAGTATCACATAAAGTTCTAATTCACAAGTTAGCTTGTTTTGGCTTTCATTCAGTTTTCTTACGTTGCCTGGACCCATATCTGCAGAATAGATGTTGCGTTGTTTCTATTGATGGTGTGACTTCCACCCCTTTTGTCCCTTCTTCGGGGGTGCCGCAAGGTAGCATTTTAGGTCCACTTGTGTTTATACTCTTTATTAACGATATTACTAGTTGCTTTTCCTTTGCTAAATTTTTGCTGTATGCAGATGATCTAAAAATTTTCTCCGCAATAAAAAACTCAGGTGATGCACTCAGCCTCCAAGCTGATATTAATAATCTTTACCTCTGGGGTTTGAAATAGCGGCTCTCTTTGAACCTTAATAAGTGTTCACAGATAACCTATTATAAGATTTTTAATGTCCTGCCTACCAATTACTCGTTTTCGTCTTACGTCCTGAAGCGTGTGACTGAGATAAAGGACCTTGGAGTAGTGTTTGATGAAAGATTTATTTTCAATAAGCATATTAATTATATAATATCAATGGCGTACTCTGTGTTAGGCTTCGTGAGACGCAATACCTCGAATTTCTCAGATCCATACACCTTGAAATTATTGTATACATATTTTGTTCGGTCGCACCTCGAGTATGCAGTCTTCATCTGGAGGCCATATAACCAGCTTGTCTTAGATAGGGTTGACCGTGTTAAAAAAATATTTCTTAAATTTGCCCTTCGATCTTTGAACTTTGTAGATCCGATACCATCATATGTATCATTCTCGCATCATGCTGTTAAATCTTAAATCTTTAGAAAGTCGCAGATCTATACTGAGCCTATCCTTCAGCTACAATATTATTAAAGGTGTTGTTGATTGCCCTTATTTGCGGGAAAAGATTAAGTTTAATGTTCCCCAGCGAACAATTCGAACATTTTTACCATTTTATGGTAATAATGCTAGAACACTATGTATATGCCATCAATGCCCCGATTTCGCGTGCCACTCGACAATTTAATAGTATAAGTAATGCTGTTACGATCGACTTTTCAGTCCTTCGGTTTTTTGAATCTTTTGAACTCCATTTTTTAGTTTATAAATTATTTTTTATAGTTCTAAGCAAACTTTATAATCTTTATAGTCTGTAATGTTTTGTTAAACTAAAGACTAAGTAAATAAACAAAAACAAAATAATTAAATTTAATTTTAATCAGTAATTAAAGTTGACGATGTTATGATATTTTTAATAAAGTCTCTTACTTACTTAGTTAATTGGCTCTCAACTGCCTATCATTTTCCTCTGATATCACCAGCGGGTACCGAGTCGAATACTTTCAGAGTTGGAGTATCTACATATATCGTTATAAAGCCCGTACAGCTCATCGTTCCATTTTCTACGGTATTCACACTCCCAAAGGCGTAAAGGCTCATAAATCTTTCGAATAATCTTTCTCTCGAACACTCCAAGAGCCTTCTCATCAGATAACTTTATCGTCCATGCTTCTGCGCCATGCAATAGGACTGCCACTTATTAAGTGTGGTTTCTGTCCGTCGAGAGAGGACTTTACTGCTCAATTGCCTACTCAGTCCGAAGTAGCACTTGTTGGCAAGAGCGATCCTCCTTTGGATTACGGGGTTGATGTTATGATTGATGTTAATGCTGGTTCCTAAGTAAACGAAGTCCTCAAAGTTATAGCTGTCAACAGTGATGTTAGATCCCAGCCGTGAATGTGCTGAAGGATATACTTTGTCTTGCCTTCGTTCACCTCCAGACCCATTCGCTTTACGTCTCTATCTAGTTTGGAGAAGGCAGAACTAACTGCGCCGTTGTTAAGGCCGATGATGTCAATATCATCGCCGTACGCCAGCAATTGCACACTCTTATAAAAGATGGTGCCCGATTTAGTTCTGCGGCTCACATTATCTTCTCCAGCATACGGTTAAAAATGTGACTCGAAGAGTCAACCTGTCTTAAACCTCGTTTCGTATCAAACGCCTCGGAGAGGTCCTTCTCAACCCTGACGGAACTGGTGGTGTTGCTTAACGTCATTTTACATAGCCGTATAAGTTTTGCGGGGATACCATATTCAGACATGGCGGCATAAAGGCAACTTCTTTTTGTGCTGTCGAAAGCGGCTTTGAAGTCGACAAAAAGGTGGTGCGTGTCGATTCTTCTTTCTTGGGTCTTTTCCAAGATCTGGCGCACTGCGAATGTCTGGTATACAGTAGATTTACCAGGCCTAACGCCACACCGATAAGGTCCAATCCGTTCATTGACGGTGAGCTTTAGTCTCTCACACAATATGCTTGACAGAACCTTATATGCGATGGTCAGAAGGGTGATATCGCGATAGTTGGCGCGAAATTGCAGTATCACCCTTTTTATGGATTGGCAAAGCACACTTTGATTTCAATCAGTACGCATGCATTTCCTTATCTCCTATATATTATTTAAAAAAAATTAGTTTAAAGAAGTACCTAAACAAAAAAGTTTTATTGAAATATTCATTATAATTCTGAACAAACAAAAAATCTTTATTTTACAGTCACAATTAAAAAAAATACGAAAGTTTTACTGGATTTTAAAAAATTCTGTTAGTTGTATTTGCCCTTTATCGGTATTTAATCACGTTTGCAATAATTGCTCTTCTTCTTAAATATCATCAACACGGAAAATCCTGAATTCTGCCTCAAATTTCTTGTATTCATACGCGTAGTAGCTTTGAATTTTACAACATATATGTAGATATGTACATAAAGTTTTAAATATATTTTGTTCACTAACTTGATTGGATGTTCATCTTAGCGGGCGTGGCCGCTGTGGTCGAGTTGGTAGCGGGGCGTGCTATAACTCGATATGCCGGTGAGTTCGAGGTTCGAATCTCAGTCAGTTTTTTCTAATAGCGGTCACCCCTCGGCAGGCAATGACAAACCTCCGAAGGTATTTCTGCCATGAAAAAGCTTCTCAAAAAATTCATCTGCCGTTCGGTTGAATATAAAGACGCACACCACAAATGGTAGGAGAAGCTCGTCCAAGTACTGAGCTATATAGTGTAAGCACCAAAATTATATATATTATATTATATATGAAGGAACGGTTACTGTATCTTGAGAAATATCCATGGAGTGCTATCCTATTTCGACGATATAAAGTATCTTCACGTTTCGATAAGGCGGGATTACGTCTGCGTAAGCACAAATGCAATTTAGAAGTACCAGCGGTAGACTTTTTAGTGTCCATCCTTCAGTTGAAAAAGTTAAAGGAATTCACGAAGCACTGTCACCTTTAGAGAAAAGACTGTTGCAATCATTTTTAGGCCAAATAAATTTTATAATGCATTTTTGGAGCACAAGCCAACGGTATCGGAGATAAAAATGGTCACTGGTGTTGGGAACACAAGCACGAGAGGTATTTAACATGCTACAAATGCTTGTGGATTCATACAAAGTATTGGTACACTATGGTGAAAAGCTGGTTGGTTTATTGCGTGTTGAGCAATGGGACCATATCTCTCGTTCTTTAAGTATCGCCGCTGAACAATCCATTGGATTTCAGCGAACCCAAAATAACAACTGGTATGATGAAGAATGTCGCTCCGGTTTGGGCTGCGATCGGGCGCAATGTGAGCCTTTTGGGAGCGATATCGTGATTTGAAGAAGGAAGCGAGACGCATTTTTTGTGAGAAGAAGAGGGAGTCCGAAACGTGTGATTGCGAAAAGCTTGAGATGCTATCCGACAGAAAAGACACGCGAAAATTATTTCAGTTCAAAAGTTTCAAGACCGGGATAAACTCTTGTAAGAACGACAACGGCGGCTTGGTAACTTTCGTCCAGAACATTATTAGTTTATGGAAGGAGCACATTTTCACGCTGCTTAATAATAGTGAACCCGAAACCCCAATCAATGACGACGGAATCGACGTACCGTTCCCGACTGCGAAATTCGTATAGAAATATCTCGGCGTCACGACAACAAAGCTCTCGGGTCGCCAGCTGAGCTATTTCAAATACGGTGGCGAAGAGTTGATTAAGCGCATGCAACAGCTCATCTGCAAAGTATGCCCTCTGATTGGAATTTTAGTGTGCTCTACCCAGTCCACAAGAAGGGCAATCCTGCAATTCGCGCCAACTATCGCGGTAACAGTCGCATTGTGTGAGAGACTTAAGCCGACAATCAATGAACGGATTAGTAGGTGAGATCTTGGAAAAGACCCGAGAAAACAGAGTCGACCCGCGCCATATTTTTGTCGACTTCAAAGCCGCTTTCGACAGCACAAAAATAAATTATGCCGCAATGTCTGAATTTGGTATCCCCGAAAAACTGATACCAAACGAGGTTTCAGACAGGGTGGCTCTTTGTAGTGCGACTTCTTTAACCTGATGCTGGAGAAGATGCCACATAACTTAATCGGTCACCAGTCAACATTTTAGGATGACATTGATATTATCGCTCTTGACAATCGCGCATTCTGCCTTTTGATCAAGACGAAATATCACCTGTCATCAAATAGACAGTCAACACATTCAGGACTGTGCACTCACATCACTGTTGTCAGTTGTGACTTTACTTTAGGACCCATCATTACCATCAATAATAATGTCAGCCATAAAATCCGGCGGATAATATTTCCTGCCAACAATTGTTATATTGTTGTGAGCAAGCAATTGGTTCCCAGCTCAATCGGAATGAGCAGCAGTTGCTCTCCATTTGGGTGTGGGCCATTTCGACGCTGCTGATCAAAAAAATCACCGAAATTATGTTTAAATATCTGGCAACAGAAGAGTAGATAAAATATTTCTTAAGATATACTAAGATATACTATGATAATAAAATTAAAATCTAACCAGTGGTATGCATTTCAATAGTGACTCGTTTTATCAATTGCTTATGAGAAAGCGGCTATGACCGAAATATCCCTAATTTGCCTGAAATTGAGAACTCGAAAATCGGGCGGAATCATGGTGCCATTCGTCACTCTTGGAAAGGTGTTACAAATTTGACTCTTTTTAAATTACTGATTAGTCAGAAGTTTGAGAAGAAACATGCGGAAAGTCGCTCCAATAAACATTATATTCCTACCTGATACAACCAATACAGTCTATAGTATTTTTATTGCAAGTTATTATTATCGATGTTTATCAAATTATGCTAAATTTTAAAGTCCTTTACATTTAGAAACTTATTTTCATTGTTACTAGCAACATATTTTTTTTCGTATTGATAATTATAAATTTAAAATGGTGGTCTAGTGCAATAGTTATACAGTTTTTAAGTACGTGGCGTTTATGATATATTTATTCAAGATCATACACAAATTGAAACTGCCATATATTCATATAAGCCAAATAAAACTCCAGCGAAACGGAGAAAGGTAAATATTAGATAATTTTTTTAAATATGTCTTAGCGGTTGGGAGAAACAATACGAGTAGTATTATAATTTTGTTCAGAAAAAGTGTTTTTGTAATTTGTATTTGCGGGACGAAACAAGATAGGTATAAACATATACGGTGTCGGGCATTTCTAAAGCACTATTGTTAAAGAAAAAAATATTGTTTGCAACTTAAGTATGTAAGTATGTATATTTATTTAGTTTTAATAATTTTCATGTAAATTTTAGTCCAATCTTTATTAGAAATCTTATAAATAAATTTCTAAACTTTATACAAAGTTCACAAAAATCAAACGAAATTCCAAAAATTGTCATCAAAATTTCAAACCTTTTTAATCAGAACTTTTTAGAAAATTTTCGAGTACGCAGCTATGTAGCCCGTTTAATTTTAGTTGGTTATAGTGCAAGTTTTGAGTAGATTAAGATTACCACTAGTTAATTGAAATTTGTTTTTGCCGATAGCGTTGAGCATTTCCATCCAAAGCAAATAATATTGTTCATTCGTTATAAGTAATAACCGTCCACGTTTACCAATATCACAGAAGTTATTGAAATGAAACAATATTCACTTGTAATACCACCGTTCTATTAATATTTCTTAAGAAAACTTTAACCAAACATTCATAAATAATAAGTTTTAGTTTAGTTTTCTCTATAAAATGAAAAATCACTTTTCTCTTAACTTGGATACAATTCAAAAACAATTTATTTTGAATAAGTGCCAATATATATAACATATATGTACAAACATACTTATTCAAGGGTAGGTCCTGCAACAGTCATGGGAATATAGAAAAAATATCCAAAATCTCTTCTTCTATAACCGAAACCAGTTGCCTCTATCCTTTACGAAGTTATGGCAGCTACTAATACCAAGTGAAGAAGTATACTTAGGCGCCCATGGTTTTTTGCAAGAACTAGTCACATACCTTTCATGGATGGAAAGATCTTTGGATTTTCTTGGTAACAATCGGTTCCCATATACGATATAGTCGTCCGATCTGGCATATTTACTCTGACAAATGATTGATAAATTATAAAAATACTGTCGAGTTTCAACCAAATTGTTTTAAAATTGAAGGACTCGTTTGCGTTCAAACAGACGGACATGGCTAAATCGACTCAGATCATCATCCTGATCGTTTCAGTATACTTTCTGATGGGTCTTACTCTGATCCATCGAATACTTACAAATATCGGACCAAACTTAATATACAATTTCTATGAATGGTATAAAAATGATGGTTATAAAAAAGCAAGATACTAATTTTATTACAAAAAAATCATTTGCAGTAACACAATGTTTTATAAATCAAAGCCATGCGCCTGAGTTTTAACAATTTTTCAAAAACACGACAAGCCGATCAGTCTTTCCTGTAGCTAAGTTGTCCTGATCCCTTTTTGTTATCAGCCCTTTATTCGCTCAATTGATCCTTTTGTGGAATATCTTAATGTTACCTTTTTTTCCAAAACTTTACAAAATATATACACGTTTTATACAATTGCACCTATTTTGCTATTAACTAGTTATATATTTAATTAAGAATATTGCATTTGCATTTGAGTCGTTCTGCTTCATACCATAGGGTTAAAGCTTCAGCATTTATGTGGTGTTGTAGTTTTTATACGTCCCAAGCTGCGAATAATGCTTAAGGTCCTCAAGTTTAGGATTTGATTATAAATCAATTAATTTCTGCACAAGAATTAGCAATTTTTTTTTAGTTTGTGTTTTCTAGTAAGCTCAGTAAATACGGATCGTTAAAACGATCAGTAGTAGTAAGCGGGTAGTTAACCGCTCATACAAGTATAAGTTAGCTGATCGTATCCTTTATAAATAAAATAAACTCATTTTTAAACTCAAAAAGGATTATTTAATTTCATTTCATTTTCATTTCATTAAAAAAACTTAGTACTTAGCATTTCTATGTAGGAGTATGGTATGATACGAAGCATGATGTAGGGTGCAAATGATTTTTACACTTTTGGCAAGAAAAGCTAAAATCGCAATGAAGTTTCCCTATAAGTTCTATGTTTAGGACAGAGATGCGCTTCTTACTTTTTTATGTGTTTCCAAGATACCCCTAACGAAAGTTCTCTGGCATAAGAGATGCTCGTACTTTCATTCATTACTTTTGTAAAGTTGCCATTCATTGTGAATCGCCATGTCCAAGCATTGAGAAAATAATGAAAAATACCATCGCTGGCTGATCAATCAGTTTACATTTAAAGGTTCTATGGTTTCAGAATTTGATGCCACTGTCACCACGCTATTGTCATTCCTCTTACAAACCAATATGTGCCCTTGGTGGCTAAACTAGTACTTAAATGTGCCTCTTCCTATTTTCTTGAACTGTTTATTGGACGGCGAAGAAAAGTTTTTTGGACGCTCCTCGCGAATGGTTCCAGTGACTTTGAGTCCTCTTTCGGTTAATTCATGAAAGATAGCAACAGAAGAGAAGGAGTAGCCAAAAAATAGGAGGAAAGGCGCATAGGGGTGACGAACCTGTAAATAATCAGCAGAACGCAAATTCACACCAACTCCTAGACCTACCTGACTATAAACCGATATAAAAATGTCTGCATCGTGTGGTATGGTATGGATCAATCCAGAGTACATATCCCAATCTAGTCGCACCAACCCAAAACTTATACCCCCATCTGATGGGCTTTTCCCGTAAAAATTGTTTACTGTTGTGTACTCCGACTCAATACTCTAAACTTCTTCTTAAAAAGGCAAATAGTGAAATATTTTTTTCAGCATATCAAAGCCATACACAATTTTAATACCAACAACCTTAGTCAAAAGACAAATGCTTTCCGATATTTATGTTCCGAAACAATGCTAAACGGTCACTGCGACGATCTGTAAACGATAACAATAGATTTTCAGCCGTTACTTTTCTTAAACTGAAGGTAAGTCGCTGTAAATAGATTAATATGTGCTTTCCATTTGAGCTTAGCATTTATTGGCGTACCCAAGTGATTAGACCAAATTTCATATGGCTTTCGCCTTGGTTGTATAAAATTTTTTCTTTATGAAATTTTTGGATCGATTTTGTTCCGTTTCATATTTTGGTACAATGTATCAACTAATGCTTGCAGTTTGTTAGTAGATACGCATTCATTCTGTCTGTGCGATATATTTAAATATTTTAGAATAGATTTGGCCTTTTTCCAAATCTTCTTCAAAAGCGATTTTCTTGATTGTGATTGTCTGTCAACCCAAACTGATAGGAAGGTATTAATCATTTAAGTGTTATTAACCCTTTTAGATGAAAATATATCAAAAAGCCTTTCAAAATAGTTTTTACAATTAGAAAGTGCTGTCTCTGTAATCAGAAAAAACAGGTGTGCCATATTTACTGAAATCCCTACGGCCAGCGGAAATAGTTAGGTAAATCTTAAGTATATTTTAAACAACATCGATAGCAAGAAATATCAACAATTTTAAATTAAAATAAGAATAAAAAAGTAAGAGCCAGTAGTATGAGTCTCTATATACATATACATAAACCACTCTGTTGCTGTTGATATGTCGTGGAAGTAAATGTATTTTTCGCCCTCTTGTAAAAATTATTTTTTTTTTGCAAATAGTTTGGATTTTGAATATCTCTAGTAAAGAACTTTGTCGTATCATAATTATATCTCAAAAAGTCGGTTCGGGGGTCTATGTATAAAAATATAATTTTCGTAAAATCAAGATTTTAATGACACAATTAGAAAATGTATCAAAAAGTTCGAGAAAACTCATTTAAGAACCCAGAGTCAATCGCCATTATTTATATAAGTCTATCGTTGTTAAATTATAGAAAGGCTATAAATTAAATATTTTACACAAACTAAAAATTCGTTTTTTGCTTCTCCTGTAAATAATGAGACAAGCAAGTTAGCGCCTTACTTTATTTCACCAATATGTTTGTACATATGACATACATTTACCTAAATGGAATAAAGTTTGCAAAATTACTAATTTGAAATGATTTCAAACGACCAAAAATAAATAAAAATAAAACTATCTTAATTATTAGATATCAAAACATTAACTTTTTTCGATTGATGCCTCAAATTGAGTGTTGTTGATATTTTTATATCTACTATCTCCTTTTTCCCCTTCAATCAAATCGTATTTATAGTACAAGGTGATCTCCTACGAGATGGGAGAGCAAAGAAGAAATTGTAAAAAAGAAGAGGAAGATGCGAACAGTTCATTACACTGCAATATTTGTATGTTACGATTGTGCGATACAAAATTTAGCACGTTTAAAAATTTACGCAAATATAAAAACGATTTAATGAATTATTTACCACCATTCGCTCATACTTCTCGCTCCGTCACTCATGTTTGCAAACAAGTAAGATCATGTAAAGGTGGCTAATTGCATAAAAATACTATTTCTACGTCATCGAATGGGTAGATGCTGTCAAATCGACAAAGAGCGGACTTGCGGTTCTCGGATGTCGCAACCTTTGTTTCACTCGAACGTGATTTAAGTTAACGCCCCCGCTGTCGACGCAATAGCTAATAGGGTAGGGCATTTACTCCCTACGCGTCAAGTCGTGAGTTCGAATCTTCGAACATGGGCTTTTTATTATTATTATTTTTTTTTTAAATGTCTGGTATTTTTTATGACCAGTAAGATGTCTCACGCGAGGTTTGTAAGCGGACTCTGCGCCTTAGATACATAACATACATACTTGTACGTGTATTTGTATTGTTACTTTCTATATTTGGATAAGTGGTTAACACCCAAATTTTTAGTAGCCAGATGAAATTGAAAGAATGCAAAATGTTACGTAAAATCTCCAATGTTTACTATAACACAAATTGATATATCTACATAGATGCATCCGTATATACATACATTTTATGGAAGTATATGTGGTACATGTGTACATATGTATGTTCTTATTATCTTACCCTAATCACCATTAAAAATATATTTTGATAGCGATACCATACTCGTGTTACATTTAAATGTTTAGTTTTCTATTGCGATAATTTCTTATGGAATTCTTTAAACGGATGTACAGTACTATGGTTAACATTTTTTTTTACCAAATCTTATATAATTTTCCGAATGTATTGACAATAAGTATATGTATGTAGCTATTTCGCTTACAATAGTTGCATAAGAAAACCTCGTGAAAAATATAAGAAAATAGAAAATAACATTGCTTGAAATCGTATACATATTTTGTAATCGAAAAATCGCAGGGTTATCCTTCTTTCGTAACTGTATGCTGAATTTAAGCAAAATTCTTCCAAACAAATCAACCTCCCTAATGTACAGCATTCAAGAGCTATCAAAGAAAGCATTCAGTCAAATCGATGTAGGTTTGTAGTAACATACATTTTATACAAAATATTTACTTTCGAATCGCCACATACATATGTATGTATGTATGCACATATATACTTTTGTTTTACACTGTATCGATTGCGAACGGCAGTATTTGATGTTTGGATGCATTATTAGCAAGTTGTATATAAATGGGCAAATGAACTGAAGAATAAACAAAAAGGCGAATACCACAGTTCATTAAAACCTTCTTCAAGATGACAATAGATATTAAAAAATTTCTTGCTTATATTGACGTAAAGATTCCAAAAATATATGTACATACATACATACGTTTGTATGTGCCTACTTGTGTATGTATTTCAGCATTGGACCTGCTTTATTTGTATACGGGAAAGGATGCATATTTTTTTATATATGTAAAGTATTTTAAGAATAATTAAAAAAATTTTAGAAATTCCATTATTTTTTTAAGGATTATATTTGTGTATAAGTAGATATGTACTTATGTATATACTTGTATATGTATCAACATATGGTTATTTCCATGCTCTCAGACGTGCCATTTATACCATTTTAGAGTCGAATAAATCTCATTGAATCGGAAGTCACTTATGAAAAATATTATCGTTGTGTAGCATTAATGGAGCCCTCTGATGCGCTTGAACCTCGGCAACTTGGAAAACTTTACGAGGCTTTCCTTTCTATTCCTTTCTATTCTATTATCAAATGGTTTTATTTTGGCGAAAATAGTGAGTACAAATTTTGTCTTTCAAGTTAAATAGTTTCTCGCAAACATTTAACATGTGTCGTGGTGAACATTTTTCGTTTATCTTCAAGAATTTCTATAAGTAAAAATTGCCGGAACAACTTCGCTTCGGGTTTCTATTAAATTAACAAAAAAAAATTAATAGCTACTTTTTATTACCTCTTTTTTCACAGCTTGCAAAATTTACCTGGTAACAATGAGTGTAGAATACGAATGAATGATAAATTTTAATGCCTAAGTAAATTGTATTACCTCGCTAAAATATACCTATTAATGTTTTTCAGATACAAAGAAATTGCATTGTTCCTATTTCGAAATTTGGTTACTCCATATAGGCTGTGTCATTGTTGTAAACGACATGTTTGAACTTCGCTATCTATGTTTTTTCGATAATAATCTCTGACCAAATCATTTAGTTCGGATTGGGAGTTTTGTGTATTTTTCTTTGTGGTTCAATATTTGAATAATCAGTTGTTTTAATCCAATATTTCGTAACTTTTCGGTGGGTATCATTTGGCTTTCGTTGCAAATACTTTAAAATCGTCAACAATATGGCAAAGAGACGGCTGCAAGGCATTGAAGTGTATATCCGGTACACTCGTATCGTTAATTTTTTTAATTACTAAATGCAAATCAATATCCATAAAACCTCGTCACTGATGCCATATTGCATTATTGCAGGCAGCTCTTCAGTGGTTTAATTGTAATTTTGAAGAAACTAGGGAAATGCTAGAAACTTTTTCATGACTCAGAATTAAAAGTACCTGATTGAAATATATATAAAGAAGTAGTTTTTAGGCTATGCTCTCTCCTTTTTTCTACAACTAAAGTAGAAGTCACCACTCTTTCTTGCGAATGTGTAAATCTCTCCTAAAACTCCCTTTACCGCCGTATAAAAACTAATATAACTTCCAAATGTCTTAGCTATTTGTATAAATTTCCAAGTAAGTTGGAGGTAAATAGTTGCCCTGACAAATTCCAACGAAACGCCCATAAACTTATTTTGAAGCTGGTCTACTAACATTTAAAAGTATATCTTTTGCATTCCAGCCCTTTAACCTTTGTTAAATGTTTTTTTTAAACACCGTCAGTGAGACTGGTGATGTTTTCAAGCTCTATTCCCTTGCTATGTTGATTAAATTAATTAAATTGACAATGCTATCCTTTTTGCGATGGCAGGAATAAATATGGCCTGTTATTTCAAATGACAGGCTTTTATTTCACTGTCCCTTTTTAAAAAAAAAAAAAACAGTTGCTGAAAATATCCTTAAAAATAGCTTTTGTTGAAGCTTATTAAGAATTAATTAAAACGTGCTTGTAAATACGATCTGAAGGTGTATCCATATCTGAGTCCGGAGCATAAAAAGTATATACATAGATATTAGTATTTTCATTACAGTAAAACATGAAGATATAGAGATTTAGCTGAAATTTTATTGACGACACATCCTTTGGTGAATGCTGTAAAATTGCGGTTGAAAGTCATAAAACCAAAGTTGGAGCCTTTGGTGGTTCAGCGGATTCATCTTTCTTAATCAATTGCAAAATGGTGTCGACCGATTAAGGAAATGAAGAAGGTGGATAAATTGGAGGTAAATAGTTTGTACCATGACTGAAATATCGATTTCCATTAGATAACAATTTTTTTTTCTATTTAAAAAGTGTAAATTTAATGTGCGCTTTCGTGCCACAGTTTCAGTGCGTCATATTTTCTGACATTTACTCTTATATAGACCTGTGGTTTTCAATGAGGCGATACGTTTTTCGGAGTTGGGCTTCTTGACAGCTGTTACTTGATTTATATTCAGTTTGGTTTGCCATTTCCAGAATTGAAGCCGAACGACCAGCAAGCGCGTCGCACGTTCGGTGAATGGGCCCAAAACGAGATGGCCACCGATCCCAATTTTCACAAGAAAATTATGTATGATCAGCGATTAAGCTCACTGTTGGTTGAATGGGTACGTTAATAATCAAAATTGTCGCATTTGGAGTAATTATAATTATATTTTATAAACCATTGTTAAGACGCTGTTATTTCTTCAAAAAGTCACTGTTTGGTGTGCTCTATGCGCAGAGGGAATCACTGGTCAATATTTCTTCAAATATGAAACCGGCCATAATGTTACATTCAATGGGGAACGCTATAGAGCCATGATTAATGACTTTTTCGTGCCTGAACTAGAGGATGTTGATGTGGACGGCTTCAATAATTGATTAAAGGAAACTTTTGGTGCGATTTAACACCGCTGGACTAATTTTTGTGGGGTTATGTAAAGTCGCCAGTCTACGCAGATAAGCCCGACATTATTGACGCCTTGGAAGATAATATTTGGCGCGTTATTGCTGACATACGGCCCCAATTGCTACAAAAAGTGGTCGAAAATTAGACCTCTCGGCAGGAATTTATTCGAGCCAGCCGCGGCGGGCACTTGCCAGAAATCATTTTAAAACATAATGGCAAAACCTTACCTTTATAATAAAGTATAATTCTTTCCCATATCATTAAATTATATGCGTTTAATTTCTTCTTAAAAACCACATGTCAAAAAAAACACCCTTTACTAAACACCAATTATTTAATACGCTGTTGCCTCAAACTTATCGAAGCACTTAAACTTAAAAAACACCCGATACTAAACACCAATTATTTAATAGGCTGTTGCCTCTAACTTATCGAAGCACGTTTGCGGGATCTTTCACAACAATTACAGAAACAAAACGGTTATAAGGGATCACCCTAAAATTAATTGTATATATGTACATATCCATATAAACTTTCGAAAAATTTGTATTTAATTTTCACCGAATGCAAATTTTATATATGTATGTATGTATGTATGTACATACATACATACCTTTCAACATTCGAGTTTTAAGTTTAAATAAAACATTCGGAAAAATATGCGTATATTTTAATATTGAATGAGCCAATTGTGTAAAGATAAAGAAACTGTTCATGTACTATATGTACAAATTTATATGCGTTTATAATTACGAAAACTAATGCATACATATGTATTTACTTAAACGGCTTTTGCTAATAATCTAGCCTTTTTTCCACCGCACACCTTATCCGCAATCATAATATGATCGCTGCATATACCATAATGTCGTTACCTCCTAGCTGTAGTTGGCGCGATCTGCACCTCACCAAACGATTCGACTCCTCTCTAGGAACTTTAAATAACGGTCCAGATCTGCGATTCGCTTTCTTTCACTTGTTTCCTTTTAATTGGTAATAGTTTTCACAATAGTTATAAAAATTATTTTTTAAGACACACTTTTTTTATATAAATAGAAATTAAAAATTCAAACAAACAAACCAGACGAATTAGAAAAAAAGAACAAGCAATCAGCTGCTGGGATTATACGATCTTTTATGAATTAACCTTGTACGTTCTTATTGAACAATTCATCGCCGCATGACTTTAAAAGCAACTCTACATACCTCGCTTTTAAACACTCTTTTTAGTAATGTTTATTTAATGGATGCGGTATTCGACAACAAACCTTTGGAATATGTAAGTTTAAAATTAAATGAACGAGAAGTAACTAAAACGTTGAAGGAAAATGTTTAAATATCAATCAACTATTATTTTATTTAAGATTATTCTACAAAAAAGAAAGTGAAATTACAAATAAGTTGCGTTGTATTAATTGCTCTTTAACTCGCTTATATTCAACTCTCTTATATTTTTAATACACTTTACAACAATAGTCTGTCAAAATTAATGGTCGTTGGTAAAATTTTCTAGCAAAACAAAACAATATGAGTAATTCTTTTAAGAATTTTACTTACGCCTGCTCTTACTTGGTTTGATTATTTACAATAGCACCACTCTCTCACTTTCCAACACTTTCAATGAGGTTGGCTATTTTTTAAGCGAGTTTATTTTAACCCGCTTATTTCAACTCAAATCGCTTATTTTTGTTGTTGCTTTCCACGTTATACGATAAGCTACCTAGAGTTACTTTGCAAGTCGATTACAAAAGATGACAGCTATTTTTGATTACAAATGGTGGAACGGCTACTATTAACCAGCAACTGCGAAACATAGGCGTGCTGATGTGTACTCATCTTAAATGGGTTACGCCAACTTGGGAACCCAAAATCGATGCCCAAATTCAATTTTGTTTGCAGATCTTTTGACACGGTTTTAATGATCATACATTTAAGTTGCTTGGAACATTTTTTCAGGACTTTACATCAAAAATTATAGTTGAGATAGTACTGTGAATATTGCCTCTCTCGCAGGGCGAGTATACGTGGTACAGGATGCCGCTGCCAAAATCTTCGTCCGACTGCAACAATCGCGTATTTTTTCTTCAATAGAAATGCACTGGCTATGATCAATCGTAGGGCTTTGCTATTATACGGATATGTTGAGCATTTGAGTGTAAAAATCTTCGAAATCGGTTAAAATTTGTAGGAGATATGTCCTGTACTCTTTTTAAAAAACCGTGTTTCGAGAAAAATGTGTCTATGCATGCTCATGAGTGTTTGGAGTAACGTTACTGTTTAAGGGGTAAAAAGAGCGAAAATGCGTTACACGAAAGGACATGGGCCTATCGTTCCATTCAGCATAATCACCCATTTCGATGAAATGATTGTACTACGAAATTAATAAATGCTTCCTTTGGTCATGCATGTAATAGAACAAAATACGAGGCTACTACTTAAACAGATTCTTGGAATTTGTGCTAACAACACTAATACTAATGTTTTTCAAAATGTTTCTTTTCGAATGAACACATTGCGCCATCGTTTTGATTAATTTTTTACAGTTCCTTATGCTGCAGCATTGTTATTTTTGGCACATAGTCAAGCCGCATTGCTTCCCCTTTCCCCAAAAATTGAAAAACAACACATTTCTATGAAGAAGTTTCATATAAATTAAAATAAAATATTTGGGCTAATCCATGCAAAATTTACACTCAAAATTTTTGATTCGATAACCGAATCAGAGATTGAGCCTTGCGCAGGTCCGTTACTTTTTACTTTTCGATATTGGCAATCTGCTGTTCGTGATGACGCCACATCATCAAATCAATCTTTAAAATTGCAACATGAGTGAAGTGAATATTTGGTGTTATTTTAAATTATTTTAAATAATTTAAGTTTTTTGTGAAGAGCAACGCGATTTTATTATTATTCGACCTTAAAAAGCAATTATCCAATCAAAATGAGAATACGTTATTGATGGTGTGACGTACATGCGCAGATCGTTAACTATTTTTGTTAGCTGTCGGCGCAATCTATATATCAATCAATATATCTATATAGCAATCTTGATGTTTATATTGTGCGGAATGAAACAGTTACACCTTGCAAGATAATGTTTCGGTATGATTCGCTTTTGCTGATTTACAGGTTTATTTTCTTTCTTTCTCACACACCGCAATGTTGAATTCGCAATTTTAATTTTGAACTTTTTGGAATCGTTACAAATATACGTACGTTGCGTTTTATATATACATACATATATGTATGCATTTACATACTGTTTATTTTAAGAGCAAACACAGCCGATAAAGTTCATTGTAACAATTTGGAGTTGAAACGAGATGCACTGCCTTTAAGCCGCGGTTTTTTATTAATTGGAAATTTTAAACATATTGCATTTTCATATTTTCATTAAGATGTTAACTGATAATATCCTACAGCACGTGAAAGATACCCGTGTTTGATTGCATCGAAAGTAGCGAGTAACGATACGAGTGTAACCGGTGCTGATTGTTTTAGTAACGAATACATACGGCTATCAAACTTTTCGTTACTTTCATAGCTCTATTTTAAACCGAAGATTCTTATGAATATGATGGGCTCAATAAGGAGTTAATCAATGTTATTGAGGATTAATATAACAGTTAAGTCCCAGGAAAAGATCAAAATAAGCAAGTTGCCTCAATAATCTTTCGTCACTATTGAACTTTGCGATTCTAAAGAAACAAATCCCTTCTTGCTTTACCTTATCTACCTTATTCCCACTTTTTAAAAAGGGTGACCCTGGTAATCCCCGGCCCCAAGGGAGGGTCTTTAGGGGTTTAAACCCCACTGTTGGAAGGAAATATGCATACAAATTTCCATAATTCAGTTCACGATAATAATGATAAAAAAATGTATTAAGATCTTTGTTAAACATTTTTATAGAGATAGCCTAATAATGACAACATTGTGTTGCCCTACAATTAGGGGAAGGAGGTGTAAATTACGAATGGAAAATTTAAATTGGCATCGGACAACATAGAAAGTTCCCTTTATTATTGAAATCTGGTTTATCTTCATATTTCGCGGAGACGAGTTGTTTCGTGTGAGAGTCGGGTTGCTTAGTAATTTCGGGACTTTTACCAGTTGTTAATGTTACTGGAGCTTTTCTTTACTTATCAAATAAGAAACGAGTTTATATTGTGTTCTAAAATGCTGAAGTTCGTCGATGACGGTTTTTATGATATGTTACATAAATATTGCTTGATTCCAATCTTGCATTATTTATAATCATAGTAGGCAAAGGAATGACGTTCAACGAGTTAGGAGTTATGTTTTTGGCAGGAATAAAAAATCGTAAAATTTACGAAAAGTTAGTGTTTAAAAAAAAATAGCGAATCAAGCGAAAACGAAATTTGTGAAGGGAAACCAATATATATATGTATGTATGTATACATATGTACATACATATATAAAAAATTACAGTAATCGAGCAACGCCGATTTCAAAATAGGCGCGCTTCTACCTCTTCAGCCTGAATTTTCCAAAATTTATTTAAAGTTTTGTATATTTGCAACTCCAAATGTTCATCAAATATTATAATCATAGCTGTTTTTCCTGTTACGACTTCGGCGAATGAACAAACGTTTTCAACTTTGCGCCGCCTTAATATTAATAGATTAATTAAGTAAAAAACACATCTTGTGACTTTTCTTTGAGCTGTGCTGAATTTTATCCACAATTAAATACAAAATGCTGAATTTCCTAAGTAAAACTATGATACTATTGGTTGGTACGAATGATTTTACATAAAACCCTCTACATAAAGAAATCCAGCGTCAGGCCCTGCTGGTAATACAACTAATTACTGAGATTTAACAGTACTTGATACTGATTATAAGTTTTTTACTGGAGTTTTGCTAAGTCGTTTAAATGTTTGCATTAAACGCAGAAAGTGGCCGCTGTGGTCGAGTTGGTAGCGGTGCGTGCTATAACTTGATATGCCGGTGAGTTCGAGGTTCGAATCTTTATAATAGAAAAAGTTTTTTCTAATAGCGGTCACGCCTCGAGGGTATTTCTGCCTTGAAAAAGCTTCTCATTAAATACTTCTGCCGTTCGGAGTCGGCACAAAATTGTAGGTCTCTCCATTTGTGGTGTAATATAAAGACGCACACCACAAATGGCAGGGGAAGCTCGGCCAACCACTGAGCTATATAGTGTACCCGCCAAAAATATATATATATGTATCTATTAAATGCAGAAACATCTTAAATAAATTTCGTGTTTTAAGTATACTTAATCCTAAGTCTATTTTATGACAGCACTTTCCTTCAAGTGTGCTTCGATTGTAAGCTTATTCAATAATTTCGAGTAAATCACGGAGCACGGCAGGGACGCGCATCATTATTAAATGCCCCCATTCATACAAGCTGGAGATACTATGAAAGATTCAAGTGGACGTTGACGACCTGGTGGTGCTCCAGAATCCTTAGTACAAAAACGTATTTTATTATGTCCAAAATAATAATCTCTTGAAAAGGAGGCAGAGTTCTTTGCTCGTGGAAATGACTTTTTGGTAGCGTGATTACTGGAGTCGTCACCAAATATAAATATATGCGTTCGCCATACATGTCATATGACTTTCAATATTTTTTCTTTTGTTGTTGTTGGTGTTGTTATAGATACTTTCAATAAGCCTTTACACGCGATATTCGTAGAAGCCAAGGCCAATTTATAAAGCTGGCAGCAAATGTTTAAGAAAAAAATGTACAACATTAAATAATGTTCGTATCTATTTGGCACAGAAGATGAAAGTTTTTGTCTAAAAAAACCATGTTTTACTACTTTCAAATACGCCGAAATACACCGAGAATTTACCGAGAAACAGACTAACAGCCCGAATTAAATAGAGCCCGCTGAGACAGAAAACACAGAGTACAAGAGTATGTACTTACATATATGGTAAATGCATTTTTCCCATATTCACTTGGAACATTTTCCTTACAACCTTAAAAATTTCAGTTAAGAACCAGGAGAGTCGTTCCATCAGGATATAAAAATCATGGAAGACCGATACAAAGGAAAATGGGTTATCCACAAGATGACATTCATTTTGGCATATTTCAAAACTGGTATTTGATAACTTTGAAGACATTATCATGAAGGTTTTATGTATCCAATAAACCATTTTCGTTAAGTCCCAATTTGAGGTGCATTTGAAATCAGAACTTTTCTCAAGCCTCAAGTTCTGAAATACGAATTCAGAAATATTGAATTTCAACTTATGTTTAAACGTGAGTGGAGCGGAACAAATTGAGATTTCCTAGTGTTTTGTTGACACTTTCAAACAGAAAAGTTAAATTGAGAAATAATAATACTTTCGCAAACCTTGCAGAATTTCTTCCAGTGTTTGCTGATATGTACATATGTATGTACGCTAGTGCGTGGCTGTAAGAGAAAACCGGTTGCTAATCACATAAATTGAATCTGAAGCCTTATTTAAAACATAGTGGAAGGCATCATAATTCGTACTGCATCGATGTTCAGTTCTCTTGGCGTTCTGCTAAATAGATATTTATATATGCATGTACATATGTATGTCTGTATTTTTATCTCCATTGCTGCAAACTGCAAAAAGAATGTCGATCGACTGAAAACGCCACAACAAAATTTATAATCAAATCTTTTAACAGGCTTGGGAAACATTAGCGACCTTTTTGCATTCAAACAACCAAAAAAATTCGTAAGAAATCTTTATAGAAATATACACAGGAAGTTCTTGTATACATGTTTACATATTTTAGCTGCCACCGTTTGGGATTTTTGGCCAATTAAGGCAAGATATTTCCATTCAAGTTCAGGCCAAATATTTCCTATTTTTCAAGATGAACGTAAACGTGTGTGCGACTATTAGTATATATTTTTATGATTTCGCTGACGATCAACCTTTGCATATTTACTATGGGTACAATTTATTTGAAAACGGAAGCGACAAATTCCAAGCGGAGAAATATTTTGTTTGAATGGAATTTTTGTGACACAGAAACCCCTTTTGGCGACAACGTTATGTTTTGCACAGATAATAATAATCTAAACTTTGGCAAACATATTTTAAGCAGTAACATTATTACCATATCATACCATAAAAGGTTTTCGTATGCAGCAATGGCATCGGTATCGCTTTAATTTTAGTGAAACTTGTTTTCTGAAAATATTGTGTAATTGGGCCTTAGTGTGTTCCTAACTATCTAAAGAAAGCGAGATCTGATTCGCGCGTTACGTTGTTCCTATGGCATATTAATTCTTTGGCTGCTTAAATAAATAACAATAGTATATTCAATTGTATTAAATTATTTTCCTTTGCATCCTAACTAAACATGGAAAAAGATTCAACTAATCAGCATGAAGTGGAACATGCGAAAAACATGGAATGCATATCCAAGTTGTTTACAGCAGAAAAGAAAATCGATTTGGGATCTTTTCTCATGCTAATTTAACGATATTCTTCAAAATTCTGAGAAAAATGTAGAAAATGTAAAGTTTGTAACTTGTGAGTTTTGTTATGGAATGAACTCTGAGTTTGATAGAGAACGAACTTTATTTTAACTGAAGAATAATAAAAAATATAGTGTCAAAATTTGTCAATAACAAGTGTGAATATATTTTAAGATTCAACAAATATTTTTTACTCGCTTTATTTTTCATCTAACAATTTTGACCTGGCTGACCAATAAAATAAAAAAATGTACTGCACACATTGTTGTGGCGTAAATTTGTGGAAAATAGAAGTTAATACATATGTATGTATCTACATATATTGTCTGCGTCTGCGTCAATAGAAGACGATTTTCAGCCTGATAGTTCTTGAAACGAGTAAAAGGGTCGTCCTCATTTGCTGTAAATGTTACTTAGCACTTTATTTTTGTTTCGTGATCCCTATTAAATTTTATCAGGAACAAGTTTATGAAATGGTTTGGTGCTCGAAAGTCCTTTTAAATAAGACTTTCATACATTTGAAAAACGTGAATCCAACAAAATCATTCATCGTACAATTTCAGAGATTCATTGAATAAAATAAGTGTGTTTTAAATATGTTTGAACTTAAGGCCGGTCGGTTTATTGGGAAAATTATTGGGAAAAAACAACAATACTCAAAGCGGTAGAAGTTATAGTACTATTTCGGAAATTACTACATTTCCTCATCAGACTTCTTTCTTTCTTGGCTTCTGCGGGAGTCGAACCCGCAACAACATGCGCAATACTTAAGCCGGCAGCTAAACGCATTCAGCTAAGCTTACGCTGTGTGAGCTGTTGTTATTTTTTCTGCTTTCGCTTCACAACTTACTCCAATCAAGTGCTACTTTTCGTAATAATTTTTCCCAAATTTTTCTCCACTTGATTTTAGATTTTTGCCAAAAATTACTGTATAACGTTTCGTTCCAAGGGAAAAAATCAATTCAACCGGGTGTGAAGTTTATATCCCTCTCCCGAGGGACAAACGATTCTTCCTGGAGAAACGAAACAAATTTGTGTTTGGTTGCCTTACGCCTGGTTGGATAAGTGAACCAAGACATTTTTCGGTAAAATAAATAAGAAAACTTGATAATGTTTTGCTATAATGTTTTTAGATGCTTAGAAAACTCATAAATTGTTGAACAAAATATAAAAGGGCTGAAGTGCCTTTCTTCGTCACCGTAATTCTCGCTATCTTTGACTTAGTCAACTTTGTAGGATCGTCTACGTTTAGATCAGAAGGGTTCTTATGGTTTCATTAATTTGATTTTTTTCTCCAACATTGATTTAAAATTCTTAACCCAATCATCGCGGTTACAGAACACCGCCATTCAACTGATTCAGGTGGGCTTCAAGTTGAATTCTTTTTTGCTCAGGGGACGCTAAAAATGGTTAAGTCTTTATAAAAAAAGCTTTCACACACAGGCTTTGAATGCTGGGTCTGATCGACAACCATATAACTTATTATAGCGATTGATGGATTCAGTTATTGATTCAGACATCAGAACTGAACGGTTGTTGAACCCCGTGGCGATACAGCCCTATCCTGTGCTACACACAGAGCAAGGCAATTTGGTGGCTGAAATGCGTAACCGAAAACGAATTTTAAATTCTTTTTATCTTCACTCCTCATTCTTGCAGACATTGTTCAAAGATTCCGATAGATCAACGAGCAAAATTATTTCCGTGGCTTCAAGCGAACGCTCTTTTTCATATCTGCGTAGATTAAAAACGTATTTACGAAATAAAGCAAGTGAAGACCGATTGAATGGGTTAGCGTTGTTGAATGTGCATCGAGACGTGGAAGTAACAAATGAGAATGTAATTGATTTTATGTCGAAGTTGCCACAGAGAATGGATATTCTTTTATAAGCTGAATTATCCGTCAAATATTATGATAAGTCTATTTGTACTGTACAGACGCTAAATAATCGTCAAATAAAAGTAGGACTTATCAATATAATAAACATACATTTAAAAAGAACCCCCGAAAAAATTTTCTGGATCCGCCCCTGCTGCATACAATTCATTTTAATTAACAAACACAACAACTGTGTTTACAAAATATAAATTATGTTCTTATTAGTAGATTTACATATATACTCGATCAGAATGAAAAGAGGAATCGATTTAGCCCTGACTGTCTGTCCGTCGTCCGTCCGTCAGTCCATCTTGAGTAAAAATTGAGATATCTCAATGAAATTTAGTACATTTGGGCAGGGTAGGTTGGTATTGAAAATAGGCAAGATCGGTCAATAACCACGCCCACCACCCATATAACGGATGTTTTAGAAAATGCATAATCTTCGTTTTTTAGGTATCTAGCAGAGCAAATTGAGTGAAATTTCATGTAGAGACGATTTTAAAGAAAGAAACTGCATATTTACGAAATTTTAAAAAATAGGCGTTACCACGCTCACTTAAAAAATATGTTCCTATTTCAATAACGGCACCGTCACAAAATTTGATCAACATATTTTCCTTCATACCGCCGTTATCATCGTCAAAAAATTTTTAAATCGGAAGTATAACGGAAGTTTTGAAAAATGCCGTATTTGTTTTTTCATTATCCATTGGAAAAAATTTATAAAAATTTGTCGTAAAGAGCAATTGTAAATAAAGAAACTGACTTTTACCACGCCCACTTATGATAAAATGTTTGTATCTCAATAACGTTGCTTGGTATGGCCACTAAATTTGGTAAACATATTGACCTTGATAACAATAGTATTAGTAGAAGTTTCGAAAAATGCAAAAAACTTCGTTTATTTGGTGTATATTGGAACAAATTTGGTAATATTTTATATTTCCTGCGGTTTGAAACAAAGTACCTGGGTTTTAATGATATTTGGAAAAATGACCGTGGTACTACCCATTCCAAAATACATCGCGGTGGTATAAAAAATTCGGTTTTGCCCGAATTTAGCTTTCCTTACTTGTTTTTTTTTTATTTTTAATCAACCACTAACTTTAGAATCAATTTTTCCAATGAACTAAACGATCTTGTGGAAAAACACAAGTATTAGCGATTGATTATTAAAAATTTTTTTGAAATATTTAAGTTATTAATTTAAAAATAGTTTGCAATAAATGTGCATATATGTACATACCTTTAATTAGATTTAATGCTTTTATAAATACATATGTATACCATTGATTATTCTTCATTTTATGATTTACGCCTGGACGGTAAAAGAACCAAAAGTTTTATTCCGATAAACTGTAGCCTCTGGATCAATAATAAAAGGTTCTGTACAAGGCACATTTAACAGGTAACCTCAGTAGAGTTAATAATTTGATTTTTTTTTCATTTATCTTAATTGTCAAGCTTTGCTTTCATTCGATAAAAACAAAACAAAAAAAAATTGTTTACATCTGATTCGTGTTTTGTAGTCATATATCCAAGGCGAATTCATTAAAGGTGGTGTTAATCAATCAGCTGATTGGTGGTTGGTTGTCAAGATCAATTGCTTAGTTGCAAATAATCTATTGTTCCCTTTAACTACAGGAAATTTCAACATATGGTTCACTATAACTTTTTGCGGTGACCCTAATAGTTTAAAAATTATTTCGCGAAAGTTAAATACTAAGGAGATAAAGTTTGACAATAACTCACCAAAGGGTTGTATTTTTAGAATCGCTACCACCTTACATCAATTCGCCTTGTCATATATCATGATGGAATAATGAAAGGTGTTGTACGTTGTGACAGCGCCAGTTTTAACGCCCTTTGCTCAATGTTGTATTTTGGAAGTATTAGAGAAACGGGAATAAAAGAAGGACGTTCTTAGGAAAAAGTACAAATGATTGAAGATATTTACATAAAATTTAACCACAATGATTGGAATATTATAAATTTTATATGAAAACTGACAAAAAAATTAATAACAAAACTTGTATTTAAACAGTACGAATTTTTAGTGTTTTTGGATGCCAAATTAAAAAAGACAAACTTCTTCGATAATGATTATTCTCCAGAAAATAATGTAAAATGTTCAAATATGACGCAAATGCATTCAAACTGTACCAACAACATAACAATGTTTGTCCAGCGATTAACTTTTTTTTCGGAAAAGTTTTCCCACATTAATATAGTTTATTGGTTCATAAAGAAAGTGAAGGTATGATAGACGATCGAGTCGGTTGAAGACGGAAGAGAAATGGGAGTTCCTCTATGACGATGATTTTATCGAGAACTATTTTTGATACTTTATCAAAAACGGGACATTAGAATACAACATCCATAGGTTAAATATATTTTTGATAGCTACTCTATCAAAAAATGGAAATTTTTATTCTTGCCACTAAAATAGTGTATTGGAAATGCCAATAAAATTGTTTATCCTGTCTTCCGAAAAGAACCGCAAAACTTTATTCCACTTAATAATTATTAAAATTCTCGCTCTTAGAAAACCAATTATCAACAAATGAGAAAAATTATCCAAAATTTCAAAACAATCGATAATACATATTATAAGTTCCACATGAAAAACTTAATTTTCTGCTACAATTCATAATTTTTTTTGTACAAAACTGGTAACCAAATTCGGCAAAGGAACAACACTAAAGATGGCTGATTTAGAGCGAGAAGTTGCCAACGTACAACACATTTCTATATTGCATCATGGTCAAATATATATAACTTATATATTGGCATATGAACAAGTGCAGTCAGCAAACATTACAGTACAGATATATTAAATTAGAAAAGGAAAACCGAGTAAACGTAAGTCAAAAATGACACTTGCATTCAAAAGAAATGGCGTAGCCAACTCTAAATGGTTTTTATCGTTTCAAAATTTTTACTCACTGAAAATGGAAATTTATGAATATACATATTGTAGCGAGCACCCTGTCTTAGATTAAGTTATTAGCGCCACCTATGTTCTAATATTGCTATTATTGTATAAGAATTCATTTATAAGAGCAACTCTGAATTTATCCAAATGTAAAGGTGTTCATTTTGAAACCTATAAAGAAAGACGCACAATCGAAAACGTCCTATTTGGCGATCGAAAGGCAAAGCGGTAATTTAAATGTAAAGTTGTGCTGTATTGTTTGTTGGACGGCGATGAGCCGGCTGCATACAATATAGTAGTAGTCGCTGCACTGTTTGTTGGACGGCGATGAGCCGGCCGCTTACAGGGTAGTGGTAGTCGCTGCGCTGCTTGTTGGACGACGATGAGTCGGCCGCATGAAGCGTAGCTGTTGTTTTGCGTAGCTGTTGTCAGCCGTTGGACGGCGATGAGCCGGCTGCTTGCGTATGTGACGTTCAATAAGCTCATATGCGGTGCCTTTGGATCGCTAATCGTCATACATTCTAGATTGAACACTAAAACTGTGATTTGTGATTTGTGTGTGTACGTGTATGTGCATGTGTACGTGTATTTACATCCATATATAAACGTTTAAGTCTACACACATGTATTATGCACCACGTTTGCTGGCAAATTATTAAATAAATTATATTTAATATAAAACGAACATCCACAACTGTTACAATTGGCGCCCAACGTAAGGCAAACGATTGTGTGCAACGCAGAACACAATTTTATGCAATCGATTACACCTGTTCGTCGAAGCGAGCGTATACTCAGTAAAATGGCAATTTCCGCAGAGCAGTTTGAACGGCTAATGCAGGCAGTAATGGTTTCCAACAATAGGGTAGGTTCATTCAGTACCTGTACAGCGCGTTTTTGTGGCGAGCGGAATCCTTCCAAGGTAGAGGAGTTTATTTCAGCGATATCCACATTTAAAGCGGTCGAGAAAATTAGCGACGAGGGTGCTATAAGTGGTATGCCGATGCTCCTGGAGGGAGATGCTGCTGAGTGGTGGTGTGGCGTGAAGGGCAATGCGAAAAATTTTTCAGATGTCACTAAAATGATTCGTGAATCGTTTTCGCCTCCAAAACCAGCATGGCGTATATATGCTGAACTTTGTGATGGTAGGCAGCAAAGAAATGAAGCTATCGACAATTTTATTCGAAAGAAGAGGGCGTTGTTCGCACAGTTGACCAACGCGCCGGTCGAGAAAGACCAAATTGATATCTTGTTTGGTATGATACATTCGCAAATACGTGATAGAATAGTCCGTGGCAATGTTAATACATTTGAAGAACTTTTGCGTGAGGGCCGTGAGGCAGAGCAGGTATTAAGCGAGCGTTCTAAATCATGGAGTATGGTGTCTTCTGAAGCTGAAGAGTCACTACGTTGTACATTTTGCCGCCGGAAGGGTCACGCTGTCGAAAAATGTTTCAAAAAGCAAAAGCAAGAGGCAGAAATGAAGCAGAGTATCGCTGCTACTGCACTGGCTGCAACGTCCAAGCCGAAGTTAGCGTGCTATGGCTGCAACGCGCCTGGCTATATACGCGCGAATTGCCCTACATGTAGTATGAAAAACGGTAAAGCACCCGCTGGTAATGGCTTCGTGAATTTTAACGCAATGACAGCATTTGGCATCGGAAGAGACATTCCGGTGGTTAATGTGAAGCTTTTTGGCGTTCCTGGGCAGGCTTATTTCGACACAGGAGCACGCACTAGCGTTGCTAGCGCGAACCTGAAGCGTATAATGGATTTCCATAGCTGCAAATACGAGAAGGTAAAATGTGAAGTCGCGCTTGCAGATGGCAGCGTATCGCCACAAGAATGTCTGTCGACGATATGCAAAATCGTGATCGGTGGAAAATGTCTCAACATTAAATTTATTATATTGCCAAACGCTACCCAAAATCGTACGCTGCTCGGAGCTGACTTTCTTGAGCAAGTGGGCATCGTTTTAAACATGGGACAGCGGTACTGGTCCTTTGAAAATTCTCCAAATGTTCACTATGACTTTGCAGACGCGTGGCCTCTGAAGTTAAATTTAGTCGAAAGCGTCAAGGTAGCAGATATTCACAAGCGAAAACCAACGGAGGTATTGGAAAACGAGCCTAAGCAGTATCAACGAGAAACGTACGTTTCCGAATTTGAAAGCTACGGCCCGGAATTTCCAGGAACCAATTATTCCCCGCACTCGGTGCAAGCAATTTTTAAAGATTCGCTACGCGACAATGATACTACACCCGAGAGGAGCAAAAGTCAAGGACTGTTTCCTGGAGTGGTTTACAACGGCAAGGAGTGTAGCTCCGCGAATTTTATACGTCTTGGTATGATCGATTTCAAGATTCTGAAAGGCACTGATGGCGAACACTTAGATTCTGATCAGAAATTCCAACTCGACAATATGTTATATAAACATGAAGAGGTATTTGGTGAAATTGGTGAACCAACACCTTATGCTGAACACCGGATTAACACCGGAAATAATGAACCCGTTTCTTCACCCCCGTATCGTCTCTCATTTCCCAAAATGCGACAATTGAAGGAAGAAGTCGACAAAATGTTAGCAACCGGCATAGTCGTAGAGTGCGAATCAGCTTGGACTTCTCCTGTTGTAATGGTGCCAAAACGAGATGGTGGTACTCGAGTCTGCGTGGACTATCGTAAAGTAAATGCCATCACCGAACCTGACCGCTATCCGTTGCCGAGAATGGACGATCTACTGCATGCTGCCAGGAGTACGTGATTCATGACAACATTGGATTTGCAGAGCGGCTATTATCAAGTTAAAGTTTTTGAGGGTGATGTCGATAAAACTTGTTTCACCACACCATTCGGATTGTTTTGCTTTACCAGGATGCCGTTTGGGTTGCGAAACGCTCCCGCAACCTTTCAACGACTTATCGACCGATTTAAAGCAGCAATTCCAGAAATAAATTTACTGGCGTACTTGGACGATTTAATTGTATGCTCCGCTTCGTTTGGCGAGCACTTGCGTCATCTCGATGTTATACTGGAGAGACTTGCAAAGTTTAATCTGCGTTTAAACAACGCGAAGTGTCGATTTTGTTGCTCGGAGGTAAGGTACTTGGGACATTTACTTACTCCCTCCGGAATTCGTGTCGATCCGGAGAAAACTAATGCCATAGCGTTACGTCGCGAACCAAGGAGCTGTAAGGAGCTGATATCCTTTATTCAAACGTGCTCTTGGTACAGAAGATTCGTTGACCAGTATGCTGAAATAGCTAAGCCGTTGACCGATTTAACGAAAAAGAATAAGCCATGGATATGGAAGGGTCCTCATCGCAATGCCTTCCAAAAACTGAAAGAGATGCTGATTTCTTCGCCTATACTCAAACAAGCTGAAGATAGTCTTACGTTTGTCATCAAATCAGATGCCAGCGCATATGCCATTGGAGCGGTTCTCCTCCAGGGGGAGGGAAACGAAGAACACCCGATCGAATATGCAAGCCGTCTCCTAACGAGTACAGAGAAGAACTACTCGACAACGGAACGCGAAGCACTTGCCATTGTTTGGGCATGCTCTAAATTTCGAGGCTACATCGAGGGAGCTGACGTTATATTACTTACTGACCACCAACCACTGAAATGGCTACTTAGCGTGAAGTCGCCTACTGGACGTTTGGCAAGATGGGCGCTGCAAATTCAGCAGCATAACTTTAAAATACAATACACGCCAGGACGAACAAATTCCGTGGCCGATATGCTTTCCCGGCCACCCATTGATGTGGATACGCAAAATGAGACGATGCAGATAATTGCGTTTCAGGTTGATTTCCCTCACAAGAGTTCAGCTGAAGCACGTGAGGAACAAATTGAAGATCCGTACATCAAAGAAATTATCGAGTCCTTGGAGTCCGTAGATGAAAATTCCAGCAGATGGATTAACCGCGGCTATATCACCAACGAAGGCGTCTTGTATTGCTACAATAACGATGACATCGAAGACGCGCAGTATGTTGTACCTGAAAGGAAGAGGCCAGGAATCTTGAAAGCATATCACGATGACTCTACCGCCGGCCACTATGGAGCAGAAAGGACCATATTCAGAATTGCTTCTAGATATTATTGGCCAGGCATGCGTGCAGAGATAACAAAATATGTCAAAACCTGTATCGAATGTCAACGATTCAAAGCATCAAATATGAAACCTGCTGGATTGTTGCAAACCACCAGCAGCAAACACCGCTACGAAGTACTAGCTGTCGATCTGTTTGGGCCACTACCAAAATCGGACGAAGGCTACAAATGGATTTTAATCGCAGAAGATGTCGCTACACGATGGGTAGAGCTTTTCCCACTACAAGAGGCTACCGCAGAAGCATGTGCCAAAATCCTGATCGAGGAAATATTTTTGAGATACGGCATACCCCGCCGGCTGAAAACAGACAATGGTGTACAATTTGTCTCTGCTGTTATGCAAAAGGTAACCTATTGTCTCGGCATACAACAACAACTTACGCCTGTGTATCATCCGGAAGCGAATCCGGTCGAGCGTAAGAACCGTGACCTAAAGGCTCAACTAGCGATACTTGTTCAAGAGCAGCACACCATTTGGCCCACCAAACTGCCTGTTATACGTTTTGCGATGAATACTGCGAAGTGTCAGACTACAGGGTATACCGCCGCCTTTTTGTGCTTCGGAAGAGAACTTCGCACCTTAGATGATATCCAACACGACATGAAGACCATAGTTGAGAAAGAGAATTTCATCCCACAAATATCGAGTTACTTGCGTAATCTTTCCAACGTTTTTGCAAATGCTCGTGAGACGGAACAGCGTGCGCAAGACAAGAATAAAGCTGAACATGATCAACATAGACGTCGTATCACCCACTTCGACATTGGTGTGAAAGTGCTTGTAAACACTCATGTGCTGAGCCAATCATCGAAGGGTCTAACTGCCAAGTTCGTCCCAAAAAGGGATGGCCCATATGTAATAACCCGTAAGGTGGGAGCTACCTCGTATGAAATAGCGTCCCACGATAATATCAACATGCCGCTTGGAACATATCATGCATCCGCCTTGACGTTGTACAGGGGCACTCATGATGATCAAGCAACTGCACCGGTTCACCCTATAAGGAAACGTGGGCGACCCAAGAAGACCTAAGATGTTGACGAGCTCTCGGGACGAGACTAGCCCGTCAAAGGGGGAGATTGTAGCGAGCACCCTGTCTTAGATTAAGTTATTAGCGCCACCTATGTTCTAATATTGCTATTATTGTATAAGAATTCATTTATAAGAGCAACTCTGAATTTATCCAAATGTAAAGGTGTTCATTTTGAAACCTATAAAGAAAGACGCACAATCGAAAACGTCCTATTTGGCGATCGAAAGGCAAAGCGGTAATTTAAGTGTAAAGTTGTGCTGTATTGTTTGTTGGACGGCGATGAGCCGGCTGCATACAATATAGTAGTAGTCGCTGCACTGTTTGTTGGACGGCGATGAGCCGGCCGCTTACAGGGTAGTGGTAGTCGCTGCGCTGCTTGTTGGACGACGATGAGTCGGCCGCATGAAGCGTAGCTGTTGTTTTGCGTAGCTGTTGTCCGTTACATGTGTCTGTTGGACGGCGATGAGCCGGCTGCTTGCATATGTGACGTTCAATAAGCTCATATGCGGTGCCTTTGGATCGCTAATCGTCATACATTCTAGATTAAACACTAAAACTGTGATTTGTGATTTGTGTGTGTACGTGTATGTGCATGTGTACGTGTATTTACATCCATATATAAACGTTTAAGTCTACACACATGTATGTTGCACCACGTTTGCTGGCAAATTATTAAATAAATTATATTTAATATAAAACGAACATCCACAACTGTTACAATATGAATTAAACATTTACATAACATAATTCATCAGCACATTATATTTTGTATGAGTAAACTTCGTCAAAAAAGGGTGAAGCAACCCTCTTCAAATTAATTTTTTGGCGCAAGTTTCTTTATAAAAAGTGCCGCAAAAGCCACACCTAAGAATTGTTAGGCAGATAGCTTGTGGCATCACGTTAACGGAAACAATATCATGTCCATAGATTATTTCGCGAGCTGTGTATTGGTTGCTGGCGCAAAACGCCCAACTCTGTTCTAGGTCTCAAGCATTAAGTTCTGAAATAAACATGTACATTTTGTATTTATTTATTTTAGGTAAATTGAATTTGTTTATTGTAAACTTTTGTTTTCATTAGACTGATTTGATAGTTCTTATTGACAATAAAGGTATATCAAAAAATTTGGCAGGGTTGCAATTTCTCTACTGCGGTTACCTGTTAGATATGCCTTGGTTCTGCAATAAAGCACCTTACTCGTTCCCGCATGACTCATGAATGACTGGTGCTTTTTCCTGCAGCAGATATGTAGGTAAACATAGGCACAACATCCAAACGTAAGTAAAATGTAATATAGCACTGCAACTATAAAGATTTATTCTAATAATTAAACCTTTTAATTTGCAGGTTTCTTCGTACGTTTTTTGTTTCCCTGCCCAACAACAAAGCCACAGTTTTCGCCTCAGACGCACATACACACACGTAAGTTTATTCTTATAGCAACTGCAATTATATGGAGAAATGCTAATCATTGAACCTTTTAGTTTACAGGTTCCTTTAAATGTTTGGTGTTTCTCTGCCTATTTACGAACCTTCCCAAAGACGATACAAAATTGTTTAAAATCTAGTTTTTATCGATCATGAGCAAATAAAAGTGGGCTTTCTCGTTACAATTTCCAATATAATCATACCGTTTTATTATTTTTACTTGGAAAAATGTGCAGGGGCGATTCCATGGTAACTCGCGTTACAAAAAGATACAATTTTTCAAGGTTTAACTAAAATTTTATTACATAAAGATACAAAAAGGGTATATATTTAAAGAATTATTTATACTTTACTAAATCCATTTGAATTTTTTTAATCAAAATAAATACGTCTTCAAAATGATGTTAAAAGGCTATGGTAACTCGCGTAACATATTTCGGCCAAAGAAGATTGCGTACTTTTTGTGATTATAAAAATTTGAGAAACTAAATACATAAATCCATTTTTGTTTTTGTAGTATGTCTTAAAGTTAAAGGAAGGATTATATGAAAAAAAAATGTGATTAAAATTAAGGATACTTCTTGTTATGTGTGGTAACTCGCGTTACATAAAATTAGTATCTCACGTTACTTACGAATCATGTAAATATGTAAATGGTTATAAAATAAAAAGTGCAGCTTTAAACAAGAGATTTATTTCTTATATTAGCTAGAGGAATATTTAGGGAGTTCACAAGCGTGTTATTGGTCGTATTTATTTAGTGAGTTATTTAAATAGCAGAGGAGCTTGTGAACGCACTGTGTTGTTTCGTTTACTATTGCAAATGCTATTCAATCAGTAAATCATCAAAAAAAAATTTTTATAATAAACTTGAACGGTCGGTTTATTTAAAATATGTATACGTACATTTCCATTTAATTTCATTTAACATTTTTCAATCAAAAGTAAACCTCAATGAAAAACAGAAAGATCTGATCGAAAAACACACAAAAAATAACACACTAAACATACCTTTCAGAGTTGTATTGAAATACGAAAATTTAACATGTGAAACAATTACAACAAGTTTAAACTAGTTTATTCTAATAAGCGATACGACAAAATACGAGATACGACAATGCTTGTGAACACCCTAATTATCTTTACTGCCGATATCGGAGCGATGTATTTCTTGGTGAAAAGCATTCGTTGTAATTTGGCTTCTATTCAAGTCTGTAGATGTTTTAGCCATTTGCAAATGGCCGTTATGCCAACGAATTGCGTGCATCTTAGATATACCGGTTACCATTGGTGCGTTTAAAAATATATCTTCAAGATGCATTTTTATTACAGTCTCTTTAATTTCGTCTGTTGTATTATTGACCCCTTTAATTGAAGAACTTTTGGCTGCCTCAGCAAATTGTTCAGAGTAGAATACAGTGACTTCTCTTTTAAATACTCGATACCGAACCAATCTTTTTAAATCTCCGCCTATCCCATCGACAGGACCTTTGCAATGAGACTTTTTCTAATAATAACATAGTCTTTAAGGCCTGGAACTTGCCTGCTAATGTCATCACGCAGGCAAAAATATTGCATTTTTTATTCGACGTCAGCACTCAAACCCAACCCATGTGCGTTGGGAAGCTGGAAACTGGAAATCTGCTCAATGCTAGTAGATTTTGACAGGTTTTTCAAGAATTCACTTTTTTGTAATGGACAATTTGGCAGCGCTCTACGAGTACGCGAAGCTGCTTTTCCGAGTGAATGTATATTAGAAAAGGAAAGATCAGCTAAAATTTGTGGAGGACTGGTTAAAGATTGCTTTTTCTTTAGTCTAAACTTTTTATCTCGTTTTTTAACCTTCATTTTTTCTGTTTTAATAATACTTTTTTGTTTAGAATTTGGTAGTTGTTCACTAAATGTCTTCTTTCTAGCTCTACTCTTCCGACACGCATCCCTTTGGTTTTTCTTATAAGCATCATAGTTGCCTTCTTCCTTCAATTTCTCTATTCTTCTTCTCATCTTTTCAGCTCCTAAGAGTGGCATTGAGATAAAAACCTTGAGAATTATCAAAATATTAGTAAACCTCAAATTAAATAAACTTTGTTTGGCGATTTTGGTGAAAACGCAAGTAACCGGTAACTCGCGTTACAAAAGACAAGTTTGTTAAAAAATTAATAATAAGTATTCAAACCAAAATTAATTCCATGCTATTAATGTACTTACCGATATGAAAGAGAAACCCTATTTATAATTAGTTTGAGCAACAAATCTCCATTATTTGAAAATATCTGGTAGTTTGGGCAACTCACGTTACTAAAAAAACACAAAACCTTTTTTTTTATTATCTTTTTAATATTAAGAACTTATTAAATATTTTATGTAACTTTACGAAATTCACTATGGCAGCATACAAAGTGATAACTGAAATGACTTTAGTCATCTGATAGCGACAAAAGAAATGGCGTTAGTTTAAAACAGGTACGGAACTAGTGTGGTTTTGTTCTTGCACGAACATTACTTTTGATCCATGCCAATTAGTTCGGTGATGCCAAGTTCGCTGATTATATATTTTTAAAAGATGATGCCATATTTTTCCAATACACTATTTAAACCAAATATTCTAAATAACTCAACATAAAATTCTCGAACCATGTCATAATTCTGTGGAACAGCTCACAGGTCCGCTTTGCATTTGTGGAATAAGAATTTATAAATCCGCTTTCCGCGCTTTGTTGTTAGTTTCTTCAGTTCTGTGAGGCTCAGGCATAACCTGCATTGAAAGAGAGGACATTTTTAATCAAATATGAATGGGAATGACACTTTCCTGGAATGCGATGGACCGATGGAATTTGGTACGGATGTAAATATGTAACATATGTATGTATAATTATTTTATTTATTTATTAAATGAAAAATAACAACACACTTATTATTTTACAGTAAAAAAAGGAGCGCTAGCTGTCAGGGCTTACGGCTCGTTGCTTTAGTAAACTTATTTTGCTAGAGACGTGCTACTAAAAATAAGTAAAGATTGCTACTACCAATACATTAATTAATACTCCATTAAGAATTGGGAGTAGGAAAGATAAAAAATAAAATATGCAAAACGAGGATTTAAATTAATCTACGCAGTCCAGTTTTTAATAAGAAATCTAGAATATTTCTGATGTTTTCTCGTGAGGGTATTTTCAATAAGTCCGACGGAGTTTCGTTGCCAAATAACTCCTTCCTGGTGGAAGTAAATTGCGCGCAGTCATCTAGGAGATGATTAGCTGATAGTGATGCAGAAGGACAGTATGAGAAAGAAGCTGGAGCCAACCCATTTAAAATGTGGGAGTGTGTTATGATGGTGTGCCCAATACGGAGGCGGATAAAGGCAGTTATGTCGTTGGTCCTACAGGTTGCCGGGTAGCTTGGTTTAGTGCCTGTTGGATTACTATGCACGTAATTGTGTTGGACGGTATTCCATTTTGCCATTCTCTGGGTACTGATGTATTCATTAATCAAACGAATAATGTCTTTGTTCTTCCTATAGTCGAACGTGTAAAGTAGTTCCATTGAGGCTTCTTTAGCTTTTTGGTCCGCAAGCTCATTCCCCGGAGGCGAGCTGCTGGGAGGCCGGAAGTGAGGTAGGGGTTTTAATCCTATTTTTCGGCGTATTCTAAGCACTTAATAATGGCTGAACTCCGATTTGTAGCTTTGCTTGCGTTCGACACTGCTAAGATGGGTTCAAGCAGGATACTATTGTTGCACATGAGTATTTTAGGAATTAGTCGAATGGTTTTGTATTCTACTCTTTTTTGAATACTGGGAAGCCCAGCTTCTGCTAAGATGCAATGTATAGGGAATGTAGGAAAGGCTCGGAGACTCCTACGAACAGCTGCGTGATAGGGAGGAGGTATCTGTTTCATGTTGCTCCTTGCGCATTGGCCATATATAGGTAACCCGTAGTCGATTTTAGAAAGAATCAGAGCTCTTGTAATGTTTAATAGGCTGGCTGGATGAATAAGACTATGTTTAGATTATAGGTATTTAACAATTTTTAGCCTGGCAGCTATGCATTTTCTTATGAACAAACAATCATCCTTAAAAGTTAGGAGCTTATCAAAAATAATTCCCAGTAATCTGAGGGAATAAACATTAACAATATTAATGTTTTTACAGACAATATTTAAGCTGTTACATTTTAGTTTTCTAGAAATATGAAATTGTTTACATTTAGTGAGGGATAGGTTAGCACCCGAACAGTTAGACCACTCGGAGATTTCGTTTACAATGTCTACGAATTTCTTTTGTATTACATTTAAGTTGGTTAATTTTGAAAATAGCAACACATCATCGGCGTACATAATGTGGTAGATGTTTTTGTATTTGGATAATAAGTGGCTAATTTCGTCGAAAGCTATCGTAAATAGGGTCACCGATAGTGGAGACACTTGTTGTATACCGTTATCTAAGTTGAAAAGGCTGGAAAAAACGTTATTTACTTTGACTTTGAACTTTCGGTTTGAGAGAAACGATTTGACAAAGTTATAGAGTTTATTTCCAAATCTCTATTTCTCTAATTGCCGCAAAACTACATGCACGATGCGGTCGAATGCTTTTTCAAAATCTAGGCTTAAAGTGGAGATATGACAATGATTGGATAAGCCACCAGATGCGAAATTCACAAGGTACAAAAGAGCGTCATCAGTTCCATGCCCCTGTTTGGAGGCAACCTGATGCGGGCTAATAAGACGGTTTTTGGAGATATACCACATGAGATGATTTTTTCTAAAATTTTGCTCATGCAACAAATCAGGGAAATTGGTCTGTATACGAGTACATCTGTTGAAGAGTTATTTGCTTTCTGGATAGGCACAATTACAGCGTTCTTCCAGCTTTGTGAGTAAATGGACTTGAGTAGATGTTATTAAACAAATTAATCAATCTATGTTTCAAGATTAGTATTGCGTATGAGATTCTATCCGACCCTGGCGTTTTACCGGACATTTGAGAAATCGTGGAGTCGTATTCTAGGGCAGTAATATCTTCTTCAATTATGATCGTCGACGAGTTTTGCTGATTGTAAGTTCTATTGAGAGCTAAACTTTTTTCTGTAATGAATTGATTACTAAAATTGGAGTTATGCGAATAGTTCGCCCAGGTCAACGCAAAGTGTTCGGCTAATTGTTTGGACTCAAATATTGTACCATCTGAACTATAAACAAAGTTTATGGAATTTTGGTTGCAGAAGCCTGAAAGCATTATTATGTCGGACCACACCTTTTTGGGATCCGTAATAGGCATTATTTCTTCCGTCATGGCTTCAAAACTAGCGCGTTTTGCTTCCTTTCATTTTCTACGAAAAATTGCATTAGATTTCTTATATGAAAATAAATTAGCCTTTGTTGCCGTCCTTTTATATTACCTCCATTTTTGTTGCTTTATATTTCTTAAATTTGACAATTCGTTTGACCAGTACGGTACCACTTTTTTGCGTGGTTTATAAGCGGACTGCGGTATGGTTAAATGGGTGGCAGATCGTATTATTTTGGTAATGTTAGCAGTTTCTTTGTTTATATTACTTGAAGTTGGGAACTTGGCCGCTAAGAGGGTTGAGACTTAGGTATACCTACATCTGTGACAACTCGAAAATGGTCACTACGAGATAAACAGTCTAGGGTTTTGCTATTTAGTTTAGGAGCAATGCCTGAGGAACAAATGGCAAGATCGACATGCGTGAACGTGTTATGCGTGGAAAAGTGTGTGGGAGCACCATCATTCAAAGTAATTAGATTCTCTGTGAGAATAAAGTCCTCCAGAATCCTTCTTCGTACTGGACTGGGAACAGAATTCAAAATATTTCTAAGTTCTGTTAGAGAAAAGTTTTGCTGTGGTGGAATGTAAATGCAAATAATAGTTACTTTAAAGCCAATGAATAGTTCTATTGCTAACGCTGCTATATTCGAATGAATCTGTACCACTTTATGTTTAACATCTTTTCTAATTAAGCAAGCAATGCCTTGTTTGTTGTTAGTATTTTGTGGTGAATTAAAGAAGTAACCCTCAAATTGCTTGGGAACGAATGCATTTTTATTTGCAGCGAGGTGAGTTTCCTGGAGTGCTATGAAATTAGGTGAAAGTTCTTTGATGAGAATTTCTAATTCTGTATAATTCTTGTGGAATCCATTTATATTCCACTGTAAAATTTTGAACATTATATTAGAAATAAGGCAAAAGACTTAAGTGGGAAGAGTTGATTATATTTCGTCATCCGAGGTTGTCATAGCATGTGGTTTTGCAAAGAATTTGGAGGTGAGTTTAAAGTGGAAAGAGATTGAGATTGGAGTGAGCTGAGTGGGTTACTGACGGTTAATTGAGAGTTTGAGTTTTCTATCAGACTTTTAAGCACGTTACTGAAAGTTGGGTCGAGCGAGGGAAGACTTAAAGATTGAATAGCGAAATTTGATGGAACGTTGTTGTTTGGAATATTGAATGAAGTAGAATTAGAAGAAGTGGGAATGTGCGTAAATGAATTGTCACTGAATTGTGGAGTAGAATTGAGGGAGCAAATGTTGGAATTAATAGCAGTTTTGGCTTGAGATTCCTGTTGACAGGTGGGTTCGGAGTTTGCGATTTAAATTGAGGGAATGTTTGTGTTAGAGTTTTTTCCTTTTTCTAGTGTGTTGTTTTTTAGCGTTTGTGCGAAAGAGGTGTTAAGGAGGGTGGTTGTTTGCGACTTTTGTATTTTCACTGCTTCGTGCATTGTGCACTTGTTCTCCGTTTTTATTCTCAAAATCTCTTTTGCTTGAACATACCTTGAACACGTGTTTGAGGAGGCGGGGTGTTCGCCAGCGCAGTTTGCGCACAAAGTGCGAAGGCAGCTTTCAGAGCCTTGGGGGGAAGGTTGCATGTAAAACACGCAGCTTTATTGTTGCACCTTTTGATTGTGAGAGCCAGTAATTGACACGATTTGCATTTCATAGGGTTAGGAAAATAGGGTCTTACTCGCGCTATACGCCATGAAACCTCAACCTTTTCGGGAAGTTTGTATAAGTCAAATGTTAATAAGACTACGCCAATAGGTACTAGTGCGCTATTAATGTTTTTCTTAAATTTATACACATCTACTACTCCTTGCTCTTTCATGTTTTCCACAATTTCTTCGTCAGCTACGTCATTCAAGCATGGAGCGAATATTGTGCCTTTCGAGCAATTAAGATTTTCATGCAGACTGACCTTAACTTCACATACATATTACATTCAATTTTTTATAACTAAGAATTTCTGTGCAATAGATGGAGATTTTACTAATAAAAGCAGATTACCGTCGCGTAACTCCGAGATAGAGGTTATTTCCTTACTTATTGCTTCTAAAGATTTATGCACCGCAAAGCAGGAATATTTAGATAGAGATTTTGCCGGATTAGCTAAATATAGGGTTATAAATTTGGGATTTTGTTGTTTTATTGTGGGAAGTTCGGGATATTCAAAAGGTTTATATGAAGTTTTTTTTCTTTTTGGATTTGATTTATGGGCAAGCAGGGCGCACCTGTTGTCCCCAAGATTTGGTGGCGCAGGGGCCATACTTAAATTCTAACTCTAAGTATTCAAAAATTATGTTTATGTAAACACGTGCAAAATATAATTTACGAACACTCAGTAAGCGCTTGAAGTGAAGCAAGTTACTTGCTAAGCAAACAACGGAAGGAGAAACACAGTCAGAAATAAACGTCCACTCGCGATAAATATCAGCCGGAGACTGACATATGTATATAAAATCAGTTTCACGTGCAAGGTTATAGGAAGAGTGGGCGTACTACCTTTAAATTTCTGATACCGCATGTCCCGGAAAATATGTGCCATGAGTTCTATCATTATGTTTTTACGTACAACCACGCTTTCCTACACGACGGTTGAGTTTCTTTTTAAATTAAATGTTTATTATTTACAATTAAAATAGCGTCCTTTCTCTTCACAATTTTATTTAATACATAAATTTCAAAAACAAAATACTATTTTAATACGTATTTTACTTATTATTTTTCTACTACCCTTTGGAAAAAAAGGGATCATATTATTCTCTCTTTCTGCGTACTAACAAAATACAACTAGAGATTAAGGAGTGTCAGAAAAAAAATTGTATATTAAAGAAAAGCGATTTTAAAAGGGTAAATAATGCGTGGCGCAAAAGTAAACTTCCGATGTTTTTGGGCTGTAAATTAAAAAAATGAATTTAAATATTCCGCGTTCTGGAGAAGTGTAGAGTAACATTGTTTATTAGGGGCCATTAGGGCCATTAGGGGCCAATCGCAAAATTTATAGCATTTTCTGATAGGAGGATTACTTTTGCGCCACCTTGTATAAAGTTTGCAAATAGTGGTAGAATACAATATGTTAATTTTAACATATTTGCAAGAAATTCTCTGCTTAAATGCCAATAAAAAATATTCTTAACTCAATTAATTAATTTAACTGCTATTTAGTAAAAATATTAAAACTGCATAGCTTGCTTGGTAAGCTCTAAAATTTTTTTTAACCCTTAACCACCTGCCAGCGGTCATGGTGACCGCAACGACTTTTTGAATTTTAATTTCGTAGGAGTTCGTTATCGCGTGTTAGTGTGCGTTCGTGTACCTTTTCTGGTGGTGGTTTAGTGTCGCGTGTGCGCTCGGCAAGCATTCAAGTGCGCTCGTTTGACTTGGGTGAGTAAAAATATTTTGATAGCGGTCATGGTGACTGCGTGCAGGTAGTTATGTGATTATTGTGTGTTACGTTTATGTTTATTGTTTTAGAGTAAAAATGGATGTAAACATCGAAAATATTACGAGATGGTTAGAGGAGGAACTGTCGGATGTGGAGCAAACCCTGGATGAGAGTTACAGTGATATAGACCCTGAGGATTTGGAAGTTCCTGTGGTTTTAGATGACTGTGAATCTGATGACTGCCTGCAAGTGTCGTCTTCTGATGAGCAAAGTGCCGATGGACAGCTTTGGCATCTTTTGTGCCGAGAAAAAACCGTGCTGTGGTGTTAATTTCCAGCATGCACCATACAGCAAACGTAGACGATAATACAAAAAAGCCCGAAATAATATTATACTACAATGAAACTAAAATTGGCGTTGATTTATTGGATCAAAGGTGTGCGAACTATACCACGGCGCGACGATCGCAAAGATGGCCTTTGTGCATTTTTTATCGTCTGTTAGATATATCAGCTTCCAATACTTATGTCATGAGCGTACAAAATAAGGCCAAGAAAACTAGAAGTAGATTTAAATTTATGAAGCAGCTAGCAGAAGATCTGACCATGCCACACACGAATCGTCGAGAAAATAACAAGCACACTCCTCGTGACATCAAAACTTCTATTCGCCGGATCTTGAAAATAGAAGAAAAATTGCCTTCTGTTTCTGAAGCTGATCATCTTGAAACACGTAAAACGTGTTCAACTTGTGATCCCAAGAAGAAACGAAAAACATTTCATTTGTGTTTTATATGTAAAAATCCAATCTGTGTGGAATGTTCTAACAAAATGTGCAAAAATTGTCGTGAAAAATTGTAAGAATTTACCCCCTGTAATTTTCTCGAAGTTTTGATTTTTTTTTACTTTTATTTTTTTATGTCATTAGAATATTATTATATTCTTTAAAGAAAGTCAGAATTTTATATAACATTTTGTTCCTATGTGGATAGATCTCAATATGTAAACTAGTATGTAATTTATTATTATTATTATTATTATTGCCGTCCTTTTATATTACCTCCATTTTTGTTGCTTTATATTTCTTAAATTTGACAATTCGTTTGACCAGTACGGTACCACTTTTTTGCGTGGTTTATAAGCGGACTGCGGTATGGTTAAATGGGTGGCAGATCGTATTATTTTGGTAATGTTAGCAGTTTCTTTGTTTATATTACTTGAAGTTGGGAACTTGGCCGCTAAGAGGGTTGAGACTTAGGTATACCTACATCTGTGACAACTCGAAAATGGTCACTACGAGATAAACAGTCTAGGGTTTTGCTATTTAGTTTAGGAGCAATGCCTGAGGAACAAATGGCAAGATCGACATGCGTGAACGTGTTATGCGTGGAAAAGTGTGTGGGAGCACCATCATTCAAAGTAATTAGATTCTCTGTGAGAATAAAGTCCTCCAGAATCCTTCTTCGTACTGGACTGGGAACAGAATTCAAAATATTTCTAAGTTCTGTTAGAGAAAAGTTTTGCTGTGGTGGAATGTAAATGCAAATAATAGTTACTTTAAAGCCAATGAATAGTTCTATTGCTAACGCTGCTATATTCGAATGAATCTGTACCACTTTATGTTTAACATCTTTTCTAATTAAGCAAGCAATGCCTTGTTTGTTGTTAGTATTTTGTGGTGAATTAAAGAAGTAACCCTCAAATTGCTTGGGAACGAATGCATTTTTATTTGCAGCGAGGTGAGTTTCCTGGAGTGCTATGAAATTAGGTGAAAGTTCTTTGATGAGAATTTCTAATTCTGTATAATTCTTGTGGAATCCATTTATATTCCACTGTAAAATTTTGAACATTATATTAGAAATAAGGCAAAAGACTTAAGTGGGAAGAGTTGATTATATTTCGTCATCCGAGGTTGTCATAGCATGTGGTTTTGCAAAGAATTTGGAGGTGAGTTTAAAGTGGAAAGAGATTGAGATTGGAGTGAGCTGAGTGGGTTACTGACGGTTAATTGAGAGTTTGAGTTTTCTATCAGACTTTTAAGCACGTTACTGAAAGTTGGGTCGAGCGAGGGAAGACTTAAAGATTGAATAGCGAAATTTGATGGAACGTTGTTGTTTGGAATATTGAATGAAGTAGAATTAGAAGAAGTGGGAATGTGCGTAAATGAATTGTCACTGAATTGTGGAGTAGAATTGAGGGAGCAAATGTTGGAATTAATAGCAGTTTTGGCTTGAGATTCCTGTTGACAGGTGGGTTCGGAGTTTGCGATTTAAATTGAGGGAATGTTTGTGTTAGAGTTTTTTCCTTTTTCTAGTGTGTTGTTTTTTAGCGTTTGTGCGAAAGAGGTGTTAAGGAGGGTGGTTGTTTGCGACTTTTGTATTTTCACTGCTTCGTGCATTGTGCACTTGTTCTCCGTTTTTATTCTCAAAATCTCTTTTGCTTGAACATACCTTGAACACGTGTTTGAGGAGGCGGGGTGTTCGCCAGCGCAGTTTGCGCACAAAGTGCGAAGGCAGCTTTCAGAGCCTTGGGGGGAAGGTTGCATGTAAAACACGCAGCTTTATTGTTGCACCTTTTGATTGTGAGAGCCAGTAATTGACACGATTTGCATTTCATAGGGTTAGGAAAATAGGGTCTTACTCGCGCTGTACGCCATGAAACCTCAACCTTTTCGGGAAGTTTGTATAAGTCAAATGTTAATAAGACTACGCCAATAGGTACTAGTGCGCTATTAATGTTTTTCTTAAATTTATACACATCTACTACTCATTCAAGCATGGAGCGAATATTGTGCCTTTCGAGCAATTAAGATTTTCATGCAGACTGACCTTAACTTCACATACATATTACATTCAATTTTTTATAACTAAGAATTTCTGTGCAATAGATGGAGATTTTACTAATAAAAGCAGATTACCGTCGCGTAACTCCGAGATAGAGGTTATTTCCTTACTTATTGCTTCTAAAGATTTATGCACCGCAAAGCAGGAATATTTAGATAGAGATTTTGCCGGATTAGCTAAATATATGGTTATAAATTTGGGATTTTGTTGTTTTATTGTGGGAAGTTCGGGATATTCAAAAGGTTTATATGAAGTTTTTTTTCTTTTTGGATTTGATTTATGGGCAAGCAGGGCGCACCTGTTGTCCCCAAGATTTGGTGGCGCAGGGGCCATACTTAAATTCTAACTCTAAGTATTCAAAAATTATGTTTATGTAAACACGTGCAAAATATAATTTACGAACACTCAGTAAGCGCTTGAAGTGAAGCAAGTTACTTGCTAAGCAAACAACGGAAGGAGAAACACAGTCAGAAATAAACGTCCACTCGCGATAAATATCAGCCGGAGACTGACATATGTATATAAAATCAGTTTCACGTGCAAGGTTATAGGAAGAGTGGGCGTACCACCTATAAATTTCTGATACCGCATGTCCCGGAAAATATGTGCCATGAGTTCTATCATTATGTTTTTACGTACAACCACGCTTTCCTACACGACGGTTGAGTTTCTTTTTAAATTAAATGTTTATTATTTACAATTAAAATAGCGTCCTTTCTCTTCACAATTTTATTTAATACATAAATTTCAAAAACAAAATACTATTTTAATACGTATTTTACTTATTATTTTTCTACTACCCTTTGGAAAAAAAGGGATCATATTATTCTCTCTTTCTGCGTACTAACAAAATACAACTAGAGATTAAGGAGTGTCAGAAAAAAAATTGTATATTAAAGAAAAGCGATTTTAAAAGGGTAAATAATGCGTGGCGCAAAAGTAAACTTCCGATGTTTTTGGGCTGTAAATTAAAAAAATGAATTTAAATATTCCGCGTTCTGGAGAAGTGTAGAGTAACATTGTTTATTAGGGGCCATTAGGGCCATTAGGGGCCAATCGCAAAATTTATAGCATTTTCTGATAGGAGGATTACTTTTGCGCCACCTTGTATAAAGTTTGCAAATAGTGGTAGAATACAATATGTTAATTTTAACATATTTGCAAGAAATTCTCTGCTTAAATGCCAATAAAAAATATTCTTAACTCAATTAATTAATTTAACTGCTATTTAGTAAAAATATTAAAACTGCATAGCTTGCTTGGTAAGCTCTAAAATTTTTTTTAACCCTTAACCACCTGCCAGCGGTCATGGTGACCGCAACGACTTTTTGAATTTTAATTTCGTAGGAGTTCGTTATCGCGTGTTAGTGTGCGTTCGTGTACCTTTTCTGGTGGTGGTTTAGTGTCGCGTGTGCGCTCGGCAAGCATTCAAGTGCGCTCGTTTGACTTGGGTGAGTAAAAATATTTTGATAGCGGTCATGGTGACTGCGTGCAGGTAGTTATGTGATTATTGTGTGTTACGTTTATGTTTATTGTTTTAGAGTAAAAATGGATGTAAACATCGAAAATATTACGAGATGGTTAGAGGAGGAACTGTCGGATGTGGAGCAAACCCTGGATGAGAGTTACAGTGATATAGACCCTGAGGATTTGGAAGTTCCTGTGGTTTTAGATGACTGTGAATCTGATGACTGCCTGCAAGTGTCGTCTTCTGATGAGCAAAGTGCCGATGGACAGCTTTGGCATCTTTTGTGCCGAGAAAAAACCGTGCTGTGGTGTTAATTTCCAGCATGCACCATACAGCAAACGTAGACGATAATACAAAAAAGCCCGAAATAATATTATACTACAATGAAACTAAAATTGGCGTTGATTTATTGGATCAAAGGTGTGCGAACTATACCACGGCGCGACGATCGCAAAGATGGCCTTTGTGCATTTTTTATCGTCTGTTAGATATATCAGCTTCCAATACTTATGTCATGAGCGTACAAAATAAGGCCAAGAAAACTAGAAGTAGATTTAAATTTATGAAGCAGCTAGCAGAAGATCTGACCATGCCACACACGAATCGTCGAGAAAATAACAAGCACACTCCTCGTGACATCAAAACTTCTATTCGCCGGATCTTGAAAATAGAAGAAAAATTGCCTTCTGTTTCTGAAGCTGATCATCTTGAAACACGTAAAACGTGTTCAACTTGTGATCCCAAGAAGAAACGAAAAACATTTCATTTGTGTTTTATATGTAAAAATCCAATCTGTGTGGAATGTTCTAACAAAATGTGCAAAAATTGTCGTGAAAAATTGTAAGAATTTACCCCCTGTAATTTTCTCGAAGTTTTGATTTTTTTTTAACTTTTATTTTTTTATGTCATTAGAATATTATTATATTCTTTAAAGAAAGTCAGAATTTTATATAACATTTTGTTCCTATGTGGATAGATCTCAATATGTAAACTAGTATGTAATTTTAGTTAAAATGTGCCAGAAATTCAATTGTTCACATTTATGAGAAAAATATGTTTTGTTTTTGTTCCTTTTTCAGTTAAATAAATAATTTAATATATATTAAAGAGTTTTATTAATGTATTCTTATAATAAAACCTTAAAAGCCTAAGAAAATTCAAGTGTCTCCGATGCGGTGACTGTGACCGTGCTCAGGTGGTTACGTAACTGATATAGGGCTCAGGTGGTTCTGAGTCCGGGAACATGCAATGAGGGTTTCTGTAGAACACGGGCACGATTTTATTTCTGCGCCATTAAAATTTTCAAAAACCAGCTCCAGGCTTTTGATTATAGCCAAAAAATCGCTGGATGGCTAGGTCAAGATACTCCCTGACACTTCGTTAACCCTTTTATTTATTTACCATCGGTATCAGGGTTATTCTTAATATTGTGATGAACGGCTGGAGGGTGAAAGTAAGGGACTTTATGAAGTTAATGGAGTTGTAAAAAAACCACAATAATTCGAAATTTTAGAAAGAAATCTTTATATATGTCACATTATTTTAAATTTATTTAAACCCATACCTTCTGGAAATTACAAAACTTTCCACTCTGACACATCGAATTTATATGTGAATGAAAAAGCGGTCATTTACACATTTACATGAAAAATTTACGAGACGTGGTCAATCTTGTAATCAGAAAAAATGCTGTCATTAAAATCCGAATTTAAACTTACTGTTTACGCGCACATAAGAAACAAAAAGTGGCAAGTTTTTGGTATTAAAAACCTTTGAGGTTACTAATATTATTATTTTCAAGAAGCTACACGCTTTTGATGCTAAGGGAGCCGTTTGACAAAACGTGAGCGAGCCATGATTCAATTATTAAAGGTTGGATACTTATTGACGTTTAAGTTTTCCGACTGCCTTGTAAGGTTGCATTTAGGAAGATTGTATCCCTTTTCGCGCAAAGGTAGTAGAAAAGTAAGTAACTAGTAGCGAAATGCGGTTTGTACATAGAATGAAACATATTTGCAGAAATTTGACATTTCAATTTAATATAATATAACCGAATATTCAACCACACATGTATGTACATACATAGCAGCTTAATACGGCAGGGTGTCGCTCGACCATGGGACTTTCGACCATATGGCAGAAAGTCCCCAAAAAAGTGGACATTCGACCATATTTTCAATTTTCTAAAATGGACATTCGGCCATATGGCATACTGGCGCACAGTGACTTTCGACCATATTTTCAATTTTATTAAATGCATACTTAACAATTATTTTGCAACAGGGCAAACTTAAATTTAAGCAATTGTTATTTTGGTACAATACTTTGCCCTTTTACAAAATGCAAAGGAGTTGTGCGCGGAAGTACTGTTGATGGCGTAGCCGGAGTTTGTCCGGCCAGGGTTATTGTTTTGAAGCGCGCCCGAAGACCGCTCACGCAGAAAGGAGTTCTGGGCGGAAATACTGTTGATGGCGTAGCCGGAGTTTGTCCGGCCAGGGTTATTTTTTTGAAGCGCGGCCGAAAGCCCCTCACGCAGAAAGGAGTTCTGCACGGAAATACTGTTGATGGCGTAGCCGGAGTTTGTCCGGCCATGGTTATTTTTTTGAAGCGCGACCGAAGGCCGCTCACGCAGAAAGGAATTCTTCACGGGACTACTGTTGATGGCGTAGCCGGATTTTGTCCGGCCATGGTTATTTTTTTGAAGCGCGGCCAAAGGCCGCTCACGCAGAAAGGAGTTCTGCGCGGAAATACTGTGTGCCCTGTTCTTATTGTTATATTATTTTCTTAAATGCATACTTAACTATTATTTTGTAACAGGGCAAACTTAAATTTAAGCAATTGTTATTTTGGTACAATAGTTTGCCCTTTTACAAAATGCATACTTAACATATGGCCGAAAGTCCGAAAAAAAGTGTGTGCCAGTGACTTTCGACCATGGAAAATGGAGGGATCTACAATTTTGTGCCGACTCCGAACGGCAGATGTATTTTATGAGAAGCTTTTTCATGGCAGAAATACCCTCGCAGGTTTGCCATTGCCTGCCGACGGGTGACCGCTATTAGAAAAAACTTTTTCTATGACTAAGATTTTGCTTGCCCTGACTGAGGTTCGAACCTCGAACTCACCAGCATATCGAGTTATAGCACGCACCGCTACCAACTCGACCACAGCGGCCACACCACACAATACCTTCGTCAAAAATTGACGGAAATTTTATTGATATACATCTGTTAAAAATCAAGTAAAGACGTTAGTCAAAACTGGTCAAAATACTAATAAATGTTCTTCTATTCGATATTGTATCTCTATAACTTTACTGTTGTTAATATTTATATAAATTCTTTTTTTTTAATTTATTTTTTTTTATATAAAATATATACAGAAAAAATTTAAAAACATTAAATGCTTTCTTTGAAATAAAATATCAAACACAATGATCTGACCTGGCCGGGAATCGAACCAACGACCAATCAATTTCATACATGCAAAGAAAAAAAATTTAAATTTATGTTCGCTGCTAGATAAGCAAGGCTACTGGAAAAGATACGAGTACGCCGTCAATTCCATTATTTAATGTAAGGCATGCCAGACCATTTCACAAGAAAAGTACTAATTTCCACGTGTTTGATAACATTTTTTTTTTCTTAAATTAAAAGAGAGCAACACAGGTTACCTTAAGGCAGCGTGCAAGAGTGAGACAACTGCCTAATTATCCAACCTTGTATGATTGAATCATGTGTGCGAGCTAACCTTTTATAATTGAATCATGGAAATTTTCAACGTTAAAATTTTAAACACGAAAAGATCTAATCCTTTTGCTAGCGGGAGTGAGAAAAATTGTGTTTGAATAGCTAGGACATTTTCCAGGAAAAGAGGTAAGCAAAATAATATAAAATTTAAAATATATAATACGTAGAACTTTCACAGAAGAAGAGCACTGGTTTAAAATTAAAAAAATAAAGCTTTCATTGGGATTCAACGACACAAACGCTCATTCCGACGCATTGCTCTCAACTTCAAATGCAGCTAAAGCCCTGCCTACACCTCCATAGCAATTCAAGGTACATGAGCTCTCTACAATTATGCCACCTGCATCTATAGATTTCATTTATGACGAAGAGGAAAAAATTAAACATGATTGAATACGAAAAATCAATGGTAAGTTTTAGTTCTTTAATTGAGTTCCATAACCTAAATTTACGTCTTTTAATGTTTAGAAATCGTATATTTTTATGCAGAAAGGTGCATCTGCAGACGTCAACAGCATTTTGAAATAACTGTTTTCCGCCAACGATCTGCACGAGTTTCCTTTGGACAGAAGATGTCGCAAAAAGGCTTTGTCAAAACTAAAAATTGTGAATACCGGAATTTTTGGTAAATATGAATTATTTATTTATGTAATTATACCCGAGCGTACTTGTACACAAGGGTATTATAACTTTGTTCGCATAACGGTTGTTTGTAACAGCATAAAATAATCGAGATAGATATAGACATACATATATATACTAAAATGATCAAAATGAAAAGAGGAATCGATTTAGCCCTGACTGTCTGTCCCTCTGTCCGTCCGTCTGTCCGTGGTTACAATAACTTGAGTAAAAACTGAGATATCTCAATGAAATTTGGTACATAGATTGCTCTTTGGACAGGGTAGGTTGGTATTGAAAATAGTCAAGATCAGTCAATAACCACGCCCACTTCCCATATAACGGAAATTTTTGAAAAATGCAAAAACTCCGTCTTTTCGGTATCCATCAAAGCAAATTGAGTGAAATTTAGTATTTGGATCTATTTTGAACTAATAAATTAGGTATATATGAAATTTTGAAAAATGGGCGTTGCCACGCCTACTTAGGAACAAATTTCTGTATCTCAATAACGGTGTAAGGTATCGTCACAAAACTGGATATATATTCCATGATATCGCTATTATTACGGTAAAAAAATTTTGAAATCGGGTCATATCTAACCACGCCCACCTCCCATATAACGGGAGTTTTGGAAAATGCAAAAACTCCGTTTTTTCGGTATCTATGTATGTATTTCAGCAAATTGACTGAAAATTGGTATTTGGAGCGATTTTGAACTAAGAAATTAGGTATTTATAAAATTTTGAAAAATAGGCGTTGCCACGCCTACTTATGAAAAATGTTATGTATCTCAATAACAGTATTGAATATCGTTATTTGGGGGACATATTTTTCTTGACATTGCTATTATTACCGTAGAAAATTCTTGAAATCGGTTCATAACCACGCCCATCTACCATATAACGGAAGTTTTGGAAAATGCAAAATTTCATTTTTCGGTATCTATTAAAACAAATTTAGTGAAATTTGGTATTTGGAGCGATGTTGAACTAAGAAATTAGGGATTTATGAAATTTTGAAAAATAGGCATTGCCACGCCCGCTTATAAAACATTTCCTGTATCTCAATAACAGTATCTATTAGGTATCGTCACAAAATTTGGTGGACATATTTTCCTAAACATCGCTGTTATCATCGTTAAAAATTTTTCAAATCGGACCATAACCTCGCCCAACTTCCATATAACAGAAATTTGTAAAATGCAAAAAAACTTCGTTTTTCAGTATTTATTGGAAGAAATTGAGTAAAGTTCTAGTATTAATAATAATCCCAACGGTTTTATCCCTCCATACCCGCCCGACCGACGCGAGGGGCGCATCCGCATGACGCACGGATATATAAAAAAAAAAAATTTGGTTTTTTCATATATGTATGTTGCGCCGAGTCATGAAAGGCAGAGGTTTGTTAAGTGTCGAGATCTAAAACTGTTCAGCTACAGAACAAATGCTCATCAGCTGATCGAATAGTAATATATGTATATGTATGTATGTATTAATTATTGAGAGAATTGAGTATAGTTTTCTTTATGTAAAAAAGTGAGTCTGAAATATCAAAAGAACCGGAGTGAGTGTTAAAATCCTGACACAAACTACGGAGTGGCTCATTTAACTCAAAATTGCTTTTACATGGCTTCAGAAAGAGAGGCCGGAAATTTCTTGAAATTCTGGAGGGAACGTTTAGTTTTATTTCGCTAAGAAGAGATGGGCTAGAGATCAAGCCTGTCAGTAACTTGACCAAAAATACAATGCCTAGCATTTCTCTGCGACTAGCAAGTGTAGGAAGATTAATGAGTTTTAAACGACTTATATATGGCGGCAGGTTGTACTGAGAATCCCAGCGAAAATTCCTTAAAGCAAAAAGTAGAAATTGTTTTTGAATTGACTCTATTCTGTCGGAATGAACTTGATAGCGCGGGTTCCAAACAACAGATCCATATTCCAGTATGGGCCTCACTAACGTTGTGAATAGAGCCTTCGTGATGTAAGGGTCATTGAATTCTTTTGACCACCGTTTTACAAATGCAAAAACACCCTTGGCTTTGTTAACTGTAACATTTATGTGAAGATTAAAATTAAATTTCGGGTCCATTGTAATTCCAAGATCAACAAAGTTAAACACTTGTTCGAGGTTATTGTTACATATTTCATAAGAAGCTGGTTGAACTGCTCTGCGAGAAAAGCACATTACTTTAAATTTTTTAAGGTTTAGTGGCATGTAATTTATTTCACACCAGTTAGTCATGCTATTTAAATCCGCTTGTAGTAAGGACCTCTCCTCAACAGAATGATACGATCTAAAAAGCTTTACATCATCAGCATACAATAAAATTTTTGAATAATTTATTACAGAAGGTAAGTCATTTATAAAAAGTAAAAACAGAATCGGACCAAGGTGACTTCCTTGCGGGACCCCTGAAGAAACATGAATAATGTTTGAGGAACTATTTTTAAAAAGAACTCGTTGTGTTCTGTCATTGAGGTAAGAAGACATCCAACGAAGGAGATTAGGTTGAAAACCAAGGAGATCGAGTTTATGGATCAGTAAAGAGTGACTTACTCTGTCGAATGCTTTACTAAAATCAGTGTATATAACATCAGTGTGCATAAATTCTCTGAATCCATTTGAAACACGAGTTGTGAACTCAAGCAAGTTTGTAACGGTAGATTTACCCTTAGAGAACCCATGTTGTGTGCTAGAAATTGTAGAGGATATGGAATACGTTAAATGGTCAACAACAATAGCTTCGAATAATTTAGGAATAGCAGAAAGCTTAGCTATACCGCGGTAATTTTCTATAGAGGACCTACTCCCGGTCTTATAAAGGGGTATAATGAATGATTCTTTCCAAGCTGAAGGGAAAATCCCAAGCTTAAGAGAAAGATTAAATAAATTAGTTAAGGGCACATAAATATGTTTAGCACAGTTTATGAGGAAACACGTCGGGATCGAATCGGGGCCAGCCTTAAATGATTCTTTTAAGTTACTCAAATAATAAAATACTTCCTCGGAAGATATCTGCGGAATAATAGCAGAGGTGAGGGAACAGAGTTTATATGGATAAGGTTTGCTCAGAGGCGAGTTAATGGAGTAATTTGACCTGAAGAATTGGGCAAACATGTTTGAGAAAAACATCAGAAGAAGTTTGGAGCTAAGCTAGAATATATTTTCGGGGGGGCTCCAATAGTAAAACTTAAGGTAACATTTTACAATACATAATAATGCAATTCTGGGCAGATGTCGATGTTTTCGATATATTATTTCGATAAAAAATGCAAACGGACTTTTCCACGATACAAACACGTTCTGTTCATAATATATACATAAGTATATTTATGAATACAGTGAAATAATGTGAAATCCCTAGTTTTCAATCATAAATACTATGTGAGACTATGATAAACAAAAAAAGTCTGAAAGAATAATTATAGTTTTGAATAGTCATGATATATGAATACCGTAGAGCTGAATATTGAGTACATTTACAGAGAAATGTCGATTCTTCTTTTTTTTTTGGCCAAGATATTTAATATCGCACCAGTGTGACTTCAACATCTCTATGAATGTTGAGCAGTGCTAATCCATTTAGTCGTTTTTCTCCAGTCCTGTTGCGCAGATATGTCTTTAATCTCCGCAAAGAAGAGAATGACCGTTCACTCGATGCTACCGTAATTGGCAGTGTAGCACTGATAAACAGAAATCGATGAACATTTTTGTAAAATAGTGCATCACAGCCATCTAAAGTTTCGATGAAAGTTTTAGGCCGCTTCTCTGCAGACATTTTCGAAAAGAACCTGAAGTACATTACGAGTTTTTTAGTGAATGTAAACCATATTTGTCAAGTAAAGAACAATTATTATCACCTTTTCCACATCTTCATGTCGGATTTAGTGATGTGTAACGCAACGCAGCGCTGCTTTATTGAGTTGATACTCAAGGTGAGTTACATACATATGTGCGCTGATTCACCAACTTGTGAACTCAGTAGCGCAGTAGCGCAATAATACGTCGACAACACAGTAATGTATTTAGAGCGAAAGATTGCGTTGACAGTAAAATGCGTTGAGAGCGATGTTCTGAGTGAGTGTTTTGATATTCTTTCCCATTCGAGTAATTAAACGAATACAATTTTTGAGATTTTCTTAAAAATATGTATTTCCGGTGAAAAAGTACTAAAACGATTATGTGAAATAACCGTTGATTACGAATATATGTACATAGATAACAAACATTCACGGGATACAAAAATAAAATTGCTCCAATTTGAAAAAAAAGAAACACAACCAAAATTTGTAACGCAGGAGTCCACAATACGATGTGTAATACAGTATCGCTACATATGGTGCAATTGAGTTAACTCAATGTATTAACGCTTTACAGTGCGCTTGCGCCAATGTATCAACGCATGAAAAATTGCGCCATTACCAACCCCTAGTCGGATTGCAACTGTTGCGCAGTGTCATTGAGTTCGCTCGGCCATTCTTTTTCAAAGACATGAACGGTCTTGTACAGTTCTTCTTGGTCTAGTTCTGCACATCTAGATATAATAACGTTTTGTATCCACAGTCGCACAGTTACTCGCTTATTCGTCTTTTCGTGCAATAAAAAGTGCTCATATATGTATGTATATATTAAACTTTGATCAGTCTCAACAATACACATACTACAGTTTAGTGTATAGTGATTAATCATGGCCTCAGGGCCGCCCCTTATAGGGGACAACCGATTCGTCCTTTTGGCGGAGAGTCCCAAACCAAAAAAACGCCGAGAAAACCCTATTATATCAGAATATCCGGACTTACCCGCACCAAAACTTTCTAACCCAAAATACATTGTTGTTGCCGCAGCAGATTAAAATAAACCACTTAAACAATACTCGTGTTTCGCTGTTCGCAGATCTTTGAAATTAATAAGTAAAGACCTATTATTAATCACGGAATTGCGAAACGGCAGCCTCCTTCTATTAGTGAAAGACCAAAAAACCGCAAAAAAATGCATAGACACTAAATTACTTGCAGGGATATGCAAAATCAAATGTTCGTTCCACAGTAACCTTCACTATACCAAAGGCACAATTTTTGCACACTGCCTAATACCTTTAAGTTAAAGTGAAATTATCGAGGAACTTAGTGACCAGGGAGTAGTAGAAATTTACAAATTCCAAAATAATACTGTTGGAAAAATTGAACCTAGTGGTGTTGTGATAGTGACATTTAATCTCTACCATCTTCGCTAAAGTTTAGACATTTCGTGGAACAAAGTAAAAGTTCGCCAGTACATCCCAAATCCTATGAGATGTAAAAACTGCCAGTTGCTAGGGCACACAAAAAATCGTTGCAACAACACTCCAGCATGTGCCAATTGTAACCTTCCCCCTCACACTCCGGAAAGCTGCATTCGCACACAATGCGCGAACTGTTATCAAGAACACCCATCAACGTCAAACACATGTGCCAAGTTTCAGCAACAAAAACAATTTAAGATCCAAGCTGAAAATAAGTGTACCATTCGGGAGGCAAAAAATATTTTAAAAAACGTTTGCCCACAACAGAGTCAAAGGATTTCATACGCAGCTATAGCTGCAAAACAAAGCACCAGTCAAAACAACGCTAATCAAATCAGCCCCACTGTCGTCAAGCCAAACATGTTGATTTCCAACAGTCACAGCAACAAAGAGCAAAACAACATTCCTCAGTCGAAAACTGTTACACGATCGCATTCACCTAACAAAAACAACAAACAAGCACAAGCAGAAAACGATTTAAAATTATGTTCCAAACACTCCAACCCCACCTATAACAACAACAGCGAGAACATTTTGCCACTTCGTTCTTCACACACGGATACAAATACAGCAAATTACTTACCTAAAACACAAGAAAAACAAAATGATAAAGAATACGAAAACATACTACCCAGTACTTCGTTAGCAACATACTCAAATCTCTTAAAACTAAATACCAACCACGACATTAATATTTCACCACATAACCAACATTTAGAAACAATCTCAACAAAATACACTCTGGCAGAACAAGGCGATCACAATTTTATTTGAATTTTTGATAATACTCTTGCGTTTAGTACAGAGCCAACTGCGACTTAACTCTATATTCCTTTAATATAGTACTTGAGTTTTTCCTTGGACAGTTTTGTTAATTATTATGAGTATAGATATTTTACAGTGGAATATTCGCGGATACCATAACAATTATAGCGTCTTAGAAATGTTGATGAAACAACTCAATCCACAGATTATCTGTCTACAAGAAACTCATTGTAAGTACAATTACACCCCAGGAATTCCCAAACAATACGAAGGTTATTTTCACAACCGGCATTCCATTACCACCTCTAAACAAGGCAGCGCAGTTCCATTCCACATAGATATATAGCTATTACTTCGAACATTTGTGTTATAGCATTGGAAATAAAACTAAAAATAAAGTTCACTCTAATTAACCTTTATATCCCTCCGCTCCAAAAAAATATCAGTGACCGACCTTTTAAACATCACTACAAGCTTAAGCGCTCCGTTTCTTATAGTGGGGGACTTAAATGGTTGGAGTTCACTACGGGGATCCTACACCACTAACGAAAGAGGAAACATTATAGAAGACTACATTCTGTCGTCAAACCTAAGTGTATTAAATGACGGTTCACCTACAAATTTCAGCACACATGTTGTTTTGTGAAGTGAAAATATCAAAAGTTACAAAAGTTCAGTGGACAATTTAAAAAATACATTTCATAACACATTTTTAAAATTTTGCGTGGAATTTGTTACAAGTATGTACTTTAATTTAAAACAAGTTCTAGCTGCAGAAAGGTGCAGATAGATTTTTAATTTTTTTTTCAGTGCCTCATAATGTGAAAATACGTTCGCTTTTTGAAGTATGGCTGTCAAATAAACAATTAAAGCGCAGTGATTTATGGTAAAATGCAACAAAGCCAATAGATAACAAAATTTTAGCAAAACTATAAGATTTGTTAGCACATAAATTCCAAAACTATGGAATGCTAGCTATCGTAAAAGAGAGTCTTTTGAAGAGCGGCACGCATCTTGGCTCGATCAGTGCATATAAATAAAAGGTTTAAGCGAGTCAATTGCTCATGCGAGTCCACCAATTGATCATGTAAGTTTATTTTTTCGTCTCTATATTTAAAATAAACAACATTTCTGTATATTTCATAGGAGCCAAGTACTAACAGAGGCAGGCCAAGAATCGCGTTTGAAGACGCAAGCGAGCAAAGTAAACGGTACAAGGCTCATGAGCTAATCTCTTCAACACCCCCTACAGAAATAAAAGCGGCTGGAAACTTTTTAAGAAAGCACGATGGTTTGGAAACTGATAAGACGTTATCAATCTATCAAGTGCTTGCTTTATTTTATGATTTAAAGTTATCAGTGCGGAAATATAATTTATTGCGAACTGTAGTTAATGTAATTCACCCTAACTTATTTCCAAACTATTTTGAATTGAAAAAAGCCATGGACGAGTTGCTGCCCAAAACCTTTAATTCAATCTGTAACAACCGCGGCAGTACCTCTGCAAAGTTTAGATATTTCTTCAGATATAAAAGTTCTTTTACAGTGCAAATGGGGTTTTGATGGTAGCTCAGGTCATAGTATTTATAAACAAAAATATTCAATTGAAACAGATACCGATGAATTCGCCTTTGTAGCTGCATTAGTTCCTTTAAAAATCTGCAATTTCGAACTTTGAACTAATTGTGAAATATAAAATGTATCTTACGATGTTTGATGGAGCAGTGGCTAATGTACTATGTGATAATAAGTCACCTGCCACTTGCTATCTGTGTGGTGAAAGTTCAAATCAAATGAACACATTTCAAACTTTTCAAAGGCCAATTAATGAAGATTTTCCTAGATATGGCTTATCAACATTCCATGCATGGATAAAGTTTTTTGATTGTGCAATGCATATATCTTACAGACTTCCTTTAATATGTTGGCGAGTACAGGGTGAAGAAAACAAACGCATATTCAATGAAAACAAGGAACGTATTTGTAAAGAGTTTAAAACGAAAATGGGATTGGTTATTGATAGGGTCAAAACAGGATATGGTACATCCAACGACGGTAATACTGCAAGCCGATTTTTTAATAGCATAGAAGTACGAAATATATATGAAAAATTATTCGTGGTATAAAATGCCTGCAACAGTTCACAAAGTTTTGGCGCACGAAGTGCAAATTATTAAAAACTCCAATATTCCTATTGGAATGCTCTCAGAAGATGCATTAGAAGCAAGACCCAAAGAATTTCGAAATACCTGTAGAAACAACACTCAAAAAACTTCTAGACAGGCTTCCAATAAAGACCTTATGGTAAATTTATTACGAACTTCAGAGCCACTCATTACTTCCCATAGAAAAGTTTGCAGCAAAAAGCAACCCTGAAGACATTAGCCAATATATTTTATTAAGTGGCAGAGAAACTAAAGAAGAATGTACTTTAGAAAGCGATTTGGATTGAGATTTATGTAATTATTTCTCTTTATTGTAATAAAACACGAAATATTTCACTTTTTATGTTTAACTTGGCGGATGTTGCTAATTTTTTCAAAATTTTTATGATAAAATTACCATGAGACGCTCCTTTGCTGACTTTGGTGACACTGCAACGATTACTTATATGGGCTCGCGGCACTGTGCGTCGCCCTTTAGCAAAAAAATATAACACAAAAAGAGCCAATTGGCAAAAATACTAAAATAATGTTGTAGATATCAGCAGTAGTAAGCAAATCTCAGTAAACGTTAACAAAGAAGCTCCCTTCATTCAAAAAATAATAAGACAAGCTGCCAGCAATTCAATACCCCAAACGTCATATAAAACTTAAAAAAAACGGTTCCCTGGTGGTCACCCGAACTCCGAATTCTAAGAGCGGGCAAATATAATGCTTGGCATACATTTCGTCAGGAAAAATAAATCCCAAATTTAGTAAAGCAAAAAAGGTTGCTAAGGCGACTAGTTTTAATGAGTTTACTAGAAAAATCAATCCTTGCGTCCCTCCTTCCCTCTTGTGGCGGAGTATTAGGCTCTTAACTGGTGTTATGTACCACACACAATTCGCAAAAAAATGGGCAGCCAACGCAAATGATTCCAGTCTTTCCGAAGACTTCAGAAGTTCCAAAATAGACATACTTAACCGTCCTACAGCTTGACATTCTCTTCAAAGTCAAAAGTTCTTGAATCACCCTTTACCTTGCAAGAGCTTGAACTATGTCTCAAAACTACAAAAGCGACAGCTTCAAATCAGCTATAGTTGTGCCGATTAAAAAAGCCGTCAAGCCTATTGGCTCCCTTGACGCTTATAAGCCTATCTCTCTACTACCTTGCCTAACCACGCTCATTGAAAAGATGATATCCAAGCGCATTATGTGGTTTATAAGGAGACATAAACTACTATCGGTGAACCAGGTTGGTTTCCAACCAGGGTCGAACACAATCGACGTACTCTTATTCATAGACGATATTGTTTAAAGGAGCTTGTCCGCACGCAACCACGCATCTATTCTGTCAATCGATTTTAATAAGGCATTTGAAAGGTGGAACCTATGTGGTTTAAGAGAAACTACGTGAATAGAAAGTGGGCCCAAAAATATACAATTTTATTAAGTCCTTTTTGGAAAACAGAAAGTTCAAATGTAAAGCCAACAATATTCTTTGTGAGACATTCGCGATGCACAATGGGATACCACAAGGTTCCCCACTGTCAGTTACTCTCTTCGTAATAGCTTTCGATGCACTCAGTAAACTAAACAGACAAGCAATGTCCACCACTGTATCTATGCGGATGACCTCTATGTCGTCGCCAAACAACAAAACACCAACGAAATTATAAACATTTTCTCCACAGTACTCCAAAAAAAAGACGACTGGTCAAAATATTCCGAATTGTAATAATTTTGATTTAATACATAACAATAATATTATCCAAAATGTTGAGAATTTAAAAATATTTGGCCTGTACGTAGACTCTTAGTACAGTTTTAAGATGCATTGTAGTTAGATAAAAAGAAGTCTAGCTGCCAGATTGAATATTGTAAAGTATTTAGCAAGTACAAGAACTCAGATCCACACAAACACTTTGTTACACTTTACTCGACTAACAGTGCAATCTACGGTAACACCACAGCATCTAATCTAAATCTGCTAAAATCGCCCTTCCATGCAGCGGTTCGGAGCAGCTTGCGCGCATTGAAAACGACAAAAACACAAAACTTGTTGGCGGAGAGTGGCTTCGAAACAATCGAAGACCGTATTACACACATAAGATGTCGACTAACAGCCAAACTTTTTTGCCCGCGAGGAAGCCTTTTATTCAACGGAACAACTTCATTAAAATAGCGAAACTCCAAAATGAAGAGGCCATCAGCATTACCTAAAATTCTTGAAATAGTGAAAAACTCCAAAGATAACCTATCAGCCTTAGATCGCATGTCGTTGATTTCGTCATGAACATCGTTTGCGTAACTAACGCATTGACTTAAATCGCAGTCTTCTTTTTGTAGATTCAGGCTAAAATTTTTTGTCAAGCTGAATATTGGTTCCAGCATTGTCAGGGAAATGATTAATTGAGGTGTTTGAATCGAGTCGAGCAAATCATTGGGCTGTGCACGATCAGATTTGATTTTGAGATCAATCATTTCTTGTAGCGCTAAGCATATGCATTTCAGTGGATCGTGGAACAAGCTGAGGGAAGCCGGGTGTTCAACCCGGAGTCTAATGTAAGAATGTGGTTTTTCAACAGATTTCCAGCCTTATTTGATTGACGAAAAAAATGTACAATAGTCTTGATGGTTCCTATGCAGTTTTGAATCGGTATAATGTCGCACACATGGCTAATGGCTAGATTCAAATTGTGGTTCGTACAATCAAGTTAGGGAGCTTCCTTGCATGCATTCTTCACGATAGTACCACATCCATTGAATTTCCCAGTCATCGCTCGAGATCCGTCATAACCTAAAACATAAATTATGAAATCGTATTGATGCTTAGCTAATTCGAGCCGTATGTAATAAAGGATTATTCTGAATTTTCTTGACCTCTCGTCCACTACAGGAACGAAACACAAAAAATCCTCTCGAATAATTTGTTTTCCTGTCATTTTCTGGACATACCGGAATCCAATTGAAAATTTGCTAGATTCCACTCACATCAGTCGTTCCATCTGCCATTACAGTGAAACACTTCATCTCATTAACTTGTACTATTTATTTTGTGATAATTTTCACTCCAGCCTCAATAATTTAATTTTGAATATGGTAACTAAACTAAGTAGCTGTCTGCAAATGCTTTTGAAGAGAGTGATCTCTACTTTCTACAGCAAACCGGAGAAGAGCTCTGAAATTCCCGTCAGTTTCTTCGGGTATTTTCATTGACAAAGGACCATCATCTCGTCGTCTTCGCAGTGCGATACCTTGTTTGCAGCAAAATTGAACGGCACGGACAATTGGAGCTAACTTCTGTCTGTTCTATTCTTAACTGCTTTTGGCTCTGATCAATCTCAAATTTGATATCATTTATTTTGTTTTCGTAGACATGTTTAAAGTTCTGCGCATCTACAAAAGCGTTGACGTGATATTGTTTGGACTGGTGTTCTTTGAGTTTTTCCAGATCACTTTTTCAATCTTTGTAACCTCTTTTCACGAACGAATTCAAACACTGATCCGTTCCATTACCTACTTCCTTCTGCGCAAATACAACGCATACTCTGCAATACGCTGCATCTTCAATAGCTGAGTATGTTAGCCAAGGGAATTTTTCCAACCAGGACAGCTGAAATTTGAGATGCTTTTTGTTTATTTCCGTAGCTGGAATGACAAACGACGCATCCGGAGTCCATACGTTCACGAGCAGTTGGTACATTTCTATGTTGTCCAGTTTCCTGTTGCAGAACCGTTGAACATCATTATTTCGATCTTGCGAATCATGGGACTCCTGTAAGTTGAAAGTGAGATTATTTTGACAGTTGAATTTATCGGGATACTACTTAATTACAGATCACTGCATAATCAATGTAATCTAAGCAAAATATTTGACGCGATATACTCTGTATTAAAAGGTTTTTGTAGATTAGTCGTTCGGAGTGAATAAAAATCAACTTAATTTTAACTGCCTCATTGTTACATACATTTTATTTCATCTTCATTTACTCCATCGTACTTGATTTTCCTTTATTAATCTCAGTAATTGCACTGCACCGAGAAAACGCGAAAAACATAAGTCAGCGCTTCGTACGCACGACGCAGCGTTGTTTACACACGACCAATTCGTGTCAAATAATAAGAAAACCACGAATTGATCGTCTTTGATACGAGTGGCTTGTGCATACGAGACACTGACTGGTGTTTTCTTAAGGGCTGTACACATACAACTTACCTCGCTTTACTTGACAATTCGAACTTTAACAACAAAGAATGAGGTGTAGAAGGTTTGCTACATAGAACGCTTTGACAGTTTCTGCGATAATTGTTTGTTTTGAATTGCGATATGTGCTTATTCCGAGTATTTTCATTAATAAAAGAATAAGAAATGTGTTTTACATCTACTTATGTTTGTTTGAAATTCGCGAGTGTAATAAACTTTATTAAGACTGAGATGTAACAAGTCTTCTTGCAGCATCTTTCGACAAAATAAATAAAACCGATCCAGGGGATTTTAGGAAAACGATGAGGGTGGTTAACAAAGAGGTGTTTCATTTGCTATTTGTTCATATTTCTCTTCTTTTCTCTTTTTAAAAGTAATTACATATGCGAAAATTATGAAATACAAGTGAATTCTCTAAATTGTGTGTATATGCACGCAGAAATAAAATGGAAATGTAAACAGTTGGTTGTCAAAGTGTACAAAAGTTGAGAGTTCGTCATGATTTTGCTTCGTTTTGCTTTGCTTTACTTTTCTCGCCTTGTATTTAGCAGCACTCATATAACATCAGGTCTTCAACTTATCTGTCAAAGCGAAACTCTGAAGCAAAGCAAAGCGAAAGTCTTATGTGTACGGCCCTTTAGCGTTCTTGTGGTAAACACGGCTGGTTCATGTTTTACGTAGTAGTTACAAAGAAAATATGATACGAAACTCTTTGTTTCGATAGAGCGCTGTCAAACGGCGCATTTTTTATAACATTTTCCAAAAGAGCCACTCTGTAGAAATAGTATCTGGGAATTTTTTATTTCATTTTTTGGAGATTTTGCAGTTGCTTCGCCACGGTTAAGGTTTGTTAACGGAATGAATGAAAATGCAATAAAAATAAGAGTAAATAAGAGATGTTATTTACCTTAATGCCAGAAGATAATATATATATGTATATAAATATAATTTTGGCGCGTACACTATATAGCTCAGTGTTTGGCCGAGCTTCTCCTACCATTTGTGGGGTGCGTCTTTATATTATACCACAAATGGAGGGACCTACAGTTTTGTGCCGACTCCGAACGGCAGATATTTAATGAGAAGCTTTTTCATGGCAGAAATACCCTCAGAGGTTTGCCATTGCCTGCTGAGGGGTGACCGTTATTAGAAAAAACTTTTCCTATGATTAAGATTTTGCTTGCCCTGACTGAGATTCGAACCTCGAACTCACAGGCATATCGAGTTATAGCACGCACCGCTACCAACTCGACCACAGCGGCCACTGAAGATAATATACATATGTATGTATATAAAATCAAATGAATGAAAACAGTTAAAATATCGCAGAATTTCATATTTTGCAAAAACTGCTTTTATATATGCATTAAACATAAATTTAGGATATAGCGTGTTTTCTTATAAACAAACATGTTTAATCATGTATATTAAAATGCAATATTTACCGAGTTCTCTTTGAAAAAATAGTTTTAGTATATATTTTTAAAATAAAATACAATATTTGTATGTAAATCAAAACCTTCATAGTTTGCTAAAACTTATATATTAAATTTAACTCTTAATTTAGAGATTTCAAGACACATTCTATAAAAAAATAGCATTTACTCGCTTTTTTAATCCAAATCAAAATAATAGCTATTTCCACGCGTACTGTAATTTACTATATTCTATCGTATTTAAATTAATTTCTCTGCCTTTCTATTTATTTCACTCAATTGTCCTTCATTTGATTTCCATTCAATCGTAATCGAGTTTTCAAATTATTTTTTTTTTAATATTCAAAATATGTAGTACTTACTTTAAACCTATGTGTGCCACCGTGCTCTTTGTGCGGTGGCAGCCACTCTAACCTACTTCTAACTCTGGATATTCTGCAGCCCTTTTATTTCTTTGCCTTTTTGTCGGTAGTGACTGCTCGGCTTGTTCGACGGGCCGTTTTGCATCAGGAATTTTTGGTTTGAAAAATTATATTATTTTTAGAGGAGTCATGTCTAAGAAACAGCCAATGTTAGATACCTCGATTTCTTTACTGATTGAATTGAGTAATAACCACATCACTTCTACACAAACTGTTTTACTCGACACAAAATTAAGTACGCGTATGTTGGAAACATCAATCGTCGATCAAGGTTAGATTTGTTTTAGATATAACTCAGACAAGGGTTAATAAGAGAGAGTATATATGTAACACGTAAAAATTCATTCACAGGCACTCTTTCACTTTTATCCGTCCCTGCTAGATATTATTATATTATTTTTTATAATTATTACAATAAATACTTACCTGCTCGTTCTTTAGTAATTACCAAACATTTACAAATATTCAATAGTTTATAATTCGTTAACAACTTTTTTAATATTTATAATTTTTCATGTAACAATATATACATAAGTATAATAACTAAATACGTATAAAATACATTTAAAAATTTAATTTCAAATACACATAATTGTTATAAATATATGTACACTGTTATAAGTATTATATTATATATTGGCAGTATCAACAAGTGCAGTCAGCAAACATTACAGCATTGTACAACTCTACAAGTAAGATATCTCGTTCCATCCCTCTTGCAGATAAAATGTATTTGATTGAATAATTATAACTAAAACTCGTTAAGCATACTGAACTATCAAGCATAACATGCATTTTATGTTTATGGAGTGAAAATTAACAATAAATGAAGAACGTGAATTGCTCATTGCCTGAAAAAAGTCTCATTCCCTACATGCCATGCCAACCCTGCTTTAAAATCTATCGGTGTTTTTTATTCAAAAACAATTTTAACGTTTCTCGTGAAAAGTATTTTTGAACTTTTATCTACAGTATGCAAAAGTCATGCAAAAGTCTCATAAAGATAAGCATCAATAAGTTTTTCAAATGTATCTTAAAATAATCCGTAAAATAAATTTATTTCGTGGGAAAGTCAATAATAGTAAGGTTCAATAACTTAAACGTAGAAAATAACAAATTAAGCAAATTAACTTCATATACTAGAGAAAAAATTCATTTGATTGCTTATTTTAATTGATTTTTTAAAATAAATAAATAACTAATTCAAAAGCAAGGATAACTATCCAAAATACACAACGTTGGATACTAGAACTAGAATGGAGTAAAATTTAACCGCAAAGATTATCTGCTATTTAAAACAAGGATATGACATAAAATAATAACAATTGAAAAATTTGCTTATTCTTCACAAATAACACAGGTTATTTCCAACTGATTTCTATGTATTTAGAAAAACTATGAAAACTAAAAAAATACTCAAAAAATTCCAGAACGTAAGGTTATTTTACAAAACGCAAAACTTTATTATAAAAGAGGATTTTTTTGGGCTAACTTGTAGGCATTAATAATAGGAATAGTTTTCTTTTGATTACTGTTTTTAAATGTTTACCATAACTATCATTAATTTCTAAATAAAGAACACCCTGTGTGAGCTGCATTAACAAACATAGACATGTTGTAACCTGAACGTGCGCGCTCCGATAGTGTATAAAGTTGCGCGGTACAATTATGTACATACATACATACGTGTTAACTCGTCATTGTTTTGTAGATCTTGGTTCAGTATAGTGCAATGTCGTCTGTGCGGAAGTGTGTGAACTCGTCTGACAGTTTACGTTATATTTGATATTAAAGCAGCATATTTTGGCTTAAAACTTGGAGATCGGGATAAAGTTTGGGCACCTCATAAAGTCTGCATACGATGTGTTGAAGACCTTCGAAATTGGTTTAAGGGCAAGAAAATAGCTCTCCGATATGCGATTCCTATGGTATGGCGCGAGGAAAAGAACCATAGTGATGATTGTTACTTTTGTTCGTGTTATGTGAAAGGGTATAATTCAAAACGGAAGCAGTCAATTTCATATCTACCCCTCGTCCCATCCCTCATGGGACCGAAATACCAGTGCCCAAGGCCCAATAGATTCCAAGTTCTGACGAAGATGGTGCTGTACCTGAACCCGATGACATGCCAAGTTTTGAATTTGACAGCAGTCCGAAATTGTTTTGCCAGGGCGAGCTAAATGATTTGGTAAGAGACTTGAATCTTCCCAATTTAGGTACAGCCTTTTCAAATAAAATAATGGACGATCACATACCGATTTAAACTTTATTTAGCAATGAGGTACTAAACCATCACCGCACTCAGTTAATAAAAAAAAGTTATAAGTTTTTATCTCGATATTCGTTTGGTTTTTGATAGCGAAAAATGTTCCAAACAGAAGGTTTACATTAGAAATCAATTCACAAAATTAATATTGTTTCGCAACCAATAAGTAGCTTAGCCAAAAAATTAGTTAATGTAAGTGGTTTCACGGAGACTCATATTTAAAAAATTCCAAATGAATAACATTGCTAATATTGTAAAAGGATACTGTACAATTTTTGCCACTATAGTTTTATGAAATAAAATTTTAATACTTCATCAGCACACTTTATTTTGTATGAGCAAACTCCGTCAAAAAAGGGTGTAAGCCACTACTTTGAAGCAACCCTCTTAAAATAAATTTTTTGGCGCAACTGCAGATAAGTCAAACTCGTTTTTATGAGTTTGTCACAAGTATTCACAGATACTTATGTATATGTACATGTAAAACCGCGCATGCGCACAACGTACATTTGTACTAAAACTATCTCCCTTACTGCCAATAAATAAGTATTATATATGTGTTGGATTTGACCGACAGACAACACTAAACACAAACTGACAGTAATGCCTTTAAGCAACACTGGACTGTAACCCACAGGGGCAACACTGATTGACGAAGAAAAGAAGCAAAGGGAAACAGACAAACTTGACGAAATATAGGCAGAGAACGTGTATTGACAGAGAAGCCTTATCCCAGTCCATTCCGACACACATTCCTCTTATTTTGAGGGGTACTTGATTTCTTATCGAGTCTCACCACTATATTTCTTATGAATGCTCACCACGATTCGACAGCGATAGAGCGGAAAAACTAACAGTGCCAGAGCGAGAATTGAAAAAGCGAGAGTTTTAATATATTTTTGTTATGTTATCGGTCGAGCTGGAGATTTATTTAAATTTTGGTAAAATTTATTCACTTAAATTTATAAAAATAATTTATGAAGCAATATTTTTCAAATTTGGTACAATGCAAGTTAACATCCTCTGTTTCATTGAGCTATAAGCGATAAGTTGCTTACCAAGCAACTAAAATGTTTATATTTCAAAACACTTAGAAATTCTTGGGAAAAGAATTGATTAACATTCAGCTTGCCTGGCTTAGCACTTAAGTGTAATTTAAAACGATCCCTAAGATCGCATAAACAATCTGAACACGCAATGTAAACAAATAAGTTTCTCAATCCGAACATTTAATGTAAACAAATAAGTTACTTTTAAACTAATCATAAGTTGAAGAGTTAGTCTTACGCTAGCATCTGAAGAATAAAGATCTTTTTAAAAAATCAAATTACCCACCAAATAAATTAATTGGCGCCCAACGTGGGGCCACACAAAAATAAAATCCTCATGAAAATAAGTGTTGGAAAAACTGTGTGGTCAATAACAAATAAATAGTATCCTACAAAAAGGAGAAAATAATCGTATAAAAAGAATCCTGCAAGAAGGAGAAATTAATTAAATAAAAGTATCAGTTCAGATTTAAATCATTAAAAAGTATCCCTAACAAAGTAGAAAAATTACAACAAAAACTTTTTAGAAAAATTGTTAAACTATCGTGTGCTGCTGCCGTACATCGAAGAATTACATCTGAAAAATTTTGAAGCTACTGCTGAAGGAAGGCAACAAATCTAAGCTGCAACTGAAGGAAGGACGAGACAAAATCTCAAGGAGCACCAGATAAACAAGTTCGTGAGTCTAAGGCTATTATACTAAGAAAATATAAGAAAATACATCATTAAATTTAAGCTTAAGAATTATTATTTGTAGGAAATGAATACGGAAAATTCTAATATTAAATATATTAAATTAGGAAATGAAAATAAAAATAAAAGTGTAAACTCACAAAAAGAATACAATTTGAAAAAAATTATAAAACAAATTAAGAATATAAGTTTGAAAGGAAAAAAAGAAAAAGTCGACAAAGAATACCTCATTTAAAAACACCAAAAAAAAAAAAAAAAAAAAAAAAAAAAAAAAAAAAAAAACATTCTTTTTCAAAGTGGACGAATTAATAGGATTGTTTTCTAAAATGACTACTAACAACACAAACAGCGCTACTGCCCCAGACGCAAACTTAATTACGCGACTTATAACCGCGAATAATGTAGGTATATTAACTCAAATCGAGCAATTGAAGGCACAAATTAATATCCTTACAAATACTAATAATGTGACAGAATATACAAGACAAACAATTGACGAAGCAATTCCATGTACTGAACCCTTAGACGTAGTTAAATCTATGCCAGAGTTTTCAGGCAATGCAAATTCCTATGTTAGTTGGCGTGAAGCAGCCAATAACACTATAAGTTTATACATAAAAGGAAGTAGGAAATATTTTGCTGCTTTGACAATTTTAAGAAACAAAATTACAAAGGAGGCCAATGATGTATTAACAAACCATGGTACAGTACTTAATTATGATGCCATAATAAGTCGACTAGACTTCGCGTACGCAGACAAAAGACCAGTTCATATTTTAGAACAGGAACTCAGTATCCTGCGGCAAGGACAATTGTCTATAATAGACTTTTATAATAAGGTGAACGCTAAATTGACACTTTTAATCAATAAAATAATTATGACACACGGTAATGATTCGAACATGACTAAAGAACTTAATAAATCAAACCGACGCAATGCTTTGCGTATATTTATAACAGGTTTAAACCAACCTCTTTCAAACATACTGTTCTCGTTGTCACCAGACGATTTACCAAGCGCACTTGCAAAGGCTCAAGAATTAGAGTCAAATAACTTGAGAACACAATTTGCAATTCAATTTGATAGGAATCAAAATGTGAATAGTCAACATTTAAAACGGCAAGATCAAACACAGGTCCCCAAAAACAATCATTTTCATAATAATAATAATTTGAGGTTCCCTCAGAGAAACCATTATCAAAATCAAAACAATGGCTTCTTTAATAATAGATCAAATCAGTTTCCAAAGCCTGAACCGATGGAGGTCGATACATCCATTCAAATGCCTAATTATAGCCGTAATTTCAGGCAAAAAGATAACGTACAGCGTTATGCAAATAATTATAATAACAATTACAGATATGATCAGCGTCAATTCCAAAATAATGCGGAAAAAAGACCAATTGGAAGTGGTCAACATAGTTCTCAACCACAAGTAAAACAACAACGCATAAATAATATAAATGAACAAGCTTTTTTAGACGAAGGCTTGAACTGCCCTACATACTCAGGCAGTATAGAACAACAGGAAGAAACTTAAAAATCCTGATTGACACTGGAGCCACTAGTTGTTATTGTAGGCCCAATGTTTTAGTTAATAGGTTTGAACTAACAATTAAGAAGAGGGTAAAAACTATTAATGGTTTTACCATCATAACTCATTATTATGAGACCCTTATGTTTGATAGATTAGTGAGATTTTATGAGATACAAAATTTAGAAGCTGACTTATTAATAGGCTTCAATTTATTAAAACAAGCAAATATAATTTTGAATTTTAATAAAAAATTATTGATTTATAAAAATGACATCGAGCGTATACATTTTTCCGATTGCAGCGAAAAAGTTGAAAATGAAAATATTTTAAAAAGCTTCAACATGCCAGAAAGCTTACAATGTGAAAACATTTCAGATTTCAGGACTGAAATAAAGGATAATATAAACAGAATTCATTCAAATATAAATACGAATTCTCTTTTTAGAACAGACGTCAAGGCAGAAATTAGAACAATTGTTGAAACTCCTATATGGAGTAAACAATATCCATACCCACTGTCTGTTAATTCGTTTGTTAATAAAGAAGTAAAAAATTTAATGAATGATAATATCATTCGTCCTAGTAGAAGTCCCTACAATTCACCAATTTGGGTAGTGCCAAAAAAAGGCACCAATGAAGATGGGTCACCAAAGTTAAGAATGGTGATTGACTATAAAAAATTAAATGAACAAACAGTGTCAGATCGGTATCCAATTCCCGATACAAATGTTATACTCTCTAATTTGGGAAAATCTAAATATTTTTCCACGATTGATTTAGAATCCGGATTTCATCAAATAAAAATGAGTAAAGAAGACATTGAAAAAACGGCTTTTTCCGTGAATAATGGAAAATATGAATTCCTAAGAATGCCTTTTGGCTTGAGAAATGCTCCAAGTATTTTTCAAAGGGCGATGGACGATATACTGCGAAATTTTATTGGAAAATTTTGCCACGTCTACATTGACGATATAATTGTTTATTCAAAAACAATTGATGAACACAAAGAACATTTAAATATTATAATCGATATGCTCAAAAATGCGAACATGAAAATATCTTTAGAAAAGTGTAAGTTTTTTGAACAAGAAGTAGAATTTTTAGGTTATATTGTAGGTTACAATATTATTAAAACAGATAAGAAAAAGGTAGAAACTATTTCTAATTTTCCCTTACCAACTACTTTAAGACAACTCCGTAGTTTTCTAGGAATGACAGGTTACTATCGTAAATTTATTAAGGATTACGCCGCAATTACTAAACCACTAACCAAATTTTTATCTGGAGAAAATGGGAAAACTTCCCAACACATGTCGAAGAAAATTCAAATAAAACTTGATGAAGAAGGAATTGTAGCTTGTAAAAGATTGAAAAAATTATTAACAGAACAAATCGAGCTTGTACAGCCAGATTTCGGAAAAAAATTTATCCTTACAACAGATGCTTCTAACAATGCAATAGGCGGTGTTCTTACACAAGAAGGGAAACCGATAACTTTTATCTCTAAAACACTTAATTCGACAGAACAGAACTATGCTACCAATGAAAAAGAGTTGTACGCAATTGTTTGGGCATTAAAAAATTTAAGAAACTACTTGTATGGTGTATCAGATTTAGAAATTCATACAGACCACCAGCCACTCACATTTGCAGTATCCATTCGAAATCCAAATGCGAAAATGAAGAGATGGCACGCATTTATTGAAGAATTTGCCCCAAAAATTGTCTATAAACCAGGAACTTTAAACGTAGTTGCTGATGCTCTCTCAAGACAATACTTGAACAATATTTCTGATGACTCTGAATCTTCATCACTTGATACACAACATTCTGCAGAAAGTAGTGATAACGAAACTATCACAGAAACCAATAAGCCTTTAAATGAATTTAAACAGCAAATTTTGTTATACAAAGCAACATTTACAATTCACGAGCAGATCAAATGTTTTGGTAATACTAGGCATATAATTGAATACGATACAGTTGACAATTTATTAACAATCCTGAAAGAGTTTATTCAACCAAAACTGGTTACAGCCATTCATTGTACTCCAGAAGATTTATATGAAATTAAAAATTCAATTAAAAATACATTTAGTAATAAGTTTTTATATACTAAACTTTTCGTACTAGATATAACAAATAGTGAAGACCAAAGTATAATAATTTCACAAACACATACTAGAGCACATAGGAATTATAAGGAAAATATAAAACAAGTATCTGATATGTATTTTTGGCCAGAAATGAAAAAGAAATTTAAGGAATATGTTCGCAACTGCGAAATATGCAATAGAAATAAATATGATAGACATCCGCAGAAGATACCAATCGGAGAGACTCCAATTCCTAAGAAAGAGGGGGAGCAGGTACACTTGGATATCTTCTTTGCACAAAAATTAAAGTTTTTAACTTGTATTGACTCATATTCAAAATTTTTAGTTATCAAATTAATTGAAGATAAAACAAAGTTAGATGAGAAAGTTTTGGAGATATTACAAAGCTTTCCTGAAGTAAAATCAATTACAATAGACAATGAGCCAGGTTTCACAGCTGAACAATTTAAAACGCTAATGCAAAGATTAAATATTAAAATTTATTTTTGCGATCCAAAACACAGCACAACAAATGGACAAGTTGAAAGAGTTCATTCAACTATAATAGAAATAGCTAGATGTTTAAGACAAGAATACCATTTAATTAGCGATTTAGAATCAATGTATAGGGCTGCTCAGCAATATAACAAAACAATACACTCGGTAACAGATAAAAAACCTTTCGAAATCCTTTACAATACGGTTGCACATGACAACTTACCGTCACTACTTTTAACAGCTCAAACTAATATGTTAAGAAGAAATAACGAAAAGAGACACTTACGAACATTTCAACCGAATGAAGTAATTTATGAAAAGATAATAGGCGAACGAAATAAATTACGTCCTAAATACAAAAAGCAAATAGTTAAGGAAGATTTAGGAAACAAAATAAGTATAAATAAAAATAACAGAATAATCCACAAAGATAATATTAAAACTTAAATACTGACCTTTCAGCAAAATGTTCCTCAAAGTCTTCTTCATGCTCTTCAGCTATACAATAGCCGACATTATGGATTACACACGAGACGAATACATACTAATTGAAAATGGAAACACCGAACTCTACAGGGACTATGGTGACATTTTTCATGTAACGAACTTGACATATTACAAGACATTATTACAGGACGCTCGAAATATTTTAAATCAAGGCTACGTGACAGTCGACGAAAAACATAAAAATCATTATTCAAATAACTTAGGTTTGGCATTAGAAACAGACATTATAGAGACTTTGCTTAACCAACTAACGCTAACTCCCAATAATAATTATCGAACTAAAAGAGGAATAAATGAAATAGGAACACTATGGAAATGGATAGCAGGTTCTCCAGACCACGATGATATGGTTTTGATAACAAATAAGATAAATGAACTAACAGAAAATAATAATAAACAATTTATAACTAACACACAAATATTTCAAACCATAAAGGAATTAACTAATTCCATAAGAAGCTTAGAAGTTACAGCACGGACAGAACTTTATACAGGTCAGATTAACAAATTAGTTATTACAGAACTACAAAACATGATTCAAACAATAACACTAGCCAAAGTAAACATATTAAATACGGCAATTCTAAATTTAAATGATATCAAAGAAATCACTAATCATGAACACGAAAAGATTACTTTGACAGACTTGATGGATGTTTCAAAATTTAAAATACTACAAAATAAAGATGTTATTGTTATACATATTAAATATCCAATAATTGATAAAAATTGTAAACTCTATGAAACTAGAGCAATAAGTAAAGATGATGGCAAATTGTTCATTGATAAGGAAATTGTAAAATGTAACGAAAGTTACGTTAATGTTGAAAATTGTAAATTAGAATTAAGCAGTACATTTTGTAAACTATCTTTGGAAAATTCTTGCTTATCAGATATATTAAATAATCGAAAGGGAAAATGCATAAAAATTTAAGAAAGAAACAAGAATATTGAAATAATTAAAGATGGCGCAATATTAATAACAGGCAACCATACAGTGAACAATTATTCCACAAATGGAGTTTACTTAGTCACATTTGAAAATGAAACTGTAATTGACAATGTTAAATATGAAAACCCAACTGCAATAATTTTAAACTATCTAAAAACGAACCATCTGATAAATTATGAAATTGTAAAATATTTGGAAACAGAAAATGAAGATTTAAAATTTGAGAACATTAATATTATAAATAAAGTAAAAAACGAATTTCTAAATAATCCTGTAACTTATTCCATTACCACATTGCTCACAATAATAATTATATTATATATCACACACAAATTAATTATGGTAATAATTCAACGCCGAAACGAAAGTATTAACATAAGATATGAAATAATGTTTACAGAATTAAATAATACAATTAAAGGCCTCACAACTCAGTTCCAAGAAACGGGACGTTTCTATTAAGAAAGAGGGGAGTTAACATCCTATGTTTCATTGAGCTATAAGCGATAAGTTGCTTACCAAGCAACTAAAATGTTTATATTTCAAAACACTTAGAAATTCTTGGGAAAAGAATTGATTAACATTCAGCTTGCCTGGCTTAGCACTTAAGTGTAATTTAAAACGATCCCTAAGATCGCATAAACAATCTGAACACGCAATGTAAACAAATAAGTTTCTCAATCCGAACATTTAATGTAAACAAATAAGTTACTTTTAAACTAATCATAAGTTGAAGAGTTAGTCTTACGCTAGCATCTGAAGAATAAAGATCTTTTTAAAAAATCAAATTACCCACCAAATAAATTAATTTGCATAGCAAGTAGTTCTTTGTACACATGTAAATCTGGCCATCTGAGCAATTTATTTACTTTTTAACATTCAATTTGGTTGGTATAAATTCAGTAATTTTGAATCTTCACAGGTTTCTTATGTATTTACCTAGAATCATAAATATTACATACATAAGTATATATTCTCCAAACATACATGCATATATGTACATATATACATATTTGAATGAACGTAAATATGTTCTTATTTTATGTACTTATGTATGTACGTACATAGAATGGCGCATATCATATTCTGATTCATACAAAATCTGTATAATAGAATTTATATATGAACATATGCATATTTATTTGTTGATTTTACTAGTTACTTGTTATCACATGTAATATAATTTAGTATGCTTTCCGAAACTAAATTTAATACATATCACCCATGTTTAAAATATTTGATCAAACAAATAGAAGCCTAAAATTCATCTTACTTGCAAGCAAAAATACAAACGCATATTTGTTCACGTGCCCGCAAACCACCCTTGAGCTCTAAATGTTTGCTTCTGCTCGGATTTCCGACAATTCTGCTGCGAGACGAAGGTAATAAACCACCACCATAAATTAGAGTTGAGTGCAAATACTTTTCCTTTCGCAGTAGGTACAAGGAAAAATAGGAGTAATAAAAAAATATCGTCAGAGACGTTTAACTGGGAGAAAATCAATAATATATGGCTGCTTAATACTTATTAAGGTGGGATATAGTGTGATACATTTTTAAAATAAATTAAAAGTGAAAATTAATTATGAATTTCTGTAACTACTTTTCATAAAGTAGTAGATTTCCTTCTCCGACTTCAAATTGCAGCAAATGGTTTGCAAATTCAATGATGACCAACACTGTTGTTCAAATGCGACAAAATTCGGCTACATATTTACATATATATATAAGCTCATACAAATGTACGCAGCGCGTATTGAGGTGATGAAGATGTGCTGAGTATTTCTCTAGGCAAGGCCGATTTTGCGAAATAATACCGAATGCATTTATATATTTTTATTAGTATTTTACAATATAATGGTTCATAATGATTAAATATTCATAAATTAGACATGAATTTGGTAAAAGAATATCGTATTAGCTGAGGAATGTCTATTATACATATTTTCATTTATTCTTCAACAACACATTTGCCGGACTGGGCCAGAAATAGGCAACGCCCCTGTACTTGCAAAGCTGAAGACGAAAATGTTGAAATTTATAAATTTTTGCAAGATCGCGAAAAATGTGCTTCGCTGGCAGATTTTAAGTTGTGCTGCAATTTATGAATGAAATGAGTTTTACGCACGCGCAATTTATGAATGAAATGGTTTAGGATTTATGGCGCCGGTGTAACTGTTGATTTAGCAATTGCTGCGGGAAGTGAGGACAGAAGTGTGCGCACGTCGATATGTAAATATGTATAAATATAAGTATGTGCGTATGTACAAAGACGTCATTTGTCCTTGAATTTACATACATATATTTTGGCATGTGATGTAGGTCAAGGTTATATGATTTATATGAATTTGTAAGAACGCGTTCATTTGATTTTATATAAGCATTAATATATGTAAATACGTACATATATATATACATATGTACATATGAATGAACAAAGTTACTTCTTTTTTTTTGTATACATATGTACGCATAGATAAGTACATATATACTTATAATGGATAAAATATTGATTTGTATTATGTTGAATGGGGGTTTATATCAATACACAGATATGTACATATATCAATGCACATGTAATTATTGGGGTACTATTTACGTGCATACATAAAATGTGTACATGCAGACATATGGTACTTAATACCTATTAATTTTACCTAGTATAATAAATGCTCAAGTATAAACAAAGTTTGGGTGGAAAAAACGTTTTAAATTAATATCCATGCATTTATGAATGTACATACATACATACATATGTATACACATGATTTGCAGTAATTTTTGCGAATAACTTATTATATGAAAGCGTAAAAATTATGTGCCAAAAAATGCAAATCGCCGCCGGCATTTTAACATTTGCGTTTGCGCACCACCATTATAGCAAATCTTATCATATCATATGTACATACGTACACACAAATAACACATGAAGAGTCGTCCATTAATTAATAAAACAAAGGTTGTTATAATTTAATAAATACAATTCGGCTTTTTACTTTATTTATGCAATATCCAAAGAAAATTCAAAAATTTCCTAATCCGTAATGCCGTCGGCAAATAACAGGTGGATTATGCTTAAATTTGAGCATTACTTAAACCCATATTCATAAAACAAAAAAGGGGCCGCTTCAGTCATTCATTTCACAAATGCACATAAGTACCAATATACATTTTATCAAACATATTATAATTATTCTGCTTTTTATTAAATTGTCAAAATCCACCCAAAATAAGTCAATTTTTCTTACATATATGAGAATATACAAGCTGTTAAATTTCTTTCGGCCTCACTCAGCTCTGTTAACTTGCCACTCTCGCTATTTCCCCTGTTAGCCCTGGCGTGGTGGCATTCTGCAAGACATTCACTTGGATTTTGACAATTCACACTGATATTCGCGTGAAAATCTTCTCTGTCAAATATAAGTTCTCTGATATAGGTCACTCATCAACGGACACCGAGGATCACGAACATTACACTTGCTAGCACACAAGGGTAGACGACGCACCGACCAAACTGCAGGCTTCAACCTAAGCGTATATTTAAATGTGTTCAGTTTAAACTAATAAAGACTAAATGTGCATTTAAATAAGTTAAAATCGTTGTTTAAATTCAATTTCTTTGCGCCATCCTACAAATTGGTGTCAAAAGTGATATCGAATCTGCGAACATTCGAGTGAAGTGATTTGCAGCGCATTCGCGTATTTAAACTGGTAGTGCGCATATGCATCGTATAAAAAAAAAAAAAACTTTAAATTTGATACATTCAAAAACTCGAAATTTTGTGCAAAGTTTTGGGGTCCGTTATTCCTCATAACGGAACATAACTGTTACTTCAAGTGGTCCGAGTGCGTCGTTGTGCTAGAGCATCGAATTGTTGGTGTTGAAAATTGCAGTACTCCCCTAAGTACATAGGCAAGAGTGCATATACACATGTATGTACGTAGAAGTACAACCTGCTAACGGTCATACAACAGCGAGCTAGGCACCGCAGTACTCCGTAAAGTACATACCTACCTAGCGAAGGAGGCGGCGTTGCGCAGCAAAGGCAACGCGCAAGAAATTACCAGCAGCGACAGTAGCGAAACATGCGGAGTTGCGCAGCAGAAGCGACGCGCAAGAAAACAAAGGCAGCGAAAACCAAGCGCTGCGCAGAAAATCCCGACGGCAGCAGCATTGCACATTTAGCGAAACAGCAAGTAGCCTAGTTTACAGCGGCGGGGGACATCACCGAGTACATAAACGAATAAAAAACAACAACAACAACAACATACTGGGTAGACAGCAGCGAGGGATGATCGAGGAGCAGATGAGTAGATAATACATACATACATACATACGTTGAAATACATATAAATTTTTGTAACCTTTGTTTTATACTGTATACATATTATTTGTGGTAACGCAATAAGAACTTGTAAAGTGAGGCGATAACTGAAGAACAAAATTTCTAATAAGAAAATTTCTAGTTACCATAATTCAAGCGAAAGTTTTGAAGCCACTGTGCAATAGCATAACAGTCTAATTGTTTAGTGTAAAAGCAACTAAAATTTACCTTTTTTCTTGATTTTACGCAAAATATTATCTACCATTATACACTATATGAATTAATATCATCAAATATTACTACATACCTTGTAATTTACCACTAGTTATTTAATATAACATCTTATTCATTAAAATTTGTAAACTATGGACCGAAGCGTTGTGGCTAAGCAGCCGCGAGTGGACAAGGCGATGCAAGCGACGACGAGGCTAGATGGGGATGGGTATTACTGCCAGTAAGGACCCAGTTACTAAAGAAGACAACACGGTTGCCGAACTAATCAAGGAATTCGGAACAATGTCTCTGGTTGCCGGTATAGAAAAGGTGCCTACGGATGAAGTCGATCTTTCACACCTCGACCGCGAAAAGGCAGTTGTGGTAAGAAGCATGATTGCAAAATATAGGCCAGCAAGCCACTCATAGTCTCCAGTTGAGATGAAGATTTTGCTTTCTGATGATGAAGCAGTGGCTGAAGGATGGCATTATCCAACCCAGCACTTGAGACTACGCGTCCCCAGTGGTGCTTGTTGCGAAGAAGGACGGAAGAAAACGGCTGTGCTGCGATTATCGGCGCCTTAACGCCAAGATATTTCGCGATAATTTTCCGATGCCTAATATTGACGACGTAATCGAGAAGCTACAGGGTGCTGGAGTGTTTACCACACTGGACCTTACAAACGGATTTTTCCATGTGCCAGTGGAACCTGCTTCCAGAAAGTACACCGCGTTCGTGACTTACAACGGTCAATACGAGTTCCTGCACGTGCCTTTCGGCATATCAAACTCACCAGCGGTTTTCTCAAGGTTTATCTCAGCCATCTTCAGAGATCTTATCCAAGATGACACTGTCGTAGCTTATATGGACGATTTGGTCATTCCCTCCAAGGATTACACCGAAGGCGTGCGCAAATTGGAACGAGTTTTTCAGAGGGCAGCAGAATACGGCTTGCAAATGAAGTGGGACAAATGTCAGTTCCTCATGCGTAAAATTGATTTTCTGGGGTACGTAGTAGAGGACGGTGCTATCAAGCCTTCGAAGGCAATCAAGAACTTCCCATTGCCACGCGATCGGAAGGCTCTGCAGCGATTTCTGGGTTTGACATCGTACCTTAGAAGGTTCGTCGAAGGATACGCAGTGATCGCCAAACCATTGTCGGACTTACTTAAGAAGGAAGCCAAGTTCCAGTTGGGTGACGAGCAGCTGACAGCATTCGAACAGTTAAAGGCAGCGTTGACGAGTGCACCAGTTCTTATGTTGTACAACCCGAAGGCATTAACGGAGGTACACACGGACGCTTGCATGGCTGGGTATGGCGCAGTGCTACTACAAAAGAACGCGGACGATCAAGCATTCCACCCAGTTCAATATATGAGCCGGAAAACTAAACTCTCTGAGGAAAATTACCACTCCTACGAACTCGAAGTGCTCGCAATCATAGAAGCACTCAAAAAGTGGAGGGTGTACCTTTTGGGGATCAACTTCAAAATCGTTACTGATTGCGACGCGTTCGCAATGACGATGCGAAAACGGGATATCCCATTAAGAGTATCTCGTTGGGCGATGTTCCTGCAAGATTTCGACTATCAAATAGAGCATCGAAGCGGAACAAAAATGCGAACGTTGACGCATTAAGCAGAGTATCTTGTCTCATGCTGGAAGATTCGTTGATCCACCGGCAGAAGCAGGCGCAGCAACAAGATGACTGGGTACGAGCAGTCCTTAAGGTGCTGGAGAAGAGTGACTACGACGACTTCTACGTTAAGCACGGAGTGCTGCATAAAGATCCGGCAAGAGAACTACTGGTCGTGCCGTCCGTAATGGACACCGAAATCATCAAGATGGCACATAGGCAAGGGAATTTTTCCATCAAGAAAACGCAAGAGGCCGTGGAGAAATCGTTTTATGTCCCGGATCTTAGAGCAAAAGCTGCGAAGATTGTAGGAAGTTGCATCCAGTGCATCATGAACGACACCAAGTCAGGCAGGAAAGAAGGCTTCTTAAATCCAATCAACAAGGAGGACAAACCTCTGGGCACTCTCCACCTCGACCACGTTCGACCGTTGGAGTCGACCAGAAAAGCCTATAACTACATCCTTGTAATCGTGGATACATTCTCCAAATTCGTCTGGCTGTATCCAATGAAGAACACCGGTGCAGAAGCAGTCGTTCAATGCTTGAAGAAGCAATCAGCAGCGTTTGGAAACCCGAGGCGCGTCATCACCGACAGAGGAACGGCTTTCACGGCGAACCTGTTCAAGGAATACTGCGAGTCTGAACAGATTCAGCATTTGTTGATTGCGACGGGCGTACCGCGAGGTAACGGCCAGGTCCAGCGCATGTACAAGATCATCATCCCAATGATAGCCAAGCTGGATGGTGAGAGTTCCGGACACTGGTACCGACACGTTGATAGAGTGCAACAACTTATAAACAGTACACCGCCTAGAAGCACCAAATACTCGCCGTTCCGAATTCTGACAGGACTCGAAATGCGAATGACGGGATCGCCACAACTGCAGGAGCTGATGGAAGAAGCAGCTGTCGACGAACTCGATGCATCAAGAGAAGCAACGCGTCGAGAAGCGCAAAACAACATCGCCGCCATTCAACAAGAGAATCGAAGGTCCTTTAACGAAAAGCGTAGAGCTGAGGTCGACTATGAAGTCAATGAGCTAGTTGCCATTAAACGGACACAGTATGGAGCAGGGTTAAAATTGAGAGCAAAATTCTTTGGTCCATACAAAATTGTTAAGAAGATGAAGCATGGAAGATGTGAAGTCGAGAGGGTTGGAGACCACGAAGGACCTGGACGAACCATCACAGTCGCTGAGTTTATGAAGAAGTGGAACCCTTCATTCGCGGCCGAATAAACACTCAGGATGGCCGAATGTGGGATTTGACCGACAGACAACACTAAACACAAACTGACCGTAATGCCTTTAAGCAACACTGGACTGTAACCCACAGGGGCAACACTGATTAACGAAGAAAAGAAGCAAAGGGAAACAGACAAACTTGACGAAATATACATAGGTCACTCATCAACGGACACCGAGGATCACGAACATTACACTTGCTAGCACACAAGGGTAGACGACGCACCGACCAAACTGCATGCTTCAACCTAAGCGTATATTTAAATGTGTTCAGTTTAAACTAATAAAGACTAAATGTGTATTTGAATAAGTTAAAATCGTTGTTTAAATTCAATTTCTTTGCGCCATCCTACATATGTATATAATATTATGGTATTTATTATACATTTGTTAAAAAAGCAATAAAACTGTATATAACTTTTACTCATAATAAACTAAGTAACATAAAATATTTGTAATACAAAATTAAAGAAATATATTATATATTGTATAACTTAGCCGTCCGGTCAATTACCAAACTTTCGCCATTCGTTCAATAACCGGGTACCCGCGTACCCACATATAGCGTGTCAGGAAGAACATTTTTTAATAAGCTGGCTACGTGGCATGTAAAATAACTTTGGAATTTATACACAGTTTATGGTCCCCACAGAAATGACAATAGTGAGACCCTATGGTTTCTGAACATTCCGGTCCTTGGGATACCCCGGGATTAGTCTTACAAGTGTAGTGAACAGGTTGGATATCTTTACTATCTTATCTTACAACTAAATACGTACAAAACTTACAGTGAAAGTGAAAAAAAAATAACAAAATTAATTAATACAATTGATGCAATTAATATTGTTAATAAATAATCGTAGGAGTCCAAATACGATGGATGATTCATCGAGTTTTCAACGGTAAGGACAGATTTACTAGTTTTATTTTCCAGTAAATTATTTTATTCCTTCAAAGCCAGCTAAATATGGAATCAAAGTATGGTGGATATATGATGCTAAAAATTCGTATTCACTTACTGGTCAGCTTTCCACTGGGAAATCGAGTGAGGGTCTTGAAAAAAACGTTGATGAGAGAGCTGTCAAAGACTTGGTGGCACCGTACAAAGGATCTGGTAGAAACATTACAACGGATAACACCGCGTTACACACATTCTGTCCTATGAACCAAATATACTTTTTCGGAAAGGGGAGAAATAATAAAAATACACGTGTATCGGCGATTTTCATGTACACGTCAGAAAATTTTTTTTATGTATAAAGTATAAAGCTCGTAGTGTCCGTCTGTCCGTCTGTCTACCTGTGTGAAAGACTTTGGATCGAGGCAGCTCGTGGAAATGTCTGTATCACGTCAAATTTTTTCAAAAATGTGTTTTTTTATTTTTTCTCCCCTTTCCGAAAAAGGATATTTGGTTCATAGGACACAACTAAAGCTCGTTTTTGTAACGCAGTGTAATTATTTCACTACTCTTCCATTGGCGAAATCTTTACTATCCTGGAACTTGACAATTCTTGGCACTTTGAAGAAAACTAAAGCATATATTCCACCAGCAATGGTTGCCTCGAAAGCGCGAGAAGAATTATCCGCTATGTGTGGTTTTCATGAAAATGTTATGTGCCACAAAAGAGAAACGTAGTAATTATGCTATCATCAATGCATCATGAAGCAAAAATTAGCGATAGTGCAAAGAAAAAACCCCAAATTATTGAGTTTTATAACTGGTCAAAAGCTGGATAAAATCGTATGAACGGCGATTATTTTATCGGCAATTGGGCAGAGAATTGTCATATCATAAGGCATTTCTCAACGAAAGTGGCGATTTGATATTTTCTTGGTCGAGCTATCAATGCATATGTGCAGCCAACATCATCTGTATCATCATGACCGGAAGGAAAATATTACAGGTGTTTGCTATGGTTGTATTCAAAGTGAATTTAAAAAACGTCGCAAAACTAGAAAAATATCTTCGGTATGTGAGAACCCTAAATAATTAAATATTAGAAAAAAAAATTCTTACTAAAATAAATATCAATGGAATAATGTTTTTCTTACTTACTATTTTTGTTATTGCTCATAATAAGAATTGTTTAAATAAAAGAAATTACGAACGATGTTGTTTATTATTTATTTAAAAGTCAAATTACCTCAATACTTTAATAAACAGTCTCTCTAGTGTGTATAAACCCGGTATTCATACATAATAACTTTAGTTAGTACCAGGCTACGGGGCTGTCTCCAGATAGTAAGACACGAAAACAAATCGACCATGTTGTGATAGACAGAAGGCACGGTTCCAGTGTCCTAGATGTGCGCACGATCCGAGAAGCCAACATCGACTCGGACCACTATTTTGTCCCAGCCAAGATACGCACGCGCCTCTGTGCGTCAAAAAGCGTGCGGAAATGGACAAAAGGAAATCTCGACGTCGGAAAGCTGCAATCACAATAGACAGCCACGCACTTCGCTACTCGACTCGCACTCCTTCTCTCTGAGAGCACTAATCAACACAGCGATATTTCAGAGCAATGGAACCACATCTCTTGCTCAGCGAGCCCGCAAAAACGACTGGTACGATGAGGAATGTCGCGTTGCCACGGAACTGAAAGATGCTGCCTACAGGGCCACGTTGCGATCGGGCGCACCTTGCAGGAGATATATTGTGAGTTGAAGAAGGAAGCGAGACGCATTTCTCGAGAGAAGAAGAGAAAAGCCGAAATGCGTGAGTGCGGAGAGCTTGAAATGCTGGCCGACAGAAAAAGCGCCCGAAAATTCTTACAGAAAGTACGACGGCTAACAGATGGTTTTAAGACAGGCGCCAATTCCTGTAAGAACGACAACGGCGACCTGGTGACTGATGACTGACGTTCAGAATATAATTAGTTTATGTAGGGAGAACTTCTCCACACTACTTAGTGGTAGTAACAGAGACCACCTTGGAGAAGATGATGATCCCGAAACCCCAATCAATGACGACGGAATTCATGTTCCGTTACCCGACTGCGAAGAAAAACCGTATATCAATAGCACGGCTAAGGAACAACAAAGCGCCCGGAGTTGATGGGCTGCCAGCTTAGTTATTCAAATACGGTGGAGTAGAGTTGGTAAAGCGTATGCATCAGCCTATCTGCAGAATATGGTCGGACGAATGTATGCCTACTGATTGTAATCTAAGTGTACTTTGCCCAATCCACAAGAAGGGTGATACTGCAATTCGCGCCAACTATCGCGGTATCAGCCTTTTTAACATCGCGTATAAGGTTCTCTCGAGCGTATTGTGTGAGAGACTTAAGCCCACCGTCAATGAACTGGTTGGACCTTATCCGTGGGCCTTTAGACCTGGTAAATCTACTATCGATCAGATGTTCACAGTGCGCTAGATCTTGGAAAAGACCCAAGAAAGAACAATCGACACGCACAAAAAGAAGTTGCCTTTATGCCGCAATGTCTGAAAAGTAGAAGACTTTGTTTACTTAGGAACCAACATTAACATCAATAATACTGTTAGCCTCGAAATCCAAAGGAGGATTACTCTTGCAAACAAGTGCTACTTCGGACTGAGTAGGCAGTTGAGCAGTAAAGTCCCCACTCCACGGACAAAAAGCACGCTCTATAAGTCTCTTATTATGCCGGTCCTAATGTATGGCGCAGAAGCATGGACGATAAAGTTATCTGATGAGAAGGCTCTAGGAGTGTTCGAGAGAAAGATTCTCCGAAAGATGTATGGGCCTTTACGCCTTTGCGATGGCGATTACTTTAGAAAATGGAAAGATGAGCTGTATGAGCTTTATAACGACATAGATATAGTGCAGCGAATTAAGATCCAGCGGCTTTGCTGGCATGGTCATATCGTTCGAATGGATGAAATCGCTCCAGCGCTGAAAGTATTCGACGCGGTACCTGCCGGTGATAGCAGAGGAAAAGGGAGGCCTCCTCTGCGTTGGAAATACCAGGCCGTAAGGGATTTGGGTACGCTAAGCTCGGCCAAAATCGCATAGGCGATTATCGAGCCAATGAAAGAAGAAGAAGAAATTTACTAGTAAAGAACCGAGTACTTCTCACCTGTCTAAGCAGTATAGCTATATATTTGATGAAGCACACAAGCAATATGTAAAAACGAGATACACAATTAGACAACAGGAATATATGGTATGAAACGGTCACAAAAATACCATTTAGCTATAAGAATTTGATGGGGAAAATACTTGTCGATACTGCCAATATATAAGTAGTATATATATGACTTAAACCTATCCCTCTCCGTCATAACAAATTTAATGGGCGAGAAAACCATTCATAAAAAACGCTAATTTATACTTACATGTGTACATAAAATATTTACGAGATGGTGTTTATCTTGTATGTACAAAAAATGCTGTTACCAAAAAGATTCACCAATAGTATTATTAAAATCACTGCCGAATTATAACTTACCGTTCACTCCCTCATAAGAAACAAAAAGTGTTCCCTGGTAATTTTTGGTATCAAGAAGTTTTCAATTTACTAATATTAATACAGGGGCAGATCCATTATTATCATATTATTTCCTCTTATTCACTACTTAGAAAAAACAACTATGGATTAATAAGCCGATTTGTCATGAATTGCTTTATTACAGAAGCTTTTATAATTAAATCATTTGTAGGTGTATAGTATATATGTACATATGTACATATGTACATATAAAAATATATCTATCTACAAAATAGTGCTTTTAAAAGCGCTCGGTGTAAAGATTTCGGTATTTCATCCAATTACGCACACATTTGTTTATATGTATGAATGTTATGTAAAACCATTTTAATGTTCTTTTCAATTAAATTAAAACATTTAAAAAAATCAAAAAAAAATATTAATTATATACGAAATATGATGCATTTTGAAAAACCTTTTCGAAAACGAAATTCCAGAACCCTCCTGTTAGTTTATCTTCAGATGATTTAATAAGTTTTTTTTTTAAGATAGAAAATAGGATAAAGCGGAAAGAGTAGTCTGTGCGAGTAATCTGAGTGAGCCTTTAGGAACTCATACAGGCAGTTTTTTCATATACATATGTATGTACATATCGCACCCTAAACCAAAAACCGTTACAACTCAAAATTTTTTAAAATCGCTTTTATTTCATAAACCTATTCCCTGAATACTTCCCAACTTGCTCCGCAAATTTCTTCATCGTAACTATCTTATTTACTGGAAAAGTAAAATTTTTTACTTCTCTTGGATATTAAAAAAAAAAAAAATTGTAAATCCTTTTTCCACATAAACTAATTCACGGAATACTTACCCAACTGCTCCAGAAATTTTTTCGTAGTTACTATCTTCTTTTACTGGAAAAGTATGATTATAAAATTATCATCATTATTGTAGAGACTGTTTGTTTTGCCTCTCCTGAAAATTTGAGATTTTTTGAGTTGTGACAGTTTTTGGTTTAGGGTGCGATATGTACATGTGTATGTTAAAAAAGCCTTTTTTCTTTTTTCAATTAAACATTCCTTGTAAAACTGCACATACTTACTTTCAAAACTTTTTTTTAGTAAACGTAGTTACAACAAATAAGGAAAGTTAAATTCTGGCGAAATCGAATTTGATATACCCTCGCGATGTATTTTTGTATAGTTTCTTCGTTTTCAAATCGCTGCAAATATTAAATTTTATTTTACCGATTTTGTTCCAATAGGTACCGAAAAAACAGAAATTTCTGCATATTTCAAAATTTCCGTTATAATGAAGATGGGTGTGAATATGGTTCCATTTCAATAATTTTTGACGATGATACCAGTGATGATACACTGTTATTGAGATAAAGACATTTTATCATTATTGACCGATTTTGACCATTTTTAACACCAACCTAGCCTGGCTGAAGAGCAATATATGTACCAAACTTCATTAAGATATCTCAATTTTTACTCAATTTATTGTAACCACGGACAGACGAACGAACGGAGCCAGTTAGGGCTAAATCGATTCTTCTCATTCTGATAATTTTGGTATATATGTATATGTAAGTCAATATCTATCTCGAGTATTTTTGGCTGTTACTCGTACAAGCAACCGTTATGCGATTAATGTTAATATACCCTTGTGTAAAAGTACGCAAATAATGTTAACATTAATAAGTATTTTTAATTATACTACTATTTAACTGCTCGCAGCTGTAAGTATGTAGTTATATACATAAGTATGTAAGATAGAATTCGATCGAATATTTCTGCCCAAATTGAAAGTCATAACTGTGGGCTTATGAAATGGTGCGACGTGTACAATGTGTGTACGCAAATATTCACTACTTATGTATGAATATTTAAGTCACGCTTTAATAAATACTTCAATGAAAAATGTCATTGTATGAATAAATATGTAAGAAAAATTTATAGAAGAGGAAGTTTTGACGTCGGCATGACTGGCAAGTTCTTCCTCCATTATTTGCTTGTTTGTTTACTCGTAGACAATTGTAATTTTTTATTGAAAACAATAAGCTCATTATTAATAAAATCAATGAAGACATGCAGGCGCGGTTGGAACTAAGTTAGGGGGATTCCATTTATTTCATTGGATGGTTAATTACAGGTGTTTCTTTCTGTTATATGAAAAAAATTGCACCATTAAATACATCTTGCATAAGCTAGGGAATGTTATAAAAAATGTATTAAAGATATATTTAAGGCCACTTCTAGTTTGTACTTTTTTATATTAATGTTGAATCATATACAAAATTGTGCTTAAAATATTTAAAACTTTGTTGAAATTTATAAACTTGTGAAATTTGTATTAAGTTTGAAACTTGGATTCAACTATATATACATATAATTTTGTCACTTACACTTTATTGCTCATTGTTTGGCCGAGCTTCTAATACCATTTGTGGTGTGCGTCTTTATATTCAACCAGAAAAGGAGGAAAGTCAGATGTATTTTATGATAACCTTTTTCATGGCAGAAATACCCTCGGAGGTTTGACATTGCCTGCCGAGGGATGACCGCTATTAAAAAAAAAATTATTTTAAATGTTTCAAATTTTACTTGCCCTGGCGGAGATTCGAACCTCAAACTCAGTGGCATGTCGACTTATAGCACGCACCGCTTCCGTAATGACCGTTTTCACTTCTTTTATGTTGAATACAAATTTCATAACTTTAGGGTTATTACAGCGAAGACGAAAACTCTGTTAAAAAATCAAGTACACAAATTATTTATAAATCTGGAACAACAGTAGAGCTCTTACAATACGTACGTGGTAAGTGGTAGCAGAAGCTCGGCCAAACATATAGCTCAGTTTTTGGCGCCAAAATATTGTTATTATTAAATATAATTATTAGATATGACATTACAGAAAGTAATTATTCCAAAACAAGACAATATCATTTACTTAAAAAAATAGTGATTTATAAAAAAAAGGTTTATAGTGTCAGCTTTTAAGGTGTGCTAATTGGATGTCCCATCCGTCACAGCAAAAGATGTTTTTTATACCGACCCATAAAGGAATAATTAATTATTTACTCTCTGTTGATAGTATTCAACATATGTATGTTGAGATATACATACATACTCGTATATATATATTCGAAGTCCTTTATTAAGTTAATATAAAATGTAAACATTTGAATTATATAGTAATTAAAGCGTGATTTTCAAAATTGTAAATAAAAATAAAAAAAACACCCACTCGCACCGGAGCTACTAATGACCACCCATATTCCGGGTGCTCTGACATCTCGCCATATCCATTCTTAGGAAATGCCGCGGGAGACAGTGAGATATGATAAACTGGAATGGGGTCCTCCCATCCTCCGACCTATACAAATCTAAAGGACCGTACAGAATTTTTCCTGCACAACTACAAGCAGCCAAGGACTTATTTTGTCCCCTGGTAACCCAGATTTTTACAGCCTGTCTTACGCTCATTCATATTCCACACGAGTGAACAAAAGCGAAAGTGGTCTTTATACCTAAGGGAGGCAAAGCTGCTCACGCGAAATCTTAATATTTCGGGGCCCTTAAATCTTGAGAAGGTCATAAACGGGCGGAGCAAAGGCGGCCTCTCTTCGATCCAGCATCCATACTCAAAGTGGCCAATCCGTGGAGACTGATCTTCATGACACCGTCTTAACGATCGAGAAAGGATTGGTCTCAAACAAAAAAAATCGTTGTTAACTGTTTTTATCCATTTATTGTAATGTACTCACGTACGGGCATTTTTAAACGCCCCAACAAAATAACTATCGGACTAAGCCATTATGTCGTTCCTCTCTCGTAGAATTTCGCTAAAAAGTTTTTAGTCGTTTCAGTATTGAAAATGATCTTTTCGCTGTGCATGTAATGCTTTTAACGAAAAAAAAATTGCTGCGAAAAATTTCTTATTGGCTTAATCAAAACTTTCAATTGCAGATGTTGTTTGCTTACAAGTTTCTTCTCGGCTCCACATTTTCTTCCACAAGCAAACTCGGGCGCAGGTATTTCCGTGTCAGTGTCAATAATACCTTTGTAAGTTTAGAATTATTTTGCATCTGATATAGTAAAATCAATTTTTTTAAAGAGAAAATCGAAGAAATAAATAAACTTAATTTTTGTATAAATTTTTCTCGCAAGTGTGTAGAAATATCATCGACAAAATTAGTTTCAGAATCTCTTGCAATATGAGGCTGGGTGTTAGCGGGAGCTTGGAACCTCCTTTAAATATGGCCTTACATACAAACATATACACATTTTTATTGAATTTAATATGTTTGCCTATGTGAAAGCTGCTATTTTTTATTTCAATTAAAATTTCTGGTATATTAAAAATTTTTCATGCTGATCTGATAAATTTATAAATTTTTTACATGAAAGTACTTACTACCCGTATTTTACTTGCAGTTTCATTTTATTTGCATTATTTCCGTTTGCATACCTCAATAGTGATATTCATAAAATTTCAAACAAATGCTTTGAAAATATTACCACATCTGGTTTCTTTCGTAGCGACTTTGTTGGAAAATGCTATTTGATAAGCGCTCTCACGAAAGTTTTACATCATATAATCTTAGGCAGATTTGTGAAAATCTTAATAAAATTAAACCTTTTTTTCAATTTTATTCTAAAGAAAGCAAGTGTGTTTCGTGTGCAAAAAAGGAAAACTGGGAAATGGTGCACTCTTTTAAGTCCATAAAGACACGATGCGATATGCTCTCTGAAACCATGCTTGCCATAGAGAATTTAAGGTAAAAAGGCGACTCTATTGCGCAAAGCGGAACCAATCTCACCACTGCCTAGTACAACTTTCATTCCGCTATCAAGCATTACATACTATATTCCGCTGCCGCAGCCTAGCTCTCTTTATATTCCTCCCCTTCAAGATGAGTTTTTGAGCGATGAACAGCAATGGTAAGTTGCTGTAGGCTCTGCCTGCAGTATTAAACACTGCTCCAGTGCAAAAGATTAAGATACTTTAACTCACATTACTTTTTTTAAACTCATATGTTGTAGTTCTAGTTACGCACTGTTTAACGATTTAACGCAACAATTCGAATATACCTTTGGTTTCCAAAGACTGCCAAACGCAGACTGAGTGAGAGCACAAATTTATGACTTTTGTACTGAGTAATTGAATGATAGCATTTTTAACATGTTCCCTGCTTCATAACCAAAGAAGCGAATGTGTATGCAGGGATCTCCAACCGCAAAAAAAATATTGGCAAGATTAAAAAATGATTGTCCCTAGTATGATCAACGGAGCTTTTTTCTTTAATTTAAAAAAAGATTGATTAATTATTTTATGAAAGATCGGAACATACTGTTGATTGGAAAGGCATTTCGATACAATATTGAAGTCCCAGGGCATACAATCACTCAAAGCTTTGATTGAGGCCATGTAGCAGACGTAGGAGCTGAGGAAAGATAAGAAAATGTGTGTGCTGCCATTTGATGAAATGAAGGTAATAGACGCATATGAGTGTAACAAGGAATAACGAGAGGAACAACGCGCGAGCTATGTTCAAGAAAAATGACTGTGCCTGCTGAAGTCTTCGAAGTATTCTTCGACTACGACTGTCAAATGACCAAACTAGTTTTAGGCTCCATAATTTTGGCTTTGCAAAGCCTCGAGCTCCCTGCGGTTGACGTCGTGTGCGGGCCTTTGGGGCTTACAAACCTCAAACTTTGGAAGGATTTGAATGTAACATCCGGTAAGATCCCTATTCTTCATACTAAATGTATAATCATATATTGTGTGTGTGGTTACCTAACACTTCAGATGAATATGCAAACATTTTCGTCTTTGCTGAACCTCCGCATCTTTTGGAACTCAGGCAAGGGCATAACGACAAAAGCAATTAGGACGCATCTATTTTGTTTAAGCTAAGGATGAGCACATATCGTCAAAGGAATAGGTACTTAATCTGCATAATATGATGAACTCTCAAGGGATGAACAGATTTACAGGACAATAAAAGGTAAAACTATGTAGCAGCGCAAGTGTTTTCGAATACAACTGGCAGCGCCATAAAACGCTGCATTTATGATCGGGCTTTGGTCATGTTATTTAATTACTTGAAAGCTACATCAAAAGTGGAATATAAAATTACAAATTCGCTTAATCAAGATGAAATGGAACTTTGTTTTATAGAAAATGTGGCCTGAACAACCCCCTAAGTCCAAATGACTTCAAGTACAGGCTGCGAAAGTATATCTTAGGTAAAATAACTAATATCATTTATGGCTAGCAATTTAATTATATGTTTTCGTTTCTTTTCTTATAGCACAAAATGCTGAGTATTTGCAAAAAAGAGCTAATGTGTCAAAAGAATGCACTGAATGGCAGAATCACGCAGACAGTCTGACGCTTATGCAGAGAAACTTGTACTGTACTCCAAGAAGACGCCTTGAAGAATATTTCGGGATTCATTATTCAAAAGCTGGAATTGGAGCAGTACAAACGCACCGAAAGATCGTTTACCTGGGATGTCGAGGTGTCTAAATACTGTTTACACAAGCCATTGCCTCAATTTTAAAACGATGTCAAACGTTTAGAATGTAGTTTTCACGAAGTAAATACATTGAGCTATGTATACTCACAGTAGAAATCTCTATTTGATATATCGTGCAAGTTATTTCTTCGTTGCAGCAACTGATATCGATCTACAAAAGATTTATGCTGTTATTTGTTCTTGTAAATATACATATGTATGTACATACATATCAAAAGCTAACACAATCAATTTTGTTTTGACTTTTTCCTCTTGTCTAAAGTTGTTTGTTATTGTAGGGATGCCACTACCTTAAATTAATTCGCTTTGATTGAAAACAATAATATTTGACGTGCGAATCAGTAAAAGAAAACGAGATGACGCAGAAATTGCGGAAATCTTTTGAAATATACATTTGTAAATACGAGTAAATACGAGATCGTCAAAAGAAGGTCTTACTTGCTTTTTCTCATCGTGTTATCAGTACATATGTACATACATATTGTTATTAGTCTAGGATGAGCCCGGCAAAGGTCGCTAAGGAACATATGACTAATACAACTTCTCATCTCTTTATATGGAATTAACTGTTCGAGCATGTCCTATGAAGAAACTTATTGTACCATCAATACACTGAGGTAGACAACTCTAAAAGTATGTAGTCGTACATATATGTACATATGTATGTACACTGCCGGCAACTCAGATACTTTTAATGCATTTTAAAATAACTATTTCGCAACTAGTTGTAGTTGCTACTTGGATTATCTTTAAAGGAGCCAACTGACTATTTTAACATGGCGATGTCCTAGGCGCTAGTCAATTGTTCGACTCTGCATTACTGTTCAGAAGGTAGGTAAAATTTATCTTATTTATAGTTAGCTATCTGCATACATATATTATGAATATTAACTATTTTTAATTTACTAGACAATGACTTAATTAAAATCAGTTTTCTGATAACTAACTATTAGCTTACTAATAACTAAAAAACGAAGATAACTATGTACATGTAAAACTGAAACAAAATTTTAAACCAACTGTTTGCTTAAACCTTTTTATTGCTTATTCATTGTAGTTGTTTTACTGTATAATCAAAAAATTATTTAAATACAAATAAATTTAGTATCGATAAACACATTAAATTTTTATATTTAATAATTATTTTTAAATTTTAGCAATCCCATGCGTAGTGATAATGGTTTTTTTATTTGTTTTCCCTAATGCATTCGGCATAGATGTGACGAAGTATAACATTTGTAAAACATTTGTCCTCACATATCGTGTTGTTCAGCTCAATGAAATCAACAAAACTTCCTATGGGGAAAACACTGCGCACATCATTGTTGGTGACTTCTTGGTAAAAAACTTTTTCGGCCAACACTTTCTGCTCACTCACAACCACAGCTATTTTAAATATTTTCACCTTTCCTTTTTATTTAAACAAAAAACAACGACATTTTCAAAAACGAGGGAAAATGTCATTCCACAGAAAAGCATGCTTCGATTTTAAGGAGGTTCTGCATTACTTTGTAGTTACGTTAAAGTTAGGTTATAAAAGTTAACTACAAGTGTGTTTTTTTCGAAGTCGACTACCGAGTTGCTTATACGGAACGTCAAAATTGTCTTAAAGGTAACTGGAAAATTGAAATATTAATGTACATATGTATGTATATATATAACAAAAAAAGCTTGCAACAAAAGAGGTTTATGAACCTTTTTTTTTTTTTAATATTTGGGAGAAGATTGTCAGCCACATGGAAACTCAAAGGTCAGACAAAGAGGTTATTGGAACAATTTTCTATTAGGGTTTTCGTAAAGTAAAGCAATTCCATTTCTAATTATTATTCTATTTGAACGCCATTATGGTACACTAGTGGGCCGTAGAAACGTATAATATGAAGAGTCATTAACGTTGTATGACTTATAAACCAGGTCAGTACTAAGTACAATTTTCATATTTCCTCAGTGTTACAGCCAGGTTGCAGTTACTATCATTTATCAAAAGAAATTCCGCTTTATCCAAAATAGAGGTTATTATGTTTAAAACCGTGATAGCGGGGCAAAACGTTCATTGAGTAATAAAATCAAGCCTCGTGCATGGGCAAGTTCTGTAAGCGTTTATACATACATATAAGTTTATAAAATTTTGATGTGCAGCATATTGTCAAAAAAAATGCTAAAATCACCCTAATTGAGTTAACAAATGTTTGCGGTCTAATCTTGTTGTGTGCTACTTTTTTGGATGCTCAAAATCAAAAAAAAAAAAAAACAATAAGCACAGTTTGATCAAATACCAAGGGAACACTAAAGCACTCTTCTGAGTATTCCACCCCTTCTCATTTTTCCGCATAAATTGAAGCGGAACTGATTAGCAGACAATATGTCAACTGCTTGGTGTAAACGGCTTTACCCGCCTGCATAACTAGTATGTGGAAATCAAATCCCCGTTACTTCACTAATATTCTTGAGTCGCTATCTGAAGGGGTGTGACATGTACATACATACATACATAGACACAAATCTCGCTGGTATGTATCAGTGGTACTGATTGTCGACCGGTGGAACGGTGGAACGACTCTCATGGGGAGTATGAAATATGGGCCGAGCACTTGTGGTGTTGTAAGAAAAAGTCATGGCAAATAAACGGATACATGTGTCGGCAATATTTGTGCTTATTGCTGTGATAATCATCTAAAATTCTTTTGATATGCGTCTAACAGTGCCTTATTGTTGTTTGCACAAATGACATCCGCGTCAAGAAGACATTACAGGGTCGTTTAATTCACAGCTCGCCACTGCAGAAGCGTTTTGGCTTTTTGCGTCTACATGTATATTCTTATATGCTTACATAAATACGTATGTTTGTACGTATGTACAGTGCGTTGCATTGAAACAGGACCTGCTCGCCAGGCACTCCTTTGGCAAGTATATCGCTGCCAAGCAACCCTCGGGCTAGCCGCACCAGCACTGGCGCATTTGTGAAAAGCCTATGGCGTCTTCTGTCATTACCACCCTTTCAATTCCCATTGTGTATTGTTACATGAGCCACTCACCGAGTAGCGTTTCCGTATTGTGAGGGTCATATTTTCACTGCAAACCGCCTTTGTTATTTCTGAGCATATATGTATGTAAGTATGTAAGTATGTTTAGGGGAGATGCTTATCAATTACACAGCGCGTTGAAAATCATGGGCACGAATTAAATAAATGTCATATTCGGTTTTCGTCATGTTCAATGATTTGATAAATAAATAAATACCAAAGTAGTGTTTAGCTACAAACAATTCAAGTATCTCTCGTATTGTTAACAACCATCGCAAATATTATTTTACCGGCGTTAGTAAACAATTGTACGAACCGATTGCGTCCGTTTCAACTACTTACTTGGTACTAAAAGCGTGTCGACGAAAAAAATAATCTAAAAGAACAACAAAAATAAATCAAACGCGTTTACATATACATACAATCTATTTGCATATGCACATACAAACATACATATTTTTGTATTTATGTACATAATATTTATTTTTGTAAGAACTAAAGGATATAAATATAAGCTATTATATATATATATACTATGTGTGCCGGTGGGTGCTGTTTTGTACTGTCTGGTAGATAGCCACACTTTGGGCATTTAGTTCTTTTGCGATGTAACTTAAGCCTTTGTATCCTTCTTCAGTTTTGCGTGTGTCATTGAGAGTTCGTTGTTATTGAGCCGGTTTGCACGAAGACCTTAACCAATCTGGTTGATGCCGGAACTGTCGAGGGATCCAGTTCCCTTCGGTTGCCTGAAATATATCTAGTTTCAGTGGTTGGGCGATGAACGAAAAAAAGTCGGTCAGCTGCTTCTATGCGCACAGTTTATTGTAAAACCCGAACTATGTATAACTACTAGAGTAGCGCCGCCCGCTTTGAGCTCTGGACTCTTCCGAGCCTTTCGGGTTACCAGGACCGGACGGTACTATACTTGCTCAAGTGAAAAAATCGAAGGACGTGCCCTGCTACCTCCATTTATGCGAAGGTCTGAGGGGGAGGGCGTCGACTCAACGAAAGGTCACCAGTAACATTCCACAATGGCGTATTCTCTCTATTTTCCTCTGGAAAGTTTTTATAAATGAAGTTATAAAGAATCTATACAAGAGGGGCTGTTGGGTGATCGCTTTTGCCAACGAAGTGGCACTTCTACTCAGAGGAAAGTTTCGGAGAACGCTGTACGACCTCAAGCAGGGATACCTAAATTTGGCTATAAATCGTTCCACTAGTTGCGAACTTGCTTTAAATCCTAACAAGACAGAGTTGGCTAGATTTTGTTCACTAGGAGATATAGGGTGCCAGGAGCCCAGCTTTTCTGAATTTCTGAGACTCCGCTTGTGCTTTCGGATATAGCTAAATAGCGAATAGCAGGTGAAGAGGGTTTCAGTCGCTCTTTATTGCAGCAAGGCGCCATTGAAAAGAGATGGGGCATCTCCGAGAGTTGTATTTCGGCTATAAAAAACAATTATAAAATCGTTTATGTTTTATAGGGCCTCACTAGAAGGGCCTTGCTAAGAATATGGAACATTTTCAGAGGATCGCAATAGCAATAGCGACACCTTTCTCAGCTCGACGATTACTCCGTGGATATTTCGAACTTTCAGCTGATCTTAATGGAGAGTTGTCACATGTAAAGATTGTTTATGTTTTATAGGGCCTCACTAGAAGGGCCTTGCTAAGAATATGGAACATTTTCAGAGGATCGCAATAGCAATAGCGACACCTTTCTCAGCTCGACGATTACTCCGTGGATATTTCGAACTTTCAGCTGATCTTAATGGAGAGTTGTCACATGTAAAGATTGTTTATGTTTTATAGGGCCTCACTAGAAGGGCCTTGCTAAGAATATGGAACATTTTCAGAGGATCGCAATAGCAATAGCGACACCTTTCTCAGCTCGACGATTACTCCGTGGATATTTCGAACTTTCAGCTGATCTTAATGGAGAGTTGTCACATGTAAAGATTGTTGGATATCCAAGTAAATTGAAGACCTGACAAAGCACATAATCATTACTTGCTTAAAAAAGTCTATTCCTACAATATTAATCGGGTATTTCAGAAGATCTTATTGTAACTATGGCTCCTTTTGATTATATCTGATTTTAAATACATATTTTAGAGGACATAAGCAATTCATTTACATGTGCATTCATTCCAAGCCAATAATATAGCATTCTATCACGAGCAAGTGTTTTTTTCTTTTGCTAGATGTGGAGAATGCTGTGGTCGAGTGGGTAGTGGTGCGTGCTATAACTCGATATGCCGCTGAGTTTGAAGTTCGGATCTCAGCCAAGGCAAGTAAAAGCTTAAACATAGAAAAGTTGTTTCCTAATAGCGATCACCCCTAGGCAAGCAATGGCAAACCTGTGAGGGTATTTCTGCCATGGAAAAGCTTATTATAAATACATCTGCCGTTCGGAGTCGGCAGCAAACTGTAGGCGCTTTCATTTGGGGTATAATATAAAGACGCACACCACAATTTGTAGGAGAAACTTGGCCAAACACTGAGCTATATAGTGTAAGCGCCAAATAATTATTATTATTTTTATTATCGTCTGGAATGCGTTCATGATATACAAATTTTTAGAGGTAGCTTCAAGGCACATTAAACAGATAGCAGCATTAAAGAAAAATGCAACCCTGGGGTATATTTTGTGATTTGTTGTGGTCCATCACCCTTCAAAATATATATGTCCAATTTGACGAGTTTGATAGTTCTAAATGTAAATAAAATGAACGCGTTTCTACATTTTTCATGAAAAACGCATTTTTTTTAACGCACACAGTGCAAGAAGCATCATACTACAACGGATCCTCAGGACGCATTGCTCCATGGAAAGACTCACTGCTATGCCTTCAAAAATGCTGAAAAAGGTCGAAACGCACACAACAGTTTGCAGAAAGCGGCATTCCGAAGCTATGTTCAGGATATTAAAAACAAGATCCGGCCTTTCTCCGTATTTTATAACACAATGTCCCAAATCACGTTAACGCAAAATTTGTATGAATTGGAAATTATAATTATACAAAATATAAACAAAGATTGTTTTACATTTTTAAAAATACTAAACGGACTTTAAAACATCGCGTTATACGATTTCAGATGGAAACGATGGTGTTAATTAATGCTGATTTCATTGTATCTGACCCTTCGAACTGTATATTTTCAACTGCGAAGGTGTATTTGAAATAAATGGTGCATCTTCATAATGGTACTTAACAAATATTCTTCAACGCACTTCACAAGTTTATAATTTACATAGCTTTTTTAGGTGCTTAATGTAGCTTAATAGAAGTATTCTAGCATACATTTTAAAATATGTTACTTACATTCTTAATTGGCGCATCAACCGCCTAAGCGATTTTGGCCGAGGTCAAAAAAGCACATCAGTTGTCCCTATCTTTTTTTGAAAAAAAAGTATAACCAAGTCTTTTTCCACTTGGTCTTTTCAAAGGAGAGGAGGTCTTCCTTTTCCTCTAATACCACCAGCGGGTACCGCGTCAAAAACCATCAGGGCTGGAGTTATTTCATCCATTCGTACGACGGGACCTAGCCAGCGGAGCCGCTGGTTCTTAATCCGCTGCACTATGTCTACGTCCTTGTACAGCTCGTACAGTCGCAAAGACACTCTTATAAAATATGGTACCTGACCGATTTAGTTCTGCGGCTCGAATTATCTTCTCCAGCATCAGGATAAAGAAATCGCACGACAAAGAGTGACCCTGTCTGAAACCTCGTTTGGTATAAAATGGGATGTCCTTCCCAATTCTGACGTTGCTGGTGGTGTTACTCAACGTCATTTTATGCTTTTTGTGCTGTCGAAAGCAGCTTTGAAGTCTACAAAAATATGGTGTGTGTCGATTCTTCTTTCTCGGGTCTTTTCCAAGATCTGACGTATCGTGAATATCTTGTCGGTGGTAGATTTACCAGGTCAAAAGCTACACTGATATGGTCCAATAAGTTCATTGACGATGGGCTTAAATCTTTCACACAATACACTCGACAGAACCTTATACGCGATGTTAAGAAGACTAATCCCGCGATAATTGGCGAAAACAGCAGGATTGCTTATACTCGACGTAATAATCATACCAGCTAAAGTTTTTTTTTTGGCAATTTATAAGTATTTTTTTACTAATAAAAAATTGGTTCCAGCATAAGAATATACACCAGGCTATGTGGCTGTCTCCAGATGCTAAAACACGAAACTAAATCGACCATGTTGGAACGTCCGCAAGATCCGAGGTGCCAACATTGGTTCGTACCATTATCTTGTCGCAGCCAAGATCTGCACGCGCTCGGAAATGGACATAAGAAAAGCTCAACGTCGGAAAGCTGCAACAGACAGCCCCGCACTTCGCTACTCGACTCGCACTTCTGCTCCCGGAGAGCACTAATCAACACAGCGATATTTCTGAGTAATGGAACCACGTATTCTGCTATTTACGTACCACGTCGCCACGGAATGGGCCACGTTGCGATCGAACGCAACGCTAGGCTTCCGGGAAAGATATCTTGAGTTGAAGAAAGAAGCGATACGCATTTTTCGTGAAAAGAATAGAGAAGCCGAAATGCGTGAGTGAGAAGAGCTTGAGATGCTGGCCGAAAGGAAAAGCGCCCGAAAATTCTTTCAGAAAGTACGGCGGATAGCAAAAGGTTTCAAGACCGGTGCAAATTCCTGCAGGAACAACAACGGCGACCTGGTGACTGACGGTCGGAATATACTAAGTTAATGGATAGAGCAATTTTCCACTCTACTTAGTGGTGGTAGCAGAGACCACTTTGGAGAAGATGATGAACGCGAAACCCGAATCAATGACGACGGAATTGATGTTCCGTTACACGATTGAGACGAAATTAATAGCGCGGCAGAAGAACAACAAAGCCGCCCAATCCACAAGAAGGGTGATCCTGCAGTTTGTACCAATTTTCGCAGGATTAATCTTTTTAATATTGCGTTGTGAAAAAGACTTAAGCCCATCGTCAATGAACTACCATCGACAAGATATTCACAGTACGCCAGATCTTGGAAAAGACCCGCGAAAGAGGAATCGACACTCACCATATTTTTGTCGACTTCAAAGCTGCTTTCGACCACACGAGAAGAAGCTGCCTATATACACCAATGTCTAAATTAAGTATCCGCGAAAAACTTATTCGGCTATCTAAAATGACGTTGAGCCGTTTGATACCAAACGAGGTTTCAGAGGGGGTGACTTCTTGTCACCTATTGTATGACGCAGAAGCATGGACGATAACAACATCAAATGGCACGGCTCTTGGAGTATTCGGGAGTACTATTTTCCTAATTATTTATGGGCCTTTACGCCTTTGCGATGGTGAATACCGTAGAAGATGGAACGATGAGCTTTAGGAGCTTTAAATCAAAATAGGTATATTGCAGGGAATTAAGATCCAGCAGCTTTGCTTGTTAGGTCTTTTCGTTCGAATGGATGAAAGTGCTCCAGCCCTGAAAGTATTCGACGCGGTACTCGCTGGTTGTAGCAGAAGAAAATGGAAGCCTGCTCTGCGATGGAAAGACCAAGCGGTATAGGACTTGGGTACCCTTGGTGTTTCCAACTGGGGCCAGTTAGCCAATTAAGTAAGTAAGTAAGCTATTGTTGTTTAGTCAGGTTAAGCTCAGCCTTTTAGTATATACATAATTATGCCAGGCATATGTTTTCTTGTAAAACGTACATACATAAATAAAGTACCGAGATATACTGGCTCTCCAAGCCATTTGATATCACGCCCGCAATTAGGAAACAGCATTAACACCAATAATTATGTCAGACTTTACATCCAGCGAAAAAATACATAACATGCAAACAAATGGTACTGGACTGAGTAGGAAATTGAGCAGCAAAGTTCCCTCCCGACGGACAAAAATTACACTCTATAAGTCTCTCATGCCCGGTCTATTGTATGGCGCAGAAGCATGGACGATGTCAATATCGTTCTAGAGAAAGATTTATGAACCTTTACGACTTTGCGATGGCGATAACGATTCGATGGAATTACCGACCACGCTGGCTACGCCGTGTTATTCGAATAGATGACTTAGTTCCTACCCTGAAGGTTTTCGATGCGGTACCTGCTGGTGGGGGCAAAGGAAAAAGAAGACCTGCTCTGCGTTGGAAAGACCAAGTGGAAAAGACTTGGTTATTCTTGGAGTCTCCAATGGGCGACTAGAGAATGGGGAAAGCTTAGACGGTTAAATCACCAATAAAGTAAGAAAATACAACATGAGACAGGGTTAGATTTCATTCTCTACAACAAAACCCCCAAATTGCTTATCACTGTTTGGTACGAGTGTATTTTAATAATAAGTATTTAGTTGGAATTTAGTTCAACAAATTGTCGTTATTGAAATTATATTTTTAGGATTCGAGTATTTTGCTTACGTTCAATTTATTTCGTTTTGAAATTTTATTAATTGAGTTAAGAGAAACCGCTTTCAGTAGTGGTACTACTATGAGGTAAACTTAAGAACGCTTCAACATAAGTTTGAATGTTTGGGTACTTGAGTTCGCTCAATGAGTTCTTAATTTAAACACATGAAAGCAAAACTCTTCGAAATTTGATTTTTTTTTTTCAATTAAAAAGTGATTTAAAATCAAAAGACTCCATTCATTTTCGAGGTCTTCGATAAAATTTTACTTAATAAGATTGGGAAAAAGTTTATTTAATGGAACTTAACTATTCCTTAAGAAAGTTTGATCTAAAATTGTTACTGTTGTTAAAATGTTTTCTTTGAAAATCACTCTCTTTTTAATTTGCCTACATAATTTCGTATAGAAATTAACACATTTATTTAAAATTTAATATTTATCAGTATCGGCATTTATTAATATTTGTGCTCTATGTCTTATGCAAAGAGGATATAAAATTCAAAGATTTAGCTGTCTTAAATCGCTGATAAATTGAAAAAATTGTTTATGATGCCATAAAACGTTCTAAAAATGTTACATTACACGTTTACACGTTGATGTTTTCAGGCAGAGAATAAAATCTACTTTTATTTGGAAATTCTAGTCGCTTAGATTCGAAGTGTTTTGGTCAAAGAGGAAGTGCTGGAGTGTTGGATATTAAAGTGAAGTGAAAAATTACGATCGTAGTGAAAACAGCAACACTGGTCTAGAGCTACTACTCTCTGTCTCCTGTGCTAGTATATTTGATGATTTAAAAGAAGCTTTGAAAAGCAGTAGAAAAGCATCCAAAGATAGATTCCAATATTTTTCCTGTTATATTTTCGTATGTGTATGTACATATGTACATACTTTAAAGCCCAATGCAGCGTTTTACCGCTCTGGAATTTGAAAACAAATTTTGACGCTCCACCCTAGTAAGCGTGTGCCACATGCGGCTTTTGAACAGTCAGAAAACGCATGTTATTCATAAATTTCGCAAAGTGCAAATACCTGTTAGTCGATCTTGAAGCTTAAAGATAGGATTTCATTGTAAAATGTTTACCAGCGGATCAAATCGTTGCGTTCTTAAAAGAGAATACTCCGTTTCTAAATCGCTGGTTTTGCAATGGAGTCTGTTTTTATTCAAATATATACTTGTATGTATGTGTATAGTTTTAGTGAATCACGGCCAAGTGAATCAAAGGTTGCGAAGTCCGAGAACCGCTAGACCGCTCTTTGTCGATTTGACAGCATCTACCCATTCGATAACGTAGTTATAGTGTTTTCATGCAATAAGTCGCCTTCACACGATCGTATCTGTTTGCAAACATGAGTGACAGGGCGAGAAGTATGAGCAAATGATGGTAAAAAAATCATTTAATCATTCATATTTTACGGTTACCAAAGTTAATTGTTTTTTTTTTTCTATCGGGACATGAGTTTTCGACACGTACATACTTTTGCCACTTCAATCCCTCAATACGGCTACAACCTCTTCGACATAATTATTTTCTTCACAAAATTGTTTGTTTAATTTTGTTTTGTTTCAACAGCTATTTACGATAAATTTCCGATTAAAATTAGAGACGGCATCGATTTTTTCGTGATTCGCATTGGTGATTCAGATTGAATCAACTACAAATGAGGTGATTCGTTCACAAAATTTTGTATGGGGCATAAAAGCATAGTATTACCTCGCACAATGGTTCCAAATTAATATTGCCGTGCGAAGGCTCCTAATTAACAGTTAGCGTCTTCCTCTTCTCTTTTACAATTTCTTCTTCGCTCTAGCATTCTGAGGATACTACTGCGTCACTGATTTTTTCTCTCAGCTCGATTGTCGCAATTTTGTATTCTATTATTCTTAGTAGTGAATGCATTCAAATAATTTTATATTTAATTTTAGTATAACAAAATGCAAATTTTAAGTGGCTATAAGTTACTGTTCACTTTTGTCAATTTATTAACCAAATCTCTTCCGAAATTTAATCCATATAAAAGAATTTATAGCCACAAGAAAGCTGCACTTTATTTTACTGAAATTAAAGAGGCTGTTGGTTGCAGAGATCGAAATGATTATTATGTTTTATTATTTTATTATTATGTTTGACCATAAAATATCCCAGATCTTTTAGCATTTCGTAAACTTCATGTTTATTTTTTCATCACTCATTATTATTTTCAACTCTCCTTTGCTATTTTAAATTTGGACTTAGCAGTTATTTACACTTAGCCAACGATCATGGTGGAATTAAATACAGGTGATGTCAGTAAACCGAATAGCTACAAATTTTGACATTGTCCGCTGGTTTATTTCCAGTATCGCCCACTCTACTTCCCTCTTGTGCAAAAGCAAAAGAAAATAGTATTAGAAATATTATTTTCAAATATTTCGTTCAAAATATCAAAGTAGGCCTTACTGACTATTTGGTATGTATTTTTGTTTTTCCTATTCATGTAAAAATTTATGGAATTTATGTAAGTCATTATTATTTTTTTTTTTTAATTTCACTATTAAGGTAAGGTTTCTTTTTAAAGAGTTCTAATATAAATTCGCTAATCGGCCAATTTATGCGAATGCGTGTTGAATTGATTTTGAACCCAGTCCTAAGTAAGTAGTTATATGTAGGTTAGGCCGGGTCGATTTGTGGGGAGGCAAAAAAATCGCCCATTGCTCTGTGAAAATCATATTATAGGGATCAAAATAAGAAACTTTGCCGAAGGAATCATACCTCTAAAACGAATTCTGATGTCCCCCAATTTGGGTCGAACTTTTGCGTATGATGAAGGTATCACTGTGACACAATTGCAGATCATAAAATTGCTTGTGTGCGTTTTTAAGCCACCACAAGACACAGCAGGTAGAATTGAAATTACCATTTCATTCTTATTACCTCGTCTCGTAGACCATATACATACATATAACGCAACAGTTTTTGTGAATGCATTAAGTCGTTGTGAAGAACTCAAAGTGTGAAGTGCTAATTTCAGATAAAAAAATATTTCAAAAAAAATAATAAGTGAAGTGACCATTCCAAGTAAAAAAGTTTACAATGAATCCACCTTCCTCTACACCGCAAGATGAAGCAACTACATCAACAACTATCAAAAACCCAATGAGTCATATACCCAAGCATGATGTTACTGTTTTTGGTGTGTCTACTGATTTAACTGATCTTAATTTACCAACCCATCTGGATAATTTGGGAAAAACTTGGTATGGAAATAGTGCTGAAAAATAGTGTATTTAATAAATTGCTTGACAAGTATCAAGAGCAAATCAAGAGAAGAAACAACACCCAACAATTTACAGAGTATGTAAAATCTCTGGAAACAATTTTTTACATTGGAACATGTAATTGCGATTTGAAGGCAGCTCCATGTGCATGCGGCTGGATTCCCGAACGCCTCAAAGAGTTCATGCACGATCTACATAATCAGAGAAGATTAACAATGGATGCATTTGTGATGGAAACTGAAGAGCAAGGAGCAACGTACTATATGTCATCAATGCCAACATACCAATATCCCGATGATTCAACATACGCACCGCCACCGGTTCAAGAAGATATGGATAGAAGCACAAGATCACAATACATAGAGAGAGAGTTCATTGGGTGGTCACGATTTCTAGAACCTCGTTTACGCAAAATTGTCAATCAAGTAATTAAAGATAATTCATATTATGCGCATTCGGAAAATATCTTGTTATCAATGTTGTTTGATGATAGCAAAGAAAAGCGCGACTGTGCTATCAAGAAAATTCTACGCTATCGAACCGATGTTGACGAGCCAACGGAACTTAGAGTTTATAAAAAACCAGATATAAACTTTAATTGCACAAGTTATACGGAAATGATCAATTTGAATGATATAAATATCGTATTTGAACCACCATTCACGCGAAGCTTTCCTTACGATACATTGAAAGAATATTTAAATCAAGATGATCCACCGTTTAATGATCCAAAAATTCCATCACACATACAAGGAACGGAACGACATGTTCAATTGCTAGCTAGCGTTTCCAAACGGGTTATACCGGAAAATGTAGAGGCTGTTATGGCGACGACATTAGAGAGCCGTGCGAAATTGCCCAGACTTGAAAGTAAAAAAGACTTCAAACAATAATTTTTTTTAGTTTCTTTTCTATAACTCACTTAAATGAATTTTTTCATTTACATATGTTCTGACTAAATAAATTTCTTAAAAGAAAAAATAGATATTGTTATAAATAAATAATAAATATTATTATAAATAAATAAATAAAAATAAAGAAAAAACATAGCCATTCTGGTTTCATTCCTTTACAAAATCATCAATTACAGTCTTATTTTTTCTTCACTGAGCGAAATATTTACATATCTACCAACATAAGGCCAGAATATGTGATAATTCGATCCGTATATATAAACGCTTACTTAGAAATTGTAAAAAAATATTAGGTTTTTTTCTGTAGAGCAATTGTAAAAAAAATATTAGCTTGGACTTTTGATTTACATATACCTATGAACATATGTATTCTTCGTATAGGTATAAAGTAAACATACAGCCAGTTTCACATTTCAATACCACAATGTGATTTTAAAAATTTCCTATGAAAGTGAATTAGTGTGCTCCCTATTTCACAAATATTCTTCGCATATCAGGTCATCCCTGTCACACATATCGGTTATCGTTGTGGCAATTCACAAACAGCTGTTGTTGAAATTTCCCTTTCGGATTCAGCTATGTATGCTTTTTTGAAGAGTCATCAGCAAAACACTGAAAAATATGCATATTTCAATGAATAACCAATACATAAATGTCAATCGAAAATAATTAAACATCCACACACTTTTTTTCATTTACTTTTCATTTCACATACAACCAAGCTTTCGGATTCAACTCACAAAAATGTATGTGAATGTGAAATTGGGATCACTAAACATGTGATTTCAAACCGAATCCACAGGGAAATTTGTGAATGTGAAACTGGGAGCACGGCTGATAAACATGTAAAAAAACAAAGTTTTTTTTTTCAATTTCGATTTATGTATAAAAATATACATACGCAAATTATATCCAAACCATTTACATGAATTTAAATAAATTTTTAGACGTGGACTTATTTTCTCCCTTTTTACTACTTCTCAAATGCATGTCACAATTAGGACAGTCTGTCAGTTGGTGAATTCAAACTGACATAGCCTGTATATAATATGTAAATTTCTCATTTCAATTAAAGTAAGAAGTTATCTCTTCTCTATACATAAATATTTGTACATGTATAAAACAAAGTTGCGTACGTATAACCGCTATAAATGGAAAACGGATTGTCCGATTTAAGTAGACTTTTTTAGTTGTATTTGGCTTTGTTACGGAGAGAAAATCCCGAAAGGTGGCGCTGGAATCGCTTTATTACTAAATATCGTATTTATAAATTGTCCGATTTCGGTTATATTTATATATGTACTGGTAAGGAGAGCGCTGGATTCGAGTTATTTATAAAAATTTAATTTCAGAATCGATTTTGATGACATTCATGTTGCATGCTACGTCCATGATAAAAAATGGGTTTACGAAAATAAGAGTTGCTTGGTTGGGCTGGAGGCGAGGTATACAGACAACTATACATCTTAACTGAGACGACAAAACATTGTTTTTATATTCATCAAAGCGGCATTTTTAGCTTTGAAATCTGTCATAAGTAGTATAAAGAAAAATAGGAAGTTAGGAGTCGCAGAAGCCGAGTTATTACCAAACTGCGGATGTAGGGTCCGCTTTATAAGAGTCAGATGGGATTCGAAAGTGCGATTTTAAAGACAATAAAACGAATAACGTAGTACATCACACAGCTTTGAAGACATTAAATGCGTGTAAAACAGAGTTTAAAAGTTTTTAATTTATTTCTTACCAATTTGAGGCTGTACTAAGTTCGTGTCTGCAAGTTATAGATACAAACGATAATTAAAAGACGTATCATATCCAAAATTGGCTGGCATTCAATTTTTTTAACGATTCTGAAGCACACGAAGTTATAAGGGGTATTCGTTCTTTTGTGTATTCAGTGTAACTGAATGAGCGTGAGCACCTCTTGTTATCATACGGTTACAATAATCAGCCAAGTTCCAAGTGAAATGTATTGTTGCTTAGCATGGTCAAGGCCATGCCGTGAGCAATTAAGTACCAAAGATAGTGTTTGCGGAGATCACTTTTCGCGTTCGGATATGGTGAGTAGCGGCAAAAGAGTTAGATTATTAGCAAAAGCGGTTCTTATTGCCACACCTTTGAATGAGAATAGCTTTATTCCAAAAAACGCAGCCGAAATCGTGTTTAATTCTGGTTTCTATTTGTTTTTTGTGTTAAATAATTTTAAAAAAGTTTTTACCGAAAAATTATTTGCACAGGTATTTATTTTAATTTTTTAATGTAAGATGCATGGTTTAAAACTGTTTGTGTAATAAAATCGAAGGGTGAATTGGTCGTGGAAGGATATTTCTTATGACATACATATGCTTACACGCAGTAGGACCACTAGCATACAATCATTTGTATGCTAAGGGATATCCGCTTCCGCACGTATCCTCTTTGCATTGTTAGTTCCGAAAAACGTCGTAAGCGAGAGGCTGATGACCGCGTCAATTGAATATATGAAACACATGCATAAACTTACGATTACGATCACGGCTTAAGCCCTCAAACTACGTACATCTGGTGATGGTACGTGGTTTACGGAGGTTCTGCAAGCAACCTGTGCTTTTTGACTTCGACTGTCAAATGACAAAAGAAATTATGTTTTCAATAATTTCGGGGCTCAAAAAAGTGAGTATCGTGGTATACGATATAAGTCCAACCAACCGCAAGCTGTGGAAAGAACTTAATGTGACCGCAGGTAATAAATACATATGTACATATATTATATTATTAAAAACATACAGAACTCAACGTCAAGCCGAAATGGGGTGACAGCATTGATTGTAACCATCATGAGAAAAATCAGAAAAAAATCTATCCCATGTAGTTTGAAAATTATGGGCATTTAAGAAAAACCTAGAAATTTAGTCAAACTGTAACCATTTTTCGGTTATTGTGGTTCATTTGAAGTATTTTTGTTCATTTAAACTTTGGAACCTTCAAATAATGAAACAATTGCCCCAAGTTTTCGAATTAAGACTATTTGTTAAACTATGAATTTAAAATTTTTATAATTGTCGCCTTTGAAAATATATTAAAGTGCCTTAGCAAGTGCCGTTGTAAAATGGTACAATACTTGTTAGTTTCATACTAAAAATACGAGTAAAAAAATAAAATCCTCAAGTAACCCGATTTTTGCTAACCCATTTTACTCAGTTCAAATGTTTTTTATTCGCGCAAGCTCTTGGTAGGTTCTTAATTTTACGGCAAAATTATGAGAGAGGTGGATAGTGGACATGTTTGCCATGAGCGAGCGAGACAGATAGTGACGTAGTAACATCAGAGATTGGTCGATAGTAGTGGACCTTTATGATGAAGTAAAGTGACGAAATTTTTTTCATTTACGAAATCAGCGCTTAAAGGTTATAAAAAATCTCAAGGAAAGAGTTATGTGATACAAAAAGTTTTTGAAGCTAAATCTGTAAAAATGGTAAGAAAAGCGCGTTTTAAATATGAAGGTGTAACAATAATTGGTAGCCATATTTGTTCGTAAAATAACGGCAACTAATATTGTAATATTTGTTCAACTTTTGTTCCCGCAGTACCAGTGGCGTAACTATAGACAAGGGGGCCCAAGTCGGATTTTCACTAGGGGGCCCTTACTAGACGTACGAGGACAATTTTTTGAATTGTTGTAACAATAAACAACACAGGATTATTATGGAAGGTACGGATACAAATGATGTTGAAAAAAAAAACAATCAAGTGTTATTCACGTAAAACGTTTTATTTGTATGGTATGATGCTGAAATATAATACTAAAATATAATACTGAATATAATAATAATAATGATAATAATAATACTGAATCGAAAAACACAGAAGAAAATGGACAATTTCTGAGTTCCCAAAGTTGTAATATGCTCAGAATTTGATACGCCGTACTTTCAAGTCAGCAAACTTGTGAATAATTTGATCCAAGTTATTTCTCAAACTATTTGTTATTTCGTGTTCAATGGACAGAATACTCAAATCACTCAAACGCTCCTGGCCCATGTTACTTCGAAGATAGGTTTTGATTATTATATTTAATTTTGAAAAAGGCATCTCAGCTGTAGCAACTGTGACCGGAATGGTTAAAAACAAAATTAAAGCTGTGCAATCTTCTTGAAAACTGGTAGATAAAGCAGCGTTTTCAATAATTAACAAATCTGCCAGTTGCTTGACAGAAGTAAGTTTTTCAATTTGTTTTTTGAGACATGATCGAAGAGATACTAACTGTTCAGCAAATTTGTCATTAATGTCGTCAGCTTAACTATCCGCAAGTATCACAGCTTCTTTGTAGAGTTCTTGATCCGTCATTTTTGTCAATTCCTTAGGTTGGAGTACTCGAAAAGTTTTTATCACGTTCTTCAAACTCTCAAACCGATTGAGTAATTGATTGCAAATGATGTCGAGACATCCAAGGAAAATATTTACACGGAATCGTGCTTCTCCATCAGATAGTCTTTCATCTTTACACAATTCTAATTTTTTGATCCGCTTGTTTTAAAACTCAACCTTGACTTTCCAATCAGCACTTAGTTCGATTGCCTGTGATTTTGCTCCCTCGTAGTCATTTCGGAATTCTAGCAGTTCTTGATACGCTTGTTCATGTAAAACATGTGCTTGAGAAAGATCGACGTCCGGCTTTTGAAGAGCTTTTGTAAATAACACAACCACGAAAAAGAAATTTTCCTCTTATGATCTATTATATCTATATATATTTTGATATTACTGTTACTTACCAGAGGTACGATTCAGTATTAAGTTCAAATTTCACTATAAAATTAGCGCCTCAAGAGAACAATTTACGTTTAAACTTGATCTCTTGAATTATTCGAAACGCATTGAAGCGCATACAGATCGGTAATGTCAAAAAAGCTGCACTTCCAGAATTTCCAGATGAGTGAGGGAGAGAGAAAGCGCACTGAGCGAGAGGTGCAAACGCTGTCGATCACGGCAGCGAGAGGAGAGGGAAGGGGAAGCGCTGAAAGCGCAACGTTGCTCGCCAAACTATGAATTTGGTAGTACTAAAAGTTTTACTTTTTACGTTTTTTATAAAATAAATTTTTTTCTCTCGCCACTTTTGGGGGCCCCCTGGTGCTCGGGGCCCCGGTCTCTGAGACCGGTAAAACCGGTGGTAGTTACGCCACTGCGCTACATTGTCCACACTCGCATCATCCATGTTACCATATGCATTGTCCGAGCTGACGTGGCTTGCATTTTCGTGCACCGTTTGCATTAATAACGAATGTCATCAGTAACGTATACCCGATTGTCGCGGGAAGCCATCCGTGATATCTTCCTCTGACCCACTAACGTTGGCACTGTGTACACTATTAAAAGCCTTATTTCAATTATAAATCTTTACTATAAATATTAAATATAAACATTTCTACATTAATCGTTCATATACTTATAAATAAAAATGTTAATTAAATTCGTACAAACATACATACATATATAAAACAAATTTTACTTACTATTTCATACATACATATGTACATACATATGTTACATTGACCAGTTTGCAGCCATACCGTTAAGATTTTATATAATTGGTAGCTTAGTTATAGGATTTACATTTACCATCGGTCAGTTCTTCCGATGAAATATATCCGTTCAACAAATACGCTGGACTAAGATGCTGGGGCGACAAATTAAGCGTAATGCTGTTAAATTTATCGGAGCAAACAGTGGAAATATATTTTTGAAATTGAAAATGGTAAAAATTATTATTTTCCCGAGAAGAGCTTTAGTTTTGAAATTCGCTGATGTCACATATCCACAATTGAAGAAAATGAAGGAATATAGCTGGAAAACATTGGATGACACTATCGACAGTTTCCAAAGTTTTCGCTTTTAGAAATTTTTGATGGTAACTCACTATTTGAGATTAGTATACAGTTCCAAAGAAAATCAAAAAATTCATATAAAATGACAAGAAAGGATGGATAAATACTTTGGAGATTCTGCACCTGAAATTTTAATATTTAAGAAGTGCTTTACAATGTTTCGTTTTGGTCGTACCACCTGAAGACGCTGAAACGCACTCAAAGGAGGTATTCAAGCAAGAAATCGTCGATAAAACCATTTAAATGATATTGGAACTGAAAATGGAATTGTGTGACGTGATTGACGCCTTAGGTACATATGTACTTATATCAACTGTATGGGTTAATCATATTTTGAATTTAAAAAGCAATATGCGTGATAGGGGTCGCGATTGCTTACACTCTACCTTAAACATAATATACAAATAATAATTTGGCGCTTACACTACATCTGTGGCTTCCCGGCATAACCGAAAAAGCAAAATCGAGTTAAAGCAAAATTGTACATCTGTGGGTGTTAATCATTCGAAAGAATGTAAATAAGTACTTTTCCATTCCATATTCAAAACATTATGGCGCGTTTTCTTGAAAACAGCTGTGAGTAACTTTTTCGGTTATGCCAGGAAGCTACAGATATACATAGCTCAGTGTTAGGCGGAGCTTCTCCTATCATTTCTGATGTGCGCTTTTAAATTGTACCACAAATGAAGGGACCTACAGTTTTGTGCCGACTCCCAGTAGCAGATGTATTTTATGAGAAGCCTTTCTCGTGTTAAAAATACCCTCAGATGTTTGCCATTACCTGCCGAGGGGTGACCGCTATTAGAAAAAAACTTTTTCTTTGATTAAAATTTTGCTTGCTCTGAATGAAATTCGACACATCGCTACCCGCCCGACCACAGCGGCCACCTTCCTTAAATATTGCCGTGTGATAACTAGATGATGCTCAGCCTCAATATCTTTTGTAACCATGGACGAAACTTGGATCATTCATAACACAATATACCAAGGTTAATCAAAACAATGGGTTTATCAAAGTGGGTCCAATAAGGCCAATAGGTAATGCCCACCGTTTTTTTGGATGCACGCGATGTTATTCACATTGATTATCTTAAAGAAGGTAAAACCATCATTGGCGAATATAATTTTGAGATTTTGGAAAAATTTGATAATGATTTGAAGCTAAAAATATCACAATCGCTGATTTGTCATACTGCCCTCGTTTTTTTCATTAAGTCCATTATACTTCGTACATATGTAAGTATGTATGTACAACTTCTGAACGTTGGCTTAAATCCCGAATGTTCAACAAAGTGGGAGCTTCCTTACAAACAACGGGTGTTAAATTATGGGTGCGTTTTTTATTTGCAAATGTAAAAGAGAAACAAAATATAAATTCAAAATAATGTATAACAATTATAACAAAATTAAAAAAAAAGACACGTCTCTCAGATTGTCACATATTTATTCGCAATAGAGTGATGTTTTGAAATCTTACAAAACCTAAAACCCATGTGAAGTATACCACAGCATTAACCCTTCACGGCGGCGTGTTGCATTCCTGCAACATAATTTTTAATTTACTAGTGTTTAGTAGAGATAATATTTAGTACATTTCACAGATATACAATTTCGTGGTTCTCTCTGTTAGGATGTCGACTAGACGATTGAATTTCGCTGAAATTAGTAATATTTTGGAAGACTTCGAGAGTTCGCCAGATGAGGACTTTTCAAGTGATGACATTCTTGAAGATCCAAACTATATTGATAATACAGCCAATATTCAAAGCGAAATTGAAGATACAAGTGATGATGATGGAAACGCCGAATGCTTTGAACACGCTGCAGTTTTGTCAAGCACTACGGGTAAAAAACGTCATGAATGGAAAACAAATCTAACATGGAAAAAGCAGAATTTATTGCTGAATGAAAACCAGCTCGCCTTTTTAGGAAACACCATGCTGCCACATGAGCTTATGAAACTTTCAAATCCCATACAATTTTTCTTTTATTTATTCCCACAGGAAATTTTTGAGAAAATAAGAGATGAGACGAATATTTACATACGTCAAAAGAATGCAAACTCGACAGCTTGTGTAAGTACTTTAGAGATAAGCCAATTCGTTGGAGGTCGTCTCTATATGTCAGTTATACATACGTATGTCAAACGTTAGAAAATATTGGGCGGATGATGTAGGTGTTACTGTGATTACAAATACCATGTCACAAAAAAGATTTGAATTAATAAGAAATTCTATTCATTTCAACGACAATAGAAATCATTTGCCACTATCTCATCAAAATCATGACCGATTGATTAAAATAAGGCCAGATGTAACTGAACTAAACACAAATTTTCAAAAAGTTCCAATGGAGGAGTTCCTTTGTGTAGACGAGCAGATATGTTCAACGAAGGCCCGAAATCACATGAAACGGTACAACCCTAAGAAACCACATAAATGGGGCTACAAAATAATGGTTCTAAGTGGAGAATCAGGTTTCTGTTATCAATTTGAGCCTGATACAGTAGTGCGACCCGGAGAACCAGATATTGGTGCTTCCTCGAACGCTGTGGTTAGACTGGCAAGAAATATACCCAGGAACAAAATTATCTTGCCAATGAAGGAATTTTCGGCTTGGGAACTATAAGCAGAAATCGGATCCCAAATTGTAAATTGCCCGATCAAAAAGCTATTAAAAAAGAAACTCGTGGTTATTCAGTTGAATATGTAGCTTCCTTTGATGGTGTGGACATATCTACCACTGCCTGGGTTGACAACAAAATTGTTTGTTTGGCATCGACTTTTGCAGGAGAAGTTCCCAAAGACACAGTTCAACTCTACGATAGAGCAAACAAATGTAATATTTAGGTTGCTCGGCCATTTGCAGTGGCTCAATATAACTCATACATGGGTGGCGTTGATTTTATCGACAGTATAAAATAACTGTTCGAAACAATAGATGGCAAGTTCGTCTATTTTACCATTTAATTGATTTGGTTATTATGTAGCAATTCGTGGATTCTTTCTAAGCGAGTTCACAAAGCGTGCGCATCAACCGAGAAACAATTGAGTTCTGCTGAGTTTCGTCTATATGTTGCTGAAGTACTGTGCAAAATGGACACAACAGCGAAGACAACAAAGCGGAGTTCTAACTTTAAAAACGAGTTGAGAGTCAAGTCATCCAAAGGTTCGGCGCAGCATATACCACCACTGCCAGTACGTCAAGACCAGATGGGCCATTGGCCGATTTGGACTAACAACCGTATGCGTTGCAAGTTTCCAAAGTGCACGGGATATACACAAACGTTCTGCGAAAAATGTGGAGTATCACTTTGTTGCAACAAAAACAACAATTGCTTCAAAAATTTTCACCTAAACTAATTTCGTAAGTTACCTACTGTAACCAATTTTTTTACTCAGTCCACCATTTGTTGCAGATGTGCAACATAACATTTTTCTTTAAATAAATGGAGTTTTTGAAATTACAAAAAAAACCAAAACAAATGTTTTATATTTTGTTCTTTTCTACCAAAAATATTTACTTTTACTAAAAATTGGCTTGTTGCGCTACGAAGGGTTAAAATTAAGTTAAATTAAAAAATAATACAAAAATAAATTATTAGGAAACACCGCTTTAAGTATGATTTTTCTTTTCCTAATAATTTTCTCAAAAAAAACCAATCGGCTTAAGCTCAAAAAATAATTTAAAAAAAAGAAATTTTTTAGTTTGTCATTATAGTCTCGCAATTTTTTCATAATGCTTTAGTTCCATAGATATGAGCATCTTTGTGAGCGTCCTCTACTGAGCAACATAAGTATAAAAATTGAGGAGCGATTCAGAAATGGTAAAGTTTTTTACTACGAAAAGATCGGAAGAGGGTTTTTTGACTCAAAAGTCAGATTAAACACCCTGAAAGTAAGGGTTATTTTGTATACAGTTTCTATTTTTACTGTTATGACGCGTAATTATGGTGTGAAAATGGCGTGTAAATAAACTTAAATCAACAGGTACAGTAAATTTTCTTTTTTCTTTAAATGTTGATATACCATAGTATGTTAAAAAGGATTTTTATATACGAAATGATTGCTTTGAATGTGTTTCGATTTTTTTTTTGCTTTTTCGTACTCTAAAAAATGCAACTGGTTGGCAAGATATCTCAAAGTCTAATTTATCAATCGACTTGGAACAACCTGGGAAATGTTCGAAAAACGAACCGCAATAGTCTGACACGAGCTTTTTTTTTATTTTGCAGTTTTACAAAACTTACAGCTTTTTCCTTACCAAAAACAAGGGAAAACATTTTTTTTTGTTTAAAACTCAACCATTTTGCCAAGTGTTCGAGTTTTTGGAAAAACCTTGTGTCAGACAATAGCCAAGGGGATACAAAAATAAATTATTTTTGAATTTTCTGTTTCAGATGAATTGCATGACCGGAATCCTGCCAACCGTTTGACCTTTCATTTTTGAAAGGGGTGCATTCCAACAGTCAAAAAGAGGTCAAACAACATTGAACAAAAATTCACAAAAATTCATTTTTAAAGTTCAATAATTAAACGATTCGAACCCAAAAAGTCTCATCCTATTCGCAATAATGGTTCTCCTGCAATCCATCATTAAAAAAATTTTACAAAAAAGGGGTTATTTGTAGAGGACCGCCTTTAATAATAAAATATAGAATATCGCACAGCCCTTCAAAAGAAATAAGGTTCTGCGCTGAATTCAAATGAGATATAAAATTATAACGCTTGTTGATACTCGTATGCATAACATACATACATGTATACTTTTCCAAATTTTGGTTTTTGAGCTTGAAAAAGTGGTAAGGATGTTAAATTTTCGATATGATCTTCCATAGTTACTCAAGATATAGAGAATCATAGAGAATAAAATATTCTTTAAGGCCTACAACAAATACTTAAATCGATTGAGATTGTTTTAAAATTAACGTTCCGCGTCTTTCCGCATCAGTAAATAAAATAAAAATGCAATTGTACATATGATTTTTATGCTATTGAATATTATAATACTGATATATTTTAAACTGTTGTATGAACAAGTCGCTAAGTTTAAGTAATTAAAAAATTGTGTATACAAAAATCATCAAAATAATAATAAGTTTCGAATATACTGGTTCAGAGTAAAATAATCTGAAAGCTGATAATTTTTTAAAGCAATGGCTTAAGCGCTGATTATACATACTTCGCACAACTTTCGCATTACTTTGCACCACCTTCCGTATCATACTTAATGCTGATTATGCTTCGCACAATCAAACTTATCAGCCTTGCCAACCGCCAAACAACAATAAATGACTATTAACGTATTAGGGTCATTCACGGTATGCGCACAAAACAAGCAGATCATTGTGAATTATATGTAAACGCATTTTGATATAAATTTTTAAAGCAGGCCTTATTAATTTTTACAAAGAAGTAGTAAATAAAATTTTCCCTCAAACCCGAGGCGAAATAGTTCATGAACAAAACATTGTTTTCGTGAACGTGATGCCACAAGCTCTCTTGCTAACAATCCGTCCGTTGCAGATAACGCACTTTCCCATTCGCTCTTCTAATTGGGCACAAAATGCATTACACAAATATACCACATATTTATTCATTTCGTGAGCAAAGTGCACAAAATATTTTTCCACTAAAAAGCACAAATCAAATGTAAACAAATATTTTTTTTTTAATCAAATGAAATCAAAGTTTAACAATTAAGATAAATGAAAAAAATTTAATTTTAAATATTTATGTACATAAAATTGAAAACCAACGACAACCGGCTGCATAGAAAAAAACATAATAAATAAAACTTCATTTCAACTCCAGCAGAAACTTCTTACAATAACTTAAAAAAAATTTTTATACTAATTTGGTCAATTTATCCTCTACATCCCTTTTAATTATCAAAAATGTTTCGTACTTTCAACGAAAATATAAGTGATCGACCTTTTTTATTAGTATATCTATTTCAGCTACATTCATTTATTTGATTTTTTGAAGAAAATAAAACTATTATAAGAATTCACATGTTAGCATTATGAAAGTTGTGAATATCCCTAAAAGCCTTTACATATGTACATCTCTGTAAAAGCTTTGCTATTAGTACCACAGCAATTGAAATGTCACTTAAGAAAAACGCTAGCAAATCAAAATTCAACAGAGTTCAAAATTTTAATAAGTTTTGTTAATTTCTGGGTAATCGGATTCAGGTGAAATGCATTGAACAGATTTTATTTGACAGTTCAAAAGTTGTGCGAAGTATGCATAATCAGCGCTTTAAAGATGTATATGAACATTAGGAACAATTTACGGTGTAGAAAAAACTGAGTGAAATTTCCATAGGAAATGTAACTCACTTTTGACCATGCTTAATTTGAAACTAAAGAAAACGTCGACTTGGTAAATAACAACTTACTGTATGACATAGTAAATAATTATTTTCGCCAGAAGCTCGATTAAACTCCGGTGTGGTCTCTTGCTGTAGACAAATTTTAAAATATTCTCGTTTCATTGAGCGCGTGAAATTTTCGTCCGGAATTCGATGCGGTACTGAGGTTCAAGTGCATATGTATGTACATTGTATATTAGACGTGTCCTTATCGAACTATTTTTTGAAAATTTGTATGCAGAAACCCTCTGACTCTTATTTTCATTAAAAAAAGAATTGTCAGAAGTTTCATTAAAAAATTGAATTTTAAGCCGTGCCGCATCGTGGTTGAAATTTTATACATAGGCGTCTAATATACAGAACTATGTAGATTCATAGTACTTTTTAAAGACTTAACATATGTTACAACTTTAAAAGAAAACTATTGATAAAAATGTATGTATATATAACTTTCTAAAGTTTTAGTACAAAATGCTTGTAATGAAGTGCCATTAGAATTCCTTTCATTTTAATTGTCCTTTTTTACACTCACAAAAAAACAACCAAAAATATTCAGAAACCTATATTTGTAAAAGAAACTTGGGTTTTTATTTCTAAAAGTCTGTTTATTTTAGACTTGACAGAATTTGGACAATTCCAATGAATTCTAGCGTGTTTTTTTCCGCGATCTTTCTTCCAGCTAGTTGTTCATGTCGGTACAATACTAGGTATAACTACAAATGGATTTACTTTTAAGATGTCGCGAACATGAAATGAAAACCCAAATACTTGGTGGTAAACTTCCTTCACAATTTGATTGTTTAGGTGTCTTCTATATCTATGCTATTATATACCATTGATTATATGGGGAATGTTTGTCACGCTTTGGCTCTCAAAGTACTGAACCGATTTAAATATTATTTTTTTAAATGAAGCATTTGTGAAAAACAACTTCTATTTCAGTTCTTGAAATATATATAGTAGGGTGATTGTCAAAAGATTTCTTTCATAGCAATAATTGCATTGAGTTACATATATGTATGTACATACATATGTACATTGATGTAGTTTTTTCTTACTGGAAAAAGACTGGTTTACCCGGTTTTTTTTTATTTAAAAATTAGGAACCGTTTTTTTCAAATTACCATTTTTCGAATAACTCGAAAACCGGTCTTACAAAAAGTCCAATAATGGAACACCCTTTTTTATTGGGTAAAGTTACAAAAAAATATAAAGACGTACCAGCATTAAACTATTTGGTCGCCAATTACAACGCATAGCTTTCATAAATCACTGTCTATATCGGAGGGGGGAGGGGGTTTGTTGTTGGGTTTTCACCTACGCAACGCCGCGGTTAAGTGCTACTATTTTATATGTAATATGAGAGTGGTTTATTTGAATTTGTCCGACGCAGCTCAATCAGCGATGGAAGAGTGATTGTGTTTTGGAAAAAAACTTGAATTCCAACAAAAGACCGAAGTGATTGCGTAAAAAAACTTAAAAATTCTTATGAAACATGGAGGAACATAGAAAAAATTTCAAAAAAACAAGTGAAACGCAAAAGATAAAATAAGACATATTTAAAAACGAAATGAACAATCTCTTTGATACCGCGCATGCATATATTTTAAATATGTTAAAAATCGAGTAGCAAATTACATGAAACCTTAGTTTACCCACGAATAGAGCGATTAGAGCTCCATGTGATGATATTCTTCTTTTGCAAAAAATGCAGAGAAAAAAGATAATAATTATATTGCGAAACTTGCTTCAAAACGTTTTTTAACCATCTTTGTATTTGACAGATGAACAAGTTCTTTTTTCGCTTTTTTATGAAAAAAAAACAGTCAATGCGAGAAAAAGTCTCATACAAATAAACGAAATGTTTACATTTACGAAATACTAATTGACAATTTTATTGAGCTCGACGCCAGTTTATGGAAGATTGTTATTTGGAAAAAAATAACAAAAACATTTGTTTCGAAATATTTATAAAAACAACCGGAAGTAGATGAAGTTTTGAAAAGGAGCCTACCAAGCGGTTTGATAACTGTGAAATCCTTGAATTTTTTAAACAATTAATATAAATACTTCGTTTCTAGAGATTGAGCATCGTTTTTTTCATTAAAATTAACAGCATATTATATAAGCTACATGGTTAGGTACTGGAGAGGCCCATTTCTTGAGATGATTTGTTCAAAACTATCGAAAATTGTTTTAAGCTAAAAACACCCGTTTTATGCGTACATGCTTATCCTTATATGTACGGATGTGTGCACGTACTTCCTACATATGTACATACATATGTAAACCATACATAAATGCCCACACATACATACATACGTACATTTGTGTAAAGTATGTACAGTTGAGATCAAAAAAATAGGAGTGTCCCAAGGAAATACACAAAATGCTATATATTCTTCTGAAGAAGTAAAATTTTATTCAGGAACACTTTAGAAGTATATTCTTTACTTAATCTTGTATTTGTATACGCAAAAAATTTGCATCAAAAGGTTTCAAAATAATGTTTAAAAAAAATAAGTACATAAATTATTATTATAGATGGATATTAATTTAATAGTTGTATAATATTTGGTGGGATAGCGCCGATTTTGTTAAAATAGTGGCACATCTTCTGGGCATGGAGTCGATGACATCCTGACAACGTTTCGAAGGGACTTATCGCCATGAATCTCGCATTTGTTCCGAAACACTTTTCTTGACATCTGCCCACAGATTTTCTCCTTTTGCCCGAAAAAACTATTGCCACCATATATGGCGTTTGAAACGTTTTTCCATCAACGTATTTGGAAAGTTAAGTTTTCAAAATCCAAACAATTTTATATCAGTAGTACAAACAAACAAAGAAGGTTATAAACAAAACGAAAAATCTTTAATTTCATATAAATTTAAACGATATTTACACAAAATGTAATTCACAACGGATATATAGTAAATAGTATATAGTATCAATATATGTACTTGTTTTAACTTTCATGGCAACTGTTTATAAAACTCTGCATAGTTTTCTGGTAAATACGACGCCATTGCCAGAAGATCCTTCTTCTTTTCATTACTTATTTTTATTGGATCATTCCTGAGCATTGGCAAAGTATAACTCGCATAATGTTTAGTTTTTTTTTGAGCGCAAATTGTAAGAAGTCCATGATTCTGCTATGTAATGCTGCTGACGGATTCTAAGTGTGTTTGGATCGTATATAGAAATGTGTATCCACTTTGCAGTAGTTATTTTGCACAAAGGACTTCTATATAAATTTTTGACTAGCATCTCGAAGTTTTTAAATTAAAGTGGAGCCGTTTGATGAACTTTGAATTTATTCGAAGGCCTTGTAAATTGAATCGTTTGACACACATCTGCTGGTGTATAAAGTTGAGCTCTTTTTTTATTTTTTTAGATAAGTGCAAAATCCCGGTCGCAAGGCAAAAAGCTGTGCCCGAAGTAAGAATTTTTTGATTCACTTCAGAAAAGTATTTATTCAGAAGGCTGTGGCACAAAGCAATCATAGTCCAATTGTTATTTTGTGCAACTCATCTATCGGACCATATAATCAAATTTCTAATTTGATCATTTTCCAGAATACTGAATTTTGATGCAATGTGTTTCCAAATACATGAAGCTATTTCAGCAGCTCCTCTTTTAGCAATCGTTTCGTGCCAAGTATACATATCGACCGTATTTTTAGCGATACTATGGACAGCAAAATTATAATTGGAATACTGCCGCTAATAAAATACATCAGAATGTGTGAGGTTCGGTGTGAAAATAACTTGCTGCATATCGACACATATGACAACTGTATTTGGTGAATTTTTACCAGCGTTGGAATTATCTCTAAGTTGCGCATATGCTTTATCTGCTTGCTCGTGATGAGCTGTTGCCAAGTTTTGAATATTTTCAAATCGTTCCGTATCAGCAGCGGCAATCATATCAATAAAATACTTGTCACAAACCTTGCTTCTTGGAAAACCAAATCGTAGTTTGTGTTCTGTATGAAAAATGTGCTTATATGTGTTGTACGAAATTTGGGTATCCGTATATTTAACTTTGTATAACTCGAACATTGTTTTAATATTTAAATTGGGGTTAAGACAATTTTATCGAGCTTTTGAACGACTATAGTGGCTTTCTTGGCTGGGAAAGCTTTCTATGTGTTTATCAACGCTCAGTTTTTCCTGTTCTATGATTTTGTGGGGACGATTTTTATGTTTTCCGCGATGATCATCAATGTTTTTACCATGTTTAATTTTTTCAACCAAAATTTGTACTCTGCGCTGCGTTATCTTCATATTTTGAAGTAAAATGTAAACAACGAAAAACAACAATAAGACAATATTTACCTGAAATGTGTGACAAAACATTTTTTACACACTCTCTCTCTTTTTCCGTTTGAAAGCACCAAAATATAAGATACTGTTGTATTTCGTATAGAACTTCCCTCGTCAACTCTTCTCCTCTTAGGCTCGCTCAATAGAAGAAAAGAGGATAAAAGTAAACATTGCTCGTTGAAATTTTTGCTATAAAAGTTATCAAAAAGGTTCTTCATTTGTTCATCATCAAGTTTTTGACAATGAAAATTACAATGGCAATCAAAAACCTATAAAAAAATAGTTCAAAATGTATATGAAATAAAAATTATATACTTAAAACGTTTTTCGACTATACCTGCTTTGGGACATTTTTTGCTGGTATAACTTGTTTTTTTTTCTATTAATATAAGATTTTCCACTATTTCTTAATCATTTATTATTGATATCTTTCCAGTTTTTTAAATTTATTTTTCTTTTCGAGCCTCTAACACACTTATCAAGCACACGAGAACACTCACTTTTTGCCATTGTACACACAATAAATAAGTCAGTTTAAACGTTATTCCACTGAGTGCTTGTATTAAAATACGATTTGAATAAGAACAAATGCAATAATTTTCCAAATTTTGATTTGAAATGATAATAGACACCCATTATAACGGTAATCTGCAAAAAAAAATTGTTTTGAAAAAATTGTCGCTTACAACGTTATTCGCGAACATGCTTCAATTGTATATTTGTGCTTATATTTCGTGTTTAGTGGACGGCACACACATAGTCGGGACCCCGTTCCACCATATAGAACAATTTTGGTTTCGTCCATTTCGAAGCTGGCCAGTTGACGTGTTCATGAGCAAACTTGACACACGCTGCTACATATTTTTTAGAAAGCAAAGTAATTTTTTGTGGACTTCTGCCATTTAAGTTGGATACTTGTAAATGTCTACAAACGGTTATTTTACTTACAGAAAGTGTCAGCTCTTTTTTATATGCCCAGCTGAAGCAAAGGATCAACTTTGCTATATCCTGCAGTCTAAACTTGTGATTTTACGTTTACAACCTCTACTTTTGCGGATTTTTTTTTGTACGAAAAAGCGTTAGCAATCATTTGGTTAGAGCATCCCAAAGTTTCTTTAATAATCTTATAAGTTTTGCTTTGCTTCCGCAAATTTTAAATAACTTCGGGTTCCTTTGGAGGTGCAATGCCACTATCAACCAAAATATATTTTCACTTCTAATCGATACTCCTATTATTATGATCGCTCTCAGTCAAGGCTCTAAACTGAAATTAATAATATTAAACGCAAAAAGCGTATTGATCACAGCTTAATTATTACTAAATATTTCAAAATTTACCGATGCAAGAAGTGGTAATGAAACCCATCTACTGCATGTTGTATCATGATCAAATTTTAAAATTGAACAAGCTTGGTATATGCACTCCTATTATATTGACCGCAACTGCATGTATGTAAATATGTGCGATACGTTGACGGTCTTTTTAGCTGTTTGGCTGCTGTTCCGTCGTTTGTGTGCCAGTTGGCGCAATCATTTCTCGGCAGCGTTTAAGGTAACCTAAGTGGAAGTTTAACGAGGTTGACACGTGCACGCCCTTAATTTGTTTACAAATCACTTCAGATACGTTATACGCACGAGTAGCACCGTACTACCGCAATGCCACACCGCTGCGCTCCGGTACGAGTACACGTTACATGATCTATTAATGAATCATGGCGTGCGTACGTGGACCGAAGTATGCACTGCATGCAGCATGCGTTTACATACACCGGTGTCGCACCTTCTCATGCGATTCCCATCCGGTAGGTATGTATGTATGTATGTACGAGTATGTTAGTGCATGCGAAAGCCGGCCACGGCACATGCAAGACCACTGGGTCATAGTGTGCAAACACGGCAAGGGTATGGAAGTCAGTGCTTTAGTATCGTCCACCAACCGATAGGTAATGGTAGACGTGCGACGTGCGACGTGCGACGTACAACGTACGACGCGTGATGGTCGTCTGCCGATTGGCGGTCGCTCAATTGTTCCATGCACTCTCGACTACGACCACGATCTCGGATGATAGGTCATGCGATGCTGTTTGCGTTGTTGATGCGATGATGCGGTGATGTAATGTACGAGTATGTACCGTGATACCGACGGCCGATTACTAACAATGAGGGTGACAATGGTCGCTGCCATCCACTGCCGTTAGCCAATCAGCGTATTTCTTAACTAGATTACTAATGCAAAACCGTGCTATAGACAAGGTGGCTGCATTTGTGGTTTTTATGGTTTCGTATGTAGATACATACATACCGATATACATACATACATATTTATGTATTTATGCACATAAGTATGTACACAAAAATCGAAAAAATGTATTCCTTTGATGGAAATACATATGTACATACATATTTTGTATTGAGTATGTACATAAGTAAATATGACATTGCCATATATTGACGAGTACGGTCAATACATACATTTTTTTTTTTCAACTAAAATTCAGGTAAATCTCAAATAAAAACTAACAATACAAAACTTATAATAATCTAATAAATTGTCATCTGGGCTGTTCCATAGAATTTTCACATTCCCGATATCATGAATAAAACTTCCGTGAAATTTGTTCTTATTGTGCATAACAAGGGAACTGGGAGGTGGTCCAAACACTCCGCAGAAACTTGGGATCAAGGAAAGTGTGGAAGGCTTAGCTGCACCCAATTTTGGATTAACCACTACGCTTCCGCTACAAACATTCGAAATGCAATGCTATGCATCTTTTATACATTTTCACATTTGCACTTTTTTAATAAAACTATTAATAACTTATTTTTAGCATTCACACAAAATTGCCAAAATGAAATGTCAGCAGGTATAACAGCTGATTTGGAAAATTCGAAATTCCTACTCTCCAATTTTCCTCTAGGAGGATATTTTTCCCGGGAAAATAAAATAATCGCGGAAAGAATTCCGCAAGAATATTTAGAATCGGGCTGTATAACACATATTTGTAAAAATTTAAACTACGCTTTCGCCGTAATAAATAGTTAAATAAATAAAAATATGGAATCAGTGAACTTGTTAACACCGACATGGATCAAAAGTAATGTTCGTGCAAAAACAAAAGCACACTAATTGCATACCTGCTTTAAAGTTACGGTATTTCATTTGTCGCTTTCAGATGACTTAACTAACTTCAATTATGGCTTTTTAATGCTTCCAAAATGTCTTCCTTAAAGTTACATTAAATATTGAATAAGTCCTAAGTATAAAAAGATAAACCAAAGGCCTTGTTTTTTTTAGTAACGTGAGTTACCACAACTTTATTTTTTAAATAGTATCTCCATTTGTTGCTCAAACTAATTATAAACTGGCATACTCTGCCCTCTCAATGCCACTCTCAAAAGCTGAAGAGATTAGGAGAAGAAGAGACAAAGAAAAAAAGCGTTACGAAGGAATAGAACTAAAAAGAAGACCTTAATTGAACAACTACTTAAATCTTAACTAAAAAAGTATTTTAAAGGCAGAAAGAATGAAAATTACAAAACAAGTTGAAAAGTTTAGGCTACAGAAAAAACAATATCTAATCAAGACTTTACAAAACTTAATTGATTTCTCGTTCAAATGTTCAGTCACTCACGAAAAGCATCTTCGGGTACTCGTACATCGCATTAAAAAAGAGTGGTTATAGAACAATTTATTTTAGAATGTTTTAGCTTTGAGCAGATTCCTAGTTTCCTGTTTTCAAGGTTTGAGTTAGAGTGCTGAACTAAAACGAAAACTACAAGATTTTTACCTGCGTGATGTTATTAGCAGGCAAGCTCCAGGCTTTGTAATTATTCGAAGTCAAAATTTTAAACAGAAATTCCAAATTAGACATTTGTATACTACTATTTTTGATGCACACGCTATGTTCGGCTACGGACATGGTAATATAGTAGGAAGAAGCAAATTTGCGGATTTTCTAACGGAAGAGGTGTACCAAAATATCTAATAAGATGACTCATAATGTGTGCCTTTGTATATACCACGAGAACTATGTTTTTAGTTAAGCGCATTGAATAAAATCACAATTAGCCCGCTATATAATCGCAGAGACTGTGATAAAAATGCATATTGAAGATATATTTTAAAACGCACGAATAATAACCGGTATATCTAAGATGCACGTGATTTGTTGGCTTACGGTCATTTGCAATTGGCTAAAATATCTACAGACCTGAATAGAAGCAGGAAAATATGGCGCTTCATTAACGACAGTGATGATAATATTCCTCTTTCTACTAATATTTCTCAGAATGAAAAACGACACTGAAGATAGCACAACGCCGAAACCGGTTTGTCTTAAAACCAAACTTCGCAAGGGATAACGGAAAATCGTTCCAAAATTCAATACGATGTTTAAATTAATCTCTTGTTGAAAGCTGCACTTTTCATTTTATAACCATGTATGTGGATGATACGGACCATCTTGATCGCATCTTCCATCCACCTACATCAATGTCCGGTTAGCCTCGCCGTCATCGTCCGACATGAGTTCCTCCTCTGTGTATTTGCGGAAGGTAAACCCGACGCCCAGCGATGATGTTGAGGACTCATAGCTTCCGGACAGATCATCCATCGGATTGATCTTCCCTGGCTCTTCGCCCCCTTCTTCACCGCTGCTTTGGTCTACCTCCCTACCTCCACTTCTACGGTGCGTGCCGCATTAACGTCATTGGAGTACACTCTAACTCGAGCGGTGCCAAAGCCATACCTCATGGTAACTTCCGTTTCTTCCAGTAGAGGCAAGGACTCTCTTTTTAGCATCAGGACCACCTGACACGTCGCTTTTGTGCTACTCTCTACCTTTAGCACCTTCTAGTTACCTGCGGGGAGCGCAGGACTGAAAAACCGGATGTTATCCAAGATTTTCTCCGACTCCGCTGGCTTAGCCGCTACCCATACCCTTGCTCTTGGCCTGGAAGGGATATTTTTGAGGTCTAGGGCCCGGAGCTTCGCACCCGGGTAGACCTCATCCTTGCAGGATGGTGGTGGTCCAGGGTTCGTATGAAGCACGCTCGCCGCAATGTTTGACAGCTCCGACTCTACCCATTTCCAATGAGTTCGCAGCACCGGTTCATCGCCTTGGTTTTCGTCAACCACTCCCAGAACGCCCACTCAATTTCGGCAAAAACCTCTGCTCGATCACCGGGCAGCGCCCGATCACAGAGATCCTCCGCTAACTTGGACGTTTTCTGGATCCTACTGGCAGCCTTCCTGTGTCGAGTGTTAGCTGCCTTTGGGGGTGGCCTATCGTCCGGCCTCGTAAACGCCGTCGGTGTTAGCGGTGGCGCTCTAGGAATCCGCCCACTAGCCTTAGCCTCCAACTTGGTAGCAAGCTGCCAACCAGTTTCGCCTCTGTTAGTGCCCGGCTTCACATCCACTTTGCGTTTTGTGGGATACCACGGCATCGTCACAGGTTTGCTTCACTTCCCATTTATCGCCACTTCGTGGCTGGTGGAGAGGCCCTGCATCGCACAGGCCTCCTGCTTCTTGGGCAACTGCCCTTCCGAAGTTTTGCGAGTATCGGCCTCGTCTTTCGTTTTAGATGTTTCTGTTGTTGTTGTGTTCATAATGGATCCCACGAGTTGCGGAGAAGGGGTTCGTCCTCCCCAGGCAAAAATCCGCATTACCCGGGTTAAGGCCTGAATACAACTGGGTGCGGCCCGGTTCCCAGAGGGCGCCGTACAGACTGGGCTATTTGGGGGCCCCAAGCCAGGCTGATCATCAGCAACCCCAGCCTTAGAGGCCACGATCAAGAACCATTTCCATTTAACAGAGCCATTGGGAGACATATGTACATGAAACTGATCCCTGATCTTAGCTGAGTACCTTTCCGACATCGTACGGGATAGCTCTGTAGTGCTCATTTCCAGTCGGCACCCTCGTGGAGGGTTCGGTCCAAGGATTTTTGCCAACCTCGGCGATATCTTCAAATGTCAACAAAATTTAATACAAATTCTTTGCTGCAGTTTATAAAATCATAGAAAATCGTCGAGCACAATAAAACACGGCTAACCTTTTTATCTGTCGAAAACAAACTTAGTATGCTATTTACTTGAAACTGTGAACATATGTATGTTCGGGACCATGATTCAATTGTTAAGGTTTGTTCACTAATGACAGCATCGTTTTGACACTCCTAAGGTAAAAAGAAAATCACTTTTATAAAAATGTTAGCAAAAAATAGAAGTTTCACTAGTACGGAACTTTTATGTTATCTAATAAAAAAATTCCTATGCTATTTAAATATATATCATCCAAAATACATTTTAAAAGTTTTATTTAAACAATACACAATGAACAACAAAATAATTCAATAAAAAACCTTTTGACTGAGGTTAAAATATAAAATTTAAGAATATCGTGTTAACGGTAAAATAATGAATTATTTGTTTAACATTTTGCACATATACCCATTTATAAAAAGGATTACTCGTTTACAGTAGGAATAAGCAGTAACGGTCAACTTTCGCAGCTGGCAAAGCTACCGTCATATTTTTAGCGCATATGTACATATGTAGACTTTTGAACACTTATATAATTTACTAAGTAATCAAGAATGATAATTTAAAACGCCTTCGTCGATCTTTACTCTGCTTCGATAAGTGCCACTCGACAAGCTTCATAGGATCTAGAGCACAAAGTTTATTTAACAAATGCTTTTTAATAACATTATCTTTAAAAGCATTTACTCGGTTTGGGTTGAAGAATCGACGAATTTGGAATGATTGTTATTTACTTCATTCCAATCGCAAATAACTTCAATGACAACAGGCAATGCATCTTGGGATAATTTCAGATTCTTCATATCTGCACCAGATACAAAACCCGCTGGAAAGAAATGTAAAGTGCAAATTTTGGAAGGCGGGTACAATTCGACACCGCAGGATTCAGACCATTTTTTTCTTTTTACTTCGTCTTGCGGAACATGGAACATTTTGATATTGCCATGTTTTATGGCACAATTTGCAACTTGCTTTTGGCATTTTTGATTTACTAAATTAGTAAAAAATCTTAATTAGTTTTCCTACCTACCAGGTATATAAACATGTTTAAATATTGCACTCAAAGCGCAAACCAAAAGACTATCTGTTGTTGTTTTCTATTTACTTTATTGTTTAACTAATAACTAAATGTATTAATAAATTTACAAAAACTAATTTTATGAATACATAAAAGCACATACCGATGCGGATCCAAGTTGCAAACAACAGAACGGTTTATGATTTTCACATTACACATATTTCTAATAATGACTGATATTTGTGCAAATTTATAATTGTCTCGCTGATTATTATTTATTTATTTATAACAATTCATACAGTAATAAATTAAAGCATAAATTAAAAAAGGGACGTGGCTTTTGGTCGTCGTTTAGTAAACTTGTTGTACAACTTATATTTTAATAGGCATACAATGGTGCTTTATAATATGTTTGTAAACATATCTAACTAAATTAGGTTAAGAATATTGTTTCTCTTTTAAAAAGTTGTATATAAACATAATGTTGTCATTGCTAGGTGCAGACAACGCTCTTGTTATGTTGGTATTGGCACTGGCTCTAACTCGGTAATGTTGGGCATAGCGAAATAAAATGCTCTACTGTGTTTGAACCTCTACACAAAGGGCAGCAGGATGGGTTTTCTCCAGTTAAGAGATGGGAGTGGGTAAAAATTGTGTGTCCCAGTCTTAGCCGAGTATAAGGCTTCAAGATGTAGGATGGCAAGCTTCCGGGATAAGATGGTGCAACTCTCTTAGGGTTTTCCTTGTAGTAATGATGACCTTGTGTTGCCCAATCTAAAGATCGGGCTTTCTTACCACATCTAGCATTAGTACGGGAGAATTCATCAAGTTCTTGGCAGCAGTATCAGACTGTTTATTTCCCAGGATTCCAATATGACCAGCGATACACATTAGCTTGATTTTGTTTTGAGCTGCCATAACCAAACTTCTAATCGATAAAATTATTTTATCCATGTTGGAAGGGGATTTTATTGCAGTGATGCATGCTATGCTGTCGGAGCAAATAATGTATTTCCCTTAATTTCTCTTGGCATACTCAACGGCCACATTGAATCAAGTAGCCAATGACATAATACATTTTTGTTGGTAGCTGCTGAAGATGTGTAGCCTGAGGTTTTAGACCCTTCAGTATATATAAAATCCCATCCGGATGTGCAGTAAAATTTTGGAGTATTTTGTTTCGACAAAGTAAGTAATTTATCGACGAAAGATATGGAGGTTATAAGCCAAGGGGGGAATATTTCAACCACTCTTTTCTCTTGGAAAAGAGATATGAAGTTTTTCTTTGCGGAAATAAGCCATCTAAATATGGCTGATGGTACCCTCATTTGCTCTTGGCTTGTAGATAAGGTCTTAAAAGACCTGAGACTTCGGGGGATCGCTGCATGATAAGGACCAGAAACTTTGCTAACTGCCGAAAGTGTCTATCAGAATTTATTTAAAAATAGGCTTAAGTATCGGGATTGTGTTGGATGTTTTCCAAAATTGCAGATAAACACCAGTGTCAAAAATATTATTGTACAATTTGACAAGGCGAAGCTTAACTGAGTTGGGGAGGCTTTTAATCAGTGGATAAGAGATTTTGTCCAATCCAGGTGTTTTCCATTTTTCTGAAGAAAGAACATGTTCAGAGAATAATATTTTTGACTCTTTAATTTTTGCGGAAGGGGAAAGATTGTATTCTATTTCATTAATACTATCTAAAGTTGCTGGTTTGCTATTTCGAAATTGTGGGCTAAAGTTTTCGTCGGCACTGGTAGTAGAAAAGTGGTTGGCACAGTAGTTTTTGCTCAGAGGAGGTTAGGGTTTCTACAGGTGTGTTGATGCGGGAGATTAGTGTATTTTTGGTACCACCTTGCAACACATTTATATCGTGCCATATTCTTTTCGGGAAAGAGGAAGGGTTTATATTAGTTGTGAATTTTTCGAAGCAACGACGCTTCGCTTCTTTAGCCATGCCGCGAATCTGGGCGTTCAAACGCTACTAAATTTTCAAGAGTTTGACATCTTTTGTAGTCGTACCATGCTAATTGCTAAAGGCACATTAAGCCCTGCCTTTTTGATATTTGTGTGTGGTATAGATAAGTTAGCTGCGGATCGAATAATTTTTTGTATTAGTGCAGCTATGGATATTAGTACAGATTGGAATATTAGTATAAATCTTGTCACACATATTTGAAAATTGTAGCAAGTCAGCGCAGTCAGTTTTAATAATTGATTTTGGTTTAAATTCTGTACGACATGGCTGTGCGGTAGTGGTCACTACCATGTAAATTCTTTAAGAGACTCCAACTGCAACTTGGGGCAAGTGATGCTGAGCAAAAGGTGAGGTCAAGATGAGAAAATGTACCAAAGTGGAGATCCCCATACTCCAAGCATTTAGATCACCCGCAAGTATTACAAGTGATGCGACTTGTTGAATTAGATGTAGAATGTCTCCGCTTGAGAAACTTTGGGATGGCGGTATGTAAGAACAAATTATATTGACTTTAAAACTTAGAACAACTTCAATACCAATCGCAGATATTGAAGATTGAATTTCGATTCTTTTAAAAGGCAAGTATTTATTATCAATATTGCCGCACCTTGTTTACTCGAAGTAATGTTTGGCAGGTTAAAGAATATGCTATTATAGCGCTTAATGTGGAAAGCGTTGAGGTTGTGAGCTAAATGCGTTTCATTGAGTAGAATTATAGAGGGTAAAATTTACTGCACCAAGAGCTGAAGCTCGTGGTAATTATTGTACTTAAAAATCATTTATGTTACATTGCAAAATTGATAGCATGATATATAAAAAACAAAGAAAGTTTAAGGCAGTTTTCATTAGATTTGTTTACTGAGTGGTTTGTTAGAATGAGTCATTAGTTCATCATCTTCGGTTGAAATTATTGAGTCGTCTGCGTGCGAAATAGAGATTTTGTTGGAGTAAGAAGTTGTTTTATTTGAGATGCTACTGCGTGGGAGATCAGATGAAAAATCCGACGGTGAGTTTGAGTCAGATATTGTATTATTTGTTATTTGATAGTGGGTTTGTTGTAATTGCATGAGAGTGTGGTAACTTGGTTCTAGTTCTTTTGAGAAGTTTTGTGTGGTGGGTTCGTGTGAATTGAGATAAGAAAAGTGAGTAGAAAATTCAATGATTGTTGTTGTGGGTGTAATACTCTGAGTTTGGATGTTGTTTTGTGCTAATTGTTGTTCGTTGAAAGAGTTATTATCGGAAGATGCTTGCAAAGTGGTGTCTGTCAATTTTCGGAAATGAAACTGTTGAATTATAAATTTTAATTGCTTCACGCATGGTGCATTTTTTTGTCGTTATAATTGCTTGCATTTATTTGGCTTGCGTATATTAAGGGCATTTATTCGAAGAGGCCGCATGATCTGCGTAACAGTTCATGCAAAAAGTGCGCGTGCATTTCTGAGGATTGTGGGGGGAAGATTACAATTATTTTCATTTTTCTTCTGAAATTTATAAGCGGCAACTACACCTTGAGCACTTAATTCGCTAACAATTTCAGTTTCGTTCACGTTGTTCAGGAAGGGGGAATTGACTGTCCCTTTGGTAAAATTAAGATTTACATGATACTTAGCTTTTATGCTACAAATTCCTGGGAGCTGCTTTAAAGCAATGAAGCGTTACCAGTAACTCACTAAAACAAAATATGTATTAATTTTTACCATGGGATTATACGTCAATTCTAAACTTTAAAGCCGTTTTTCTCGGTTGTTGGTTTTTTAAATTATGACATTATATATATGTATATAATTTTTGCGCGTACACTATATAGCTCAGTGTTTGGCCGAGCTTCTCCTACCATTTGTGGTGTGCGTCTTTATATTCTACCACCAAATGGAGGGATCTACAATTTTGTGCCTATTCCGAACTGCAGATGTATTTAATGAGAAGCTTTTTCATGGCAGAAATACCTTCGGAGGTTTGCCATTGCCTGCCGAGGGGTGACCGCTATTAGAAAAAACTTTTTCTGTGATTAAGATTTTGCTTGCCCTGACTGAGATTCGAATCTCGAACTCACCGGCATATCAAGTTATAGCACGCACCGCTACCAACTCGACCACATTATTGAAGTAAATAAGCGATATGTACCACATATGTATATACCCCACTTGCATATCACATTTAAAATTTTTTTTTTAAACGTATTATCGTCTGAACCCGAGACTTTACAGCCGTGATTTACTTTTTAACTTAAGGTGTGTTGATTCTAGAATAAACACTGAAAGAAAAAGTTCAATGTGTCAAACGATTACTTTTATAAAAATATTTTGGTGTGTGGCCGCTGTGGTCGAGTTGGTAGCGGTGCGTGCTATAACTTGATATGCCGGTGAGTTCGAGGTTCGAATCTCAGTCAGGGCAAGCAAAATCTTAATTAGAGAAAAAGTTTTTTCTAATAGCGGTCACCCCTCGGCAGGCAATGGCAAACCCCCGAGGGTATTTCTGCCATGAAAAAGCTTCTCATTAAATACATCTGCCGTTCGGAGTCGGCACAAAACTGTAGGTCCCTCCATTTGTGAAATAATATAAAGACGCACACCACAAATGGTAGGAGAAGCTCGGCCAAACACTGAGCTATATAGTGTACGCGCCAAAATTATATTATTATATGAAATGGTGCTCTAGTCTTGCTTGATGGCCTCGCTAAGTTCAGGTATGGTGGAATATTGCCTTCCCGGGCTAACCATCCCCAAACGTTTTCGAGAAGCTCATTAACGTTACATTTTGGACCTATATATATGACTTGACAATTCACGCAGTGTGAATTGGACAATTATCGTGTTGAAATGTCCGAGAAGAAAACTTTATGCCACTCTGTGGTCCAGGACATATTAGCGCGACAAAAACTAAGGCGTTGCGCTTTACGGGCTGCATTGAGTGGTGGTTTCTTTTTTATTTTTACTCTTTTAATGTGTTTAGCTTCCGAAATAACACGCTTAATAATAGTTAAGCTCGCATTAACTCCCGTTTTTTCTCTTATTTTAGCTATCGAATTGTGTTAATTTGATAATTTTCGTAAAATAAGTCGTCGAACTGCAGAAGAGAGCACACTGTGGGTACGACCTTTCATGTTCTTTCCATATTTAGACTCATCTGACAAAAATGCGGTAACTACTTTTAAGCTTCTACCGATTTTTTTGCAATTTTACAACAGATAGACCCGTATCCTACCCATATATGTATATAATACTCATATATTGGCAGTATGAGCAAGTGCAGTCAGCAAACATTACAGTACAGATATATAAAAGAAAACCGAGTAAACGTAAGTCAAAAGAAAATCCAGTGGCGTAGCCAAAAATTAGTTGTAAAACTCTAAATTGTTGTTATCGTTTTAAAATTTTTCGTTTATTTATTTTTTATTTTCAATAATAGTCCATTTGACTTTATTGCTTTTAAATTACATATATACTCTGTGCAAAAATTAGAAATTTTCCTCAAAACAATGAACAAACCAATTCTAAATGAACGACATTGCGAATATTGTAAAAATATCACTTCCGTTTTGAGTTGAGCCAACATAATGTTTTTTTTTCTTTAGTTGAATAGTCAATGAATAAATTTTTACTCACTGAAAATGGAAATTTATGAATATGGATATGAATTAAACATTCACATATAAAAAATTGCTTATCAATGCAAATCAAATCGTTTTTGTTTGATTTCCAAGGAGCTTCAAAACAAAAATTTTAATACTTTATCAGCACACTTTATTTTGTATGAGTAAACTTCCTCAAAAAAGGGTATAAGCCCCCACAGTGAAGAAACCCTCTTTAAATTTATTTTTTGACGTAACTGCAGATATGTCAAACACGCTTTTATGTGTTTGTCACATGTATTCACAGATACTAATGCATGTAAAACCTGCGCATGCGCACAATGTACATTTACACTAAAACTATCTCCCTTTGATTGCTGAATTTTTACACATTGCGCAGATAGGGTACTGCCAATATATGAGTATTATCTATCCTATGCTTTAACACAGGACTTAGGCGATTATCGCTTGTGACTACAGATACATGATCCTACCCATTTAAATTTTTAATTTTATAACACAAACTCATTAATAAACGCGATCAAAGGACTGAATTTACCACTCGTTAAAAGCAAACTAATATTCTTTTTGTATGTACATACATATGTTCTATTCAAGTGGTGCAAAATTTTTGAATGATTTCCTATTAAAAAGTTAAGAAGTACTCAGAATCATATAACGGGGCATTTACAACGCGAAAATTTTGTTACAGAAAAAGTGAGAATAAACACGCAAAACAAAACTAACCCGACAAATCGACACGCAAACGCCAGATAATTAAGTCAATTTGATTGCAAGGTTTTGTGTGTGGGCAATTTGATATCATAACATAATCATTTGTAAGATGGCGTCAGAGAAGTACGTTCGATGCATTAAAGCGAAAATCTCCTTTAAGTATTACAGAAGATGTGATATTTCCCTTCTAAGTACATACTAATAGATGATCCAAGAGGAAACAACTCAATGTTTGCTTTCATATTATTATACCAAAGATGTTGCCGCCAAGGACTTTTCGTGCAAATGAAATTTAGCTGTCAAAGCATCACTTTGACAGTTGATTGCCAGCAATGTGTTGGCAATTGATAACTTAAAATATTTCAAAATATGAATTGCTAACATTATTACATTTACTGTCTCCATTGGCAATTTGCTTCAAAATTGCGATTGAACGCAATCATAAATTCCGTGTCGAGTTGTCGGGTAAAGATTAAAATGTTATGTAATAAATAATTGTAGAGTTATTGGCATTCGAATTGATATACTGAAGAGTGTGCTATTCAAGTGGCGCGGAGTGTATGTTACATATGTTACAGGTAGCAATAATTCAATATTGCAGAGTAGTTTTAATTCCGTTTTATGTTCATAGTAAGTATATAAGCATTTCGTAGAAAAAACTCACTAAAGGCTATTGTTTTTAACGAATTTGTTCACCTAAAACGGGATATTCGCAAAAAATTGTCTATGATCACGATGGCTATTTCCATTAATATTTCTATACGAGTAAGAAATAATAAATGTTTTAATTGACGCGCAGGTGGACTTTCCACCTTCTGCTACTACAGTCCAACTCCGTAATTTGCTACGGGATGTGGTGGACGAACTAGAGACCGGAGAACCACAATACCAACGCTATCTGCAACGTTTCCAAATGCGTCATTGCCGATGCCGACGTTGGTGTTGTTTTTAATACACCTACGATTGCCGTTGCCGATACTGCTGCCAGAGTTTCAAACTAACCTGTTAACGTATATGCTGCCGATGCTGCTGCTGCTGTTGTTGCCGATGCCGCTCATGCCATAAACTCTCACTTGCTAATGACGGCTCGGAGCAATGCTGAGTTCAAGACAATTATATGCCGTTACCAAAATAAATATTTTGCGGTGAGCGGTACTGCCGTCAACCAAAAACCGCAGGTTCCGGTTAAGCAGAAAGCAGATAACAATAACCCGAAGAAAATACTGAAGAAAAGGGACGATGTTGCTGCCGTTGCCGACCTAGATGACGATGCCGAAATTGTAGGAGCCTATAATTACGTAAGAATATAGTGTAAGATAGAAAAGAGAGTAGTCTCTAATTTTTATTTTTCCCTTTTTGATACTGGTAGTCCGGTTAGCTTCATCCGGGTGTCGTGTGTCCCAAAAGAGCTGGGCAGAAGTTTTCCTAGAGGCCACCCCTCTAGATCCAGAGGGAGTGGAGGCAAACTTTTCACATTGTATGGAACAATGAAATATACAATTGAATTTAATAATAAAATACATGGGCCCGTAGTCATAGTCAAGTTAAAGTCGACTCTATAATTAGTAGAAGCTTTTTGATATACTTTTCGATGAGATATCTGTCAAAAAAGCTGATGCAAACTTTAGAGTCGACTTTAACTTGACTTATGACTACGGGCCATGGAATTGAATTAAAAGTTATTGCCGATAGTTTTATGTCTTGGCCGGTCATTTTGGGACGGAACAATTTGCGGTTATTATACCCGAGCGTACTTGTACACAAGGGTATTATAACTTTGTTCGCATAACGCTTGTTTGTAACAGCAATAAATAATCGAGATAGATATAAACATATATATACTAAAATGATCAGAATGAAAAGAGGAATCGATTTAGTCCTGACTGTCTGTCCCTCTGTCCGTCCGTCTGTTCGTGGTTACAATAACTTGAGTAAAAATTGAGATATCTCAATGAAATTTGATACATAGATTGCTCTAGGGTAGGACAGGCTAGGTTGGTATTGAAAACGGTCAAGATCGGTTAATAACCACGCCCACCTCCCATATAACGGAAGTTTATGAAAAATGCAAAAACTCCGTTTTTTCGGTATCCATTAAAGCAAATTGAGTGAAATTTAGTATTAGGAGCGATTTTGAACTAATAAATTAAGTATTTATGAAATTTAAAAAAATGGACCCACTTAGGAAAACATTTCTGTATCTCAATAACGGTGTAAGGTATCGTCACAAAATTTGGTGGACATATTTTCCTTGATGTCGCTATTATTATTGTAGAAATTTTTTGAAATCGAATCATAACCACGCCCTCCTCCCATATAACGAAGGTTTTGGAAAATGCAAAAACTTCATTTTTTTCGGTATCTATTAAAACAAATTGAGTGAAATTCGGTATCTGGAGCAATTTTGAACTAAGAAATTAGTTATTTATGAAGTTTTGAAAAATGGTCGTTTTGTTTATCTATTGGAACATATTAATTAAAATTCGATATTGAGAGAGATAGTTACATAATTAAAAAACTTGAATTTTTATAGAAAAGAAAAGTTGGAAGATTTGCCGTTCATTAAATAAAATAACAGTCAGGGATAATTACCCTTTACCGCTCATCGACGACTGTATTGAATTCCTTGAAAATAAAAAGCTCTTTTCCATATTGGATTTGAAGAACGGGTTTCATCAAGTGCGGATGTCGCCCGGGTCGATTTCGTATACCTTTTTTGTTACCCCTAGTGGTCAGTATAAATATCTTAAGATGCCATTTGGCTTAAAGAATGCTCCTGCTGCATTTCAGCGCTTTATTAATAACATATTCCGCGATTTAATTGATGATAATATATATGGACGACATAGTAGTCGCGACACATGGGTTTGAGGAACATAAGGCTCTATTAAAACTAGTGTTAGAGAGATTATCGAGACGAGGGCTAAAGTTTAATTTAGATAAATCAAAGTTCGGGTATGAAGAAGTTGATTACCTAGAATATGAAGTGAGTCAAGCGGGAGTCCGACCTAATGATTCTCATATTAAAAGTATTCGAAATTTCCCAACACCAAAGAACCAAAAGCAATTAAAGTCATGAATAGGCTTATTTTCGTATTTCCGTCGCTTTGTGCAGTCATTTTCACAAATAGCCAAACCTTTGAACGAGTTAAAATCTAGATTGATTGATGGCCCGGTCTTAGCAATATACAACAGAGATAAAGATACAGAGCTGCATTGTGACGCCAGCTCAATAAGATTTAGCGCTGTCCTGTTGCAGCAGCAGGATGACAATAACTTACACCCCGTTTCGTATTTTTCCGCTTCTACGGCGGAGTCCAAGTATCATAGCTTTAAGAAGATTTAAGACCTGTTTGGAAGATATACCGTTTAAGATAGTGACATACTGCAATTATCTAGCAATGACCCTTGAAAAGAAGCAATTTAATTCCAGAACCGCTAGGTGGGCTCTTGAGCTTGAAAATTATAACTATAAAATACAACACAGAAAAAAGTCTCCATGGGACATTTAGACGCATTAAGTAGAGCACAAATCGCCTTGATTGTTAATATAGAAGATATTGAGTTCCAAGTTCAGATAGCCCAAGAGCGGAATGAGGTTATTAGTTCTATATGAAAACAGCTGGAGACTGTAAGCAAACTAGACATGTAGTATTGGTTCCCAAACATGTGAGCGAAAGTTGAAAAATTTACCAGGAACTGCCTCAAACTCCTGATGTATGCCACGCTCCCTAGTGTCAGGAAAATAAATCTATACTCTATCCCTAAGAACCCATTGCCGTTCGACACCCTCCACATCGACCACTTCGGTCCATTGCCGTCACTTAAAAGTAAGCATATTGATGAAAAAAAATTCAGTTATTACAGTGGACCAAGACGCATAATAAGTGATAGGGGAACGTGCCTTACATCTCTGGAATATAGTGAATTCCTTCCTAACAGAAATATCGACCACGTTAAAGTTGCTGTCTCTTCTCCTCAAGCAAATGGTCAGGTTAAGAGAGTGACGATGGACGAGATTTAATATCGGTGCGCAAAAATGCCACTGATGCTATCGAAGCCAGACAAAGTTAGATAACACGGTATGAGTTAACAAAAAACTTCTACCACTTTAAAAAGGGACGTACGTTATTTATAAGCTGCTAGGGAATACGCCCATACGCGACTGGTACGTAATACGCCCATTTGCAAAAACCTGTACCACTTTACAAAGGGACGTACGTTATTTATAAGCTGCTAGGAAACGACTGGTATGTAATACGCTCACCGTATAGGGAAGTGGTTGGCTAAGCCAGGTGATGGTCCTGAGGAAGCCAAGACACGGAACAATATCCGCTAGATATAACCTGGATTAAGAAATCAAATGTATGATCGAGGCCGATCTATTGTCAGATTGTCCGACTTGTAAACCTAGTATAAGTCAATGATAAACACAGCAGTGTGAAAGTAAAGCCCCAATGTAATGTAATGTAATATACTATATCTTAAGCGAAACTCTGAGCTCTATGTAATGTAATGTAATATGTTAGATTTGAAAATAACAACTCGGTAGTTTGTTGAAATTTTACTCCTAAAGGGATAACGTAAAATAAAGCATATTTTTGTTGAAAAAAACCAATTATATTACACAATATATTCATAAAAAGTCGTTAGAAAACAACGTGCATTTTCTAAGATAAAGACAATAAAACTTACAAATAAATTATTTTTATATACTTTGTGTATTAAGTATCAGTTTCTGAATTTAAATTCTAAGAGGAGGAATGTATAACTGATACAAATAGATCCATGAAATGTATTGCTTCATACTTAAATCGGAGCCCATTGATGATTTGTTTCTTTATTTAAAGTGCTTTCGAGATGAAAGTAATGGACCCGACGATAACAGCAAGTGAGCCATTACATCTTTATTGGTATGTACTCTTCCAGTTTTGGGAGTATGAGAAAGCCAATATTTTATAAAGTTTCTATGTGAACTTTCTAAAGCCTTTTCACATAATAAGCATGCCTGTCACACGTTAAAACAAAAAATAATACGACAAATAAATAAATAACTTAGAAAATATTACCTATTGGCAAATCAAAGAACTTAATTACATCGCATTCGTGTATTGCAACTTTATGAACAGAATTAAGCATGTTGTACCAAATATAATTTCTGAGGTACAAGTCTCTTGTTTAAGTTACTAAGTTACTGAACTCAAAGGTTTTTATTTCTTTTCCACAAGAGAAGACTTTTAGCCACGGAAAAATTTTTAAATTAAACATTAATGCAGACGAGTAATTTCTGCGGCAACATCAACATTTGCAAAAAAACCCCGAGCAGTATTTTCATCAATCGTTTTTCCAAAACATTGCGTGCTTTGATCAATTATTAAACCCATCCTGCTTTTAAACTCTTTTTGAGTTAGGGTTTTATTTTCAATAAATATATGTTTTTTTCGAACTTGCCATGTTTTAAAGGGCAGGGTAGGTTATGTGTAGTAAACACTCAAAGAATCGAATACAGCAATGGAGGGTTGACAACCCAAACTTATAATGATCTGGATTTGGTATTCTATTTCAATATCATTTATTAAACCAATAGCTACCGCACGAATTAGTTCATGTTAATTTTCAAAACCTGCGACAATTGTTTCCGTATGAAACCAATTCGAAGCGCATCGTAAAAAATATTGAATTTGTATTTTTTTTAATCAAATACTTTACACCTCTCCTAAAAATGTTTCATATTAATTTTCATTCAGTTTCATACTTCTTAACTAATGCTTTATTAAAACACTTGCTTTTGACATCATTATTGAAGTATTTAACATTTACATACATATGTTATAACTTAGGTATAATTTATTAAATTTTTACTTTCAAAACAGGTGGTAACCCTCTAAAATATTTATTTGAACTAAGGCCTTCTTAAATCTCTTTCCCATGACATCCATATTGCATATGAATTTCAATTAACTTTTAAAACAGGTGGGATCGGTTTTTTGAAACTTGGAAAATATCCTTAATGTTACTCAGAGATATAAACATACGTGTGTCAAATTGTATTTAAATCAGTACCGCCGCTTCTAAGTGAAAAGAAGTTTCGAATGGTGTCCGTTTTCATTTGTTCAAATTTCGCTAAGACATAAAACCATACTGCATACCTTTAGGTCAAGCTCTTTCATTAAATACCAAAGTTTTGGAAATCGAACGAATCATGCAGATCAGATGGCATTCACAAAAAATGCTTTCACTTATTATATGTATATGTAACATACATACGTTTACAGATAAGCTAAAAAATACGAAAAAAGGCATTCAGGCACTTTTTAAAAATTAAATATTTTGTATCCACAGTCGGAAAACTCAGTCTCCATGACGAAACGTCCGATAACGGACTGAGACTGATCGACTTGGCCTGGGCCCGTAACATGGTAGTTTGTAGCACCAGGTTCCAGCATAAGAATATACATCAGGCTACTTGGCTGTGTCCAGATGGTAAAACACGAAACCAAATCGACCATGTTGTGATAGACGGAAGGAATGCTTCCCGTGTCCTAAATGTGCGCACGATCCGAGGAGCCAGCATCGACTCGGATTATTTTCTTGCGGGAGCTAAGATCCGCACGCGGCTTTGTGAAGCAAAAATGGACACAAGGAAAGCTGCAATCACAACAGACATCCATTCACTTTGTCACCCGACTTGCACTCCTACTCTCTGAGAGCAATAACCAACAGAACGATATTTCCGAGCAGTGCAACCATATTTCTGCCTGCATACCGCCGCTGAGGAATCCATCGGAAACACAACTGGTATGATGAGGAACGTCGTGCCACGACGGAATGTAAAGACGCTGCTTACAGAGCCACACTGCGATCGCGCGCAACGCGAGCTGTGCGGGAGAGTTATCGTGAGTTGAAGAAGGAAACAGGACTCATTTTTCATGAGAAAAAGAGAACATGCTTGAGTGCGAATGGCTTGAGATGCTGGCCGACAAGAAAAGCGCCCGAACTTCTTTTCAGAAAGTAAGACGGCTAACAGAAGGTTTTAAGAACGTATGTACGAATAACAACGAACTGTTGGACCTTATCAGTGTGGCTTTAGACCTGGTAAATCTACCATCAACCAGATACTCACAGTACGCCAGATCTAGGAAAAGACCCGAGAAAGAAGAATCGACACACACCATATTTTTGTAGACTTCAAAGCTGCTTTCGACAGCACAAAAAGCGTAAAATGACGTTGAGTAACACCACCAGCTCCGTCAGAATTGGGAAGGACATCCCATTTTATACCAAAGGAGGTTTCAGACAGGGTGACTCTTTGTGGTGCGACTTTTTTAACCTGATGCTGGAGAAGATAATTCGAACCGCAGAACTAAAGCGGACTGGCACCATCTTTTATAAGGGTGTGCAATTGCTGGCGTACGCCGACGACATTGACATCATAGACCTTAACATCCGTGCAGTTAGTTCTGCCTTCTCCAAACTGACTAGAGAAGCGAAGCGAATGGGTGTGGAGGTGAACGAGGGCAAGACGAAGTATCTCAGTATCTTCGTTTACTTAGGAACCAGCATTAACACCATAAACAGCGTCAGCCTTGAAATCCAACGCAGAATATCTCTTGCCAACAAGTGCTACTTCGGACTGAGGCCTCGGCCACGCAGTAAGCGGCTGAGCGTATGAGCGGCTAAGCGATGAGCGGCTGAGCGGCAATTCTAAGCGACGTGTGGCCAAGCACTGAGCGGCTGCTCTTGAGCGATTAGTTGTTAAAATGACGTTGTCAAAAGCAGTTCGCCGTATGTTATTGTCGGAAAATCGTTTTTATGTATATAGATTACTTAAACGGGGAAAAAAAGAAGATTTGGTGTTCATCCTATTAACCAATTAAGATTAAAATTCGGTGAATTCTATCACTTATTTAAGAATCTTAGAAAGTTTCCAGATAGATTCTGGCAATACCTACGTATGTCTGTAAAAACTTTTGACATGTTGCTTGAAAAAGTGCAAAAGTTCTACATTTATTTTTGACATGTTATCTGTTTGCCGCTCAGAAATCAAATAAAAATTAAAACAAGTTTGGTTGCTGAGCGGCGTCGCTCAGACGCTCAGAAATTGATTGCGCCGCTCGCTCATTGCGTGGCCACTTCCATGTAATTTCATATGTTTTATTTTTTTTTTGCCGCTCAGACGCTCAGCCGCTTACTGCGTGGCCGAGGCCTGAGTAGGCAATTCCACAGTAAAGTTCTCTCTCGACGGACAAAAACCTCACTCTATAAGTCTCTCATCATGCCCGTCATTTTGTATAACGCAGAAGCATGGAAGTTTGAGAGAAAGATTATCCGATAGATGTATGCACATTTGCGTCTTTACTATGGCGAATACCGCGTACGATGGAACGATAAGCTGTACGAGCTATACAAGGACGTAGTGCCGCGGATTAAAAACAAGCGACTCCGCTGGCTAGGTCAATTCGTTCGAATGGATAAATTAGCTCCAGCCCTGAAGGGTTTTGACGCGGTACCCGCTGGTGGTTCCAGAGGAAAAGGAAGATCTTCTCTACGCAACCAAGAAAAATTTAACACTTTTATGAATAAAACATCCTTATTCCAAAAATCAAAGATATTATGGAAACTACTAAATTTTCTGATTCATCTTTTGCAAAACGAATCACAGAGGAAACTGCCTCGTTACGATGATTGACGATTGACGATAGAGAACAAGAAATAAAAGCCAATTGCTTTTCAACTTATCGATAAATTGCCGACGTCGTATCAATGCGTTTAGCTAATACAATGTCGACACGAAGAGATGTCGACTGAAAATTGACAATGAAGTACATAACGTTGACCATAATATTGCCGTTAATCTCGAACCATACGCCATCTAGTGTATCAAAACAATATAATTTCGGCACTAAAATTTAATCAAAATTGTTGACGGATTGAGAATCGTATTACAATTTCTGCTCTTAATTAGAATAGTGTCGAAATTACGCAATTTGGGTTTCGTGGAAAATACTTATAGGCATCTGTTAATTAATTTTTGAGTCAAATTTAAACAAAGAAAAGGTTATATTTTTTACGTACTTAGCATGTGGACAAATATGTAAGCTTTGTGTTAATTTTATTAATTTTATGCTAAAAACAACCGGCATTTAGCTATTAAAATCCTTATGTCCATCCAACATTTTTGACAAGTCGGAAGGCTCCAAAATATTTCACTTTTTTTTATCAGTTAATTTCCCGCGATGACATCCCTGGTTCACAGCTGTCGTTCAAATAGAGATGCAACTATCGCGAAGATATTTCTTCAAAATAAAGTCTAAATCTAAAACATCGGCCATTAAAGCAGAGGTGTATCGAATCACCTATGTATGTTTTTTCTTCTTTTATGAGTTATCATATTGACATTTAAAGGATATTTCCAGACATATGAACAAGTGGGCTGTAAAATTAGTTATTGATTTAGAAAAGAATTTAAAATCCATAAGTTGGGAAGTTTTCTCCTTCTTAAACGATTTTACTGCTGCGTTCCTGCTTTAGAAAAACCGTTCATAAGGGACTTAAGTAGTCAGTCTGTTAAACAGGCCTGGAAACATACATTTCAATTGGATGATTGTTCATATGAGCAACTGCTGAACCGAGATACAACTGCACTTCAACCTCCGTTGTTGTGATCGGAGAGCGATATGAGTTAGCCCTAAACATGATCAAGCGAGTGAATAGTAAATGACTTTGTGCCAAACGTTTCGAAACGAAGGGTTCGGAATAAAACTTTGCACAAAATCAAGTTAAACAAAAAAGTCGTTGTTTAAAATCGATCCGAGCAACATCGACGCACGACGCTTTTAAATACGAAATATCGAATGTATATGTACATACATTATACATAATAGCGCAGTTATTGCGCTAAATTCAAAATCATTTGGTTATCTTGCTAATGCCGGCATTATTGTGCAATAAATTTATTAGAGGTATGGCGATAAATGCTAAGAAAAATATAAAGAATATTAGTCGAAGTGCTTACAAGTGGGAGTCTGCACTATGACTTATTAGAAGTGCGTAGTATTGCAATGGACTCATTAAATCGTAGGCTAATATGCAACGCACGTTCACAATCGGAGCACATCTTCACAGGAGGAACACTTACTTCTTAATAATTTTTGCGCAATTTCACTGTGTAATAATTTCCACGATATCGACTTGCACAAACCTGGTTTGCCCAACTATCTGTGGACGTTCATATGTGCTGCATCAAACCTCTCGCCAACATTCACGTTTGTCGTTCACCTTTGTAAAGGAGACGGGTGTGATGCATCCAACATTGATGGAAGGTACGTGGACGGTTCGATGCAACGCCTACCTATGCTATGCTTATGTATGTTGGCGCGATGTTAATTTCACTTGAGTTTTTAACCTGTATGTGTGTATGATACTGCTTACCTTAATGAAACAACAATACTTAGTATTTGAATATGTATGAATGTACATACTAGGGATGTAAATTTTTGGCATTTTATTGATCCCGGGATTTTCGAGATTTGAAAATAAAATCCCGGGACAATCCCGGGATTTCAAGTTTCAGGAAGTTTTGATTCGTAATTTTTAATTTTTCAAAAAAATTTAAAACGTCTTTAATCGTCCTATTATTTATAGCAGTGTTCAAAATAGCATTAATACGAGCATAACAAAAAAGAATACTTTGTTGTAATCCATATATAATAATAATAATATTGGTCTTTTCAATCCTAAAAAAAATAAACGTAAAATTTTACCAACATACAAAGTAATGTATTCTTCAAGTACGAATATACGAGTACATATTTAGTACAGCAGCAAATACTATTTTTAATCACTGTTTGAGATCAATATTAACAGCCCGATTCTGGTTCTTGATAAGTCATCATTTATATTATAAATTGAAAATTTACCATGTTTTATTTATTCTAATCAAAAATAAAACGGTTTTTTCTTTGCTTAAATATTTATATAAAAAATGTTATTGACAAATTATAAACTTTTGAATATTTGTATATGTTTGATAATCTAAGAAAAACCCAGAATCGGACAGTAAATATAATATAAAAATCAACTAAATTAAAATGCATCACCCATTCGATTTTGAGCGAAGCAGAAGTATTAGTTTTTCTGATCAAAATGCGAACATAAAGAAATTAAAGCATGCAATTTCTTATCCTCCAACCTGTCAATTTTAAGATTATATACATTATTTGGATTAGTTAAAAAGTATACACATCTGAAAGGATCGTCCTCAGGTGTTCGATTCTTGAAACTTGTTTAATTAATAATTTATTACTCAAAGTAGATTTTTTAATTCTTATTTCCTCAGCATAAAATTTAAAGCGATGCCACAACTAAATAAGTCCATGTTGCGAGCACATTAAGCTTCAAGAGCATATATATAATACTTATATATTGGCAGTAACCCATCTGCGCAATGTGTAAAAATTCAGCAATAAAAAAGAGAAGGTTTAGTACAAATGTACGTTGTTCGCAAGCGCAGGTTTTACATGTAGTAGCATCTGTGAATATTTGTGACAAACACATACAATCAAGTGTGACATACATATATGCAGGAGCACCTAGATATAATCTTGAAGAGGATTATTTTACTCTTGGTGTCGTATACCTTTTTTGGCGATGTTTACTAATACAAACTAAAGTGTGATGTTTAATTCATATGCTTATTCATAAATTTCCATTTTCAGTAAGTAAAAATTTATTCAATGACTATTCTAAATGACTAAACAGAAAAAAAACATTATTGTTACAATATTCGTAATGTCGTTGATGAATATTTCTAATTTTTACACATAGTATATAATTTAAGAGTGTATGGGTTTTGTCACATGAACTTCAATTTAAAAAATAAAAATAAACGAAAAATATTTTGAAACGATAAAAAAAATGTTGAGTTAGACAACTAATTTTTGACTACGCCACTGGAAATTTTTTGAAATCAGGTGACATTTTTACATCCGATTACTTTTCCTATTTATTTTTTTATATATCTGTCCTGTAATGTTTGCTGACTGCACTTATCGATACTGCCAATATATAAGTATTACCAGTAGATTTAGTCGATCAATTGCGTCAATGTTCGCCGTTCACTCTTTAAAATACACATGTATGTACATATTATGTATACATATAAACTCTCCATGGAAAATGCACTGTACAACAAAATGTATTTGAATATAAAATCCAAGCAAAAAGTAAATTCGATGCCAATTAAATAAATGCAATATAAACAAGTGATGAATGGAAGAATTGTATGCGACCTGTATGCTTTATTTCTCTAATCTTTATAATTTCTACTGCTAAAATTGTTCTTATAATAACTGATGTTTATGCAAAATGTTAAGTCTTTAGCTGCTTAAATGGAGGGGTTATGGATCCCATATACGTTATAATCGTGCGATGCAAAAACTCGTTGCTGCAGATATTCATTATTAGAAGTAAAATCTTGAATGCAATTTTAAATATTAGATATGCTTTGAAGAAGGAAAGTATGAAGTATTTTAATATGTGCAAATACGTCCCCTAAAAATAAAATACTTTTAAAGCATATAAACCACATACATATCTATTGTTTTATAAATATGCGAAACTCCTACAATTTATTTTTAAACTGTAGAACAAATAGAATTTAAAAATTTCTGATTTATATGTTCAGACCTTTTTATCCTTGAAGACAGTTTTATTTCGCCTATTAAGCCTTGGTTTTGGTAACACTTCGCCACACAGCGAACCCACGCATGAACAGTTAAATGCACGTTTTTAATTTTCGCGTCGGATTTCCATATCGGGTAGTGGACGGTGAGACCGAACAAGAGTCATACATGTTGCAGGGTATGAGTATGACGCAGACGCATTTTAAACTTAAGGGCGGATATGTGGTTTGATTGTTTTTCAAACAGTATAGCCGCAATCTCATTTTCTATATTTCTTGATATAAAGTGATTTTGCACAACATGTTTTATTATGTTAAAGTAAATTTAATTTTACAGAGATGTTCACCAGCACAGTTAATAACAACATAAATATTGCTGTGGCCACAAGGAACCAGAAACCAACTTAATTTTGAGCTTTTTTGAAAGTACCACTTTAAATGTCAATTAATTAACTAAAATGAATAATACTTGGTTTATATTTCTTTATTAAATTTAGACAATGCATTGGTACTTTCACTTAAAATTTAGTTTGCAATCAACCTAGTAACCATAATAGCATACAGACATAGTTCACAGTCCACTTTTGTATTCTATATATTTCTTACTAAATCTACTTTAGTTGTTATTCCTTGTGGCCGCATAATAGTAAACAAAAGTAATAAAAAAACCCTTTAATAACAGATACAACTAAAAAGTAGGAAATACATATATAATTGCTTAAAGTAAAAAAACGCTAATACGAACAGGATTGGTTTTCCTGCTGTCATACGAGAAAGTGAACGATGCAAAAAACATTTAAACTACACGCGTTACATGCGTTCGTACTTGTACACAAGGGTATTAATTATAACTTTGTTCGCAGAACGGTTGTTTGTAACAGCAAAAAATAATCTAGATAGATATAGACATATATACTGAAATGATCAAAATGAAAAGAGGAATCGATTTAGCCCTGACTGTCTGTCCGTCCGTCCGTCCGTCCGTCCGTATGTCCGTGGTTACAATAACTTAAGTAAAAATTGAGATGAATGCAAAAACTCCGTTTTTTCGGTATCTATTACAGTAAATTAAGTGAAATTTGGTATTTGGAGCGATTTTGAACTAAGAAATTAAGTACTTGTGACAAATTTTCTGTATCTCCATAACAGTATTAGTTATCGTCACAAAACTTGGCAGACATATTTTCCTTGATATCGCTATTATTACCGTAAAAAAAATTTTAAATCGGATAACAACCACGCCCACCTCCCACATAACGGAATGTTTCGAAAATACAAAAACTTCATTTTTTCGGTATCTATTAAAACAAATTGAGTGAAATTCGGTACTTGAAGCGGTTTTGAACTAAGAAATGAGGTATTTATGAAATTGTGAAAAATCAGCCCACTTATGACAAATTTTCTGTATCTCAATACCAGTATTATTTATCGTCACAAAATTTGGTAAACATTTTTTCCTTGATATCGTTATTATTAGCGTAGACAATTTTTGAAATCGGATCATAACCACGCCCACCTCCCATATAACGGAAATTTTGAAAAATGCAAAAGCTTAATTTTTTCGGTATCTATTAAAACAAGTATTTGAAGCGATTTTGAACTAAGAAGTTAGGAAAAAATATCTGTATCTCAATAACGGTGTATGGTATCGTCACAAAATTTGGTGAACAAATTTTCCTCAATATCGCTGTTATCAACGTTAAAAATTTTTGTTATCGGACCATAACCTCGCCCACCTCCCATATAACGAAAATGTTTAAAAATGCTAAAATTTTTTTTTATCTATTGGAACATATTAATTAAAATTTGGTATTAAGAGAGATATTTAATTAAGGAACTTGATTGTTATGAAATTTTGAAAAATAGGCGTTACCACATATAAAAAACGTCGGTAGGTATCTCAATAACGATATAAGGTATCGTCACAAAACTTTGTGAACATATTGTCCTTGACATCACTAGCATCATCGTCAATCATTTTTGAAATCAGACCATAACCACGCCCAACTTTCATATAACGGAAATTTTGAAAAATGCAAAAACTTCGTTTTTCAGTATTTATTGGAAGAAATTGAGTAAAGTTTAATACTAGCAGCGATTTGAAACAAAGAAAAGGCACCGCCCATGCAAAAATACATCGCGAGGGTATATAAAAATCGGTTTCGCCTGAATTTAGCTTCTAACTTGTAATTTTTATTCTAGCTGTATAGTTGTGTTTTCACTGTGCTACTTTTTTCTTATTGAAATTTCATTATTTCTTTTTATATATGTAAATTAATAATTTAGTGATACAAGTTTTAGAGATTTATCAGCGCGCATTTAAACCTAAGTATAATATTTGTTGAGCATTTTTTGCATTGATTTTATTACACTTTAATTTAGTTTTCAATTGCCGAGTCATTAGTTGATTTGCATTGTTATTGTTTCTTATTTACATTGTTTTTGCTTCTTTTTTTTGCTTGAAACTTTGTGTATTTTTGTGCATCTAAAAATTTAAAGCAATACGAGTTATGGTGGGAAATGGTTTCTTTTATTTAGCTGTTTGCTACATACATCCCTCCTAACTCTGACTTATCGGTATATTCTCAACATATTGCGTTACTTAGATCCTTAAGTTGAATGATTTCTGCACATGACTCGATGATTGTACTTGGTGACTTCAATATGCCAGGCATATCATGGACTCTTATAGACGACTTTATCGTTCTAATATCATCAAGGGATAGATACAAAGTGTTCTTAGAAGATATGGCTGAGCTCTGTCTAAATCAGATCAATTTAACTCCAAACAATTTTGGAACCATTCTGGATCTAAGTCATCTATGAAGATGTGCGAACCCTTTGTTATTCCAGAGGACTCGTATCACCCTGCGATTGAGGTAAATTACGAAGTTAACTCTAAGCGCAGAGTGACTATAAAATATCAAAATACCGTGTCTTGTGACTCCCAATCAATTTCCAACATGTTTGTCCAATTCTTCAGGTCAAATTACTCCATTAACTCGCCTCTGAGCAAACCTTATCCATATAAACTCTGTTCCTTCACCTCTGCTATTAATCCGCAGATATCTTCCGAGGAAGTATTTTATTATTTGAGTAACTTAAAAGAATCATTTAAGGCTGGCCCCGATTCGATCCCGACGTGTTTCCTCAAAAACTGTGCTAAACATATTTATGAGCCCTTAACTAATTTATTTAATCTTTCTCTTAAGCTTGGAATTTTCCCTTCAGCTTGGTAATAATCATTCATTATACCCCTTAATAAGACCGGGAGTAGGTCCTCTATAGAAAATTTATAGCGGTATAGGTAAGATTTCTGCAATTCCTCAATTATTCGAAGCTATTGTTGTTGACCGTTTAAAGTATTCCATATCCTCTACAATTTCTAGCACACAACACGGGTTCTCTAAGGGTAAATTTACCGTTACAAAAATGCTTGAGTTCACAACTCATTTTTCAAATGGAGAATTTATGCACACTGATGTTATATACACTGATTTTAGTAAAGCATTCGACAGAGTAAGTCACTCTTTACTGATCCATAAACTCGATCTCCTTGGTTTTCAACCTAATCTCCTTCGCTGGATATCTTCTTACCTCATTGACAGAACACAACGATTTCTTTTTAAAAATTGTTCCTCAAACATTATTCATGTTTCTTCAGGGATCCCGCAAGGAAGTCACCTTGGTCCGATTTTGTTTTTACTTATTTTTTATAAATGACTTACCTTCTGTAATAAATTATTCAAAAATTTTATTGTATGCTGATGATGTAAATCTTTTTAGATCGTATCATTCTGTTGAGGAAAGGTCCTTACTACAAGCGGATTTAAATAGCATGACTAAATGGTGTGAAGTAAATAACATGCCACTAAACCTTAAAAAATTTAAAGTCCTGTGCTCTTCTCGAAAGGCAGTTCAACCACCTTCTTATGACATATGTAACTCTAACCTCGAACAAGTGTTTCACTTTGTTGATCTTGGAATTACAATGGACCCGAAATTTAATTTCAATCTTTACATAAATGTTACAGTTAACAAAGCCAATGGCTTTCAGCCATTAAACTTGATTTCCGACGTATCTAAAGAAACCTCTGACGAGTTGACATCTCACGTTGAAGTTGTTCGGAAAAAATTTGGCTGGGCCCACTATGTCAAGAGATAGTTATACATATCGCTCACCTGAATCCTTAGATTTAAGTCGAAAAAAATGTTTATAAACAGTGCTGTGCATATCGTTAGCAACTCAATGATTTTATATAGTTTCTAACATATAATGAACTGAATTTAATTTGAATCTTTCATTTATTTTATTTTTTTTCATTCAAGGCACCGCTTATTTCTCCATGTCAGCAACAATAGCATATTTCTTGTATTATTTTCAGCGTATTTGCGCTTTAATAAACCGAACTTACTTGTTTGACACCATCTTGCAAATGTTTATGTCAAGACATTAAACATATAAAATTTGGGAATACCATTCTCAATAGGGATGGGTAACTCAACAAATTTACAGGAGTTCACTCAATGACTCCAACTCAATTTAAGGAATCAGCTCATTCAAATAACTCATTTGACTCTTTGTATGCTACACTCATTTGAGAAATATGATGACAGGGTTGCAATTTGTATCGAAAATTAAAGGAAATTGTTTAATAATCTTATTTTTTTGGAGGAGAAGGAGAAAAATAATTATATGAATTGTAAAAAAAAACGAATAGGTAATAAATAAATATCATCATATATATTTTTTAAATTTAATATACAAGACATCTTGGATTTTCTGTTCGTTGAATAAAATGTTATCTAAAAATTATTTTTATTAATTTAATTAAACCACAGAAACTTTAAAAAACATATATATTTCATCGACACTAACAATGATTTACATTGTCGTATTTAAAACTATCGAGGGGTGACACGACATAAAATGTCTATGCAAATTGAGTTACGATGAGAGAGTTATATGGTGGTAGTATGAGAGAGTTATATGGTGAAAATGAGCCACCGTTATTCAATTGAATCATGAGTGCGGTGGGACATAACAGAGTTAATGAGTTAAATTTTTTTGGAGATGGGGGTCTGAGCTACCGATTCACTGCCGGGAATCAACTCAATAACTCAACTCTGAGTTGAGTTACCCACCTCTAATTCTCACATTTTCCGGTCAAAATGACAGATATTAGAACATCAGCTATTTTCTGTGGAGATGTCGGGTAAGATACCTGCAACAAAGAAAAACTGCAAGTCGACTTATATATTTTTGAAAAAGTTAATATGTATATTAAAACGCTTACCACAAAACTAGTAAAGAAATCTCTTTTTTTAAATTCCACCATCGATTTGAGGATATCAAGTTATTAATTCAAGTATTTATACACATAGGTTATCGAGTAGGCACCTTGTTTAGCTGGCAATGTATCCGAGTTCCCACCCGCAACACTGCTTTCTTCCAACGATAATGGAGTCTCATTGTCCAGTACATGAAAATAACCTAGAAAATTATCGATTATGTCAAGGAACATTAAAAGCGATTGATAAATTCAAGTCCATTTTTGTCTAAGCGGAGAAATTTTGTTGAAATACTTGCTTCTCATAAGGGAATGTCATTCTAGATCTCCGTTATCACCTTGATTGGAACTTAAAGGGCTGACAGACGGGGGCACTTATGCAAATAAACGAGCTCATATATCCGCTCGTTGCAGTCTCTTTCGGCAAAGCTTTATCGACGACAGCGCTCGCGGTAGGTTTTTGTGTTAGGGTGCGTTTATGTTGGAGCTGCGATAAGAGCGAAGATAGCAGTGACTAGAGCATAGCGAAAAATCTACGCTTTGATGTAGTGTTTATGTTGGAGCTGCGATAAAAGCAAAGAGAGCTGAGAGTGCATCGACTAGAGCATAGCGTAGAACAACGCTTCGATGTGGTGTTTATGTTGAAGCTGCGATAAAAGGGTTGCGGTTTTAGTTTGAAGGTGAATAAAAGCAAAAAAAATTTCCGATTCCGATGAAGAAATGTTGTTTTTGTCTTTAACTTCTGTATATAGTACACAGAAAGACCGCAAATTTTCTCAAACCCAATTATTGAGGAATGACTTTTGACGTGTTTTATAATTTGTCAAATTTTCGGAGTATATGCGAATTAATACTGAAACCTTTGATTATGTTTTATTTAAAATTTAAGTAAAGTTAGGAAAAAATTGTACAATTGTCAAAGCAGACCTATTTTACATGGCGAGCGATTTATTAAACTTTTCACTCTCGTACAACATGCTGGAGTATTACAAAATATATGAACAAAATAATTTTGTTCATTTTTCTGTTGGCCTAGTAAATGTTAATATTTTACAATTTTATTGAGCTCAAGGCCAGTTTATGGAAGATTTTTTTGTGAAAAAACAACAACAGTTTTTAATGGTTGAAGTTATAGTACTATTTCGGAAATCACCACATTTCCTCATCAGACTTCTTTTTTGATTATTAAATTAAATTAATTTTTAATTTTAATTTTTCATAACCACTTCTCTCAGGCTTTGAACCCGGGAGCTCGGAGTTGCAGAACCAATACGCTACCTATTGTGCTACGCTAGCCGAGTTGGCTGTTGTGTTTATTTCATCTTCCTTAAACAAACCAACTACAAACAAGAGCAACTGATCTGCCGCTATTTAACTTGTTTGTGTGGTTGTTGTTTGTGTTTTTTATTTTGCAAATTCTGTATAAGTATTTTTACTTTATATTATAATGCATTTTTAAGGTGTGCTCATCCTTGAACCCTTATAAATGTTCCAGGAGAACAAGTGATGGTGAATTTACCGTCATCTTCCATTTTTTTATTTAATTTAGCTGCCGTACTTAAGTAATTTAACAGGAAAACAAGTTGCTGGAGAGTTACTGGCAAGCTACTGGATAATTTTTACGTGAACGAAACTAGTAACAAAACGCAAAACTAGGTAATAAGTTGCGCCCACTCTTTAAGAAAATTTCTTTACAGCGTAAAGCCAGCTGTTTTTCTGGCAAATTGATGCAAGTAAAAATGTTAATATGTACATATATGGCATGACATTTTGAACAGGTAGCAGCATGAGAAAATCCTATGTATTTTGTTGTTGCTTGAGATCTCTGATGTGTCAAACTACAAAATATAAAATTTGCCGCTTATAAAAACGGGGGTCTCATAAAATAAAAAAAATCAAATCTACCTGCTTTGCTGATAGTACCTGTTTAATGTGCCTTGATATACGGTAAAACTTGCAAGTGTCATTTTCGAACATGTTTGTAAAAATTTACTCGCTTGAGCGAACGAAAGTTCGATTTGAATAAAATCAAACCATATGAATTTATTATGTTTGTTATGCAGAAGCAGACATTTGACAAAATAAAAAATGTCACACGGCCAAATTTTTCTGGATATTTCTCTTAAGTTGAACGCAAGTACATGCAATCCCGCCAGTAAATGCATTGTTTTTATCATTTAATACTCGTGTAATGAAATTAAAATTATTTTTTTTTCTTTTATATTTTAAAAAATACTTTTATCAATTTTAAGTAGTATGTACATATGAATGTTTATTGTGTGAAGTTAAATATATTTTGTTGTCATAAATTAATTTTCTATCTCATTCAGCTTTTTCCCTCATCCAGTTTGTCTACTGGCACAAAAATCAAAGCGTTCATTTGTGCCTTTTTCATTTCTACTTCATCAAAATAACTGATGTTGAGTTGAACGAATAAATACCCGACTTGAGTGATATGAGGCGATCGATGATTAAATCACTGAGCGAGCACGAACCGTATGGTTTGATTGAATTAAAATCAATTTGAATATGAGTGATCAAACAAGTTCGATCGCTTGAGTTAAAGCCATATCGAGTCATAACCGCCAAAAGGACGTAAGCAACAAATACATATTTTTAATCAGAAGGTCCTTTTAAGCTAATTTTCTCCACAGTTAAGCTTCACATTTGAATGCAGTTTTGTATACAAGATTTACGTTGTTTTTTCTACAAAACGCAACTATATTTATTAAAATGCAATTTGCTTCTGCCGAGAAATTTAAGAGAATCAGCTTTCTTATATAAACTATTTTACGTTACGTCAATTTGACGATTATGGCTCGATATGTTTTGTGCAATGATTACGTATAACCATCACCCGTTGCTGTTCTTTAGTGGACACCACATTGTTTCCGTGAATGTGATGCCACAAGCCCTCTTTATAACAATCCGTCGACGTGGCTCTTGTGGCACTTTTAAGAAAGCTGTAGTAGTAGCTGTTTTTTGTAGAGAATGCCCTTTCCTTTCTCAACTTTGTACTGGCTGAGTTCTAAAATTGACAACACAAATATATAAAATATTTATTCATTTCATGAACAAATGCACAATACATACATATACACATATGTATATATTTTCACAAAAAGCAAGAAATCAGATGTAAATAAATATTTTCTAAATAAATGAAAACAAAGTTTGATAATTAAGATAAATGAAAACAAAGAAAAAATTTTAAGTCTACTGAGGTTAACTGTTAATTCTGCCTTGTTTCGATCTCTCCTACGAGTTATGGGAATTTTGTTCTTCTAGGGGGACACAAAAAATAGCTATCAGAGCCAAAGTACCATAAACTCCCAACTTTTAATTAAAAATAATTATGTCTATGTTTTACAAAGATGTATTATCCCTAAACTTCGCGTACTGCAAAGATTCGTCGGCAAGAGAGCATAACCATGACCAATAACATAAACTGGGGTGTTCTTCTATATCTAGCTTTGCAGGCCATACAGCACATCTTCCAAAAAAAATATCCAATGCTCTTTCAACGCTGGTAAAGTTCAAATGCCGTTTAATATTCATAAGTGTACAAAATTCACACAATGATCCAAACGCTGAAAACTTATGTAATTCTTATACTTATTCTTTTTGAAATTTTTTATTATAATATTGGGGTAAGTATTGGTCCAAACAAGGCGGAGATAGAGTTCATCGTAAATTTACGATTTAGATTCTTATATGCTATTTTGTTTCACATGCAAGTCATATTCGAAAATCGGAAAAAATGTTAAAAGACAAAACGTTCAAATTTTAAATGAAAAAATAAGTTAAAAATAAGAAAAGAGTTGTGTATAACAATAACGACTATCACCTCGTTGTTAGTTCTGGGTAAGGCTAAAAGTCCAAAAATTATACTACCATATAAATAGAAAAATATCGCATTCAATATAAAGAAAGTAATAAGTTTTCAGGAAAGAGAGCAGCTAGGATTTTGTTTCTTTCATATATATTTCAAACAAACCAATGCCCTTGAAATATTTATCGCTGAATATTTTTTTGTGTTTATTTGAGTATCAAATATCTACATATGTTACCTTATATAATTCATCTGATCCAAATAAACAAAACTTTGATTCTTCACTCCAAATCACGTTTTCCCGAGAAGTCGCCTGTTTTTCTACCAAATCTTTAGCAACCCGAAACCTTATTAACCTTTTTTCGTCAGCCAGATCTTAAATATTTAAAGTAACTATTTTTAAAATATGGACATTTGAATACCAATAGGCTTGTAACGAAAAATAAATAACCATCTTTGATATAAAAAATCAAAAAGTCAACACTGTTTGTGTCGTGACAGAAAATAAGCGATTCGGTGAAAATGACGACTTCAATGATTTACTCCTCCTCCTCTCTACGCATTTAAAAATTATAAATTATAATACATAGGCAGAAAACCCGTTTCGTATTAAAGTTCAGTCGCCACATTAAATCCAAAGTTTTTTCTATCATTTACTAATTATTACTGTTGTTGTTATTGTTTGGCCATATAACTATTTTATTTCATTATTTTTGAGCTTAAGGCCGATCGTTTTTTTTGGAAAATTATTAGGAAAAAATAACAATACTCAAAGCGGTAGAAGTTATAGCACTAAGTATTAAGAAAACCATCACATATCCTCCTCAGACTTGTTTCTTCTTGTTTTGCCGTTTCTTTCCCTTACCTACGGAATCTGCAATGTGCTTGCGAATATCTTTCTAGTTTATTCAGGTGATAATTCAGCATACAGTGTCCTGTCTGAATTCCTGCGATCATTCCCAAATTGTTCTTTGATAAGCCCATGCGTTCTCTGAATTTTGTTTGGTTGTAAGTTCCCAAACGAGATTTGGAGTGCTCACGGCCTGGTAGATGGTCCCAGTATAATTTACTGAGGGCTTCCTCCTCTTTTCTTTTTCAGGCAGACAGTCCCCTTTTCCCCAATATTAAGGAGGGTTCGTGGCCTTATCATTTACTATCTAATTTTTTTTTGTAAAATTGCCCAAGTTATATAATAACAGGTAAAGTTTAATAGTTTTTTATTAAGTTACATACATAATAGTGTTATCCTAACATACTTTCGTATTTACTTAGGAATTTAAAACTTTAACATACTATTTTTTGTTCATATTAATAATTTATGATACAATAAATTGTAGTGTTAGTTTGATTGTGAGACAGAACTTAAAATTTCTCCACTTTCCAAAAAAGGGCTAAAATTGAATAATTTTTACTTATAGTTAATAACTAGAATATCTACCCTATATGACTAGAATATCGCGTCATGCAACCTCGAGGGTGACCCATCCTGTGGAAGGACCACCATCCAGCTTGCACCGTCAAATTTTGTATTAATGGTTTAATAGTTAGGTTTCCAAAAATTGTTCGGTGTTATACACGAGATTTTGTTGACTAATATCGTATGTGTTATGTCTTCTGTGATAGAAAATAATTTTTTTAGAGTGATACAATAAGTTTTTGTTCATTAAAATGTTCAAATGTATGGGAGAAAGGTACCTCTCTGTAAGAGGTAACCCTGCGCCCATTTGTTTTGTTACGTATTTTTTTATGAGTCCGTTTTCCACGTACGACATTTTATCAACAAATCTTTTA